>CM035407.1:140697230-141154730 GCA_020310875.1 Ceratopteris richardii
TACAGACAGGTGATGATACTAAGCATTCTGTTGTAAAGATTGGTAATGTAAAAACTAGTGATGGTAATCAGAACTTATTGAGCAGAGTACTTTATGTCCCAACTATCACCAAGAACTTAATGAGTGTAGGTCAGATTGTGGAAAAAGGTTTACAGGTCAGGTTCACTCAACATGGAGCATATGTGGAGGACCCAAGACATGGATTCAAAAGGATAGCCAAGGGAGAAAAATCAGGTAGATTGTTTATTTTTGAGCTAGAGGACACAAAGAACATTGCTTTATACAATTACAAGGATCAAACACTTTCAGAATTAGAAATATGGCACAAGAGGTTAGGTCACATAGGTGAAAGGACCTTAAAGCAAATGTGCAGGGATCAATGTGTGCTTGGGATACCTAATGTATCCAAGCAACACATGATTTACAAGTGTGGAGCTTGTCAGTTTGGTAAGTCACACAGGTTGCCCTATTCAAAGAAAGTTTTTATGCATGAAGACTATCTGGAATTGGTGCATACAGATGTTTCGGGACCTAGCAAGGAACCATCCATCTCAGGATTAAGGTATTATGTGTCCTTCATTGATGATTATAGCAGATGGACTGTGTTATACTTTATGAAGCATAAGGATGAAGTATTTAATTGTTTCAAAAGATATCTTGCACTAGTTGAAAATCAAACAGGTAGAAACTTGAAAAGACTAAGGTCAGATGGGGGAGGTGAATACTTCTCCAATGAATTTGAAGACTTCTTGCAAGAAAGAGGCATCAAGAGGGCGATAACTACAAGGTACTCACCTGAACAAAATGGGGTAGCTGAAAGAAGGAATAGACTCATTGTTGAAACAGCTAGGTCTATGCTTAATGAAAAGAAGTTGCCAAATTATCTTTGGGCAGAGAGTGTATCTACTGCCACCTATCTCATTAACAGGTTGCCATCAAAGTCACTTGATGGAATGACACCATATGAAGCTTGGCATGGTAAGAGACCATCTTTGGATCATTGAAAAATCTTTGGTTGTCTTTTGGAACATGTACCAATTGGATGTCAAGAATGCCTTCTTGAATGGTTGGATATCTGAAGAAGTCTACATGTCACAACCACCTGGCTATAAAGATTCCAAGAAGGTAAATTATGTTTGTAAATTGAAGAAGGCTCTATATGGTTTGAAGCAGGCACCTAGAGCATGGAATTACAGATTGACAACCTATCTCCAAGACCAAGGATTTATAATGAGCAAGGCAGATACATCATTGTTTATCAAAAGGAACAATTCAGAGGTAATCTATCTCTGTGTTTATGTTGATGACATCATCATTACAGGCAATGATGTCAGTGGGATTAGACACATCAAAGGACAGATGATGAAGGAATTCAAGATCAATGATCTTGGATTATTAAAGTACTTCTTAGGTCTTGAATTGATTTATACAAACTCAGGTATCTTTATCACTCAGAAGAAGTATATTCAAGACATGTTGAAGAGGTTTAATTTGCAGGATGCCAAAGTCTCAAGCACTCCAATGGAGGTCAACCTAAAGCTTAGTGCTCATGAAGGTGATGAAGTCCAAGACATTACAGGATACCAAAGTATGGGAGGTAGTTTGAATTATGCTACCTTAACCAGAATTGACATAGCATATGGAGTTAGTGTGCTAAGCTAATTCATGCACAAACCAAGGGTACCTCACTTAGAGGCTGCAAAGAAGATCTTGAAGTATCTTAAAGGAACTCAGAACCATGGTTGGTACTTTCCTTATACATCAGATATTGACATTAAAGTATATTCAGATGCAGATTGGGCAGGATGCAAGGATGATAGGAGGAGCACATCAGGATACATATGTTTTGCAGGTGATAAACCTATTTCTTGGTCAGCCAAGAAACAACCTACAGTAGCTTTGTCATCTACTGAAGCAGAGTATAGAGGGCTAGCCAATGCCACTCAAGAAGCTATTTGGTTGAAACTTTTGTATACAGAGTTAGGTCTATACACAAGGCCACCAATTATCTTTGGTGACAACACAAGTTCTCTTCACCTTGCAGCTAATCCAATATATCATGCTAGGACAAAACACATAGAGGTTCATTACCACTATGTGAGAGAAAAATTGCTAAGCAAAGACATTCAGTTGACTTATGTGTCCACTAACATGCAATGTGCAGATTTACTTACAAAAGCTTTGGATGGAAACAAGTTATGGAGATTTAAATCCATGATTGGATTACAGGATGTGATTGAAGAATGAAGATGAAGACTTGAGCCAAAATGTTTGGCTTGAGGGGGAGCTGTTGGTGCAAGTCAAGCCTTCACATTTGGCTTGGACATCTACTTTGAAGACTCTACATGAAGCAAAGATCATAGGAACTCATGCCTATGATTTCTTACCATTTTATCTCTTGTAAAAGTCTTAGTGACTTGGCATCTTATGTAATCACACCTACTTGATTAAGTCGTGGAAAAATTGATTGATTGATTGAGAGAATATCTCAATCAACTTTTAGGTGAAAGATTCTAGGAGTTTTGAATTTTGAATTCAACTCAAATCTATAAAAGAGACAAGAAAAGAGTCGCGGGGTAGCAGTTCATTTCTAGCTCATTTTCCCGAGGCATATCTCACCTATCTTTGAGTGTGTGAGTGCTACACTATTGCCCACACATCTCTATCTCATTAGGCAATGCTTGACATGCCAATGAGTTTGTAAATCAATGTGAAGTAATACATACATTTACATCTACAACTTCTATGTTCTCTGAGTTGTCTACCTCCAAGTCTGGCAACTTCAACAGGTCATATCTCGGTCATTACTCAACCATTTCAAGTGATTCAAAGCACATTGGATTCAGCTCGAAGTTGTCTACACGCCTAAAAATTTTCAAATCAATTGGTTCAGCCATTGCAGAGAAATCACGCTCGAAGTGCTCACTGGTCTGTGTCTACAGAGTTGCTAAAAAGTCGGGGGTACATATATTTTTTGCTAAACTTATTTCTCAAATTATAGTTTGTCATTTCTTCTCATTCCACTTGCAATTGGTAGCTTGTTAAGCTAATTTAATATGTCCAGAAGGAATTTGATCAATTGTAAGTGTGCTGGTCATACTGAGTGAAAGACTGAGCAGGTGTCAATACCAAAATAGCAAGTTTTCTTAGATTTTTGAAGTCTCAAATAGTCTGTTTTGATTTGATCATTACACATATCATTTGCAAAGTACATATATGCTTTCTTGGTATCAGTTGGAAGCTAATCAAGTGTACTAAGCATTCCTAGAGTCAAAGAGGGCTGGTGTGAAGCAGGTTTAGCAGCACCTACTCAATCTCTGAGTGCATCCAACCATCCTCTCCCAACACATATACCTATACCTATACATAAACATATACCTAAACATATACATATACATATACATATACATATACATATACGTATACATATACGTATACATATACGTGTACATATACGTATACATTTACGTATACACTATGGCTATTTGGGGGGTCTGATATCGGTATGATTTGTACGACGTGAAACTCTTCTAGTCTTTCATTTGATTTCAGCATGATTGGTAAGCTCTTTAGATCAACCACTTGCTAACTGGTCCATGCTTGAGAGTTGGTTCCTGCTACGTCGGCCATGTTATGCTTATCTACTAGAAGAAGAAAGTCATATTAGCATTGCATAAAAAACGTGATAACACCGTGTTCCCTCTTTAACACCAAAATGCTTCCAGTGTGGTTAGAGAGTTAGTGAGTGAATTATTTCTTGTGACTAGCGACTGTTAGTTAGTAAGATAGTGGTGTGTTCCTAGATGCATACTCTGGATGTGCATTGAACTCGGAATGCACCAATTGTGGTGTGAATGGATTTACATCATCGATTTGGGTGGTTTGATACAAGGTTCTATTTGCTAAACCTTTTGTGTGTGATTAGAGCTTTCGAGTGTGATGACCTTTACCCATTTCTAACATACGTCTTCCTCGATTTGGGACTTTTTGGATACCCATTTCCAAGCAATCCTAGCTGTGATTTCAGGTCTGGAGGTGGTGATTGTAGGTGTTTACAATGAAGTCTGTGATGTGAGTATACATAAGTGGTGATTCGAGTGTATGAGCCTATGTGTAGCAATTTGAGCTAGTAAGCAAGTATTAGGCACCCAAATTTGTCATGCATGGGAGTCAGCCTTCATTGATTGATTTGGGACCCAAATAGAAATGGCCCTTTTTGGGAGATTCCTAGAATACTTGCTCTTTGTAGTCCTTGCCCGAGTAGATGGTTTCATGCATTGTTGGGGCACTGTCACTCGAGCAGGGGGTTCTTCACCCTTCTCTACCTAGATCTGCTTCATAGTACAAGTCCTCTTGCTTTGTGTTCTCCATTGACTATGAGCATAGACCATCTGCTTCCTCTACTTCTTGTACTCCTTTGTTTGCAAGGTCTTGATCACTTTTGGAAAAGAAGACAATTCCATCTAATCCTTGACTTCTTTGTTGAGAACATCATCCTTCTACATCATAGAGTTTTGGACAAGAAAGACATCTTTATCTTCATGTGTTCTCCTGGAAGGACTAAGAGTTTGTGCCTTTCCTAGTTCCTTGAGTGCTCTATTTTTTAACTCAATGATAATGTGATGTTGGTTTAACCATACCTAAAGAAGTCCACTTCTTAGGTTCAAGTTGACTGCATGTTCATAAATCCAGTCTTGACCCAGGAAAAGAGGTTCAGTGAGACTGTGGAAGGGGAATCAAGTAAGAAGAGAAGAAGAAGAAAATCAAAGACCAAAACTGCTCAGTAAAGAATGAAGATAATAAAGCAAAAGAACCACCCTCTGCCCAAGGCCCCACAGGGGCCCGCATCAGGCAACAACACCAATCTAGGTCCTAAGGAATGGAATTAAAGAATATCAACAACCAGGACATTTCATGGGAAGGACGGACCAGGGCCAAGAAGTATCCATGAAGAAGTGCAAGACAATACTTGGTAGGTAATAATCCTCCCGCTGATAGCGTGCCATGGCAGAAAATAAACAGGCTCAAAGCAATACAATAGGGTCAGATATGTGAAGACAAAGACAAATCAGAAGACCAAAAGTTAGAAAGAGGCAGAGGCTAAAAAGTTGAAGAGAGTGACTAAGAACCTCACATTCTTAGTCACTGATGGCGTGTGTGGCAGCCCGACTGAATGCAGCAACCCAGATTTGTGATATAAGGAATACCAAGGGGCAAACAGAAGCAAAGGACATACATCGGATAAAATAACAAATTCTCTGACAGTCCTTATCGCTTCTTCGACCACTGGGTGTGTGTATTCAGAACTCTTAAAAGAGCTACAAACGAGAAGCAAAAGCCTGTCAAGGGACGATAGAGACAAAGAGGGGGAGAGTGTTGCAGAGCAAAGAGGCACGAAAGAGTAGCCCCAAAATTTTCAAATTAATGGGCATATTTTTCTTCTTCAAAATCTTAGGAAATTCCCTCAAGCCATGTAAATGCACTAGAGCCTAGTCCTCTAGATGCATATTCCCAAATCAATGTAATATATTCCTTGTAAATTAGTAGGAAATTCACCTTTTAGTTAATAAAGTGCCGGTCTCTTGTGTGAAAGGACCATTTTTAGGGCACATGTATATAAGTCACTTTGTGACTCTTTATAGAGACTTTTTGCCATTGTGAAGAAGGAGAGCTCCTGATTTTCGAATTTGCTTCTTTCTTGCAGATTTTCATCTTCTCTTTGATCTTTTATGTGTGTGTGATGCTTGGAATGTGTGTGTAGGATTGTTATCTACCCCTCCCCACTGTTTTTGAGCTACTGTAGTGTGTGTGTGAGCTAGTAGAAGTTGTGGAGTGAGTGTGGGTGTTTTTTGCCATTCACTATTTTGGTCATAACTTGAAGCATGGTTTTCAGAATTGAGTGAGACTACCTCTAATAGATGCGTCTCATCGAGAGCTTTGAAAAGAACTCAATATTGGCCATATTCAGAGTTTAGAGCTAGGAGAAGTCCTCAATTTAGTGAAAACTACTGTAAGTGGTATCGCGACAGACACTTTGAGTATTTGAGTGAGCTAGAGAGGTGGATTAGTCTTTTCTCATGCATGTAAGCTGAACCACTTCATTTCCCATCACTTGTGCACATGTCCTCATACACTTGGTTAGGTCTATTCATCGAATTGACAAATAAGCGTGTGTCAATTCCCCACTATACGTACTTGTGTGGCAAATGAAATTTAGTCTCTTTGGCACAAGTCCCTAAGACTTCTTGACTTAGGTACACACGTTTTTGGTGCCGTTGCCGGGGAACATCTCGACCAAGGTGCCTTCGTGATGGTTATAGCTCGAGAGTGACGAAATCATACTTTTAGAAGTGAATTCGTTCAGTGGCAAGTAGTCAACCACTTCAGCACTTGTTACTTCACATCCTGGAGGTGTGTGTAATGAGTTTTTAGGTTTAGGGTTAGTGGGAAGGAAGAGAAGGAAGAGTTAGGGTTAGTTTAGGAGAAGAGAAGTGAAGTAGGAGTAGGCCAAGATCACCAAGAAAAATCCCAAAAAAATTTCCAAATTAGTAGAGGTAAGTTCAGTCACCAAAAAATATAAAAAGAAAAAATTTGGAGCTCATTTGACATTTGCTTCTTCCTGGTATCGTCTGAGCGCAGCGATCAGTATCGCCCGGGCAGTATTGTGCTCTCCAGGCTTTCAAAGCTAGTTAGTAAGCTCAAAGCACAAGCAAGACATCACAAAGGTAAGATTCCATAAGATTTCAATGGTAAAAACACATTAGAGGTGCACTAACACGTGATCACATGTGCATCTGGTATCACGGGGCGAGACAGAGTGTTTTTTGGACTTCTTTGAGTGAGACAGTAGACTAGGAGTGAAGAGGGGTGAGAGAAGAGCAAGGGGGAGAAAAAATTTTGAATTTGGAGGTATTTTGGCTTGAGTATCACAACCAGTTGAGTTTTTGGTATCGCGATACCAAAAATTCCCTTGTATCGCGATACTCGCCGAAGTATCGTATCGTCGGTTACCAGCCTTGGTATCGCGATAGCACTTGTGGTATCGTATCACCTGGTTGGTATCGCGATCGCACTTTACCAAAGTGATATCGTATCGCGGTCCACTTTTGGTATCGTATCCCCTCTTGTCCCAGCGTTGTATCGTGATACCATACTAGTATCCTATCGTGCAAGTTGGCGGTATCGTATCGCCACTTGCATTGGTATCATATCATGCGGTTTTGCGGTATCATATCGTGTGACCGCTAGTATCATATCGTGCATTACTCAGGTATCGTATCGCCAAAACATCCAATATCGTATCGCGTAAGTTGGTGGTATCGTATCGCCACTTGCATTAGTATCGTATCACCTGAGAAGTACAGTATCGTATCGTGCTTAGTGACGGTATCGTATCATGCAAAACTCAGGTGTTGTACCGTGCCAAAATTTAGTATCGTATCGTGGCTGATTTTGGTATCGTATCGTCCTCAGAGTTAGTATCGTATCATGCAGATTCTCGTATCGTATCATCCCAATTTTAGTATCGTATCACCAGAGTTCCTGGTATTGTATCGACGAGTGCATAAGTATCGTATCGTCAATTTTCTAGTATCGTATCATGGACTACATAGGTATTGTATCACAACTGGACTTGGTATCGTATTGTCCACACTGGAGGTATTGTATCGCAAGGGTAGCTAGTATTGTATCGTGCCCAATAGTGGTATCGTATCGCCTGTTGCCATAGTATTGTATCTGTTGGTGCAGACCAATCACCAATTGAAGGCTTGGAAGGTTAAAGAGTGAAGGAAGGATCAACTATTGAAGCTTGGAAGAAAGACATACTCAGAGGATAAGAGAAGTGTACACATATGTACATTAGTATAGTCATAGGTGACTTAGATCTTTGTTTGAGTAAGAATCTTGTACAAATTATCTATAAATACTTTGAGAAAAGTCGGGGCATGAATGAGAGCATATGTGACAATAGTTAGAAGCCAAGATTGAGGAAGTTAGAAGTCATGAGATAGAGAAAAAGTTAGTTGAGTTAGCTCTCATCACTCAGTTGTAAACTTTTCTGAGTAATTGAAAATCTTGCGCCCGATGTTTCTGCGTGTTCTCCTTCTACAGTAGATCAATCGTGAAATGCTTTTGTACAAGTCTAAGTTGGAAGGTGCTTGACCTCTGTACAAAGTTTTAGCTTCCAATTGCAATCAGGCTTAGAGAATTAAGTGCAGCAACATTCATATGTGAAGTGTGTTCACAGGTTCCTAAAACAGGCGCAGATTTCGAAGTTATTGTTTTGATCATTTCTCCCAGCACAGTTTAAAGTTTTGCATGAGTGAGGGCTTAATCTTTAAGTTGAAAGATAAGCTACTTATGGCTAGAAGCATTTTGTAAAATGGGTTCGACATTGTGAGAACCAAAGTTAAGAAGTTAGGGGTGTCAAATCGACTTCTCAGAAGTACAGATTTGGACATAGGTAACTTGTGAAGTAAATTTCTCAAGTTATACTAAGGCTTTTGAAGTAATTCAGCTTGGAGGAGATGCACAATCTCTAGGAGATGATTCATACAAAGTTTCATCAAAAACTTTACATGTTTGATAGGTCAATGTGGAGAAATAGTGCAGCAGACTTTTCTGTGTTTTATCTTTTTCACAGATTTTCTCAATTTTGATAATTTGGAGATTGGACCTCTAATTTAGTGAAGGTTTTGACTTACTCTTGGTATAGAGGTGCTCTAATCACAAGAGTAGGTTGTTCTTTTGGAGATTAACACTCTCCATCAGTGGTATCAGAGCAGGAGACATCAAAATCAAGGAAAGGAAGGTCCCGACTGCTGCAGATTCAAGAAGTTCAACATTTGAAGAACTAAGAAGTGAAAGCTTGGAGTCAAAAGCCTGAGGAGAAGACTACTCGACATCAAGAAAGGCAAAAGGAGTCTAATTCGAAGTAAAGGTACATACATTGTTTGTAAAGCTTGAAGATTTCAATACACAGGTGGATACAAGATGGGAGATGCTCTACAGATAGAGAAATTGGATAGGGAAAACTATCCTGCATGGTCAATGAGGATGGAAGCTCATCTTATGAGCAAAGATTTAATTGGTTACATCACAGGAGAAGAAGAGAAGCCAGAGTTCAGAGATCCTAGTGTTCCAACTAGGGAAGAGTTAGCAGATCTAAAAAATTGGATGAAGAAAGATGCTCAAGCTAGGAGCATTATCTATATGGGAGTAAATGATTACTTGTTACCTCATATTAGAGGTCTTGAAAGTGCAACTGACATATGGAATGCTTTGGAGGAGCATTTCCAGAACACTACAAAGTCAAGGAAGGCATCCTTATGGGCAGAGTTTACTACCTTCAAGAAGAAGGCCTCTCAATCCATCTCAGACTATGTAACAAGGATGAAAGATATTGCAGATGCTTTAGGAGCTGTTGATGAAGACATTGAGGAGGATAAATTGGTAAGGCAAATTCTTACAGGGTTGAGAGGTGATGACAAATGGAAGCCATTTATTTTGTCTACAGAGTTATCACTTGACCATTTCACTCCTGATTTAAATCAATTGTTAGGTCATATGCTAACATTTGAGCAGGATGTTAAAGGAGATGGTGACAAGAGTACAGGACATGCAATGTACTCAAAGGACAAGAAGAAGAATAGCAAAGGAAAACAACAAGCAGGTGAAGATGAAGGAACAACTACTCAAGCCAACTTCCTAAGAGGAAGAGGAGGTGGCAAAGGTAGAGGAAGAGGCAGGAACAACAAAGATGGAGGCAAAGCTTGCTGGATTTGTGGTAAGACAAATCACTTAGCTAATGATTGTTGGCATAATAATCAGAATAATGGTGGATACAATCAAAATTATAATTCAAGAGGAAGAGGTGGCAAAAATCAAAGAGGTAATTACAGAGGTAGAGGTGGAAGGAATTACTTTGGAAGAAATGCAGGTAGAGGATTCCAAAGTCAACAATACAACAACACCTACTACAATTATGCTTCAGATCAAAAGGAAGATTCAACATTGATAATGAATGCAACTTGTGAAAGGCAGAGTGAAGATCAAAGAGTCTTCTACATTGACTCAGGGTGTAGCAATCACCTGAGTGGTAACATATCTTTGATGACTGATTTGGAAAGTAAAGTTTTTAATCATGTTGTTCAAACAGGTGACAACACAAAGCACAATGTGAAGTCAATTGGATCAGTGAAGGCCAAGGATGGAAGCACCTTATTGAGTAAGGTTTTGTATGTTCCTACAATCCCTAAGAATTTGATAAGTGTAGGTCAAATTGTTGAAAAGGGATATGAAGTAAGGTTCACTAATGATGGAGTATATGTGGAAGACCCTAGCCAAGGGTATAAACAGATTGTTTCAGAGAAAAAGGAAGGAAGATTATTTACATTGAAGATTCAAGGCAACATTGGTCATGCTATGTTCACATATGGAGGTCATAAGATCTCTGAGTTAGATCTTTGGCACAAGAGGCTTGGACATTTCAATGAAAGAGGTATTAAAGATATGGTTAACAATGGTTCAGTGCTTGGATTGCCTAATGTTGCAGGTCAACATATGACATACAAATGTGAGGCATGTCAATTAGGTAAGGCTCATAAACATTCCTATTCCAAGCATGGTTTTATGTACTCAGAGAAGCTTGAGTTGGTACACACAGATGTGTGGGGACCATCAAAAGATTTCAGTATAAATGGATCAAGGTATTATGTGATTTATGTTGATGATGCTACTAGGTGGATCACTATCTATGTGATCAAAGATAAGTCAGAAGTGTTTAATACATTTAAACACTATCATGCATATGCAGAAAGAATTACAGGTCATAAGTTGAAAAGACTAAGGTCAGATGGAGGGGGAGAGTATTTCTCAAATGAGTTCAGTGATTACTTATGGAATGCAGGTATAAAAAGGGAAGTTACTTGCAGGTACTCTCCTCAACAAAATGGTGTTGCAGAAAGGAGAAATAGAACAATTGTTGAGTTTGCAAGATCCATGATGAAGGAGAAAAATTGCCCTAATTATTTGTGGGCTGAGGCTGTAAATACAGCCACTTATTTGATCAATAGGTTACCATGTAAAGCCTTGCAGGGTATGACACCATATGAGGCTTGGTGGGGTAAGAGACCTACCTTGGATCATTGCAGAGTTTTTGGGTGTGTGGCATATGCATATGTGCCATCACAATTAAGGCACAAGTTGGAGCCTAAAGCTGAAAAGTATGTTTTCATTGGCTATGATGATAAGCAGATGGGCTATAGATTGTGGAGTCCATCAACAAAGCAATTTATGGTTTCTAAGGATGTTACATTTGATGAACAAAGCACTTGGTATGCAGGTACAATCAATATCAATACAGGTGATGAAGAAGAAGTGAGTCAAAGAAAAGGTAAATCAAAAGTTCAAATATTTGATGAGCAAGAGAATAATGAAGTGCAGGTTGAAGTGGAAGAGACACCAAGATTTGATCCTGAATGTGAAGAGCCAGAAACCTCAAGGAGTGGAGAACTCAGAAGGTCAACAAGAAATAGGTGGCAACCTACAAGGTATAGTTATGATACTTCATTTCTAGCCACAAAAGATTATGCTTATATGGTGAATACAGATGAAGACCCTTCTACATATGAAGAGGCAAAAGGTAAGGAAAAATGGGAGAATGCTATGCAGGAGGAATATGATGCACTATTGGAGAATCAAACTTGGGATTTGGTTCCTAAACCAAATAGTCAGAAGATTATTGGATGCAAGTGGGTCTACAAGACAAAAAGGTTTGCAGATGGAAGTGTGTCTAGATACAAAGCTAGACTTGTTGTCAAAGGCTTTGCTCAAACATATGGTATTGATTATGATGAGACCTATAGTCCTGTGGCAAAGATGACAACCATAAGGACACTTATTGCTATTGCTGCATGTAAAGGTTGGAAGCTATGTCAACTTGATGTGAAAAATGCTTTTTTGAATGGTTACATTTCAGATGATGTATTCATGGAGCAACCTCAAGGGTTCAGAGATAAAAGGTATCCAGATCATGTGTGCAAGCTCAAGAGAGCTTTGTATGGCTTGAAGCAGGCCCCAAGGGCATGGAACTATAGACTTGTGAAGTTCCTAAAAGAACTTGGTTTTCAGGTGTCTAAAGTAGATAGTAGCTTGCTTATCAAAGCAAGTGAAAATGGTTTCATATACATGTGCATATATGTTGATGATATAATTCTTACAGGTACAGATGAAGAAGGAATACAAAAGCTTAAGAGGCAAATGGAAAAGGAGTTCAAGATAAGTGACTTGGGAGACTTATCATACTTCTTGGGCATGGAGATTACATATACTCAACATGGAGTATTTGTGACCCAAGAAAGGTATTTGAAGAACTTGTTAATCAAGTTTAAAATGGATGATTGCAGGGTAGCACCTACACCAATGGAGGTGAATCACAAATTGAGTAAGTATGGAGGTGAAGAATTCAAGGACATGAGACAATATCAGAGTTTGGTTGGTAGTCTTATCTATGCTACTCTAACTAGACCTGATTTATCATATGCAGTAGGGGTTTTGTCTCAATTTATGCATTGCCCAAGGAAAGAACATTGGATTGCAGGACAAAGGGTGTTGAGGTACATTAAGGGTACACTCAATGAAGGTTTGTATTATGGGTTTACCTCAGATACAAATATCAAAGTTTATAGTGATGCAGATTGGGCAGGTAATCCAGATGATAGAAGATCAACCTATGGATACATGTGTTATGTGGGAGATAAGTTAATCTCATGGTGTTCTAAGAAGCAACATACAGTTGCGTTGTCTTCTACAGAAGCTGAGTATAAAGGCATGGTTGAAGCTGCAAAGGAAGTGATTTGGCTCAAGACCTTGATGAAGAGTCTTGACATTATGCATGGGGTACCAATTATATATGGAGATAACATGAGTTCATTGTATTTAGCTGCTAATCCTGTTTTTCATGCCAGGACCAAACACATTGAGATTCAGTATCACTTTCTAAGAGAGAAGGTGATGGATAAAGAGATTGAAGTAATCCATACTTCAACAAAAGATCAGATAGCTGATATGCTTACAAAAGGCTTGGATGGACCAAAGTTACAAAGGTTCAAAGACATGGCAGGTATAAAGAAGATAGTGAAGACCTCAATTGATGATTGAGGGGGAGCTGTTGGTGCAGACCAATCACCAATTGAAGGCTTGGAAGGTTAAAGAGTGAAGGAAGGATCAACTATTGAAGCTTGGAAGAAAGACATACTCAGAGGATAAGAGAAGTGTACACATATGTACATTAGTATAGTCATAGGTGACTTAGATCTTTGTTTGAGTAAGAATCTTGTACAAATTATCTATAAATACTTTGAGAAAAGTCGGGGCATGAATGAGAGCATATGTGACAATAGTTAGAAGCCAAGATTGAGGAAGTTAGAAGTCATGAGATAGAGAAAAAGTTAGTTGAGTTAGCTCTCATCACTCAGTTGTAAACTTTTCTGAGTAATTGAAAATCTTGCGCCCGATGTTTCTGCGTGTTCTCCTTCTACAGTAGATCAATCGTGAAATGCTTTTGTACAAGTCTAAGTTGGAAGGTGCTTGACCTCTGTACAAAGTTTTAGCTTCCAATTGCAATCAGGCTTAGAGAATTAAGTGCAGGAACATTCATATGTGAAGTGTGTTCACAGGTTCCTAAAACAGGTGCAGATTTTGAAGTTATTGTTTTGATCATTTCTCCCAGCACAGTTTAAAGTTTTGCATGAGTGAGGGCTTAATCTTTAAGTTGAAAGATAAGCTACTTATGGCTAGAAGCATTTTGTAAAACGGGTTCGACATTGTGAGAACCAAAGTTAAGAAGTTAGGGGTGTCAAATCGACTTCTCAGAAGTACAGATTTGGACATAGGTAACTTGTGAAGTAAATTTCTCAAGTTATACTAAGGCTTTTGAAGTAATTCAACTTGGAGGAGATGCGCAATCTCTAGGAGATGATTCATACAAAGTTTCATAAAAAACTTTACATGTTTGATAGGTCAATGTGGAGAAATAGTGCAGCAGACTTTTCTGTGTTTTATCTTTTTCACAGATTTTCTCAATTTTGATAATTTGGAGATTGAACCTCTAATTTAGTGAAGGTTTTGACTTACTCTTGGTATAGAGGTGCTCTAATCACAAGAGTAGGTTGTTCTTTTGGAGATTAACACTCTCCATCAGTATCGCCTAGAGAAGTGGTATCGTATCATTTGACGAGCAGTATCGCCTAGTGCAGTATCGCTCAGAACTGTTGGAGCATTTTCAGAGGCAAATTTGAGGCATTGGAAGAGCCACTTAGGGAGAGTTTTAGAGACCTAGAGAGCCCCAGGAGGGTGAATGAACTTGAGATCAGGAAGGGTGCTAAGTAGCCGAGGAAGTGTTATATCTTCTGTGGGAAGTGCCGCTCAGGTCATTCACCGCTCACTCTATTCAGACACCTCTAGTGACTCAGAGGAGGAGATACCCATGGATTCAGAAGACATGTAGGGTCCCACTCCGGGAAGAAACTTCATGACCACTGTAGAAGGAGAGTATCACACTTCTTTACAGTATGTTTCTACTAATGCCCAAGAGATCTCCATCTACCTGGATGGTTTAAACAAATCTGTGGCTAGGATGGTGACTTCCATGGATGCAACAGTTGTGCCCAGACCAGCTGTTAAGTATGAGGGAGGAGCATACATGGACAAGCTGGGTCACATATACATAGTGACTGAATACCCTGATTTGATCAATGAGAGGGGAGAGTTAGTGGGACAAGAAAATTCAGGGAGACCAAACCCTGAGGAGTTAGTGACAACCCCTAGAGGCAAGTCCCAAGTGACACGAGTCTTGAGAGGGGACTTGATACCTCAAGATGACTACTTACTGGAAGTCTATTTGATCCATGGTTTGGACTTGTTGCTTCAAACTGACTCACTAGCCCAAGGAAGAGAAGAAAGCCAATGACATTTTATGAGCTAAAGGATCCAGAAGATGAGACTAGAATAACATACCTAGACAAAAATAAGAGAAGGTATTGGCTGGTTGATGCCATAGATAGGGCTCAACTGAAATACATGGGTTTGCCTGTATTCCCTCAGAGAGAGTAGGCAACAACCTCTCAGAATCCCTTCGGAACCCAACAAGAGGCAGAGCACACAATGTCGGGACAAACTAGCCAATGGAGTGTTTCGAATTGAACTCATGTGCAATTTGTGACTCCAAGAGTGCAACCACACAATCAGACCCACCCTAGAGTAGGTAATCAATACCGACCACCGGTAAGGCCAGGACCACCAATGGGAGTGCAGCTTGGAATACCCCAGTTAGACCAGCGATTCATGCCTTCCCTGTAATGCCTAGACAGCCATAACCAATGAGAAGACTGAGACCTATTCAGGTGGCCAAATGTGTGTGGAATCATTATGACGGATTGGGAGAACCTTATGATCACATTGCTGAATTTAAACAAGTCCTTAGGGCGGAACAAGTAGACGAATTCTTCGTGCAGTATGAGTCTTTCGGACTCACCCTCACAGGAACGGCTCTAACTTGGTTCCACCCATTAGACCCCAACCAATTTGGAAACATGGAGCAATTCTTTCAAGAATTCATTGGGGAATTCACTAAGAGAGGGATTAAACACAATTTTGCATCTTTAATCCATAGTTTCAAACAGAACCCTAATGAAACCGTGAAAACAGCTGCGCAAAGGTTCAACCAGTATGTTGATAGATATCCAGCAGCAGAGAGACCCACTCAACCAAAAATGATATCATTATTTTTGGATGGACTAACGAATGGAACTCTAAGAACACTAGTTTATGTGAAGAGGTTACAAACCCTAAGTGAGTGTCTTCAAGAGTGTATCGACCTAGAAGACAATCTAGCGGAGGATCTCAAGAGCACGCCCAACCCCACTAAATCAGAAGACTCTCGGAGTACTATTACATCCAACTCCAGCAATGTGGAGGAATTGGCAGAGCTAGTGGCAAAGAAAATAGGATTCCAAGTACAGAGAAATTACCAACACCCAACCTTAAGAGTGCCTATGTTACGAAGATGTAGTCTATGTGGAGGAGACCACCCCACTCACTTGTGCGTCAGAGGAGGAGCCGGAGTACCTCAACCGTACCCCTACAATAGACAACATTACTCAGGAACAGCCTTGTACTGTCACATAGAACAAAAATACACTAATCACACCACGGAAAGCTGCCCATTCAATAGGCAGACACGACCTCTACAACCGCCTCAGTACTGACCATATGGATATCTACCTAGAGAGCCAGGTAGAGATATGCCCAAATACAATTCCTACCCAACACCACCAGGAGCACCAAGACCATACGAGCAAGCACAACATCCACAACCCCAACCAGTGTTAGGACCACAATTATCACAACCCCAACATGTGGTACCTTTGAAGTATGCCCAGCTAGAAGAAAATTTGGAAAGAGCCATGGTGCCAGCCTCAACGATGATCAGTGTAGAATCAACAAATCCTAGATACGAGCTATCCCCAGGAGATTACTATCCCTATGACACCAACATGTTGGAGTATGAACCAGCATATAATTTGGCATACTATGGATATGAAGGCTATGATCAGGCTTATGGAACGGAGGGGGCAACTTTAATGTATCCTGCGCCTAAAGCACCACCACCCGGAAGACCACCCATTAGACCGCCTGTGCCGAGAGGACCATGCTATAGGTGCGGAGGAGACCATTTTATTAGAGAATGTCCTCGGCCTTACAATCCACCACCTCCTAGAACTTGGGAAGGATATTGCAATGATTGCGGGAAGGAACATCTTTTCAGAGACTGCCCAAAGAATCCCACCAAAGTCCAAGACACTGCACCTATTAATGTAATTGAAGTGATAGAAGCACTTGGAGGTGATAAGGAATACACCATGAATTTAAAGGCCATTACCCAAGCTCAAATAAAAAAACAAAAAGGAAAACAACCAGAACGGGAACAAGAGAACAATAGAACAGTAAATCCCAAAATTCATATAGTAGAAGATTCAGAGGACCCACGTGAGAATACCCAGAACATAAAAGTGCAAAAGTGAAAGGAAAGAAGAGAGAAGCTCAAAGATAAATGGAGGAAAAGCAAGAGTCAAGACAATAAGAAACAAACCAGAAGCAGTAAAGAGCATAAAGAACCAGAGAGTCAGGAAGAAGTTCCCATTCCACCGCTTAGCCGAGAAGCAGAGAAACCAAGATCAATTCTAGTTGACCCAAAACCAGATGATTTAGACATGTGATTAAAAGCATACAAAGCTATAATTAAGGACGGACCGAATGTGGAATAACACGAAAAACTTTATCGACATTGAGGAGAATCAGAAAAAGAGAGGCTTGCGATATATAGGAAACTTATAGAGGTGCACAAGCAACCCTAGAAAAGTCTATCCCAGCCCTTCTGGAGACAAGGATAACAGAGGAGCAATACAAAAAGTGTGTTAAAACCAAGGATAAAGAATTTAAAGAGAAGGATGACAAGTGTGAGTGAGTGAAAACCCAGGACGAACCTATGTCAACAATACCTGACTTAGAGGCTGACTGGCCAAAGGAATTATGGAATAGGATTCGAGAAGAACAATGGAAAAGGAATGGAGTGACTAAGCCTCCCTTTGAGGAATTATATGTGAAAGTTTACCAACCAAATCCCAACATGGAAGAAGTATATGAGGAAGTATCAAGACTAGACCGAAATAGAGAAGAAGCGTAGAGCATTTCAACCCTACCAAATTACATGGGAGAATATGAAAAGGAATCCATGATAATCCGAGCACCCACAGTCCAAGGAAAAGGAAAAGGAAACTTAGATAAGAATTCACACAATCTAATGAAACTTAAGAAGACGAAAGTACAATGCAAAATGACTGTGGAAGAACTACTTTGGGTTAAACCGTAGTTATGGCAACAATTAGCAGGTCAACTGGAATTAGGACAGGAAGAGAACGAAAAAGAAATCAAGGGAAAAGAAAACCCATCTAAGATCCAAGTCCCAATAGATAAGGTGGGAGAATTTAGTGAAGGAGACGAAGGCAATACATGTCTACCTGTCACTTACAATGGGTACATGACCAAGGCTATACTAGACACAGGAGCAAGAGTAGGAATTGCCACCAAGGAGATTTGGGAGAAATGGGGAAAGCCTTCCTTACGGCCCACATGCATGAAGCTCCAATTAGCAGATGGTCATGTAGAGAAACCCTTAGGAATATTGGAAAGGATCAAATTAACCACCTGTGGGGTTGAATTTGATCACACATTAGCCATCTGTAAGTTTGAAAAGGCTAACAATTATGAAATGATATTAGGACGACCTTTCATGAGACAAATGCGGATAGTGCAAGACTGGGGAGGAGATTCATTATACCTGCAACATCAAGGAAATACCACAAAGATAAACTTGCACACATTTTCATATAGAGATGTACCCCCACTACAGTGGAATCCCATACACAAGGAGGAAGATGACCTATCTATTCATAGTGTTGGATCAAGCAATCAATCATGGAAGTATGAAGATGCCCAACTATGGATGTGTAAAGAAGCCAAGAAGGAGGACAATAAAAGGCAGGTGTGGCCAATAGGACATCCTAACTACCGACCTATAGAGGACCCAAGGTATAAGCCTCAAGTCTTTCCTGATGAAACCTTTGAACCGCATGGATGGATGGAAGTCTTAGCCACCTTGGATGTATGTGTGAATGAGGAAGTGTTGGAAGCAGCCAGAGGCACAGACGCCACGGAAGCATGTAAAGAAGGAGCAGGGAGCCAGGAGGATCAATTTTTCAAACAAATACATTTCTTATTAATTCTCCAAACATTCAACAGTGATTGTTATCACTAATTGTAACATATGTATCATAGAAAACCCCATTTTGTAATCCATAGCTCCATTTTGTGCAAGCCGAGGAGTCCTCGAGCTTGAGGAGCTTAGGTAGAATACGCGTACCAATTTTCGTTATTTTTAGACATCGTTTACCCTTCCAAATAGCCTCTAGGACCTATTTTTTAACTAGGCCGGTCACTAGATGTGAAACCGGTCAAAACTAGTCTAGAAACTATAAAAAGAGCTAGAGAGCTCATTTTTGAGGTTGGTTCATTTTGGTTAGTGTGAGCTTAGAGCTAGTTTGAGCTTGTAAGAGCATTCTTGAGTAATAGAACTAATTTTCCCACCTTCCATTGTGTCTTGCTTGTCTCTTCTTTGTGTGTGTGTATGTGTGTGTGCATCTTTGTGCTTCTCACCTTCACTCTCACATCATCTCACGTTCACGATCTTCATATCACTCCTACCTCTCCCAAAGATTGACATTAAGGAGGTGAAGCTTCTTAACGTGGTTCTCACCATTGTGCTAGAGCAACACCAAATTTGGCGCCGTTGCCGGGGATCGAGTCTAGGACGAATGTGTGATGGTAAGAGTATAGCAAGAAGAGGCGTTGGAAGGTAAAAATTTCAGTTTTTGTTGTTGTTTTTACTTAGTTTTTAGTGTTTTTCACCTCCCCCATACTCCATCTTCATCATCGCATCATCATCTCCATCTCCAAAAAAATCAGAAAATTCACCATATCCCCCCATTCACCTCATTTCCCCTCATTTGTGCATGCGAGAGAGCGAGAGAGAGTTTTTGCGTTTGCATGTGCTTGCATTTTCTTGAGTTTTCTTGCAGGTACAGAGCTTCAGAGCATAAGGAGAGCTTCCAAAAGGTAAAACATGTACTTTCTGTCAGAAATTTCCGAGTAGGGCGGACCATCGCGATGGTCTGCAACTTTCGGATTTTGACGTAGGCGACCACACTACGAGGTAGGCGATCCTTGCGCACACACGGCACCATAGTTGCATTTCAAAAATTTGTTGTTTGGTGGACCATCGCGATTGGCTCGGACCATCGCGATTGTGTCGCACCATTGCGATAGGCTCACGCCATCGCGACGGCTCGGCCGGACCATCGCGACAGTTCGCTTTTTCGGACCATCGCGACGGTTCACTTGAGCCATCGCGACGGTCCACTTGGACCATCGCGATTGTTCAGTTGACCCCGGACCATCGCGATTGGCTTATGCCATCGCCACGATAGTGCCACGTGTCTCGATAGACCATCGCGACGGTTCATTTTTTGGACCATCGCGACAGCCCAAAATCGGACCATCGCGATTGGCTCAAGCCATCGCATCGCGGACCATCGCGACGGTTCACTCGGACCATCGCGATCGTCCACCTTTGACCGTTGACCCGCGCCATCGCGATTGTCCACCCAATCACGCCATCGCGACGGTTCACTCGGACCATCGCGACGGTTCGACCTTTGACCGTTGACCGCGCCATCGCGATTGTCTGCTTGGTCACGCCATCGCGACGGTTCACCTTTTTGGGCCATCGCGACGGTTCGACCTCACGCCATCGCGATCGTTCATTTTGAGCCATCGCGACGGTTCGCCATTTCGGGCCATCGCGACGGTTCACTCGGACCATCACGACGGTCCCAGACCATCGCGATTGCCCACCCCCATCGCAAATTTTGGACTCCAATTTTTGACCAATTTTGAGGGTATTTTTGAAAAATTTTTGGACCATTAGACTCATAGGAGACCCCTTAGCTCATATTTGAAGGAAAATTTGATTGTCAGTTTTTACCCCCCAGGGCCTGAACGCGTATAACTTTTTCATCCGAAGTCCGTTTTTTGAGCTTAATAGCTCGTTAGAAAGCTCGCGACGAGTACTACGTGACCTCAACTGTTTTTTTCATAAAGGATACGTCTATTTTTGGATAAGCTATTTTGAGGTTCACCCAGTTTGGGACTAAGAAGCCAGGGGGCACACATTGAAAATTTTGGGCAAAAAGGGAAGGGATTAAAAGGTGTATATGCTCAAGTGTTTGATCATCTTGTGAATTGGTCTAATATTGGAATTTTCCAGGTCTAGCAAAGGCAATCAAAGGCAAGCAAGCAAGGCAGTGAAGACAGCAGAGCTTGGGAAGCACGGCTTCTTGGGCAACAGGGCATCAGAGCAACCAGAAAAGCCGACTCGAGGTTGGAAGATTACTCAACCCCCTCAGTCAATTCTTAGCTTAGGCTAAACGGTAGTTGTGGATTAACGACGATAGGAACGCCTCAAGTTCAAGATACCTAATTCTATCAAGTTTAAGACTTAAAGTAAAGGTGTGTGTGACGAAAACCTAAAGAAAAGAACCTAAGTCTGACGGAACGAGAACTTAAAATCATTACGAAAAGTCGAATTCCTGACGCATATATTAAGACAAGAATCCAGAGAAAATGAAAAAGAATCAAGAAAGTAATCACAAAGAACCATTGACGATCTAAGTGTGTAATTGAGCGTGCAAGGAAGAAATTAATGAACCTTAGATCGGGCAAACATATAGGTAAGTCGGACAGAAGAAGCCTTAGATCATCAGAGGCTAGTGTGAGAACTACCGCTCGATCTTGGGCTCAGCAGTTGAATAGTAGTTATCCTTACGAGTTGAGCTCAGAATCAAGTGAATCAGAAATGGCATTTAGCGCAAATAGACCAGACGGAGGGTCGAATGTAGCATACCTAGAAAAACCTGAAGGACCCTATAGAACGCAGCTAGAGTTTCTCCGAACCAACCGATTAGGTGCTCGCATCTATGAGGATGGTTTGCAAAGGCAAGTGGTGCAACTACACAACCCTGATCAACCCATTGGATTGGAAAGACCAGTGGTGAAATTTGAGAGAGACGCTTACATAGACAAAGAAGGAACCATGTACATCCTAAGTACGCAACCAAACGATACTAATGAGTTTGGCACAATTCAATTAGAAACGGAAGTGAAATTTCCAGGAAAAGAACCGATGGAAGAACCTAGAACACCTAGAGGGAAATCCGTATTAACAAGAGTACTCATCCCAGAATGGATCCCTCAAGATAACAGGAGCACCGAGTTGTTTGTAAATAAAGAGACAGATGAAGCCTTTTGGAGGTACAGAAAGGAAAACCCTGGTGAGGTAGGCATCATTACAATTTATGAATTCAAGGACCCAGATACACCTGGAAGGATTGTATACCTGGATGAGACTTCAAAAAGAGTCTTTGTGGTGCCTGAGCGCGCTAAAAACACATACACATGGAGAGGTGAATTGGTATTCCCTCCATCTAGAACGAACATAAATACAAGTCAACAAGGGGCAGGAACCTCCTCAGCCCATGGAAATCAAAGAGAAGGAAATAAAGAGAGACCGGAAGTAAGCTTTACTCACCCCATAGGGAGAGATAGAACAACCACGAACACTAATAGAACGGATAGACAAAGAGATCATGGAATATCAGGTGGTAGAGATGATTTTCCTCTACCCAGACCACGTGAACACGCAAGAGTATTGAGACCCACTCAATTAGTAAAATCAATGAAAAATTACTTTGATGGGACAGGAGATCCCTATGACCATGTCGCAGAATTCAAGCAAGTACTGAGGGCAGAACAAGTCGAGGACATGTTCACGCAATACAACGCATTTGGACTAACGTTAAAGAATACCGCTTTAACTTGGTTCCAACCTTTGCAACAAAGGCAATTTAGAGACATCCATCACTTTTTAGAGTCATTCATCACTGAATTCTCTAAAAGTGGGGTTAGACATGACACGTCTTCGTTGATTCATAGCTTTAAACAGACCCCTCAGGAAACAGTAAGACTGGCAGGACGTAGGTTCAGACAATATGTTGAACGATGTCCAATGCAAGAGCTACCCTCACAGGCCAAACAAGTATCATTGTTCCTAGATGGCTTGTTGAGCGCTAAACTACGCTCTTATGTGTACCTAAAAGAACCCAGAACGCTAGAAGAGTGTGTAAGAATATGTATAGACATCGAGGACAACCTAGGAGATGAATTAGAGCTCTCAAAGGTCTATAAAGACTCAGATTGTTCTTCTCTAGCGTCCACAAAATTGTCGAATTCAATAGAGGATCTAGCAGAAAAAGTGGCCCAAAAACTAGGAGTTTCTGGTAAACAGGTGCCCAAGCTACCAACTAATGTACGTTGTTACGCTTGTGGTGGAAATCATTTGGCAAACGTGTGCCCCAATGCACCTCAACCTCACGTCAACCCTAGTGGCCAATATTGCACAATTGAGAGAAGATACACGAATCATACGGCTCAGGACTGCCCATACAACAAACAAACTGTGAGACAGAACTACCCGCAAGCATATCAGCAGCCAGGTAGGTGTCAAGGCCAATACAATGCTCAGCCTTATTACTATAGGCCTCCTCAGAACTACCCATACCAGGCTCAACAGAGACCTCAACCCGTCTTAGCTCAGCAGCC
This sequence comes from Ceratopteris richardii, assembly GCA_020310875.1. Classification (NCBI taxonomy): domain Eukaryota; kingdom Viridiplantae; phylum Streptophyta; class Polypodiopsida; order Polypodiales; family Pteridaceae; genus Ceratopteris; species Ceratopteris richardii. The sequence continues at coordinate 140,720,565 of CM035407.1, forward strand.
ACCCCCACCAGCGAATGTCATCTCAGTCAATTACGCTGCTGCAGAAGAGAACCTAAGTAGGGCCTTAGTGCCTTCTTCACCCTTGATCACCGAAAGTGACCCGAACTCAAACAGTTTTGACTCTACTCATGTAACTAGTCCACCCGCTTATTACACGGAGTCACCAGAACATGTGGAGACATATCATTATGATAGTCCTCCAATGGAACCTAGTTGGGAGCCAGATTATACTAATGTGATGTACGCAAACCCAAACCCACGGCCCCAATTGAGACAACAGAGACCACAGGGCCCTAGAGGACCATGCTTTAGGTGCCAAGGAGATCACTTCGTAAAGGATTGTCCACATCCCCCAATAGCAAGGCAATCACAGTACTATAGCATACAAGGCTTTTGTGCCGATTGTGGCAAAGAGCACATAATCAAAGATTGTCCTAAGAACCCAGTTAACGCTTCGAATGTGACACCGATCAACGTGATAGGTATTGTAAATAATGCAGATGGATCCAACCCTACATACGTGCCTATCCAAGCTATAACCAGAGCTCAGGCGCTCTTACAAAACCAACAACTTAATCAAGAGAAAGTAGCCGGAACTAGTGAAGTTGCAGAATCTAGCAGTAAAAAGACAAAATCTTGGAAAGATTCTAGAGAAAGGATAAAGAGAAAATGGAGTAAAAAGATAAGTGAGTTGGAAGGAAGTTTAAGGGAATCTAGAGCCAAAATACAAGAATTGACTTCACAAGAATTAAACCAAGAAATCCCAGCTCAGAAATCAGGATCAGTTTTAGCGGAACCCATACCGGAAGATCTAGACATGATGTTTCGTGCATATCAGGCTAGAATAAAAGAGGGACCTCAAGTCACGGAAATGAGTAAAAAATACCCTCGAGCTGATCTAGAAATTGAGAGAACTAAACTTTGCATGAAGATGGTAGAGTTAGCACAAGCCTTGTTCGAAGCCTCTAGATATCTTAATTGGAATAACATGGCAAAACCGGAACTACACTTTCAAGGACTAATGGAGAGGCTAGAACACTTGATAGAAAGCAAAGAGAAAAAGGATCAGTCTAGGAACCCCACTGTCCCAGAGACACAGGAAAGGAATGCACCATCCCTGTCTCAAGTACCCAATACAGAAAGTCAAGATAACCTATCTTCCATACAAAGGAACTCCCATGAATTCTTGAGAGAAATACAAGAAGAGAAATGGAGAAAAGAACAAGGAACTCATCCTCCTATTCAAGAAATAGACGATTTGCAGGAACAATTTCCCCAAGACATCCCCTCTATTTATGATGAGGTAGAGGTGGAACAACTGAGTGAACCCACAGGATTTGAATCTAATTCTCTACAAGAATTACCTCAGTTCACAGGACCTTGGGAAGCAAAGTCTATTAGTATGAGAGCACCCACGATAATAGTGAGGAATGAAGAATCAGTGATCCCTAGGAACACGGAAGTGATCAAGAACACGAAAGTACAATGTAATCTCACTTTGGAGGAATTGTTAAAGGTAAAACCAGAATTGTGGAAGCATGTAGCAAATCAATTCCCTGAGCTAGCTACCACACCCTCTCAGATAGGATCACATAAGAAGGTACCAGAGATACCCGTGGAAAAGATTGGAGACGTAAGCGAAGGAGAGGAAGGTAACACATATCTTCCAATAACCCATCAGGGCTACACCACGAAAGCCATCTTCGACTCAGGAGCCGGAGTAGCCATCGCTACCACCGCTTTATGGAAACGTTGGGGTAAGCCAGCACTCAGACCCACCAGGATGAAACTACAAATGGCTGATGGACACATAGAGAAACCATTAGGCTTACTAGAAGGCATATCTCTCACCACTTGTGGTGTAGAATTTGAGCATACCTTTGCCATTTGTGACTTTGCGAAAAATCGTGCTTATGAGATGATATTGGGACGACCATTCATGCGTCAGTTGCAAATTGTACAAGATTGGGGAACTAATTCTTTGTACTTGCAACACTTAGGAGTGACTACCAAAGTCAATCTTAAAGACTATTCACACAGAGATGTACCCCCAATACAATGGAATACCATCCATAAGACTCCAGTGGAGACGGAATCCGTGCACTCATTAGAATCAAACCCTTCTTGGTTGCATGAGGATACCCATTTATGGATGTGTAAAGTAGCCAAACAAGAGGAAGAACGGTTAGAAGCAAGGACCTTAGGTGCAGAACAACATCCACGAACCCTTCAAGATCCAGCATATGCACCTGTAGTATTCCCAGACGAAGAGTTTGAACCCCATGGTTGGGCGGAAATACTAGCAACCATGGATGTAGCCATCAATGAAGAACAATGGACACCCCACTGTGACGAGGACGGCTATGACATTTCAGTTTTTATGATAGAGCCAATCATGTGCGATGCAGTTTTAGAAGAGTGTGAACCAGACACTGATGCATTTGAGGATGCAAGCGATTTTGATTTAGAATCAATTATCATGGACCCACCCTTTGCATCAGAGGAAGAATATTTCTACGAAGTAGAGACTCACACTCAGAGACACGAGGAGATTACGAACGAGGTAAGGTTAGCCACAGAAGTGACTACCAAGAGTGAAGGCAAGAAAAGAAAGAAGAAAGAAACCTTGTCAGAAAAAGAAGAATCTTTGTTTGAAGTACCCGAGAATTTCAAGAAATATGAAATCGACGATAGAAGAATCATGGTCCGAATGCCTAATAGAAAGGCGAATGATGGACAAGTATATGATAACCGAGAGAAAACCAAGAAAGTAATAGTTGCCATAGAAGGAGAAGAAGAAAAATGCACATACATAGGGCATGATTTGACGACTGAAGAAGAAGAAGAGTTAGTTGCCCTATTGCGCGAATATAGAGATGTTTTTGCTTGGAGTTACAAAGATTTGAAAGGAGTAGACCCAGATATATGTTCTCATAGAATCCCTATGACAAAAAGTTAATGCCGCCACGATTAGAGATAGTTATCCTCTTCCTATCACGGAACACCTATTGGAAAGAGTTGCGGGCAAGGAAGTTTACAGCTTTCTTGATGGATTCTCAGGCTATAACCAAGTAGCCATTGCTCCAGAAGACCAACACAAGACGGCTTTTGCCACAGAATGGGGCATATTTGCATTTCGTGTGATGCCATTTGGCTTAACAAATGCACCCGCTACTTTCCAGCGACTCATGTGTCATGTTTTTAAGGAATTCTTACGCAAGAGCTTGGAAGTTTACGTCGATGACTTATGTGCTCATTCAAATGTAAGGCAGACACATATCCCAGAGTTAAGACAAATATTTGATAAATGTCGAGAATATCAGGTTTGTTTGAACCCGGAAAAATGCGTTTTCATGGTCAGACAAGGCAAAATTCTAGGACACATTGTGTCAAAAAATGGAATCTCTACGGACGAGGAAAAGGTGAAGGTAATTGCAGAATTACCAAGACCAACTAATGTGAAAGAGGTACAGGCATTTATGGGCCATTGCGGTTATTATAGGAGATTCATACACATGTATGCAATCATAGCCAAGCCTTTGTACTCTCTTTTAACCAATTTTGAGTGGACAGATGAATGTGAAAATTCATTCAATGAACTTAAACGACGCTTGTGCTCAGCACCTATATTGACTACCCCAGATTGGAGTAAGCCATTCCATGTACATGTGGATGCATCCAATTATGCCATAGGATGCATGTTAGCACAACCCACGAAGGAAGGTAACATAGATCTACCCATAGCTTACGCTAGCAGACAACTAAACGCAGCAGAAAGAAATTACACCACGACGGAACGAGAAGGATTAGGGATGATCTACGCAGTAAAGAAGTTTAGGCACTACTTGTTGGCCAACAAATTCAAGTTCTTTACAGATCATCAAGCCCTATTATATTTAGTCAACAAACCATGTAACACAGGACGATTAATACGTTGGTTTCTATTACTCATGGAGTATGATTTTGAAGTAGTAGTCAGGAAAGGAAAGACGCATCTTAGAGCTGACCACCTTTCAAGATTAACCTCAGGAGAAGCTCCTCAAGGAGTAGCGGATGAATTACCAGATGCATACTTATTTAACCTTGAGATAGCACCAGAATGGGTTAAGCCTATAGTCCCTATTCTGACATACGGACCCAAGAATCCTAGGATAAAGATCAGAGAAGGAGAGATTACCAAGTCTCAGAGGTACCAAATAATGGCAGGAAGCATATATAAACAAGATAATCAAAAGATTCTTGCTTGTTGTGTAGATGAATCAGAACATGCGAATTGGTTGCAATTAGCACACATAGGTGCACTAAAGCAACATCATTCAAAACATCGAACACTACAGACTCTGTAGAGATTGGGAGTATATTGGCCTACGATGGAAGCAGATGTCTACAAGTTGTGTAAGGAATGTTAGGTGTGTTGTGAAAGACCACCAGTAGAGCATGCAACATTATATCACGTGTCTCTCACACCAGACTGGAGTGAACCTTTAGTGACATACTTGAGGACGAACACATTCCCTCAAGGCATGACCTTAGCTCGACAACGCAGTCTAGAGCAGGAAGCTCAAGACTACTCACTTATTGGCGATAACCTATACAAAAGAGGACGAGATGGATATCTAAGACAATGTGTTCATGAGAGCGATTATCTTAGCATACTAGAGACTGCACACCAAGGTGTTGCAGGAGGTCATTTTGGACCCGATAGGATAGTCAAAGCCATTCTCTTTGCAGGATTATGGTGGCCCACTCTTCACATGGATGCTCATACCTATGTAAAGAGATGTGATGTGTGCCAAAGAACTCAGTTTCCTACTCGCAGAGCTGAAATGCCATTGAAACCCATGATGGGCGGACGTGCATTTTCAAAGTGGGGTATAGACTTTGTAGGACCCATCAACCCCCCTGCAAAAGGTACACATGCGGAATACATTATTGTTGCCACAGATTATCTAACCAAATGGGTAGAGGCAAAAGCCACAAAAAAGAATGATGCTCACACGACTGCAAAATTCTTATTTGAAAATGTCTTTACAAGATATGGATTGCCTATAGAGATAGTGAGCGATCGAGGCACTCACTTTCTAAACCAAGTCATTGAATATTTGTTACAGGATTTTATGGTGATTCACAAGAAATCTGCACCATATCATCCTCAGGCCAATGGTCAGGCTGAAAGCACTAACAAGATACTTTGTAACGTACTGACGAAACTCGTGAACAACAAACGTTCAGATTGGGACAAACAGTTACACCACGCTGTTTGGGCATATCGAGTGGCCTACAAGACCGTACTCAATGCAACTCCCTTTCAGATGGTTTTTGGCCAGAATGCAGTGCTTCCTTTGGACTTCTTGATACCGACCCTTAAGGTTGCACAAGAACATCAGTGGACCGGCCATGAATTATCAGCGAGAATAATGGACTTGGAACGATTAGGAGAAACCAGGCTGAAAGCAGCAGCAGGAATATACGCAGCGAAGAAGCGACAGAAAGCATATTTTGATGCACACGTGAAAGATAAAGGCCTAAAAGAAGGAGATTTAGTTCTAGTGTATACGCTGAAACAGCACGCACGGAAGTTAGAAAAGCGAGGTTATGGACCTATGATCATTAGCAGACTTTCTACTAGTGGAGCAGTACAGTTAGCCACCTTAGAAGGAGATATAATGCCTAATTACATTAGTGGCTGTAGAGTCAGGCTATATCAAGAACCTCTCACTGAGGATATGCTTAGACGACTCACGTTGGCAAAGAAGCGTAAGGAGGAAGAAAACAGAATACGAGCTGAAGCTCGGGCAGAAGCCATAGAACGCATTAAGCGCATGAAGCTAAGAAGACAAGGACTAGGGAGAGAACATTATAACCATCTGGAAACATCACCCAGATATCCCATGGCCATGTGTCAAGTAAAGTCAACCACTCATCCTAGCATAGTGGATAGGAGACCATTCGTTAAAGTTAGGCTAGAGCATGGTAACCATAGCCAAGAACTCAGGGCTTTGATAGACTCAGGTGCTGCGACTAGTGCGATTAGATGGTCCCACTATAAGGATTCAGGAATAGAAATGCGGCCAATTGAGGCATACCTCATAGGCCTAGGAGGCATGGAAACCCCTTGCATGGGTGAGGTGGACCTTCCTATCCTCATTAAGGATTTGACGATGACAGCGAAGCTACTAGTGTGCCATGATGACGACCTGATAGAACCCCTAATCCTTGGCCAAGATTGGCTATACGATCACTCAGTGGACCTAAATCTTAGACAAGGCTCCTTACAGATTGGAACCTTAGAGCAGAAGCGAGTGATACCGCTTGACTTCCCTAACGGCATTCCGCTTGACGGTTGTGACCCTAGACCCTATGAAATCCATGCGACGGAAGACAGGAAGATTTTTGGGCAGACCAGTCACGTTACGTCTACACCAACCCACTCGGGCTTGGCTATGGACAGTTGTCAATCAGAAGGACGACAGGAGATCTTCCCTGGGACTTCCTGCAAACTAGAAGAGACAGTTACCCAACCGCAAGGGCAGAAGGGCACAATCAGAGGTCAGGTGGGTTGCATCAGCGGCCACATGAGCACGACACCCTGCGGTGCTCATCCTTCCAAACTTGTTGCGGACTGGCCTAGATTAAAGTTAAATAAGGCATCACTTCCTAATGGGCAGGTCACACAAGTGTTGGATCTCCCTTCTTTTCCAAAGCAGAGTGTCCATCCGACCTCTCAACCTCAACCACGACAGAGTCAACCACGACGAAGGAACCCGGACCGACGACAGTATCAGAAGACACAACAAGGACGGCAGTTTAGGCCACCCAAAGGAAGCGGCACCAGACAAATATGGGTGCCAAAAGGACAAAAAGCACCGAAGAACTCCAACCAAGCAGAGATCGACAAGAAAAAGGCCGAACAGAAACAGAATCGATATCCACCATCCCCTCGACCTTCTTCTACAGGTCCGAGCATTCGACAAATTTGGATTGCCAAGAAATACCTTACCCATAGACCCACACCCACGCAGATTTGGGTACCCAAACCATGTATCATAGCTCAACCCTTAAGCCATGTAACATACACCCCTCACAAATCTTCCCATCCCTCAACACCACCACACCCGATACTACCTTTGACCCCTCAGCAGAAACCCACCACCCACTCAAAGACTCTTAGGAAATGGATACCGAAGCGTGTCCAACCGTCTTCCCCTAACCCATTGTCTAACTACCCCCCGACTAACATACAACCTTGTACTAAATTACTAACCGTTAAACCTTGTAATAATTCACCCACCATCATCGCACATCACTCATAACCTCATCTCATCAAGAAATGTATGCATGATCTGAAACGTGTAGGAGTCTAGAGACCTGCACTAGTGCTGCAAGAGACATTGCATCCATCACATCACAGCACTTGGCTACACGGGTTACGCATCAATTATGGAAAGGGATTGCGGTCTCACTTTAAATGGGATCATAATTAATTTCCATGCTAATGTGTTAATCTTTTGTAGCAGATCTTTCTCATTAGCGCATCAGCCACCATGCAAACCGACGAAGGAACATCAGGAGCAGGCCCCAGTGTAGCGGCTGTGCCCCTCAACGTGCTACGAGTAGAGTCCCACCCGACTGCTCCACCGCCGGAATTTCAGGGATTTCCAGGGCCCATGCCTATCGACAACCCACCATGGGCTACACCGAAAAGATACACAGAAACTCTCATTGGTTTCAGGGCCTTGCAGGACCCCTTGCGGACGCGGACTTTATATTTGAATCCTCTCTGACATTTGATGACCGCACGTGGGGAAAGTACCAGTTTTTCTCCAGAGAATTCGAAGCCCTACAAAGCACCCAGGATTTAACTCACGTTTGGGCCAGAGCAGGCTTCACAGAGTATTTCAGTGATCCTCTGCCCAAACCGGACTTTTACAGGTGCTATTATTTAATCACTACATTGCTGGCCTCGGAGAATAAGGACATCCCAGGAACCTTCATATTGCCTTCTTTAGTGGATGATCCACCTTACAAGAGATTTTACCTCTCCAAGGATTTAATCAGAGTAGCCATCAAGATTCATGGCACCCACACACCCACAGATCGAGAGAGATTAATTCCAGAACCGATGAAACGTGGGGACGTCACGAAGTGGGAGGAGATTTCGGCAATTACACCTGAGCTGTCAAAGCCACTAAGGATATGCATGCAACATTTCGCATTCCCAGCTCAGGACAGATTTACTATGCCACATAAACGAATCTGGTTTGGTTTGTATTTGGCATGCACGGGACCTCAAACTGTTGATTTGGCAAGCTGGATCATAGACCAAATGTACCTAGCACAACACAGATGGGAGCGCAAGAAAGTACTTAATGGATGTTGTGCACTCACTAGAATTGTGTATATGTGTTTGGCTTATGACTTGCCCATCGAGCGTGCATTAACAGGAGAAGAACTGAAGGCATTCAAAGGAACGATGAAGAAAGCCAGAAAGCCCAGTAGAACATGGGCAGGCAAGCGTATGCGAGGCACCATCCCTTGCCTTCAAGTGCCAGAGTCGCCATCACCACAACCCTCTCCAGAGCGACCACAGACAGAAGCGGCTCCCACAGTACAACCTATTCGCATAAGGTTTTCTAGACCAGTGGTTCCGGAGGCCACCACTAGTACCGCTGCACCTCAAGCAGCTGCCACCTCAGAACCCACCACCACAACAGCAGAAGCTCCCACCACTATTGGTGCGGAAGCTTTTTCTTTTCCAATACCACATATGGAGGCAGACCCTATAAACACAACATTTGATTTTGAGATGCCTGATGCATTCTCAAACGAATTCCAGTATTCAGAAGCACAGTTGTTCTCCCAGGAATATGAATGTCCCAGCTACCCTACCACACCGCGAGATCTGCCACAGGGACAAGCTATGTCGAGCTCTGAAGAAGAAAGAACCGAAACAGACGACGACGAAGGCGACGATGAAGCCAGCCAGGGCTCACATGACGGACAGACAGAGGGCCAAGGCCAATAGACTGACGCACACGGCGACACCAGCACATATGAAGATGAGACTTTCGAAGCCGCAGCGTACACGCTGGCCATAAAGAAACTATATCGTACGATGGAAAAAGTCTGGGCACGGAAAACGTTAACTGAAGAGGAGAGCCAGGCATTAATTGAACAGGAACTCATCTCCGGAGGATTCGAAGACGCATACATTAGAGGGTTCAGAGAGTTAGTCCAATCAGTAGGTTCCCATGAAGCACTCAGGTTTTTACAAAGAAAGCAACTACCACAGTTTGACCCCCGCCGAGTGCGACTACTTTCAAAGCCCGGAGAGTATATTCGCGTACCAACAGGAGCTCAGTCTTCAGCACAAGTCAGGGAGGCACGCCTCGTCCCCGAAAGTTCATTGACCGCAGAACCCATCCTTGTAGATTCCCCACCCCGTACTACCCTTGTACATACCACTACTATCCTCGAAATAACATCCATCCCTTCTACTCCTCTCTCACCTCATCTTTCACCAACCCATCCTGTATCCCCCGCACACCCACCTGCTTCCCCCACATCCACACTTGTACAAAGCAACATAGCCACAACCTTTTCCTTACCCATTCATACCACCATGCCCACACCCAACCCTCCGCATCCATATGTTAACCCCTTCACCCCTTCATCCTTCCCAGCGTTTCCCCCACCTCTAAGACCCCCATTCCCCTTTCTAACCCCACTAACCTTCTCACCAGTCTCACCTCCCCAACCTACCATAACCCCTATTTCCCCGTTTCACCAAGCTGCTCCAACCATCCCCCCTGTAAACTACACTACATTTGTAAATCCCGTATTCACACCTACACAACCACCCACAATCACACCACTTTTCACAGTCACAACACTAAACACGTCCAATGGCATGGACATATCACCATCCACCTCACCACCACCCACTCCACTCACAACACCCTCATATTTAGGCACGTCACAATTTTCCACAATCACCACTGCATCCACTGTCCCAACCCCATTTCCCATTCCCACTGCATCTATTCCCACTGCATCCTCACTTAGCACTTCACTACTACTATCGCCCACCATAGACACCGCATTTCAACACATGTTCACATGCATGACGCAAGTCCGCGATGAGTTTGCATCACTCGGCACCAAATATCAACAGCTGCAGAGAACGACGAATGAACTACAAACGCAACTTAATTTATTATCAATTGAGAATGCCTCACTGAACAGCCGATACCAAGATTTACGAGAGGCCTATCACAAATTAGAACTAGAAAGTGAGGAGAAAACAAAAGAGGCCACCGCGGATTTGGATAACCTACTTCGAGCCCAGACCGTCCGCAATGCAACGCTCACTAGAAATATGGGCTTACTAAGAAGACACTTAGCCGCAGCAAAAGAGGAGAACCAGAGACTTCAAGAGCAGAATAGAGAGAATCTGGAAGCGGCTTTGGACCACCCTGAACAACCACTAAGTCCGAGCAAATTCAAAGCTATCCCATCTGAATCGATGAGGATGTTGCTAGATGATCACGTGCGATTGCTCGAGGACTATGATCGTATGAACGAAGAACATCAAAAGTTAAAGGAAGATCACAAGCTGCTACAGCTCAGAGAACCGGCAACACAACAAGTACACGTAGCAGCAGAACTACCAGCACCTGCGGACCCTGCCCCTGAAATTTTAGAGGAACTCAACGCACTCCGGGCCCAGGTAACAAATCTTGAATCTAGAATTGCAGTCTATGAAGCACCACCAAGGCCAGACTCCCCACCTGAGCTACCAACTGAGGAAGAAACCGTCACTATCCCGGTGGAGGAGACATTCGAAGAGGCATATGAACCGATACCCATCCCAGGCGGACGTGTCACGGCCGAAGGCCAGATGACCTATGAATTACCTACCCCCGCGTGGATGAAGACAGTTGAAGAACTCGGAACGACACACTCGGCCAGAGTAGAGGCACAGCTACATGCCATGGCCATAATTGAAGAGAAAATTTTACAGTCACCATTCTTTGCTCAATTGGCCCCGCGACGATACATATCTGGGCATGAGCTCCAATATAAACCGTACTTCATGTTAATGGCCGAATACCAGTTAGCCATAGAGAAAGAAACAGGTATGAAACCAACGCATGCCACTCAATTCGAGCCAGAGGACTTGCCACCAAGGGCGCAGAGAGGTGAAATCCTTCAACCAGACTGGCGCAGAGATTTATTGCAAAACTATCCCGAGATGATGAGCACATGGGTGAAAGCGCCGCTGCACTTAAAATTTAACCCATGCTGTGGACCAGTACCACGCCGCCGCTCTTGGACTGCATTCGCTATTAAGGTACAAAACAATAAGCAGTGCCAAGACTGGTTGAACTATCCCTATTTCAAGCCACCAATCGAGTTACCCACAGTAGGCTACATGATGGCGACGATCCGCCACTGGCTCCCTAGGTTAAAGCATATGGATGATATTGCCGCGCACATGACTGTCAAAATCTTTGACATGATGCAGATGGTCTTTAAAGTCTTCCGACGCGTCAAGGCTCCCCATGTAAACACCCCGGGCTTCGAGCATGGCAACTTTGATTTAGTCTATGATATGAGCACAACGCCATCGCTACGGGTGTGTTACGCCTGGCACTGCAGGCTCAAATACCTACCGGCATGTTACAAGCAGACATTCGAAGAAATGTTCACCACCGGCTTTTGGGAGTACCACTCAGAGGTATTTATAAGCAGGCCCACACATTTACTGCAATTATTCGCCTGTGAACGACTGGTGTACTCCACACATTACCAGCTCCCACCACCAGACGAGCCGCAACCTATCGACTTGGAGAAACTCGAGGCTGATCTAGCCCGAGGCATTCGCATCTCAGAGCACACCCTCGCTCAGGACCTCCTACAGAACTACATCCGGCAGACCTCACAACAAGGTTCTGTCAGGGACGACAGAAGCGAGAGGGAGGGGGGTGTTGGAAGCAGCCAGAGGCACAGACGCCACGGAAGCATGTAAAGAAGGAGCAGGGAGCCAGGAGGATCAATTTTTCAAACAAATACATTTCTTATTAATTCTCCAAACATTCAACAGTGATTGTTATCACTAATTGTAACATATGTATCATAGAAAACCCCATTTTGTAATCCATAGCTCCATTTTGTGCAAGCCGAGGAGTCCTCGAGCTTGAGGAGCTTAGGTAGAATACGCGTACCAATTTTCGTTATTTTTAGACATCGTTTACCCTTCCAAATAGCCTCTAGGACCTATTTTTTAACTAGGCCGGTCACTAGATGTGAACCGGTCAAAACTAGTCTAGAAACTATAAAAAGAGCTAGAGAGCTCATTTTTGAGGTTGGTTCATTTTGGTTAGTGTGAGCTTAGAGCTAGTTTGAGCTTGTAAGAGCATTCTTGAGTAATAGAACTAATTTTCCCACCTTCCATTGTGTCTTGCTTGTCTCTTCTTTGTGTGTGTGTATGTGTGTGTGCATCTTTGTGCTTCTCACCTTCACTCTCACATCATCTCACGTTCACGATCTTCATATCACTCCTACCTCTCCCACGGATTGACATTAAGGAGGTGAAGCTTCTTAACGTGGTTCTCACCATTGTGCTAGAGCAACAGGAAGTCCTAACTATGAACAAGTGCATATATGAAGAAGGATATGATGTAAATTTGTACATGGTTGTCCTTCAAGAAGTAGAAGCAGGGGAAATCTTAGAAAAAGAGTGGAAAGAGGAATATGAGAGTATAGAAATGGAACTAGAATTTGATTAAGAAGAAAGCTATGTAGACACCATTCGAACTAAAGATAAGCAAGAACCAACCAAGATCTTGGGGATAGAAGCCGCCCCCATAGTATGAGAGCAAGAAGAAAGTCTGAGTAAAATCGGACCAAATCAAGATCTTTTTGAGGTTCCGAAGCATTTTAAAAGGTACGAAGTAGAAGAGAAGGAAGCAACCAAGATCTTGGCGATAGAAGCCGCCCCCATAATACGAGAGCAAGAAGAAAGTATGAGTAAAATCAGACCAGATCCAGATCTTTTTGAGGTTCTGGAGCATTTTAAAAGGTACGAAGTAGAAGAGAGAAAGATAGCCATCCAGATGCCTAAGAGAGAGGCGAGAGAAGGAGAAGCATACGATAACAAAGAGCAAACAAAAAAGATCATAGTAACAGTGGAAGATGGAGAAGAAAGATGTACATATATAGGTAAAGATGTGTCAAGTGAGGAGGAAGAAGAATTAATACAATTGATCCAAGAATATCGAGATGTATTCGCGTGGACATATAAGGATCTCAAGGGTGTGGAACCCTCAATTTGCTCTCATAGTATACCAATGACGGCAGAGGCAAAACCCTCAAAACAACGCCCTTACACATACAATGAGGTCTATGCTGCTAAAATCAAAGAAGAAATAGACAATCTACTAGCGGCAGGATTCATATATGAAATAGACACCGAGTCGGTATCGCCATTAGTAGTTGTGCCTAAGAAGAACGGAAAATTGAGAGTTTGCATTAACTTGAAAAAGGTCAATGCAGCCACTATACGTGACAGCTACCCTTTACCCATTACAGACCATCTATTGGAAAGAGTTGCACGAAAAGAAGTCTATAGCTTCTTAGATGGATTCTCTGGATACAACCAAGTAGCTATTGCTACTGAGGATCAACATAAGACCACATTTGCGACGGAACGGGGAGTCTATGCTTTCTGAGTGATGCCTTTTGGACTCACTAACGCGTCTGCTACTTTCCAATGATTGATGTGTCATGTTTTCAAAGAATTCTTGAAGAAGAGCATGGAAGTGTATGTAGATGACCTATGTACATATTCAAATCAAAGGCAAGACCACATTCCTGAATTGCGAAAGATATTTAATAAATGCCGATAATATAGAGTCTGCGTGAACCTAGAGAAGTGTGTCTTCATGGTAAGACAAGGGAAGATCTTAGGACACATAGTATCAAGAAATGGAATATCCACAGATGAAGACAAGATTAAGGTCATTTTGGAGCTTCCTAGACCTAAGAATGCGAAAGAGGTGCAAGCATTTATGGGACATTGTGGATACTACCATCGATTTATCCACATGTATGCCATAATCGCCAAACCCTTGTATGAAATTTTAACTCAACTCACATGGACAGAGGAATGCAAGAAGGCATTCAATGAGTTAAAGAAGTGGCTTAGCACAGCTCCAATTATGAAAACACTGAATTGGAACAAGCCTTTTCATATCCATGTGGACGCTTCAAATTACGCAATAGGATGTATCTTAGCTCAGCCAACATATGAAGGAAAGTTAGATCACCCAATTGCCTATGCGAGTAGACAACTGAATCAGGCGGAGAGGAACTATACAACTACGGAGCGAGAGGGATTAGGAATGGTCTACGCAGTGAAAAAATTTAGACACTATCTCTTAAACAACAAATTCAAGTTCTTCATAGATCATCTAACATTATTGTACTTAGTCAATAAGCCTTGTAACACGGGAAGACTGGTAAGATGGTTTCTACTATTGATGGAGTTTGACTTCGAAGTGATAGTGAAAAAGGGAAATACCCATGTAAGAGAAAATCACCTCTCTAGGTTAACACACAGAGAACCACCAAGTGGAGTACCAGACGAATTGCCAGACACTTATTTGTTTAATCTGGAAGTGTGTCCAAAGTGGGCAGAGAAACTAATTCCGATACTCACTCATGGCCCACAACACTCAATCAATAAAGACAATAAAAAGGGAATTCTATAGTCAAGGAATTTGCACATTATTGGGGGAAGTGTGTACTATAAGGAACCCAATGGCATACCGCTGAGATGTGTTGAGGAGGACGAGCAACGGATGTTGATTGAACAAGCTCATGCGAACAAATGGAGAACACACAAAGGGACTCATGGAACTATAAGGGAACTAAAACGATTAGGAGTATACTGGCCTGACATGCCTAAGGATGTCCATGACTATGTGAGTAACTCCGCAGAATGCTAGGAGACTATTCTCGAGGATCATACATCCATACCTTTCTCAACAATAGCACCCAATTGGAGCAAAACATTGGTAAAATTCCTAAAGACAAGAGAACATGAGGAAGGAGTTAGCTTAGCGAGAAAACGATCCCTAGACGAAATGAGCAAGGATTATGTACTCATGGGAAGACACTTGTTTAAGAGAGGAAAAGACAAGCAATTACGACTATGTTTGCATGAAGGAGAATATTTACCCGTATTAGAGATGGCACACACAGGTGCGGTAGGAGGTCATTTCTCAGCCAAGAGAACCGTGAAAATGATCCTCTTTGTGAGCTTGTGGTGGCCAACTTTACATATGGATGCGGAGACATATGTACGAAGCTGCGAGACATGCCAAAGGGCTAAATACCCGATTCGGAGAGATGACATGCCATTCGGACCTACGGTTTGCACTAGAGCCTTTTCTAAATGGGGTATTGACTTCATAGGACCCATTAACCCACCGACCAAAGGGTCACATGCTGAATATATCATAGTAGCCATCGATTATTTGACAAAATGGGTAGAGGCAAAGGCTACTAGAAAAAAACGATGCTCAAACCACTGCTAAGTTTCTTTTTGAGCATATATTCACTCGTTTTGGATTACCAATTGAGATTGTGAGTGACCGAGGAATGCACTTCATTAATGAGGTAATAGAGTCTCTAATGATAGAGTTTTTTGTGATCCATAAAAAATCATCCCCATACCACCCACAAGCCAATGGTCAAGCAGAAAGTTCCAATAAGGTGTTATGCACAGTATTGACAAAGATTGTCAATAATGGGAGGTCTGACTGGGACAAACAATTGCATCATGCAATTTGGGCCTTCCGAGTCACGTACAAGACTGCCATTGGAACTACCCCATTCAATCTAGTATACGGACAGAATGCAATCCTACCAATTGATTTTTTGATACCCACTTTGAGAGTAGCCCAGCAGCATGAATGGACCAGACATGAACTATCCCAACAACTAGACCAAATTGAGAAGCTACATGAAACTCGGTTGCAGGCTGTCACAGGAATCTATGCGGCCAAGAGAAGGCAAAAGGCATATTATGATGCACACATAAAAGACAAAGGACTAAAAGAAGGAGACCTAGTCCTGGTCTACACCTTGAAGCAACATGCCAAGAAGTTACCAAAACGCGGATATGGACCTCTAATCATAATTAATAGGATCTCGACGAGTGGAGCAATTAATCTAGCCACGCTGGATGGAGATAATTTGATTGAAGCTCAACAAGCACGGCAACAAATATGGATTCCCAAGAAGGTCAGACAAGCAGCCAATCTAGAGATAAGCAAATAGGAGGACGCATTACACCGACACATTCGGACAACGAAGACAAGACAGACTCGTCATAGAAACATAAAGAGAAAGACATCTAGTACTAGGACAATAGAAAAAACAAAAGAAACATGTGCAGCTCGAGGAACCAAAGAGAAGACACGGCCTAACACCGCAAAAACGAAATGGATTTGGAAACCCAAGCAATTGCGAGGAATGGAACACCAAAACAACAAAGATTTTTGTTGCACTCATGAAGATTCCAATGCAACTAAAGTATGCATAATAGGGCCACATTAGGAGGCTAGGCATTCCGCACTTGATGTACATAATAAAATTAGTGGTGCACATTCTCCAATGGGGAATAGGTCATAGCTTCAACTTCCTTATGAATGGACCTACTATGTAAATAAATAAATGCTTCGGCTATACTAATCCTTGTTTTCTTTTAGAAAAGAAAATGATAAACATGTGGTACACCGATACAGGGAAATAGGGTTGGATAATTCAAGCTCCTCTTCAGATGCACACGAAGAGCTTGATACCTTCCTATTAAATCCGGACATTCGAAGTGAATCCAAAGACGATGGACAATGGGAGGAACTAAATGAAGTAAACTACAATGCAGGAGAAGAGGGCATAAAGGTGAACGACACCTTCATTAACCCCAATCAAGACACCGTAGACAAAGAAGGACACCAAGAAGGGGTACATGTCATCCAAATAAATGAGACTTCAAAAATTCAAATCAAAGAGATAACGCTTAAAGGAGAGGGATCACTCAAGAATCCAAAGGAAAAACCAAAAGAAGCTACGGTGGAAGAATCAGAACCCTTCACTCCGATAAGGGTTGTGGCAGAACCCTCCCCCATGGATGTTACATTTCAAGGGAGTGCCACGAAAATTATTGATCTGGACGAAGAAAGAAAAGAACCAGAAATACAACTACAAATGAGACAACCACATAACGAAACTATCCATGTGGAGCATGGAAAGGATGTACAAATAGGAGAAGCTCCAAGCATTCCAAGAATGTGGTTGAATGTCGACATCACTCAGCTCAAGCTAGTGGTGCAAGATATGATCAGAACTGCTATGGATACGCAACAGTTGATGCTTGAGGCTGATGAGGACTATGACAAAGCGATGCAGGAAAAGCATGCACTTCATGAGATGGGTAAGAACCTTTCAACACAATTAAGGCTCGCAAAAGAGAACACAACACATAAAGAAAATGAAGTTCAAGAGGCCAAGCAGCAGTGCAAAGCTTTAGAGACAGAAAATGAAAAATTAAAAGAACAACTGCAAGAGTTACAAAAGAGATATGATGCTAGTGAGACCGAGAAGACGTGGATAACTGCAAGAAGCAAAATATTGGAATCACAAATAAAAATATACATGGATGAGGGAGAGAACTTAAGGAACAGAAACAAGGAGCTAATGACAGCTCTTCTGAGTAATCAACCGATTGAGGCACAGGAAGTACCACAAACACACATAAAGGAAATGGAGGAAAAGATAGTCAGGTATGAAGATCAGCTCAAGCAGGAGCAGGCAGTCATTGCCGAATGGGAAAAGAGGTATATGGATGATACCGCGGCTCTCAGGACAAAGTGGAAAATTGCCGAGAATAGATATCTTGTGCAATGTAAAGAAGACGCTGATCAAATCGGGATCGTAGCAGAAGAAATCCAAAAGAATAAGGAAACGATTTCTAAGGTCAATGAAGAAATCAAGCAAAAGGATGAGATGATACAACAGCTACAAGAGGGGCTAAAGTAGCAGGCAACAGAGGGGACACCAGTAGTTCCAAGATCCACAGCGGCTACTGAGGAGATTGTGCGTCCTCTCTCTTCCCCCTTACATCATTTGCCGATAAGGGAGGAAATGGAGATCCAAGTTGAACGTTATCATCGAGATATTGCAGAACTGAGCCCAGATGAGAGGGCACTACTGGTGTCCTAGCTCACTGCAGAATTTGAAGATCAAGTAATCAAGGTCATGAAGGAAGCTCAAATTGAGAGCAAAAATTTGGAACATGTATTAAAGCCATTTAATGTACCATATGGACTCCTTAAAGAGCAAACACGGCAATACATAAAAACCACTGCAAATAAGGAGCCTTACAATAACCTCCAATTCAGCAATAACACTTTCAACTATACTCAAGAGGAATTTGAAAGGGCTGATCCTATATGGAGGTGAAAACTTTTGGAAAAGAACCCTAGACTGCGGGTACAATGGGAAGCATCACCATATGCACTTAAGGTGAATCCATCTTTTTTCCCAGTACCCCACAGACGCTCCTGGTTGCAATTTTGGGAAGGACAGCACCAGGGTAGCATAAATAATCAATGGCTCAACTATGCACTACTACCAAGTCCACCGCATAATTACCTTCCAACTGATGAATACATGGTGAAAACCATGGAGTTTTGGATTGCTAGATATGCCACTGTACCGGACTTAGCAGTCAAAATGGCTAGTAAGATTTTCAGCATGCTACTTATAGTTATTAAAGTCTTCCAACATGCCAAATACACCTTTTTGAACTTCATCGGCATTACACAGGGATCTGAAGCACTTGTTTTTTATCTTTCAACCATCCCGAGCCGATTAACACTTATGGCATACTATTCACGACTTATGTTCTTGCCGAGCACGTATATGCAGACTTTTGAAGAAGCATTTTTTACCGGATTCTTTGAAATTGATTCCAAATTTTTTGTTAAAATGACTTCAAATCTTAATGCGCGACTGGTGGCTTATGAAACAAGCTTTTTTGTGGATCACCGACAAGCACCACAGGATGGAGTGAGGTCAATCCAATGGAAAGAATTCATGATATGTCACGCCAATTTGCTTAATCAACGAGAGGAAGCTGATATACAAACGTACTCACGTCGCCACAAAAAGCCTCTCAGGGATGACAGAGTTCAAGAGGAGGGACATGTGGAAGGAGAATCTAGTAAGAAGAGAAGAAGAAGAAAATCAAAGACCAAAACTGATCAGTAAAGAATGAAGATAATAAAGCAAAAGAACCACCCTCTGCCCAAAGCCTCGTAGGGGCACGCATGAGGCAACAACACCAAACATCCAAGTCTTGAGGAATGGAATTAAAGAATATCAACAACCAAGACATTTCATGGGAAGGACGGACCAGGGCCAAGAAGTATCCATGAAGAAGTGCAAGACAATACTTGGCAGGTAATAATCCTCCCGCTGATAGCGTGCGATGGCAGAAAATAAACAGGCTCAAAGCAATACAATAGGATCAGATATGTGAAGACAAAGACAAATCAGAAGACCAAAAGTTAGAAAGAGGCAGAGGTTGAAAAGTTGAAGAGAGTGACTAAGAACCTCACATTCTTAGTCACTGATGGCGTGCATGGCAGCCCGACTGAATGCAGCAACCCAGATTTGTGATATAAGGAATACCAAGGGGCAAACAGAAGCAAAGGACATACATCGGATAAAATAACAAATTCTCTGACAATCCTTATCGCTTCTTTGACCACTGTGTGTGTGTATTCAGAACTCTTAAACGAGCTACAAACGAGAAGCAAAAGCCTGTCAAGGGACGACAGAGACAAAGAGGGGGAGAGTGTTCTAGAGCAAAGAGGCATGAAAGGGGAGCCCCAAAATTTTCAAATTAATGGGCATATTTTTCTTCTTCAAAGTCTTAAGAAATTATCTCAAGCCATGTAAATGCACTAGAGGAGTCCTCTAGATGCATATTCCCAAATCAATGTAATATATTCCTTGTAAATTAGTAGGAAATTCACCTTTTAGTTAATAAAGTGCCGGTCTCTTGTGTGAAAGGACCATTTTTAGGGCACATGTATATAAGTCACTTTGTGACTCTTTGTAGAGACTTTTTGCCATTGTGAAGAAGGAGAGCTCCTGATTTTCGAATTTGCTTCTTTCTTGCAGATTTTCATCTTCTCTTTGATCTTCTATGTGTGTGTGATGCTTAGAATGTGTGTGTAGGACTGTTATCTACCCCTCCCCACTGTTTTGAGCTACTCTAGTGTGTGTGTGTGTGAGCTAGTGGAAGTTGTGGAGTGAGTGTGGGTGTTTCCCACCATTCACTATTTTGGTCATAACTTGAAGCCCGGTTGTCAAAATCGAGTGAAAATACTTGCAGTAGATGCTAGATGTATCTCATTGAGAGCTTCAAAACAAACCCGCTATTGGCCATATTCGGAGTTCGGAGCTAGGAGAAATCCTTGATTTAGTGAAAACTTCTATAAGTGGTATCGTGATAGACACTTTCAGTATTTGAGTGAGCTAGGGAGGTGGATTAGTCTTTTCTCATGCATGTAAGCTGAACCACTTCATTTCCCATCACTTATGCACATGTCCTCATACACTTGGTTAGGTATGTTCATCGGATTGACAAATAAGCGTGTGTCAATTCCCCACTATACGTACTTGTGTGGCAAATGAGATTTAGTCTCTTTGGCACAAGTCCCTAAGACTTCTTGACTTAGGTACAGAGAGACCCTCATCTTGACACACTAGCACCTTAATTGTTATAAGAACATCTTGAATGTAGATAGGAAGCTCCACCTCGCCCATGCACGGGGTTTCCACACCTCCCAAACTGATGAGATATGCTTCCATAGGATTGATGCGTAATTGCAATTTTTCATATTAAGAAAGTCTAACTGCACTGGTGGCGGCACTTGAGTCAATCAAGGCTCTTACAATCCTTGCAATCTCTCCTTGTCCTACCTCTAGGGTCACAAAAGGTCGTTGGTCAACTATTCTATGGGAACATACTCCTGATGCTTCACACATGGCCATGTGATATCTTGGAGCATCATAAGCATATGAACTAGGCTGATCTCTACCCTATCTTCTTAATTTCATTCATTCGATGTGTTCTAAGGCTTTTGCTTGTGCTTCTTCTCGAACTCTTTTTCTTCTTCCTTATGTTTCTTTGTAGTATTGAGTCATCTAAGCATTTCCTCTATGAGGGGTTCTTGATATAATTTCACTCTGCATCCACTGATGTAACTAGGTAGGATATCGCCTTCTAGAGTAGCTGATTGAACTGCTCCACTCGTTGAGATCATATTGATGATCATAGGTCCATAGCCTCTCTTCTCCAATTTTCGTGCATGGTGTTTCACCATGTATACCAATACTAAGTCTCCTGCTTTTAAGCCCTTATCTTTCACATGTGCATCAAAGTATGCCTTTTGTCTTTTTTGAGCTGCATGAATTCATGTTGCTGCTCTCAATATTGTTTCACCTACTCGTTCAAGATCAAATATTCTAGATGAGAGCGTGTGGCCGGTCCATTGATGCTCTTGTGCTGCTTTCAATGTAGGTATCAAGAAGCCTAATGGTAGCACTGCATTTTGGCCAACTAGCATCTGAAAGGGTGTGTCTTGGAGCATCATTTTATAGGCAACTATGTATGCCCAAACAACATGGTGTAACTATTTGTCCCAATCAGAGTGTTTATTATTCACCAATTTTGTCAATAAATTATAGAGTATCTTATTCGTGATTTTGACATGGCAATTGGCTTGTGGGTGATATGGATCAGACTTCTTGTGATACACCATGAATTTTTGTAACAAGTATTCAATGACCTCATTCAAGAAGTGGGTGCCATGATCACTCACCAGTTGTATAGGCAAACCATATCACGTAAATATGTTCTCAAAGGGGAACTTGGCTATAGTTTGTGCATCATTCTTTCTTGTTTCCTTCACTTCCACCCATTTAGTCAAATAATCAGTTGCCACAATGATATATTCAGCATGTGAACTCTTAGCTGGGGGATTAATAGGACTGACAAAATCTATTCCCCACTTAGAGAATGCACATCCTCCCATCATGGGTTTCAATGACATCTCGTTTTTGCGTATCGAATACTATGTCTGCTGATGTTGATAGTCAAGCTCACACACAAGCATGGAAGCGTGTCAATGAAGTGGACACACAAGAAGAAGGAGCATGTAGGGAGCTCCAAAAAGCACATGTCAAATTTTCAGAAGAAATCCCTATAAAAATAGTGATTTTTATCACTAAAAACCATTGTAAATACCATTATTTTTATAACTCCATTTTGTTCAATCCGAGGAGTCCTCAAGCTTGAGGAGTATTAGAACTATCATCCTACCAATTTTCATAATTTTTAGACTCCATTTGAGCCCCCAAATAAGCCCTCGAATCTAATTTTTAACTAGGCCACACACTAGGTTTGGATAGGGCCAAAACCACTCAAAAAGCTATAAAAAGGGCTGGAGAGCTCATTTTTGGGAGAGCTTATTGTAGATTTCAGCTTTGTAAGAGAGTTCTTTTGCAATCGAAGATCTTCCATTATTCCACTCTTTGCTCTTAACTTGTGTGCGTGTGTGTGTATGTGTGTGCATGCTTGTGTGCTTTCACTCACGCACTTGTGCACTTCACTTGCTCTTGGTCTTCATACTGGTCCTCACGTCTCCGTGGATTGACATTTATGAGGTGGAGCTCTTGACATTGGTACTCGCCATTGTGCTAGAGTGACAACACTCTTAACTTGTGCGCGTGTGTGTGTATGTGTGTGCATGCTTGTGTGCTTTCACTCACGCACTTGTGCACTTCACTTGCTCTTGGTCTTCATACTGGTCCTCACGTCTCCGTGGATTGACATTTATGAGGTGGAGCTCCTGACATTGGTACTCGCCATTGTGCTAGAGTGACAACAAATTTGGTGCCATTGTTGGGGAGAGAGCTTGGAGGACGAGCGTGTGACGGTAAAACGTAGAGTAGCGACATTGGAAGGCAAAAAAATCACCATTTTTAGTTCAGTTTTTGAGTTTTTCTTCTATCTTCATCTTCATCATCATCACCATCTCCACCCACCTTCATCTTCTCAGTTTTTTCCATTTTCTAGAGTACATTCACCTCGTTTTTCATTTGTGGCTACTTGCAAGAAGATTAGAGGGGCTGCAGAGCTGAAACACTAGAGAAATACTACCAAAATACCTAAAAAATTAAGTGATCAATCTCGAACATGACAAGACATGCACCGAATGTCGTGAGTGTGATAGCGTGGGTTTGAAGAGAGATTTTGCATCTACAGACTCATAGGAGTGACAAGGTACTCATATTTGCAAAAATGTTTGAATTTGGACTCCAAAAATTCCAAGTGTCGTGGTATCTGTGACCTCCAAGTGTCACAATATCTGTGACCTCCGAGTGTCGCGACATCTGACAAGTGTCGAGTGTTGTGGGTCCAAGTGTCGTGATACTCAACAAGTGTCGAGTGTCGTCTGAAGCAAGTGTCACGATATCTACCATAACGAGTCGCGATATCCGTGACCTCCAAGTGTCCCGATATATGACAAGTGTCCTGACCTCCAAGTGTCCCGATATCTGTGACTTTCAAGTGTCACAATATCCCTCAGGTGTCGAGTGTCGTGTGTTGTGTCTGTGACCTCCAAGTGTCATGACATCTGACAAGTGTCATGACCTCCAAGTGTCGCGATATCTGTGACTTTCAAGTGTCGCAATATCCCTTAGGTGTCGAGTTTCATGTGTCGTGACCGTCAGGTGTCGAGTGTCATGGACATCAAGTGTCGCAACATCTGCTAAATGTCGAGTGTCGTGGACATCAAGTGTCGCGACATCTGCTAAATGTCGAGTGTCATGGACATCAAGTGTCGTGACATCTGCTAAGTGTCGAGTGTCGTGGGTCCAAGTGTCATGATATTTTCCAAGTATCATGTATCATTTAGTTCAGATATCGTGTGTCATGGAATTCCAAGTATCGTGTGTCGTCTGCTTCCAAGTATCCTCGATACTTACTAAATGTCATGTGTCGCCTGTTTTGAAGCAATCCCAAAGAGGTCATGTTTCCCTGTTTTAACCCCCAAAACCCTGAACTGGCATAATTTCCTCATACAAAATCCGTTTGCTATGATTTTGGTTTTGTTACGGTAAAATTAATACGTGGATTATTAGATATAGTATTTTGAAGTTGACCCTCAGAGGACTAGGAAGCAAAGGGTTCCACAAGATTTTGAGCGATACAAAGGACAATTTTGGACTTGTAGACAAGGCTTATGAACCTAAGATCAAGTAGACACTTAGGAAGAGATAGATAAAGTAACAAATCATCTGAGGCTAGTATCAACCACACAACCAAGTCGGGGACTCACAACTCAATGGTTAGCACTACGTGCTGAGTTCAGTTCATAGACAAGTGAGTCAGAAATGTCATTTAACTTGGAGAGACTCTTGGCTTCTGAAGACATGCATAGTTAAGTACCTAGGGAAGATTTTATGTCCAGAGTGGAAGGGGAATATCGGACATCTCTTCAATACATATCCATTAACTTGCAAGGAATACCCATCTACATCGATGGTCTACACAGGTCAGTAGCAAGAATGATAAACACTATAGAATTAGAAATAGTCCCAAGGTCAGCTGTCAAGTAGAAAGATGGAGTCTATATGGACATGATGGTCCACATCTATGTAGTAACTGAAAACCCTAATTAGATTATCGATAGAGGAGAATTAGAGGGACAAGGAACTTCCAGGAGAACCAACAGTGGAGATATAGTGACTACCCCAAGGGGCAAGTCTGTGGTGACTCAAGTCTCCAGAGGGGATTTGATACCTCAAGATGATTACCTGTTAGACATATACGTGATCCATGGTTTTGACCTAGTCCTCCAAACTGATTCATTGACACAAGGAGAAAGCATCAGCCCAACAACTATATACGAGTTAAGGGATTCGGCAAATCCATCTAGAGTTACATACCTAGACCAAATTCAAAGGAGATATTGGCCTGTAGATGAAGTGAATGGATCGAGATTAAAGAACATGGGTTTGCCTATATTCCCTCCTCGAGGTCAGGCAACTACCTCACAAAACCCATTTGAAACCCAACAAAGAACAAAAAATGCGATGTTAGGACAAATGATCCAAGGTAGTATACCCAACAGACCACAGGTACAATTCAACATGCCAAGAATTAACCCACACAGCCAACCTAGCCAAGGAATGGGAAATATGAATAGAACCACCTTTAGGGCAAAACCACCCCAAGGTGTAGGAGCTGGAATACACCCAGTAAAACCTACTCTTCCCATCATAATTCGACCCCTAGAGCCCGGTAGAACACTGAGACCAATCCAATTGGCCATATGTATGCAAAATCATTACGATGGCACAGGAGAGCCGTATGACCACATTGTAGAATTCAAGCAGGTATTGCGAGCGGAGCAAGTGGATGAATTTTTTGTGCAATATGAATCCTTTCGGCTAACCCTCACCGGAATAGCCTGAACTTGGTTTCAATCCTTGGGTCCAAATTGCTTTTGTCATATCGAACATTCTTCCAAGAACTTATTTGAGAATTCACTAAGCGAGGGATCAAGCACAATTCGTCATCCTTAATACATAATTTCAAACAAGATCCTAATGAGACAATAAAAAATGTAGCACGAAGATTTAATCAATACATAACCCGATGCCCCATGATAGAGAGACCTTCTCAACAGAAAATGATATCCCTATTTTTAGAAGGTCTAACCAATGGAACATTGAGAATGTTAGTATACATAAAACGGCTGCAAAGTCTGAGTTAGTGTCTTCAAGAATGCATAGATTTGGAAGACAACTTAGTTGAGGATCTCAAAATCACACAAGATCCTATTAGAATAGAGGATACAAGGAGCAATGAGACTTTGAGTTTGAGTTATGTGGAGGAAGTGGCAGAGTTAGTAATAGGGGTACAAGGACAAAGGAACTACCAGATTTCTTCCTTGAGAGTGCCAATGTTAGGAAGTTGCACACGTTGTGGTGGAGATCATCCATCTCATGTCTGCACCAGAGAAACATCAGCATTATCACAACCTTACCCTTATGATAGACAACGAACTCAGGAGCCTAACATGTACTCTTATAGTGAGCAGAAGTACATCAACTACAACACCAAAAACAATCAAATGAATAGATAGCCACAACCATTTGTACCACCCCAATGTAGACCATATGGGTACCCTCCTAGAGAACAAGGCAAAGAAGTTCCTAGGTATATCCCATGTCCAGCACCACGAGGAGCAACTAGACTGTATGAACATGGAGGATATAGCCAAACTCAACCTATACCAGGACAGCAACCACCCCACCCACTAGCTCCAATACAAGGGCAGAACATCACAATACAAGTCGTTTGTCTTGAGTGTGGCAAAGAACAGCTGCTGAGAGATTGTCATGGACATCCCTCTAGTGCACCAAAGGTTACCCCCAATAATGTAGTAATCCTAATAGGGGATTCAAGTTCCAGTGGCAATAATGTGGCTCCTATACATGCAATTACTAGGGCACAAGCCTCACAAAAACCTAAACTAGCTGAGCAATCAGAGCCAAGTGAGTTAGGAGAGCCTAGTAAGAGAAAAACAAGAACATGGAAGGATACTAGAGAGAAGCCAATCGTAAGTGGACCAAAAAGGTATCCGAACTAGAAGAAAGCCTGAAAGATGCAAAAACAAAAATAGAAGATGTTGCCTCTCAAAGCCCCTCGCAAGTCAAAACTCCATCCACACCACCTCATCCCCACCCACCAACCATTGTAAATAGACCACCACAATGAGGGTCTGTTCTTGCATATCCAACCCCAAAAGACTTGGAGATGATGTTCAAGGCATATCAAGCTCGACTTCAAGAAGGGCCAACACCTGCAAAATAGACAAGAGCTACCCTAGTGCAGATTTAGAGATTGAACGAACAAAAATGTGCATAAAAATGGTGGAACTAGCTCAAGCTCTGTTCGAGGCCAATCAATCATTCAATCAGACAAATGCTATTACACCGGGTTTGCACTTCTAGGGCTTACTAGATAGAGTAGAGCAGTTGGTAAATATACTACAAGTTTCTTTACCTCCACAAGCTCCACCAACTATTAGAAGAGAAACCTCATCACCAAAGAAAGTCTATGTTCCTAACTCCATAGATGATGGAGAACCTCTTTCAATTCAACAACACTCTCAAAAGTTCTTATGGGAAATACAAGAAGAGAAATGGGCCAAGGAGAAGGATAATCCCCCTCCTATTCTTGAGATTGATGACCTTCATGATCAATTTCCACAAGACATTCCATCTATTTATGGAGACCAAGTAGAGCAACAAGAGGAAGAAAGTTCACGATTTGAATCAGATTCTTTACAAGAGTTGCCACAGTTCACAGGCCCATGGGAATCTGAATCTCTTCAGATTAGAACTCCCACAATATTGGTAAGAAATGAAGACTCAGTGGTTCCAAGAAACACTCACGTTGTGAAGAACACTAAGGTTTAGTGTCATCTCACTGTAGAAGAGTTGCTCAAAGCAAAACCTGAGATATGGAATCACGTGAAGGATCAGGTTCCAGAACTTAATTCCCATACGCCAAAAACAGGCTCTAAGCAAAAAGTTCAAGAGATACCTCTCAATAAAATAGGAGACATGAGCGAAGGTGAAGAAGGTAATACTTATCTTCGGATCACCTATCAGGGTTACACAACCAAAGCAATCATAGACTCAGGTGATGGTGTTGCTATTGCAACCACCTCCTTGTGGAAGCGATGGGGCAAACCCACATTAAGACCAACAAGAATGAAGCTTCAAATGGTAGATGGTCATTTTGAAAGACCTCTAGGATTGCTCGAAGGGATAACTCTAACCACCTGTGGTGTAGAGTTTGAACACACATTTGCTATATGTAACTTTGAGAAAAATAATGTCTACGAGATGATCCTAGGAAGGCCCTTCCTATGACAATTGCATATAGTACAAGATTGGGGAACCAACTCCTTGTACTTACAGCACTTAGGGGTTACAACCAAGGTCAATTTGAAGGATTACACCTTCAAAGATGTACCACCCCTACAGTGGAATCTTATCCACAAGGATCAAGAACATTCAACCTCTGTGCATTCTAAAAGTTCATCTGATACATCTTGGATGCATGAAGATACTCATTTGTGGATGTGCAAGGTCGCAAAGGAAGAGGAAAAACACTTAAAGGCAAGAGAAAAAGGAGCTTCTCAAGGAGATAGAGCACTTAGAGACCTAGCCTATACACCAATGATATTTTTGGATGAGGAATTTGAGCCTCATGGTTGGGCAGAAATCTTAGCCACCATGGACATTGTTGTCAATGAAGAACAATGGACACCTCATTGTGATCAGGAGGGATACGATATGTCAGTGTTCATGTGTCAGCCCTTGCTAGAAGAATATGACCCTAGTGACATCATAGAAGAAGAAGAGAATGAGACCGATCTAGAGTCCATTGTGATGGAGAGTTGCTCTATTTCAGAGAAGCACTATCTAGAAGACATAGGTGTATTTACACAAAAAGAAGAAGAACCTCTCACAAGCATCAAAATGGTAAATTCAAAGAATGGAAGTGAGGGTGATCAAAAGAAAAAGAAAAGAAAATTACTGAAACAGGAAGAGGAGGAACCATTGTTTGAAGTACCAGAGAATTTCAAGAAATACGAAGTTGAGGACCGAAAAATTTTGGTACGAATACCTAAGAGAGAGGCCACCATAGGAGAAGCATATGATTGTTGAGCCCATACAAGTCATATTGGTCAAAGTCAACTACAGTCAAAGTCAACTATAGTCAAAGTCAAAAGGTCAAAGTCAAACCGGTCAAAGTCAAAAAAGTCAAGGTCAAAGTCAACAGGTGAAAAGTCAAAGTGCTAAGGTGCAGGTGTCAAAGTGCATAGGTAGTGCACAATTAATTGTCCACAAAGGGTAAATCGGAGAAAGTGGGTTGCAGGTTGCAGAGGTATTTCTCTAATTTCCCCAAGGTTCAAAGTGTTTTGGAAGGTTCAGGTGAACCTTCTCTTATGTGCAAAAGTGAAGACTTAAAAGGAAAATATGAAGGTATGTGAAGCGGCAGGCGTACGCAAAAGTGAAAGTATGGCCCCCCAATTAATTTTTTGGTTTTAGTCTAAAGTCACTACAAGACAAAACAGGGAGTCGTTGGATGCCACTTGTGAAGACAATCTTGGGACATCAAAGTGAGCACCAAGATACTATTGCAGTTAGGAGCATACGTGAATCCACACACTCAAATCAAGGCAAGGACTATTCTTGGGCATTCTAGAGTAAGCAAGGGAAGCATAGTCTGAGTGAAGCAAGAGAGAGAAGTGCAAGAGTCACCAGTGTGCGACGCAGAGTAGTGGAAGTGAAGGAGTGCATGGAGAGTGACTAAGGGATTGTGCAGAGAGTGCTAAGCTAGTCCCCCAAGGATCTCAAGGTCTCCTTGCAGTGTGCGCGTGCCGATAGAAGGTATTCATTCCTCCCCCTTAGTGGAAGCTTGGTGCAAGGTGTGCACAAGGGTAAGCTTGAAGCAGGTGGAGGTCTGGTGCAGAGGAGGCCGGCAGCAAGAAGACTTTGGGTATTTGGTAATTTGTAATTGAGCACTCTGTGGGATTTTGCACAGAAGTATTGGCTTGTATTGTGCTTCAACATTGTATTTGTCTTAGTGTAATCAATCGGCAGAGGCTTCGAGGGTGTATTTTCTCTTCTTGTCTTTTCCTTTTCTCCTACAAACCCTCAAACTCCTTCTTGTCCAAGAATCCCCCAACAAAATTTGGCACGCACGGTGGGACCTCCAAGGAGATTTGAGCATAGGAGAAGATATATTGTAGTTGGAGAAGCAATATTCAAGTGTCGACAATACCACTTCAGTGGACTAAGAGGTACATATTCTATCAATTATCTCATATTAAGAGGACTATGAACAACCCATGACTGCAACCGGGTCCCAAACATTGAGGGTCACCTGCAAGCAAACAAGAAGGAAGGCTATTAGAAGGTCCTCTAGTCCACTTTCATCAACTTCATCAGTAAAGAGCATGGCGAGAGAGGTAGACTTGGAAACCTTACTCTCAAGATTAAATATAAAGTTTCCTTCTTTCAAAGGCCTAGCTCAGGAGGATCCGGATGAACACATAAGAAGGTTTTTAGCACTATGTAAGACTAGAGGCTTAATGGGCAGGGAGGATGCCTTTTTTATACTTTTCCCTGCCACATTATAGGGATTAGCAGATAAATGGTTCAACCAATTTACTGAGAACCATTTTACAACTTGGGATTTGATGAAAGATGCATTTAAAAATCAATTCCAACATGGGAATACTGCAAAGATTATCATAGAAGAACTAGAAAATTTGAGATTGGGTCCAGGTGAATAGTTCCTAGAGTTTGTGACTAGGGCCAAGGCACTAATGGCTAAATTGCCAGATCCACCACATGATTTTTTTGTTAAGAAATGGTTAGCCAAGCTCCTACCAGTGGCCACCCAATGCAAAATAAAGGAATTAGTGTTACCTACAGCCTCCATAGAGGAGTTCATCAACACGGCTACACGACTGGAGCAGATAAGGCAACAATATGGGGCTACTTCTTCTCAATTACCATATTCCATAGAATCGGAGGATCTAGTAATCCAGCTAAGGAAGGAGTTGGAGGGCTTAAAAAGAAATAAGCCCCACATAGAGGAGGAGAATGTTGTAACTTAGTTGAGAAGGGAGATTGAAGCACTAAAGCTCCAAAAGGCAGAGGAGGCCCAAGCAGAGGAATTGGCTCAGCTGCGACAGGAGTTGTAGGAACTCAAAGGAGGTGGCATCAAGAGTGGACTTTGGTGTTCCATGTGCAGCAAGCAAGGGCATATAGTAAGTGAATGTCCTCTATTAAGTGTGACTTTCCAATTATGCAGGAAAGCTGGTCATGAGGCCCAAGAATGCCATTCAAGAGGAATGCCTGCAACAACATACTAGACACAAGGAGGACCCCTACCACCAGCAAATGTGATGGCTGCTGCACCGAACCAAGGTAACACTTACAACCCTAGAAATAGGGATAACTTTGGAAATGGGCCAAGGAGGCCAATCATTTGTTTCAGATGTGGAGAATGTGGGCACTATCAAAGTAGGTGCACCCTACTAGAAAATGCCCCTCCTTACAGAAACTGCCCAGAGGCCAAAGACCACTATACAAATTGTTGTCCTAAGAATCAAGCCTCTTCATCCGGGCCCCACATTCAAATGATTTCTGTGTGCAAAGAAGAAAGGGTAGATCAAACTAGGGTGCCATCACCATCTACCAGGGTGGTGCAGTTAGAAGAACTTGAATCTTTTATAGTGCAAACAAGAAGCAAGGGGAAGGCTCCAGTGGACATAGGTCAAGAATCAATGATTAATGGATTAAACAAAGACAAAGGTGTGTCTG
Organism: Ceratopteris richardii; assembly: GCA_020310875.1. Taxonomy (NCBI): domain Eukaryota; kingdom Viridiplantae; phylum Streptophyta; class Polypodiopsida; order Polypodiales; family Pteridaceae; genus Ceratopteris; species Ceratopteris richardii. The sequence continues at coordinate 140,752,134 of CM035407.1, forward strand.
AGAACAAAGCCACCACATGTGTAGACACAAGGCGAAAAGAAAATTTCATAGGTACCAGTGATGCTATTGGACATGCATTCAACAGGGCTCATGAGGAGTTTGATAAGTCAAATAGAGCACATGCTCTTAAGGAATCAGAAGCTTCCAGACTAATCAAGTCCATGAAAAAGGAGGTTAGTATTTTTTATTTAATAAAGATGGATGGGAAGTTCAGGTCAGAACTCTTGCAGATAATTGATGAAATGTCCACAACAAGTTTAGTGGCAAAGGCTGCTGTTATGCATTGAGATAAAAGTGTAGGGGAAGCACCCCTCACAGATTACAAGAGCCCTCGGCTAATAGTCTTTATTAAAGGTCATGAGTTTCAAGGAGTTATTGTGGATGGTGGTTCTGGCATTAACTTGATGCCTGAATATACCATGAAAAAGATTGGACTATACCCTTCAAGACCTGCCAACTTCACTATAACAATGGCAGACCAAAGCATAGTAAGGCCTATGGGAGTGGTCCCTGGAGTTCTAGTCAAAATATAAGGTACCATCTTTAACTTGGACTTTGTTGTTTTAAGGCTGCCACAGGTAGAAGGAAGTTTCCCCTTGTTAATTGGGAGACCTTGGTTAAGGCATGCCAATGTGTTGCATGACTGGGGCAAGGACACAATGTGGGTAAAGCAAGAGGGAAAAGAGTTGCAGCAGATAATTTTAGAGGAAGGACCAGACAATCAGGGAAATACCAGCATGATGCAGACAATTGGTATTTGTATGGAAGAAGAAGTGGTGGACAACCCAAAAGCAGATCTATTTGAAGGAGCAGATTTATATGAAGATGAAAACATGTTGGCTTGGCTCCATGCAGAAGACCCATCTTCCTGCTATGGAATTTTCCCAAACTCAAGTAGTGAAGAAGCATATGAAGAAAAAGAGGAAATCACTCAGGTTGAAACAGTCTCAGTCAAAGGCCATGGAAAAGAGAAGAAAAGCAATGCCCTTAAGTGCAGCCGTGATGAAGATGCTTCAAATCATATGTCAATGGCCACTGTTTTATGGATCCTGGTATGGATATCATCTGTTGTGTCAATTTTTATGATAGTAAGTGCAGGGCTTTACAATGATGTGGACGGAGTACCTACAAGTCCTCGAAAACAAAAGATGTAGTATGGAGGAGATAATATTGTACTGAAGGATTTAAGGTGGGTCTATCAAAGCGTCAGCATGCCCAAAAAGAAGATAAAACAAATGAAGTGCAACACAATTGAAGGTTATGGAGGAGTTTTTCGGGGTCAACATATAAAGATCATGGCTAAAGGCCTATCATCAAACCACATGAAGAATTATGGATCACCTGGAAGCTGCAAAATTTGTCCAGGTTGTACATAGCCCTCTCATTTCCTGTTTGCTTAAGTTTTAGTAGTTTTGTTTATCCATTTCATGTTTGTTTCTTGATTTTTTAGAAAATTTAGCAACCATTTCATAAACTTTGCAAAGGTACAATTTTTGGAATTTTTTAAGAATTTTTTCGGAATTTTTCCAACATTTTTTAGATTTTTCTAGCATTTTTCTACTTTTTCATGTGTCATTTTCTTGCCAAATTTGAGGAATAAAGTAAGCTCTTTGTAGATTTGAGTGCAAAAAACTAGTGTAGGCCTATAGGAAAATCTCTTAGAATTTTTTGAAGATTTTTTGGATTTTTTTTTTTTTTGGATTTTTTATGTATTTTTTTCAATTTTTTTGGATTATTTTCCTTAAAAAAAAAGGCCCCTGGAAAAAAGAAAAAAAAATCCCCCCCCTCCCCCCCCCCCCCCCGCCCCCCTGCCCCCCTGCCCCCCCCGCCTCCCGTTCTGACACCCCCCCACCCTTTATTTTTATTTTTTATTTTATTTTATTTTATTTCATTATTTTTTTATTATTTTATTTTCTTTTTCATTTATTTATGATTTTCATATTTTTATTTTTTTTTATTTTTATTTTATTCTTATTTTGACCCGCACAGGCGTTAGACCAAAAAAAGAAAGATCTTTTTATTTTTTTTTTTTCTTTTTATATTTTAATATACATATAAAAATCTATTTTTTTATTTTTTTATTTTTTCCTGGCTCAAACCTTTTGGCTCTGGATTGTGCCTCGGTTGGCCATTTTTTACAAAACTAGAGTCATTTTCATGTTTTTTGGCACCTCTGGATTCATTTTTTGCATTAATATTACCAAAATCACACCTTTTCTCTGACTTTTGGTCAAAACCCACATGTTTTACGCACATTTATCACATGTTTTTATTTCCCCACATTTTCCACATGGCTTATTCTCCCTTTGTCTTACCTTTCCAAGGTGTATTTTCTCTTCTTGTCTTTTCCTTTTCTCCTACAAACCCTCAAACTCCTTCTTTTCCAAGAATCCCCCAACAATGATAACAAAGAAAAGACCAAAAAATTTGTAGTCACCATTGAAGAGAACGAAGAGAGATGTACATACATAGGAGATGACCTAAGTGAAGAAGAGGAATCAGAGCTGGTAGCCTTATTAAGGGAATATAGGAACGTGTTTGCATGGCACTATAGAGACTTGAAGGGAGTAAAAATTTGTTCTCATACGATCCCCATGATAGCAGATGCCAAGCCCACCAAACATAAGCCCTACACATATAATGACACTTATCCAGCCAAAATAAAAGAAGAAATTGATAGATTGTTTGAAGTTGGATTTATCTATGAGATTGAACATACGGAATGGGTATCCCCCATCGTTGTAGTGCCCAAGAAGAATGGTAATCTTAAAAAAGTTAATGCTTCCATGATAAGAGATAGTTATCCGCTTCCAATCACTGAACATTTATTGGAGCGTGTTGAAGGCAAGGAAGTTTATAGCTTCCTTGATGGATTTTCAGGTTACAATCAAGTAGCCATTGCCCCAGAAGATCAACAAAAAACAGCTTTTGCCACATAATGGGGAATCTTTGCATTTCGTGTGATGCCATTTGGGCTCACCAACGCAGCTGCAACATTCCAAAGACTTATGTGTCATGTCTTCAAAGAGTTCTTGCGAAAGAGCTTAGAAGTATATGTGGATGATTTATGTGCTCATTCCCAAGAAAGAAGATACCACATCCCTGAGCTCAGACATATCTTCAACAAGTGTAGAGAATATCGAGTGTGTCTGAACCGAGAGAAGTGTGTGTTCATGGTACGACAAGGTAAAATCTTAGGTCACATTGTTTCTAAGAATGGAATATCAACAGATGAGGACAAAGTAAGAGCCATAGCTTAGTTATCGAGGCAAAGGAATGTTAAAGAGGTACAAGCCTTTATGGGCCATTGTGGATATTATCATAGGTTTATCCACATGTATGCGATCATAGCTAAACCTCTTTATGCCTTGCTGACAAATTTTGAGTGGAATTACGAATGCGAGAAGTCCTTCAATGAGCTGAAGAAATGCTTGTGCACAACACCAATAATGAACACTCCTGATTGGAATAAGCCATTCCATGTACATGTGGATGCATCCAATTATGCAATAGGATGTGTGTTGTCACAATGCACAGGTGAAGGAAATCTAGATTTGCCTATAGCATATGCAAGTAGACAACTAAATGCTACAGAACAAAATTATACAACAACTAAGAGATAAGGCTTAGGCATGGTGTATGCTGTAAAGAAGTTTAGACACTACCTATTTGCCAAAAAGTTCAAGTTTTTCACTGATCATCAAGCTTTATTATATTTGTTCAATAAACCTTGCAATACAGGACGCTTTCTCTTACTAATGGAATATGAATTTGAAGTGGTTGTTAGGAAAGGTAGGACCCACCTTAGGGCAGATCACCTTTCTCGCATCACTTTAGGGGAGTCACCACAAGGAGTGTCTGATGAATTGCCCGATGCTTATCTGTTCAATTTAGAAGTTGTTCCTAAATGGGCAAATAAGCTGGTACTTGACTCAACCTTTGGACCTGCAAATAAGAACGTAAAAACAAACACAGAAGAAATTGTAAGATCACAAAAATATCAAATATTGGTAGGAAGCATGTACAAACAAGATACAAATGGTGTATTAGCTTGTTGTGTTGAGGATGATGAACATAGCAGTTGGTTGCAACAAGCCCATGAAGGATTGCTAGGAAATCACTACTCTAAACAACAAACATTACAGAATCTAAAATGTTTAGGAGTGTATTGGCCTAGCATGGACAAAGAAATACATGAGTGGATTAAGAATTGTCCAATGTGCCATGAGAGATCCCTCGTGGAGCATGCGACTCTGTATCACGTGTCATTAATTCCAGATTGGAGTGCTCCATTGGTAGAACTTATGAAATCAGGAACACTATCAAATGAGGCTAGTCGAGCAAGAAGACGAAGCATGGAGCAAGAGGCTCAGGACTATGCCTTAGTGGGAGGAAACCTATACCGAAGAGAAAGAAATGGGTACCAAAGATTGTGCATTCATGAATCAGATTATTTGAAAATCTTAGAAATTGCACATAGCAGTGCTGTAGGTGGACACTTTGGGCCTGACAGAGTAATCAAGACCATTCTATTCTCGGGACTTTGGAAAAATGTGACACATGCCAATGCACACAATATCCAATAAGAAAAGATGAGATGCCCTTGAGACCAATGATGGGAAGACGTGCAATTTTGAAGTGGGGTATAGACTTTGTAGGTCGCATTAACCCCCAGCAAGAAACTCCCATGCCAAATACATTATTGTAGCCGTAGATTACCTTAAAAAGTGGGTAGAAATAAAAGGCACGACAAAGAATGATGCTCAAACGACGAATAAGTTCTTACTCGAGAACGTGTTCACTAGATACGGGTTACCAATAGAGTTAGTAAGTGATAGAGGTATGCACTTCTTGAATGAAGTCATTGAAAACCTTCTCCAAGAATTCTTGGTAATACATAAGAAGTTTGCCCCCTATCATCCACAAGCTAACGGACAAGCCGAGAGCACAAATAAGATCCTATGTAACGTATTGACAAAACTCGTAAATAATAGACGCTCTGATTGGGACAAACAGCTTCATCACGCCGTTTGGGCTTACCGAGTTGCCTACAAAACAGTGCTCAATGCCACCCCATTTCAGATGGTCTTCAGACAAAATGTTGTGCTACCTTTAGACAATCCCAACTTTAAAAGTAGCACAAGATCATAAGTGGAATGGACATGAGTTAGCCTCTAGGATCTTTAATCTAGAACGCTTAGGTGAGACAAGGGTACGACCGACAGCAGGCATCTATGCTACAAAGAAAAGGCAAAAGGCATACTTTGATGCACATATCAAAGATAAAGGCTTGAAAGAGGGAGACCTAGTGTTGGTTTATATACTAAAGCAACATGCCCCTAAATTGGAAACAAGAGGATACAGACCCATGATCATTAATAGAATTTCCACTAGCAGTGCAGTTCAATTGGCCACATTAGAAGGTCATATCTTGCCAAACTATATCAGTGGTTGTCAAGTCAAGCTATATCAAGAACCTCTTACAGAGAATATGCTAATGAGACTCAACAGTGCTAAGAAGCGAAAAGAACAAGAGTTAAAGGTTAGAGAGGAAGCACAGGCAGAGGCTAGAGAACGCATTAGGGGAAATAAGTTAAGACGCCTAGGCCCAGATGTCAACCTTGAGGCCCCAAGATACCACATGGCCATGTGTCACACATCAAGTGCAATTGCTTCTCACATAATTGACCGGCATCCATTTGTGACCATAGCGGTAGGACAAGGGAAGAATGTCAGGACTGTGAGAGCATTAATTGACTCAGGTGCAAAAACTAATGCGGTTAGGCTTTCATACTGCCAAGATCTGCAATTGAACCTCAATTCCATAAAAGCCTATCTCGTAGGATTGGGAAGTGTGGAAACCCCTTGTTTGGGTGAGGTAGATCTTCCCATCTATCTTCAAGATGTTCCAATGAGAGTAAAGATGCTAGTATGTGAAGATGAGGAGCTTGCGGAACCACTTTTCTTGGGTCAAGACTCGATCTATGACCATGCAATCAACTTAAACCTTAAAAGACAAATCCTTCAAGTTTGGGAACATGAACAATGCATCACGTTAGATTTAGAGAATTGCATGGGCACACATCCAAGTAGCATGCATTCTCTTAGCTCCTCTAGGCCCAATCTAAGCAAAGAAGATGTTGTATGTGTCAAGAAAGCTATGATCCAGAAGGACTCAATCTTGAGAGAATGGTCTCAAAGGAGAGAGAACCCCTCTTCTTTTTCAAAGACTACTGCAGCCACACCAATTCAACCAAAGAGGCAAGTAAAACAGTACATGCACATGGCTACATCAAATAGACAAACCAAGTGCAAGAAGAAAGAAGTTAAGGGCAGGAAGCAGATTTGGGTACAAAAAGGAGAGCAACCCCCAGCTTTGCCACAACCATTCCCATCAAAGTAATCATGCTAAAAGAAGCACCAAGAGACGAGGACAAGCTCAATCCCAAGGTCTCCGACAAATTTGGGTACCAAAGCAATCGATGATGGCCGACCATAATAACATACAAATTTGGGTGCCAAAGAAATTAGCTACAGTTCAACACGAGCGATTACAAATGTGGGTACCCAAGGCACTCTTACATGCACAAACCCATATGATCTCCCTCACGAGAAAAATCTCAGCAAAGAAATCATGGAGAAGCAAGAGTCGAAACCAAGGACAGAGACCAAAAGAAGACAAATTCATCCCCTCGCCAATAATAAAAAGACAACCATTAAGGATATGGGTTTGGAAGTCAAAAGCACTAGTAGGACCCATAAAAACAAAGAACCAACCACGTGGGATAAAAAATTCATGCAACAATCCACAAATGAAGAAGCCAAAGTTGATCTCTACGCAGTCAAACACTGTTCTCAAATGGATCCCTAAAGGGAGGAATGGTTAGTTGTCAATTAACCATCAACTTATCACATCATTTCAAGATCCACTAGATACCTCCAACAAAGACTGCATCAACATCCACCAACAACCTTGAAGCCTCGTCGAGCAACAACCATGTGCCTTTGGCATAACCTTGTCTTTTGCACCATTCAAGTCATGCACTTCCAAAGTGTGCATTAATATAGGGCCACATTACATGGCCGTGCATATACACAATTGAGAAATCCCAGGCACATGAGATACACTTGACACATGTAAAATATTGTATTGATACTAACATCTTTCTTTTTGTTTTGTGACACTGTTCCAAAAAAAAGAAGGCAAGAGTGAATACAAAGCGAAAGGACAAGACTGTGGGCTTAAGGCATCTCCGACATAAACCATCAACAAGGACATCTATCAAGAATGGAAGATAAGTCGATGGTCAATTACCATGCTAGAGCACACCACGAAGAGATGAATATCGATGGACATTTGACCATGGTAAGAACCGCCTACTTCGACAACACGATAACCATGATAGAGTAGGAAACCTCTTCATTAACATACCCTTGAGTACTTCGCTCAAGATGCAAATTCTTGCACCATACTTCTTCCAACGCATTCCCCACATATGCATGCATAGGGCCACATTACAAGGCCATGCAAAAGGCACATATCTTGTTCAGCCCATGCACTTATGCACTTATCCATCATCCATTATGGGTTACAAGTACTTGGTATGAAAACAAGGAAAGCCATCTTTGGAAGAACTAGAGGACATCACGGTGACAACAACAAGAGCAAGGAAGCAATCCACCACGAGAGTGCTCATACCCAACATTGATAACCTCTTTTGAGTAGGTCACAATTTTTGAAAGCTCACAAAGACACCATCAAGCAAGAATACAAGGAAAAAGTACATACAAAGGTAGTAGGGACAAAATGCAGAACCAGACAATTGCCCAAGCTACAATTGGAAGATGGATCACTCTTGTGGATACATGATGAACACTATCTCTCCAAGTACCATGGAACAACCACTACAAGGGTATGTCAGGGACGACAGACTTTAGAGGGGGGGAGTGTTGACATTCAAGGTCACACACAAGCATGGAAGCGCATCAATGAAGTGGACACACAAGAAGGAGCATGTAGGGAGCTCCAAGAAGCACATGTCAAATTTTCAAAAGAAATCCCTATAAAAATAGTGATGTTTATCACTAAAAACCATTGTAAATACCATTTTTCATTTTTGTAACTCCATTTTGCTCAAGCCAAGGAGTCCTCGAGCTTGAGGAATATTAGAACCATCATCCTACCAATTTTCATAATTTTTAGACTCCATTTGATCCCCCAAATAAGCCCTCGAATCTAATTTTTAACTAGGCCGGACACTAGGCTTGCATAGCGCCAAAACCACTCAAAAAAAGGGCTGGAGAGCTCATTTTTGGGAGATTTTGCTGTAGATTTCAGCTTTGTAAGAGAGTTCTTTTGCAATCAAAGATCTTCCATTGTTCCACTCTTTGCTCTTACCTTGTTCACGTGTGTGTGTATGTGTGTGCATGCTTGTGTGCTTTCACTCACGTAGTTGTGCACTTCACTTGCTATTGGTCTTCATACCGGTCCTCATGTCTCCGCAGATTGACATTTATGAGGTGGGGATCCTGATGCTGGTACTCGCCATTGTGTTAGAGTGACAGGTCACAAATATCAGACTGCTTCACATAGGTATGTGCATCCATATGAAGTCTAGGCCACCAAAGACCTACAAATAGTATAGCTTTGATCACTCGATCTAGTCAAAAGTGTCCTCCAGCCACACCTTGGTGAGCAGTTTCCAAGATCTTGAGATATTCACTCTCATGGACACATAACCTAAGATATCCATCTTTTCCTCATTTGTATAGAGTACCACCTATGAGTGTGTAATCTAGAGCTTCTTGTTCTAACCTTTGTTGTCTGGACAATGCCATTTCCTAAGGAAATGTTTTCGTCCTCAAAAAATTTACCAATGGTTCACTCCAATCTGGCACCAAAGACACCTGATATAGTGTAGGATGTTCCACAAGTGGTCTAATAGTGTAGCTTGGGCATTCCTTGCACAACATATGGACATCTTTAAATTTTGATGTTTGGGGTGATGTTGTTGTAGTGCACCTACATGTGCTATTTGCAACCACTTTGCATGTTCATCTTCATCTACAGAGTAAGTCAGTATGCCTTGATTGGTGTGCTTGTACATGCCGCCTGCTATTATGTGATATTTTTGAGACCTCACTACTTATTTATCTTTGGCTCTCAATATATGATGTTTAGGTCCAAAGGTGAGGATAGGCACTATATTTTTAGCCCATTCAGGCACTACTTCTAGATTGAACAAGGATGCATCAAGAAGGTCAACAAACACTCCTTGAGGAGACTCTCCTAAAGTTAGTCTGGAGAGATGATCCGCCCTAAGGAAAGTCCTACCTTTCCTAACCAAAACTTCAAAGTCATATTCCATTAATAAGAGGAACCATCTTATTAATCTGCCTATATTGCAAGGATTGTTCACTAGATATAACAATGCTTAATGATATGTAAAAAGTTTAAACTTATTCGCAAGCAAATAATGTCTAAAATTTTTAACCACATATGCCATGCCTAATCCTTCTCTTTCTATGGTGGTGTAATTTTGTTCAACTGCATTCAATAGTCTACTTGCACAAGCAATTGGAAGATCCATATTGCCTTCACCCATAGGTTGTGCTAGTACACACCCAGTTGCATAATTGGGTGCATCCACATCAACATGGAATGGCTTGTTCCAATCTAGTGTAGTCAAGATTGGTGCTAAAAATATACTTCTCTTGAGCTCATGAAAGGAGTTCTTACATTCTTCTATCCACTCAAAGTTAGTCAAAAGGGAGTACAGAGGCTTTGCAATGATCACATACATATGAATGAATCATCAATAATAGCCACAATTCCCCATGAAAGCTTGTACTTTCTTCACATTCTTTGGCCTAGGTAGCTCTACAATGGCTCTAACTTTCTCCTCATCCATGGATATGCCATTCTTTGACATTATGTGTCCTAGCAAACCTGATATTCTCTACATTTGTCAAAGATTTGTCTTAGTTCAGATATATTTGTTTGTCTAATGTTGGAGTGAGCATAGAGATCATCAACATACACCTCTAAGTTTTTATGCAAGAATTCCTTAAAGACATGACACATCAACCTTTGAAAGGTAGCTAGTGCATTGAAGAGACCTAATGGCAATACCCCAAAAGCGAATATGCCCCACTCTGTGGCAAAAGCCATCTTATGCTGATCTTCGGGGGCAATGGCCACTTGATGGTAGCCACAAAATCCATCAAAGAAATTGTATACTTCCTTGCCTGCTACTCTTTCTAATAGATGCTCAATGGTAGGAAGCAGATAACTATCTCTAATAGTGGTTGCATTAACCTTCTTCAAGTTGATTCAAACTCGTAACTTGTCATTCTTTTTGGGCACCACTACAATGGGGGATACCCATTCAGTGTGCTCAATTTCATAGATAAATCCAACTTCTACGTATCAATTTATCTCTTCCTTGATCTTGGCAGCATAATTGTCATTATATATGTATGGCTTCTGCTTAGAGGGTTTGGCTTCTGAGATCATGGGAATTGTATTTGAGCATATGTCAGGGTCTACTCCTTTTAAGTCCTTGTAACTCCAAGCAAATACATCATTGTATTCTCTTATCAAGACTATCAACTCTTGCTCCTCGTCCTCTATTAAATCATGTCCTATGTAAGTGCATCGCTCTTCACCTTCCTCTATGGTCACAATGATTTTCTTTGTGGTTTCTTTGTTATCATAGGCCTTTTCTGTGACTGCTTCACATTTAGGTATCCTTATCATTACTCTTCGATCTTCTATTTCGTACTTCTTGAAATTTTCAGGGACTTCAAACAAAGATTCTTCCTCTTCTCATGAGGCTTCTCTCTTCTTCCTCTTCTTGCCTTCACTCTTAGTGGTTACTTGTGTGGCTAGTCTCACCTCATTCATAAGCTCTCCTTGTCCTTGAGGGTGAGCTTCTACCTATAGGTATTCCTCTTTTGATGTCCAAAAAGGATCCATTATGTATTGATTCTAAGTCTAAACCACTTGATTGATCAATTTCTTTCATTCTAGGCTCATACTCTTCAACAACCAAATCCCACATGAGTTGTTCAATTATGGAAAATGAAATGTCATAGCCATCTTCATGAGAATGGGGTGTCCATTGTTCTTCATTGATAGCTACATCCATTATTGCTAGGATTCTTGCCCAACCATGAGGTTCAAATTCTTTGTCTGGAAATACTATCCGTGCATAGCCTTTGAATTGATCTATGAGTTTCCTTTGCACCTACCTCTCCGGCTATTTCTCTTTTCTCTTCTTCTTCTGCAACTTTGCACATCCATACATGAGTGTCTTCATGCATCCATGAGGATCGTGATCCTATGGAATGCACCGATTTTGTATCATCCTATCACATATACATATACATATACATATACATATACATATACATATACATATACATATACATATACATATACATATACATATACATATACATATACATATACATATACATATACATATACATATACATATACATATACATATACATATACATATACATATACATATACATATACATATGCATATGCATATGCATATGTATATGTATATGTATATGTATATGTATATGTATATGTATATGTATATGTATATGTATATGTATATGCATATGTATATGTATATGTATATGTATATGTATATGTATATGTATATGTATATGTATATGTATATGTATATGTATATGTATATGTATATGTATATGTATATGTATATGTATATGGATATGCATATGTATATGTATATGTATATGCATATGCATATGGATATGCATATGTATATGTATATGTATATGTATATGCATATGGATATGTATATGTATATGGATATGTATATGTATATGTATATGTATATGTATATGTATATGTACATATACATATACATATACATATACATATACATATGCATATGCATATGCATATACATATACATATACATATACATATACATATACATATACATATACATATTATAAACAAGCCTTAAGATTGGATGTTTTACCCTTTTTTACCTCTTTTCTTCTCCTTTTGGTGGAATGAACCTTCTTTGCCTTGGTGCCTTGATCTTTGCTTTTGATGTAGCTCCCGCTTCTAACATAGGTTCTTCAAAGTCTTCAGCTTCATGTACATCTTCATCAAGCTCTACCAATCTTGCCTTTCCTTTATTTATTGATTGATGGGCTGAATCCATGATTGAACTCCTTTGTATGCTTGGACCACTGATTTCCAAACTATCTTGAAAGCTAGCTTCATATCTCCTCTTTGCCTCTTCAATAACTTCATCTTGCAATGGAACTTTGGAAGCATACCATGGTTTGAGTTCATCAAATACTATATCTCTAGATACCTTTAACTCCTTTGTATTAGGGTTTTAGCACCTATAACCTTTTTACCTCCATAGCATAACCAATAAACATACATCTTTCAGCCCTCACATCCATCTTCCCTCTCAATTCTTGTGGCACATGTGTCTAGCATACACACCCAAAGATTCTAATGTGTGAAAGATTTGGTTTCCTTCCACTCCATGCCTCCTCAGGTGTCATGTCATGTACCCCTAATGTGGAAAACCTATTCATCAAGTACACAATAGTAGATACAACATCTGCCTAATATGTTATCACCATGCCTCCTTAGGTGAAAGATCTGGTTTCCTTCCACTCCATGCCTCCTCAGGTGTCATAAATTCCTTCCGTGTGTATAGGCCTCCATTTTGAGTGACCATGATGAGTTATTGCCTTGATCCAACTTTTCTATAGATGAGGGGAATGCATCACCCATACTACTTAGACTTTAACCTTGCTCTAATAACACTTTGAAGAGGTGATGGGAAATAGATAGAGATGAGTGGATGTTTTACAAAAACCTGCTCAACACCTACCAAGATAGCTTTTTGAATGTCTAATATAATTTTTTAGATACAAAAGTATGCATAAATAACCACTAAGTCCTTTGGAACATCACTCTCAAATGATTGCATCAAACTAGATGAGTTTGCACTTCACTAGACTTGGAAAACCTTCTATTTTGGGAAGAGAAGCTTTCAAGAAAATGCTCCGCGCTGATAGCCAAGTGTGAATTCACCAAAGATCTTTGGCACACGTTCAATTAGAGCGTAAATCTTACTAAAGCAAGTCATTTTATGAATTTACCTCACTCTACAAAGTGAAATAAGCTTAACAAGTCTAGGAGATCACTCCAACTTTTTAAGAAGAAGATGAAGTGTAGACACAATCACACTACAATATTAATAGGTAAAGTTATACTCATCCAAAAATAATGTAACTTCATATCCAATATTAGAAGGGGTCTATCTAAGTGATAAAAGTGAAATTTTGGAAATTGGAAACTCACACACAGAGAAATGAATCACACAAGTTGACTATGTACCTCAAGGTATTGTAGCAGCACACATAGAATGAATACTCAAAATATATGAATCATAATGTGTATTGATATTGCATGTATGATATAAGGGAGATATAGAGGACTACACTCACTTGAGGTGAGTACAAAGTATGCTCAAAACCTCAGCTCAATCTCTCATAAAATCTTTCACTTCCCTTTGACTAGGAGGTAGTCTATTTGTACATCATTTTGAATTTGAATATTGATGAGTCATTCACCTAAAAAGTGAAGCTAAACTTTATGGATGCTTTGAATTTGAATACCAAGTTAAGTCATGGATTTTGGCTCCCTTCACCCACGAGATTCCCCCTACTTTTAGCTTTTACAATTGATCAAGATAAATACATAGGTTTTAACCTTGGGACTTTACAATCATAGGTTCATATGATCACATCTATGTGAGATAAATTACGAGAGCAGTCCAAGAGTTAAATCAAAGCCCTTATGATTGCTTCTTGCACCAATGAAGAACCAGTAACACAATTGAGAAAAGAGCTTGAGGACTTAAGAAGAAACAAGTCCCAAAAGAAGAAGAAAGTGCAGTAACACAACTACCGAACAAAATTAAAGCCTTAAAACTATAAAAGGAAGAGGAGGCCCAAACAAAAGAATCGGCACAAATTTGATAGGAACTACAAGAACTTCATGGAAGTAGCATCAAAAGTGGACTATGGTGCACCATGTGTAGCAAACAGAGCCATGAGGTAAGTGACTACCCTCTCTAAGTGTGACTTTCAAGTTATGCAAGAAAATTGACCATGAAGCCTAGGAGGATCACTCAAGAGGAATTCGTACACAAGCATAATCAGGATAAGGAGGATTCCAACCACCACTAAATGTAATGACTATTGCACCAAGTCAAGGTAACATCCAGAACCTAGTTCCTCAGGGTAATTTTGGAAATGGACCCAAAAGGCCTATTATTTGTTTTAGGATAGACCTCATCTAACTTGGAAGTTAGGGTTTCCACAAATGTCCGGGCTCTCATAATGGCTTCTCCTCATAATGGGGGCCTTACAACTTAGAGCACCATGGATCATTTGTGGTCACATGAGGGTGGAGTATTGAGCATATCTAACAGAGAAGTCACACATAGCTCATGCCCCTATGGAAGCCTCCACATCCACTCTTGTTGAAAAAGCTAATGCTATGAGTGAGGATAAAGTAATAGGGGAAGCTCCTCTTACAGATTATAAGAGCCTACAACTCAATGTCACTATTAGAGGACAACATCTATGATGGGTTATAGTGCATGGAGGCTTAGGCATTAAATTGATACATTAACATACTATGGAGAAGCTTGGGCTTCAACTTGGGAAGTATCAACAATATACAATACCGATCGGTGGTGATACTCAACCCGACAATACATGATACACAGGTGTTGCGATACACAAGGGAGTATAAAGTATCGACAATATATGATACCTTCCAAGTATCCTGACACATGGGAATTTTGGTATCACGATACCAAAACTCAACTAGTCACGATTCTTGGACTCTATGAAGTCCAAAGTTAATAATTCTTGTGAGTATGTGCACTTTATGCCCTCCTTGTCACCCGTATGTGTCTGTAGTTGTGAAATCTCTATCAAATCCCATGATTCTACACTCACAATACTTGGTTTGTGTCATCTCACACCCTGTGAGTGAGCAATCAAATTTTTGAGTTTCGTATAGTTAAGTACTCGCCTCAAGAAGTATTTCCTCAAACTCTTGTGACTAAATTCTTGCTACACTCTGCATTCTCCATGATACTCATTCCATGATACAGTCATCATGAGCTCTCCATGATACTTGTGCAAAAACAAGTGAGCTCAATTTTGGTGATTCTTGACTTAAGTCTCTAGATAGAACCAGAAACTCAAGGATAGAAAATGAAAAACATTTTTTTGTTTTGTGAATTTTATGAAGCAAAATACCTATCCTACTTCCTTACACTCCACCACTACTTCCTAACTCAAAATCCTTCACTCTCAGTCCTAATTCTAAAAATTTCTCACACACACATCTCGAACACCAAATGAAAAAAAAAAGAAATATTAAAATGATTAACCAGCTTATAGTCATTCATTTTTTCGTAGTGTTTCTTGATTCCTCGAGACTCGTGCCCTACCCTCGTTCCAATCCACAATTTTTTTGTTGTGGATTCGAGAGAATCTAAACAAACTAATGGAAATGATCAAAAGCTTTGTTAGCTTTCACAACTTTATGAGTCTCCTCTTTTTTCCTATAGCACTACTAGAATTTCTGGCAACATCCATCAACTGATCACTCAATCTTAAAGCCATACTTCGACTTGAGTGTTTTTTACACGCACTCAATAACCACCAAATGGCCAAAGTCTTTCCTTCTATAGGTGCTACTTCAACGGGAACTCGATAAGTTGATCCACCCACATGTTTGGTTTGTGTGACTACATCAGGAGTTACCCCATGCACTGCCTGTTGCAAAACAAATAGTGGGTTCTTATTTGTCTGTTATCTAATCTGCTTCATAGCCTAATACAAAATCTGATAAGCTAGTGATTTTTTGCCATTTTTCAGGATACGATAGTTTTTGGTGAGCCCTGAATCTAGGACACAACCAAATCCAAATAAACAGAGCATAGAATTGAATCATACAAGCCTTTATTGGGGATTATTGCTTATTTTTGTACTTGCTATTTCATTTTCTAATTACTTCTTTAATTAGAAATTAAACAAAACTGTCTAAAAATAATCAAGATCCTAATTATTTGTGACTTTTATGTCTAGAGCCGTGATAGTTAAAGGAAAACGAGCGGGAAGAAGGAGGCGTGGAAGATGGAAAATACCAATCGAAGAGTTCCTTTGTGGTTAGTAGGTACTATAGAAGGTACACTTGTTATAGGTTTGTCAGATATATTTTTTTATGGAGCTTATTTAGGGTTAGGCTCATCCCTTTGAGAACGATTGATATCAATCAAGAAATAATCAGCAAAAAAGGATTAGCCCTTTCTTTTGCTAAATTTTGACATAAAATACCGCTACTATACATAGTTTTTTGTCTAAAGGCTAATCATGGAACAAAAAAGTATTTATCCACATTTAATCTTAATAGGCTGAGGTTAAAAAAAAAATATTGGTGCTTGTACTCAATCAAAAAAAAGAAAATTTCTGTATTTTGATCCAATCTCTTTTTTTTTTTGCAGAAAAAAACATAACCAATTTACGCAGTTAATTCAATGAAATTTGAATTATTAATAAGGATTACTTCGTTCCAAATCATTATTCCAGAAGTAAGTAAGATTATACTCGAGAGTGCAATCATTTATATAACCCAGCCATCCCTACCCGGGCTGAGTTTTTTCTTTTAGGTGAAGAAGAAGAAAGTAGAATGAAAGATATCTATATCTATTGTATTTGATTATTGATTTTTTTCTTTTACTACTATTTCTCTTTGTTCACAAGTAAGATTTCATACAACTCTCTTGCGTATATTAGTGTTTCTCTCTATTTACTATTTTTTTTCTAGTTATGAAAGAATTAGAAACTGACTACTAAATTTTCTCCATTTCTAATTTTTAGCCAATTTTGTGCTTCAACGTAATTATCAGGGAAAAGTGCTATTGTGCATTTCCAATACTCAGCAGCTTGATCAAACCAAGCTTTTGAAGTTTCTAAATCTCCTTTATGAATGGCTTGTTCCCCTCGAGTAGGATGGATAATTCCTTAGCAATATCCTCCTTTAGAACCGAACTTGGAGAGCCGCACCACTTCATGTTCAATTCAGCTAGTGTTAAATATGTATGTGGAATTGGAATACGCATACAAAAATTATTAACAAAAGGAATGCCTGTTCAATAATATTTATTGATTCCTTCATTTCGTCAATTTGTACTAAATAATGAGCCAAAGAATCTCCTTCTATTTACCATTTAATTTGCCAATCTATTTTATCATAACATTCATAATGATCGATTTTATGAAGATCCCATTGAACCCCTGAAACATTTTTTCTTTATTGAAACTCGACACAAGATGCAGTTGTAAAATGGGTAGGCATGGTCCTTTCTTTTGGTCCTTGTTCTTGCTTGGCACCCTTTTTATATTTGAGAATATGCACATAGCACCCATAGGCTTTTCATTGGCTAGAGGAGCCTTATCAATGCATAGGTAGCACTTCAACTCCCCATTTTTGGCACGCTCTAGTCCCAAGATTTGAGTCCCTCGACGTCAGTTATGATCAGGGATATGTGAGGTTTTATGCTTATTTAAGCATGTTTACTGCATCGATGTCATGTTCAGTTTTTAGCGTTTGGTGTATTGATGATTCCTACCCTACTAACCGCAACCTTTGTATTCATCATTGCTTTTGTTGCAGCTCGGTTAACAACCGACTGCTCTACCATTGAGCTACCTAGGAAAATGGTAGGAAATTCAGTTTCATACACCCTAGAGGACCTTTTTTTTTGGAAGCCACTTCCAAATTCATTCTCGAATGAGTTGCTTTCTTGTTTGGTGTGGCGAACCTTACTTATCCTACAGTTTAGGTGCTCTTTCAATTTTTGGTTTCACTGCTTGTTGTTTTATCTGGTTCAATAATACAGCATATCCTAGTGAATTTTATGGTCCCACCGATCTAGAAGCTTCTCAAGCTCAAGCTTTTACTTTCCTGGTCAGAGATGAGCGTCTTGGTGCCAATATAGGCTCTGCTCAAGGACCAACGGGTTTAGGTAAATATTTAATGCATTCTCCCACCAAAGAAATAATTTTTGGAGGCGAAATTATGCACTTCTGGGAACTTTGTGTTCCTTATTTATCTACCCAACCATACGGTAAATCTGTTGTGACACCCCCAATTCAAAAATAATTATGCATCATGCGCATACTAGTAGAAGCCTCAAATAAATCGTAAATCATTACAAATACCATGAGCAATAGGTCTCACATGTAACGGATCATGTACCCATGCTTCAAAATTTCCCTGCCAAGCTACATGAAACAAATTTCTCCAGCTCCATATGAAGATGATAGCTAATTGGCCAAAGTGAGATGCAAATATTTTTTAATAAAGACGTTCTTTGATAGTATTGTCATGACTGTCAAAATCATGCGTTGTATGAAGTAACAAGTGCAAGAAAAGTTTGACTTGCCAAGAAACTAAATTCACTTCCTCATGCTCACTACCTTCACACCATAGCTATAATCATCATGTAGGCACCTTGACCGGACTTGTCCACATTGTCGTGCCAAAAATGTGTGTACTTAAGCTCACAATGTCTTAGGGACTTGTGACGAATGAGACTATACCTCAATCACCAACAAGTGCATATAGTGGTGGATTGATACACTTGTTAAATTATCAATCAATGGACATAGAAATATCAAGTGTATGAAGACAACTAAAGTGTATGTCTTAGGGACTTGTGACGAATGAGACTATACCTCAATCACCAACAAGTGCATATAGTGGTGGATTGATACACTTGTTAAATTATCAATCAATGGACATAGAAATATCAAGTGTATCATAATGGCAACTAAAGTAACTGTGCAAACAATGTATGAAAATTAGGTTCATCTACCTCTCAAGTCACCCGCTTCACTGAAAATGTGTATCATGATACTTGCTATAGTGGTAAGCACAAATTAAGCCATATCTCTCAGCTTCGATATCCAGATATAGTCAATGGCAGGTTCATTTTGAAGCCCTCAATGAGGTGCATCCAATGCTATATTCTCAACCTAATCTGGAAAATGCACTTCAAGTTACAAGCAAAATACTGAGGGGAAGGAAACACTAACTCTTGCTCCACAGCTCACCAAGCTTCACACACACACACTACAATGGTGAAAACAATATGGAAAGGTGTAGATGACACCTTTAGGCACACATTTCAAGCATCACACTCACATACAAGATCATGGAGAAGAAGATACACACACAAGAAGAAGCGAATTCGAAATTTCTAGCTTGTCCATTCCCAATGGCAAAGAAGTCTTCTACAAAGATTCACAAAGTGACTTCTATACATGTGCCATGAAAATGGTCCTCTCACATAGGAGACTGGCACTTTTCCTATAAATCACTAGAATCCTAATATTGTACAAGGCTAATGTTACAATTTTTAAGAACCATGCATCTAGAGGAATCCTCTAGAGCATTTACATAGATCTTTGAAGTTTTACAAAGGATTTTTTGAAAAGAAAATGGGCATAAAAATGAAAATTTTGGGAGGCTGCTCTTCTTTACTTCTTTCTCCTGCAACAAATGCCTTTCCATCCTTTATATGGAACTTGTGAAGTACTTTGGATATGCACTCGCTTTGAGACAAGTATATGTAGTGTTTACTTCTATCATGAGTAATGCACATGAGAATATGTTTGACATCCCCCAAATCCTTCATATCAAATATCACACTCAACTTCTTTTTAAGAATTGACAAGTCATAAGAGGACTTCCCAGCAATGAGCATATCATCAACATAAAGTATCAATTATATCAAGATGTCATCGGAGAATCTTTTTGTGTAGAGACAATTATTCTCATTGCTTCTAGAATAGATTTGAGACTTCATAAAAGCATCAAAATTTTGGTACCATTGTCTAGGGGACTGTTTAATTCCATATAAGCTCTTCTTTAGCTTACAAACTAGACTTTCTTTGCCAAGAATTACATAACCCTCTTATTGTTCCATATAGATCTCATCTATAAGATATCAATGCAAGAAAGCAGTTTTCACATCCATTTGGAATAGCTCTAAGTCCTCCGTTGCAAAAAATCCAAGCAACATTTGCAAGGTAGTCATATTGACCACTAGAGAGAAGATTTCCTCAAAATGAACACCATGTTGTTGCTTAAAACCCTTTGCAACAAGTCATTCTTTATACTTTGGAGAAGCACTATCTGATGTGAATTTCAATTTATATACCCGTTTACATGGTAAAGCTTTCCCACCCTTTGGAAAAGGTACTAAATCCCAAGTACCATTCTTATGAATAGAATCCAATTCACTCTTCATGGCACGCTCCCACTTGACATGATCCTCTGTGTCTATAGGCTCTTTGTAGTAAGAAGGCTCACCAGCATCTATTAGCATAACAAAATCCAAACTTGGAACATATCTATCACGTGGATGTGAGACACATGTAGAGCGTCTTAATGGTTTTTGAACTAGAACATTTGCAGACTTATCTGATCGGACATTCTCTGGAACATCCCTATGTGCAACATTTTCATGCATGCTAACTAGAGGAGTAGTATCCTCAAACACCACTCTTCTCACTTCAACCTTAACGAATTGTTTATGCATCTTAGACTCATTGAAAATGACATCACTACTTCTTATCATTCATCGTGTTTCAAGATCCCATAAGTGCTATCCAAATTGGCCTTCTCGATCATATCTAAGAAAAATGCATTTCTTTGACTTATGGTCCATCTTTTATCTAAGGTTCTTGGGTATATGAACATATGCTTCACACCCAAAAACACGAAGATGATCATAATATGGTGGCTTCCCTATCCATAACTCTTGTGGCACTTTCAAATCTTTAGTAGTACTAGGTGAAAGGTTAATTACATGAACTAAAGTTAATACTACTTCTACCCAAAAGCCTTGTGAAAGGTTTGCATGATGAAGCATAAAAACTACTCTATCTTGAATAGTTCTATTCATTCTTTCTATTACACCATTTTGTAATGGGGTATGAGGAGCTATAAACTCTCTATGAATTCCTCTAGACTCACAAAGAAAGATGAATTCATGTGAAGTATATGTTGAGATATCAAGCTCAACATGTGATGATCTAGGATGACACGTACCAGTTTTTCATTTCTCTGAAATGTATAGTGGTCACGCCCGTATATGTCAGGGATACTACATTGAGCTTTATTAGATTTATCTACCGAGAGTGATGCACATTTGTTCCTTGCCAACTCACTCATTCACGGACATTAGGTTTTTCCTTATGTACTGATCTTCATATATTGCACTTGTTGTATTCTTGTTTTTAGGTCATTCTTGTACATTTCTTATTATGTAATAGAAGGAGAAGAAGAAGATCATTCTTCCTTGCCTCAATCTGTGTGTGTGCTTCTCCTTGAGAGTGAGAGTGTGTGTGTGAGATCTCTTCCTTATCTCATTCCTCGTGACATGGTATCAGAGCCAGCGTAGCTGTAGAGAGCTCGTGGAGAAGGCAATGGTGAAGAGTATCCAGCAAACCATGGAGAAAATGGGATTCACAAACGACCTCCATTTGCTATGAAAATCGCAAGGTGGGGCCCATAGAAAAACCAAGTTAGTTCCAGAAATTGTAACTTGCCTTCTGTTCGGCAACACTCATATATTCTAGATCCAAAATCTCAAGTGATTCCGTGTACTCTTGATACACGAAAACTGTGTTTTTCTGAGATCAAACTGTCACGTCATAGTGCAACTGTGTTCAAGCAGAAGTGCTGCTTGTAGTGGTTTGTAGTGTTGTGTATTGCTGCAGAAATGGCAAACACAGATGGAATGAGTCAGCTTATGAGCGATAAGCTAGACAAGAACAACTTCCATGCTTGGAGATTCAAAATGATGAATTTCTTGATGGGAAAAGGCTATTGGAAGTACATCGAAGGAGAGAACGAAAAT
Organism: Ceratopteris richardii; assembly: GCA_020310875.1. Taxonomy (NCBI): domain Eukaryota; kingdom Viridiplantae; phylum Streptophyta; class Polypodiopsida; order Polypodiales; family Pteridaceae; genus Ceratopteris; species Ceratopteris richardii. The sequence continues at coordinate 140,774,165 of CM035407.1, forward strand.
GCTCCACAATTACCAGAGAGGAATCAGACTGCAGAACAGATAAGAGCATATGAGGAATGGAATCAAGGAGCACAAAAGGTAATGTATTGGCTATCTGTTAGCATACACGATAGCATGATTGGGCACATACAAGATGAAAAGACTCCAAAAGAGTCTTGGAACATTTTGGTCACATTGTATGAGACCAATACAAAGGCATGGAAATTGCAACTCAAGAAAGAGCTTCATACCTTGGAGAAAAAGAGCATGTCGATGAGTGACTATACCTTGAAAATCAAAAGCATATGTGAGTCACTTGCATCTATTGGAGTGAATGTAGATGATGATGATAAGGTGGAAATATGCCATTGTGGTTTAGGAGCTACATATAAGCATTTCAGAACTTCTATATAGACCAGGGAAAATATTCCAAATTTTTCTGATATGGTATCTATGCTGATTATTGAAGAAAAGAATCTTGGTGAGGATTCAAACTCCCAAGGAAAGCCCAGTTCTGAGCAGGTATTCTACTTTGGCAGAGGAAGAGGCAGCGGTAGAGGTTTTGGAAGTGGAAGAGGAAATAGTAACCAACATTAGGAAAAAAAGTGAACCCTGCATGGGCCTTGTAAGGATTCCTAATTTTTAGGGATTAAGCTTAATCTTGTACTTTGTTAAGGGGACAAAGTGCATTTAATAGAGCACTTTTTGGTAGGCTGAAGTAGGCTTTTTTTTAGGCTGAGCTAGGACCTTCTCTCTCTTCTGCACATAGAGAGAGAGAAAAACCACTTTCCACCTCATCAAATCCGTCCATCTTTATGAATAAAAAAATGAGTTTTATGAAAAAGTCTCTTTTTCAGCTATTCTTTATTCAAAATGGCCCATACTTTTATGTATATGTCAGAACTTAATTTTTTTAGACTTATTTTTATAAAAAATACTTAAAAAACATACTTTTTTCAAAATCCCTCCAAAAGTTAAGTGCCACATCATCAAACTCGTAACTTTGGTTGCCCCAAAACATGAATTTTTGAAAAAAAACTCATTTTCCCTCTAACATACTGAAAAAAGTCATTTTGACCTATCCACATACCAAAACACACTTTTTTTCTTGCACATAGCTACTGTACTAGCCATTCCAGCCATCTCTGTGCTTCTTCCCATTCGGTGCTGGAGTTTTGGAACATCATGGTGCTCACATGTATTACGAACATGACACCAGCACCAGCGCGTGCTCCTCACTCAAAGAGTGTACATGTTCGTGTTCCTACAGAATTTGCACCAACAACTAGAGGTAGCAATGACATAGATTCTCAAAATGCACGACGTGCAGCTGGAGAGAAGAATATTGATCTTTGGGTCCATGGTTCTTTGTATCCCTTGGATCCAATGGCTAATGTTCACCCTAGATTCCATACTATCTCCACATTTCTACAATTCCTTGGTTCCGGTGAAGATGGACTCCTAGGCTATTGCAAGCGATTGTCTAACCATTCTACATCTATAGCAAATTATTGGATGCAACAATGTCATCACAACCATTTCAGGATACACAGTTTAGAGAGTGCTATACACACTTTAGAAAGTGCTATCAAATCTTTGGATGAGCACAATAATAGTCTCAAACAAGATGTGGAAGAAAAGGAGAGCACAATTACAAAGTTGAAAGCCAATCTTACACAACTAAAAGAGACTCCACTTGGGATGAGATTTAGGAAACGACCATTATCATCCTTTCAAGCTCTTTCAACTGGTGGTGGAGCACGGAAGCGACGTGTTTACGCACTTAGGTATGTATTTCCTTTGTTTAGTTATGTTAAAAGACTTTTAGATTGAGATTCTTATTGTGCAGGTCATTTGTTGAAGATGCGAGTGCTTCCTCAACAATGGAGGATCAATTGAACTTTCTGAATTCTTGTCTTAGCAACAAACATGTGCTTATGATCTTGGAGTCACCAATAGGAAATCACATCAAAACCCAAGTGATTAAAGATTTTGCAGGCAACTTAGAAGATATTATTAGTCCTAGTGAGGTACAGATGGTATGTGATGAAGCAGGTGTTAGTACTAGAGCGTACACTGCATTGTACAATCTTTTGAAGCAGGCTCTACAAAACAAAGGTATTTTCCAGAGCATTTTTCCATGCCCTTACAAGGTATCTGTGAGGAAGAAGATAACCAATGAGGATGTAGCCAATACTCTTGGCAATTACCTGCATATAGAAGATGTTATGCCTGCATCCATTTATCATTCATCTACATCAAAGAAAGAGTTGAAAAACACATCTAGACAGGGATTCATCTACACAAAGTACAACAACATATTTGTCAATTTGGAGAGGCTCCAAAAGGAAATGGTTAAATTTTACAAATCCACACTTCAAGGTATATCCATTGTTTTGATAATGACATTCATAGTATTTTTAATAATATAATGTTTGTTATTTGATGTAGATTTTGGTTCCAAACTCAAGTTTGTATTGAAGCTAGACGAATGTCAAATCATAAAGGGACGCCGTATGGAGAGACTTAGTGTGACACTCATGAACGAAGCTATGGCCCATGCTATTATTGATGATAGTGAAGAATCTACCCATCACTTTACATATAGTGTCCAATCAGAGAAAGATATATGGTGGTTAGGTGCTATTGAAGTACCTAAAGAATCCAATGATGTTCTTACATGGATTTTCAATAGGATCCCATGGATCACAGAGGTGATAACTTCTCAAATTCATGGTTCCAAAATCAATGTAGAAAGCCTTGGTGATTTTGAAGTAGAGTGGCACTTAGGTGGAGACTTAAAGACTATCAAATGCATGTTAGGGTGCAAACAAGGTGCATCTACTCTCTATCCTTGTCCATATTGTACACGAGGTTATAAACGAACAAAGAGAAAACAAAACAACATAGATGATTTAGTTGATGACACAGATGCAACTCCATCTGCTGAATGGGATACACCTTTAATGAGGTGTCCCATGTTAGGTACACCTAATCGTGACATGTCAGATAAGGATTGGAATCCCATTATTCCATTCCCTTTAGTCAATGTCCACTTTTGCACCTTGCATGCCTTCATGAGAATTTTTGATAGACTATTGAAGCTCCATATAGAATACGCATTTGCCATGAAGCCAGTTGATAAATCTATTCAAGCTATAAAGAAATTGGAGGAACTTCTTAATTCAATTGGTTGTCATGGTGGAAATGTAACCCTAGTTGTTAAGAAAGTTGGAGAATCTCAAGATAGCTTGCAACAAGTGTCAATGACAGGGAATAAAGCAAGACATTTTTTTAGAAGAGGTACTAGCACTCAAAATAATGAATGTTATGAGCTGTGGAAAGACCTATGCATGATCACAACAGACAATGACTCTCAAGTTGATCTTTGTAATAAGAGAAAGAAAGTTTGGTCGAGCTTTGATAAGGTTGTAGGCTTAATGGGTCTGACTAGGTCTAGTGCTATTCAACGTCAAATGTTTCAAGAAACATTAGTGGAGTTCACCAAGTGTTTCATTCAATGTTGGGGAGAGAGCAATATAACACACTACATTGTAAGTGTAATCTTCTTCTACAAGTGTTCATTGCACTTACCTTTTTCCAATGTACTTAACAATTTTTAGCATATTTTGTTTGCACATGGAGCTTTTTTCATGCATCGATATGGGTCATTAGAGATTTTCAGTACCCAAGGAATGGAAAAGTCACACTACAAAGCGAGGGGTGTCTACTTCAAAAACACCCGACATGGTGGTGGCCCAATGCAATCAAACTACATGGAGGAGATGTTTAATTGGTTTTACCGCACTACATTCTCGAGAAAGTTTTTTGTGGAACGACTTAGGGATTCAAAATTGGCAAAACTTGCAAGAAAGATGCAACACAACATTGCCAGTGAGAAATGGAAGTCATCGTTAGGTCCTCTTCATCATGCTCAGTGGCGTGCAAGGAGACAACGAGAAGGCTCAGCTTGGAAGTAAAGTGAATTCGCTATTTCCTATTATGTGGTAATACATATGATTATTGTAATCTTGATTTCAATGTGTTATTATTTAATATATAATATTCTGTATGGTTTTAAACAGGTTTTGTCCGTTCTAGTGTGAACAAACAGTTTTTTAAAAAACTCTATAAATAGAGAGAACTCACTTCATTTCACACTTTTTGCAACTCAAGAGAATGGCACGCACCAAGCAAACTGCAAGGAAAGATCGCGTCTTCTTTCCTAGCCCTCATCTAGGGACACAACGCCCACCATGGTTGCAACCCCCCCAAAGGCCTCGAAGTGGTTCCCAGAGCACATCTGTGCCTGTGTCACACAATGGCACACCACCTGGGAGCAATTCAGTGCGAGAAAATGAAGTTTCCAATAGACAAGATTATTATACTCCAGGACGATCAGAGGATGAGCCACCAACAAGGACACCCATCAAATCAAGACCCAAACAGAAGTTGATCAGAAGGAGTGTACCAGAGAGCGACGAAGAGTCATCCCCATATGAGGAAAGCAACAATCAACCACCATGGAATGATATGCAAATACCAACGAGCCATAGGGTGACACATGGAGGTAAGACACTTCCACAAGGACAAGGGCAAATACCAACAGAGGAGGAAAGAGAGCAAAGTCAACAACCACATCAACAACAAAATGTGCAAGATGAAGCTGGGCCCTCACATCGTGTACATCGGAGAAAAAAAAACTATCAACCTCGACGTCGACCTCAACGCCAGCCAAACATACCTCCCAACCCAAGAGCTCCACAAAGACGAAGGAAGCACTGCAGGGCTTTTGCGGAGATACGACACTACCAAAAGTCCGTTGAACTACTCATACCACGAAGAGCTTTTGCAAGGGTAGTGAAAGAGGAACTACAAAGCTACCAAACAGGTCTAAGAATACAAGGGATAGCACTTGAAGCACTTCAAGAGGCAGCTGAGGCCTACCTCATCTCCATGCTTGAGGACTCTAACCTCTGTGCTATCCATGCCAAGAGAGTAACCATACAACCGAAGGACATTCAGCTAGCAAGAAGAATTAGAGGAAATAACCCATGATGTGTATATTATACCCTATGATAGGCTACTTTGCGATGTAATACAATGGATAATAGAAAATTTTGTTTTGACTTATATTCTTTGTCTCTTTTTTCTCTCTCACTCTCTCTCTCTCTTTCAGTCAGTTATATATGGATTCAGTTAAACATGCATGCACTTGCCTATTGTTTTATGACTAGATATGTTCCTTTTCTACATACTGGTGTGCATCATGTCTTTTTAATACCAAAAAACCCCCAGCCACAGAAACGCGGGATTCAGCCCTGCAAAATTTTTGCAGGGCTGAATCCCGCGTTTCTGTGGCTGGGGTTTTTTTTGCAATATTTGGTCTTTGGTAAGCATAAGACATATGGTAGAGATGCAAGGGTCTAGGTATTAAGAGGTTATACCCTATAGGAATTGAGATCTTTAGCTACTAAAGGCTGAGTTTATACCCTACTGAAAACTTCTGGTCCTGATAATACCAAAACCAATTGAAAATCTGAAATTACATTGTTTCCTATGTATTGTAGCACCTAAAAAGCTTAAAAAAGGCCAAAAAAGCCCCAGCCACAGAAACGCGGGAAACAGCCCTGCAAAAATTTTGCAGGGCTGTTTCCCGCGTTTCTGTGGCTGGGGCTTTTTTGGCCTTTTTTAAGCATATAATCATACAGAGGACCAAAGAAAAATACAAAGACCCCCAATTAGATACAATTTGTGGAGAGAAGATAAGTTCAATTTTTTAGCACATTCATAAACAGAACTAGACAAATGATGAAAAAAAAAGCTTGTATTATCAAGACATTACATCATTTCTCAGCTGCCTTCAATTTCTCCACAACTTTCCTTCTCCTTTGGAGAGATTGAGGCAGCTGGTAAGTCAATACAGATCTTGATATTACATGGGGGTCTTGCATTCCAAGACTCATGGCGATACCTATTTGCCCTAATACTTTCCCTCTAAAATTAAGTCCTAAAGTAGTTACAACTAAGGATTTCCTAACCAAAATGACACAATTAGTGCCTTGGGTAATTGTACATAAACACAAAATCTTGCTAAGGGCCTTCAAGCACCAAGTGATGAAGTGCCCATCGGGACTGTAGTCTTTGTGTATGATAACAAAATCATCCTTTGGCAACTTTCCGATGTAGTTTGCCAAGGATGCACCACTCCCACGAGAAGCTCGATCCCCACCAGACCTTGCTGCGAACTTGTCGAGCTCAATTGCTTCCTGTTAAGAACAAATGAGAATTCAAGCTCTTACAATGTTAACTTAAAATTATCGATTTATTTAATTCAATTACCACTTACATCATGAAGCTTGTCTTCTTCCTCCCCTCTTCCAGGGGCATCAAGATCAATGCTAGAGTGGGCCATGCCACTCTGCTCTGCTACATGGGATGTAGGAATTTTTTGCTTCAGTATCCTCTCCTGTGCTGCACTGAACTCCTCCTCTGTAGTAGAATTGTTGTCATCATTTAAAATATCAGCACACACCATTGATATGGTGTCTGCCACAGAATCCCCAAGTGGGATGGACTTCTTTTCAAGTATGTCAGATGTGTTGTCAAGTGGAACATCTGACATTGTGGAGAAAATACTCAAGCATTCATCTAGACGTAGACCGAATGCCTTCTCAATGTCATGGAGTAGAATAAATTCCTCTCCATCCACAACGATGCAGGAGAGATATTCAAGTTCCACCTCTGGTAATGTGGGCTCAGAGGGGTTGAGATTTGAAGGGGGGGCCTCCTCCATGCTTGATTGCACATGTAGTTTATCCTCAACACCACCAGGGAATTCTTGGTGGATTGTAATGCTTTCTTTGGAAAAATTTATGGCCTCTGGTTGAGGCTCATTCTTCTCCTTAACAAAACCCCCAGTGGCAAGGTTGGGGAGCTCAACAGGTGTAGGTTCCGGCTCCTCATTAATAATAAATTATGTTGTTGCAGTGTAGGATAGGTACTTTGTATCCATCCTCTTCTTTTTGTTAAGTTTTTTTACTAATGGCACAGAGTCATCTAGTAAGTGCCCAGCAGTTTCCGCAATTGCCATGAAGCGCTTAAGGCGCTTCATGAAGGCTTCATCGCCTCTATGTATGTAGAGTAGAAGGTCACATGGAACCCATTTACCCTCATAAGGCGGTATTTCTATAGAAAAACGCAAGATGTAGTACTCAAGGAACTCTATGATTTCCTTGAGCACATCAGAGTTCAGTTGAATTGTTTTGTCTAGATCAGGGACCCTAGACAGTAGGTCATACAAGTGGTTCTGACCTTTGAACTCCGTTGATTCCAAGAACTCATTGAAGAGTTCACGTGGACGTTTGAGTTGCAGGGTACTGGAGGATGCGGCAGCCATTGCGCGTGATGCTAGCTTGTGTGCGTACTCTGCTAGTGATTGTAGCTCTTCTTGGTTGCAAAAGTGAGAAATGAGAGAATAAGTGTTGCTTTTATAGTAGTTTCAAAATTTTAAAGTGAGTGGGACCCATTTTAAAACTAAAACTGATACCTTCAAATAAAACAATCATGCACAGAACTCTCAGAAAAAAAACTTTTGCTCATAAAAAGATTGAACAGAATCATTAACCAGAATAAGATACACGACAACACAATAGAAAAAAAAAATTCTCAGAACTTTAAAATTATAATAAATTGCCATTGGAAAAACCAAAGATTTGGCAAATTGTACATCATATTGAGATCAAAAAATTTTACATGCTACATGTCTTGCATGTTAAATACATTGTTGCAGATGTAGGATTATAAATGGAACATAGGTGTGTGTACACTGTAGCACTCAAATAGTCCTTGAGCTATGACAATGAAAGTTGAGTTCCATCCACACTCCATTCAAGGAGGACTTTAATTTTATCCTCCAACCTCTTACCAATCTGCAGACAAATAGAAAACTTTAAATGAACATATTTGAGTGTAAGAATTTGTATAAACAAAAGAAGAAATACCATATGCTACTTACCTTATGCCCTTGTATTCTGAACTTTGATTGATCCAGATCCTCAAATCCCATGATTACTAGATGTTCTCTCACGTTGGCAAGAGTCCAATGATGATTTACTGAAATAACTTCCATTTCATTGTTGGGTAGATTTATCTTAATTTCAAATGAAATTAAAACACCCTCAGAACTTTGTAATGGTATCCATTCACCAAGTTTACACATCCAACGATCATAATAGAATCTAATGTACAATGAAGTACGATGTTTCAAGTATCGAAATCCTATGCCTCTTGCACCAATTTTACAAATGTATCTATCCCCTTTGGTGCATCCTTCTACAAGTCCCCATTTTTCACCTAGCAAACACTCTACCTGCTCATACGTGATATCTTTTAACATGAACATTGTTGACGTCTCTAGAATTGTGAATATCTGAAATAAATGTACAAAACAATGAACAGGAACACACCAATGTAATCCTATAGATCTTGAAACTCTTGTAAATTTCAAAGAGTTGTGTATGTCCATCACCATCTTATGCTTCAAAGATGTTAATGTCCATACATCAGGTTGCGGCCACTCAAGCTTTAAGAGAGAATCTACCTTAATCATCTCTAACTTGCCAAAATCATTTGATGAAGAGGGTACAACATATGTATGTGTGTAAAAGAAAACTCTCTCACATAATAGCTGAGCAGGACGGGCTTGTGGAAAGACTATCGACCCAACATCTGCATGCAATGCTTGGAAAGTACCTGTAAGACTATGAAGTGGTTGTTCTTCCACCAAGGTAGAAGGAAATATGTCTACAACAAAAAAATACACAACTTAGCTAGGTATATTCTGAAATTTGGACAAAAGTCAATGAGTAATACTTACAGTTGATAGGATATCTCATTTTGTTTGAGTTTTCCAATTTCATGGTTGACATTGTGAACACATGTTGTACAATGGCAACAGTTTCACCATGTTTGAGCTTTTTGAAGCCTAGTAACTTCCCTTTCCAATGAAGATCCAAGTTTCCACGATCTCTCACACGGTGAGGACCAACACCAGAGGGTTGCATGTACACCCATGCACCTTTGCAGAATTCCTGTCCTAACCAAAATCCTTCTGGAGCCTTGATATTGTGACATTTTATCGCGATAACCTCATCTTTTGGACGTCTATGAGATTTAGGTTTCTCCATTGGAGATCAGGCTATGGAAATGACAGTAGGAATTCAAAGAAGATGATGCATAGAGAAAGAAATGGAGATGCAGGAGCTGCAATGGTGTGCTAGGGAGAGAAAGTAGTGGAAAGAGATGACTTTTTGGGACCTGGGTATGAAAATGGGAGGTTTTGGAGGGAGAAAGTTGCATTTTGAGTTATTTTTGAAAAAGTCACTTTTTTCACTTCAGTTCATGCACGGATTTTGATTTAGAACCCAAAAATAGCACTTTTGATCCTAAAAAGTGGTTGGGGGACCATTAAATGGTGTTATGATGAGTTTTATAACTTTTTGAAAATTTTGAATTTTTGGGCCCAGGTAAGTTACGAGATTCCTTTCTCTCTCTAGAGGCAAAACCTGAACATAGGGGAATCCTGTCCCCTCATCCCCCTTCAGCCTAGTGATTTATAGGCTATAGACTGTGTCCACCACCCTCCTCTCATTGGTCCATCACTAATCACTCCTTAATCCAAAAGGCCCATGCAGGGTTCATTTTTTTCCCTAATGAGAACAAAATCAACAACACAATCCTGCAGGAGGAAGAGGACAGTTTCGAGGCAGGGGGAGCCAAAGAGGCCACATAAATTTCCAAAGAAATGATTCAAGTAATGAAATTAAAGGATGTTGGAATTGTGGTAAATCTGGACACTTTCAACGTGATTACAAGTTGAAGAATCAAAATAACAGAAGACAACACGATAACTATGCATGCACAAGTGCAAATGATTTTGAGAAGTTGTTCATGGTTCAACATCACATGATGAATATGATGTCTGCTAGTGTTTCAAAATCAAATGATAATGTCTAGTGTGTTGATTCAGGTGCTTCAAATCACATGACCAGTCATGCGGAATGGTTTAGTACTTTGCAAAAATTGCCAGTTCCTGGATATGTTGAAATAGGTGATGACACATCACATCCTATTGAGCATACAAGAAACATAGCACTATTGATGGAGGATGGAAAGGTAAAACATCTGATGTGCTGCATGTTCCAAATATAACAAAGAATCTAGTTTTTGTTGGACAAATGGTTGACCACGGATTACAAGTCAGGTTCAATGCTGATGGATTATATGTAGAAGAGTACAAGCAGGATGGATGATTGGTTGCCAAAGGAAACAAAGTGGGTAGGATGTTCATCTTAAATGTGAAGATTCCTGAAATGAATGAAGCCATGTTTGCAAAAGGTGCAAGAGTTATTGTAGATATAGAGATGTGGAACAAACGGATTGGACATGCAAACTTGCAAAGGCTAAAATTGATGCAGTCAAAGGAGATTGTCCATGGACTACCAAATTTCAAAGTTGCAAAAATGCAAAAGGTATGTGCAACATGTCAATTTGGTAAACAGTAAAGAGCATCATTTCCACATGACAGGCATGTTAGTGAGAATGTACTAGAAGTAGTACATAGAGATGTTTGGGGTCCAACAAAGACCACATCTATGGGCAGATGCAGGTTTTATGTTACTTTCATCGATAAGCATACACTCAAAGTATGGGTATATTCCATGAAGGAGAAGAGCGAGGTGTTCACTCACTTCCAGAATTTTAAAGTTATGGTGGAAAAGCAGACAGGGAAGTACATTCAGACGTTAAGATCTGATGGAGAAGGTGAATACATGTCAAATGAGTTCAGCAGTTTTCTAAAAAATCATGGAATTCGGCATCCGTTTTCATGCAGGTACACACCACAATAGAATGGTGTTGTTGAATGCAAAAATATACATATTGCAAAAATAGCAAGAGCCTTGATGATTGAGAAGAATATGCCTCATTGTTATCAGGCAAAAGCTATGCATACTGTTGTATACATCATGAACAGAACTCCGACTGCTCCTGTACATCAAGTTACACCTAAAGAGAAGTTTACAGGTAAAAAGACAATCTTATCACATCTGAAAGTTTTTGGTTGTATTGCATATGTACATGTCCTAGATGAATTGAGGACGAAGCTTGATCCAAAAGTAGAAAAGTGTGTCTTCATTGGATACTCCCTTGAGCAAAAGGGATATAAATGTTATAACCCACTCACATGACAGGTAAAGATGAGCAGAGATGTGGTATTTGATGAAATGTCAAGCTTCTATGCTGTTGCAGAGCTAAAGAGCGCACAAAGCAGAGAAAAAGACGGGCCCCAAAATTTTTCCGATTTGGACATCATATTTTTGTATCATAATCATTCTTGTAATATAATCTCCGTTGTAAAGGCACTAGAGGAGTCCTCTAGATGCATCCCCACAAAAGATTAGAAGCTTATCCATGTAAAATAGTAGGAAATTAGTCTTTTAGTGAATAAAGTGCCGGTCTCTTGTGTGAAAGGACCATTTTTAGGGCACTAGTATATAAGTCAAATGTGACTCTTTGTAAAGAACTTTTTGCCATTGTGAGAAGAGAGAGCACAAAAACTCGAATTTGTGTCTTCTTCCCTCCTTATCTTCTTCTTCGTGAGCTTATATGCATGTGTATTGCTTGGAAAGAGTGCTTGTGAGTGTTGTCTATCCATGAAAGTGTTTCTTTGCTGTAGGAAAGGTGTGTGCGAAGTGTAGGAAGTGCTGAAGTGTAGGAAAGTATTCCCGCGACTCAGTATTTTGCCCATAACTTGAAGTAGGAGCGTCAGAATTGAGTGAAACTACTGCCATTGGATGCGTCTTCTCGAGAGCTTCGAAATGCATATGCTATTCGCTATATTTGGAGTTCGGAGCTGGGAGAAAAGTCCAAAATACTGACGGCTGCTGCACCAAGTATCGTTTCGCCTTGACCAACAGTTGGAGCTTGTTTGGATAAGTCTTTGCCTCATTTACATTCTTTGAGTAGTTCATTTGCATTGATCATTACATGATTGCATGTCTTCATACACTCGGCTAGGTTTGTATACTCTTTGGATTGATAATTAAAGGCGTGTATCCCCACTATATGCACTTGTGAGGGGATTGAGGTATAGTCTCTTTCTCCGCAAGTCCCTAAGTTGATACTTAGGTCAACACACTTTTTGGCGCCGTTGCCGGGGAGTGACGAATCAAAACGAGGCATTCGTGTGATGGTAAGTAGCTTTTTGCATTGAAGTAAGTGGAGGAGTGGAAATCTTCTCTTCTTTGGTAAGTCATTTTCAGCCGCACTTGCTACTTCTCATTCTTGGAGTGTGTGTAGTGAGTTGTTAGTTTAGGGACGTGAGTAGAAGGAGTAGAGTAGGAATGATTAGAGAGTGGACCAAGTCATTAGGGTAGAGTTTAGTTTTGTTCAGAAAAGTTTCCTTTTTGTAAGCAAGAAAATCCCAAGTATAAAAGCCAAAAAGAGTCATTTTGAAAATCACTTGTTTTTGAGCAAGTATCGTGAGAGAGACTGTCGAGTATCGTGTGCTGCGCCAGAGATCGTGAGAGAGCAAAAGGGCAAGCTGGGGTTGCACAGAGCTAGGGGAAGTGACAAAGAGCTCACAAGAGTTACCAAGGTGAGCTAGCCCACCATTTTAATCAAAATTTCTCAAGCAAATCAAGTTAGGAAAGAAAAATGATCTGCGCCAGGTATCGTCTGAGATCTACAGGGGGTAAAAGGTGTGTTTTGTTTGATGCAGAGAGTGAGGAGAGGAGAGAGGAGCTAGGAGGTCAAGGGCATCAAACTAAAACTTCAAAAACATTTGTTAGAAATTGTCTAAGGGTCAAGTATCGTTTTACTCCCGCGGTCGAGTATCGCAATACTTCACAAGTATCGTGACCTCCTGTGGTTGAGTATCGCGATATTTCCCATCCATCGTGTATCGTTTCATACCGATCGCGATACTTGGTCAGAGATCGTTTTGCCAGCGATCGTCTATTGAGTATCGTGGATCGTGTATCGTTTCGTGCTGGTCGCGATACTTGAGAAGTATCGTTTGGTCAAAGATCGCGATACCTGATAAGTATCGTGTATCGTTTTGCCAGCGATCGTTTACGAGAGATCAAGTATCGTCTGAGCTGAAGTATCGTGTATCGTCGTGTTCAAGATCGCGATACTTGTTGCCGATTGTGTATCGTTTTGTTTGAAGATCGTGTATCGTTGGGAGCCAAGTATCGTTTGTCTGAAGTATCGTTTGGTTCAAGTATCGTGTATCGCTTCTCAGAGATCGCGATACTTACCAAATATCGTGTATCGTATATCGTTTTCAGCCAAGTATCGTTTGGCCCAAAGATCGCTTAGATCAAAGATCGCGATATTTACCAGATATCGAGTATCGTCTATTCCAAGTATCGTGTATCGCCTGTGACCAAATATCGTGTATCGTTCGCCTTCAGGTATCAGTATCGTTTCACATAGCGATCGGTATCGTTTGGCAGGTATCGCGATATTTGTTAGAGATCGTGTATCTTCTGAACACAAATCGTGTATCGTGGATTTTTGGAAACAAGTATCGTGATTGTAGAAAATTCTTCTTCAGTTATTTCTTTCCAACCCAAGTCTTCTAGACATTTTTGACCTATAGAGAAGCGTGCCAAAGGCCCAAGAGTATCAAAGTCTAATCAGAGCTCTTAAGTGGATGAACCTGAGATCCGGAAGAACCCTAGGAAGCCGAAGAAGCGTAATTTCTTCTGTAGGTAGTGTAGTAGAGCCAAGTAACCGTTCACATTACTCGGAGACCTCCAGTGAGTCAGAAGGAGAAATTCCCATGGCTTCAGAGGATATGCAAAACACAGTACCCATGATTGGCATGATGTCAATCATCGAGGGAGAATACAGAACCTCCTTGGAGTATGTGAACACCAACCACAATGAGATCCCTATCTATTTGGATGGTCTAAACAGATCAGTGGCCAGACTGAAGAAGGCTTCAGAGGCTTACATAGTGCCTAGACCAGCAGTCAAATACGTAGGAGGTTTTTACATGGACAAACAAGATATTCAATACGTGGTCACAGAACACCCGGAAAACATTAATGAGCATGGTGAAGAAAATAATGCTTCAAGCTTAAATGGAGGTGGAATCGAAGAGCAAGTAACTACTCCTAGAGGGAGATCTACGATTACTAAAATTTGGAGAGGAGACCTGATTCCCCAGGATGACACTCTAATAGATGTGTATTTGATCAATGGGATGGAGCATCTGCTTAGGGCCCATTTCTCTATATGGGAAGCCGCTCCTAATCCAGTTACCATCTATGAGTTACAAGATCCTGAGTTCCCCACCATCATCACATATTTGGATAAAAATCAGAGAAGATATTGGCCATTGACAGAATTAGAGAGAGCTGAGTTGAAATATCATAATATCCCAGTGTTTCCCCCTAGGGACCAAGCCACTACTTCACGAAACCCACTTGGAACATCCCAGAACGAATCATATCAACAGTCGGGACAAACACAACAAACACAACAAACCCAGATCCCAGTCAGACCACATGTGCAATTTGCAATGCCTGCAATTAACCCTAACTACCGGCCTCAACCAGCTATTGACCCAAGACATGGAGTTCATGCTCCAGTCAGACCACAGGTAGTAAGAGGACCAGGCATACCAATAGGAAGACCAATTTTCCCAGTGATGACTAGACAACCTGAAGCAGGAAGACGACTAAGGCCGATCCAAGTTGCCAAGTGCATGAGAAGTCACTATGATGGCTCTAGTGAACCTTACAACCACATAGCAGAATTTAAACAAGTAGTTAGAGCCGAGCAGGTAGATGACTTTCTGATTCAATATGAGTCCTTTGGTCTTACCTTGTCACACACAGCATTGGCATGGTTTCAGCCATTGGACCCTAATACCTTTCAGAACATGGAGCAGGTATATCAAGAAATGATTGAAGAATTTACCAAATCAGGAATTAAAAACAATTCTTCGTCATTAATCCACAGCTTCAAACAAGTCCCTACCGAGTCAGTGAGATTGGCTGCAAGAAGATTCAAGCAATATGTAGACAGATGCCCGGTGGAAGAGAGACCGACGCAGAATAAAATGGTATCATTATTCTTGGAAGGATTGTTGAACGGAACTTTGAGGTCATTAGTGTATGTAAAGAGGGTTCAAACTTTGCAAGAGTGTATGAAGGAATGTATAGACCTAGAAGACAACCTTGCAGAAGACTTGAAAATACCTCAAGGTAGTTTGAAGAGTGAGGAGTCAACCAGTAGCACATCAAACCCTAAAAACAATGTGGAGGAAATAGCAGATTTAGTAGCAAAAAAACTGAACGTTCAAGGACAGAGGAATTATCCCACTAATCCTATGAGACTGCCTATGCTTAGAAGATGCATGCAGTGCGGAGGTGATCATCCTTCTCATTTGTGTACTAGGGGAGTAGTCCCACTACCTGCCTATGCTCATCATAGACCCTCTGTCCCCGGACCTCTACAATATTGCAGTATAGAGCAAAGATATACAAACCACAGCACGGAGACTTGCCCTTACAATAGGCAAACCAGACCCACCCAGCCTTATGTGAGACCGTATGGATATCCCCAAAGAGATCAAGGAGGTGAAGCTTTTAGATATCCCTCTTATCAGCCGCAGGCACCAGTACCACGACCATACGCATATCAAGGACACACACAACCACAGCCAGTACTAGGACAACAACCGTCCCACCCTCAGAACGTTGTCCCAGTCAAGATTGCACAACCAGAAGAAAATCTAGAGAGGGCTATAGTGCCAGCCACACCTTTGACTAGTAGTGAACCATATGATTCATTTTATGACCCTAGTCAAGGAACACACCCTAGTTATGAAAGCTCGATAATGGAATATGGGCAACTGTATGAACCATATGCTTATGGCATGGAAATACCAGATGGTTCACACCATTATGAGCAGGATTATGTGTCCTTAATGTACACAGCTCCTAGAGCAACCATGCCACCTCGACCAATGAATAGACCGCTTGTACCCAGAGGACCATGCTACAGATGTGGAGGTGACCACTATATTAGAGAATGTACATTACCAAACCCACCACCACCACAACGAATTTGGGAAGGCTACTGTAGCGATTGTGGTAAGGAACATCTTTTCAGAGATTGTCCTAAGAACCCCAACAAAGTCACATCTAACGTGCAGATTAATGTGATAGAAGTGATTGAATCATCAGGGAGCGATAAAGAGTACACTGTACCCTTGAAGGCCATAACAAGAGCCAAAGCCAGAGAGAACCCTGATAAAACGGATGAGAATAATCAAAGTGACAAAGAGGGGAATACACCCATCCCTCAAAGAGTTGAAGACTCAGAAGAACCAGAGAAAAGTATTGTTAGTAAAAGGTCCCAGAAATGGAAGCACCGAAGAGAGAGGTTAAAGGAAAAGAAGCTATTACAGAGGAAGGAAAAAGAGGGAAACGAACAACAACCAAAAGGAGAACCGAAGAAGGAAGAAGGAAACAAAAATGAGAAGCGTAAGAAAGAGGAGGTAGGATCAGTATTAGCAGACCCAATGCCTGAAGAATCAGCCATGTGGATTCAGGCATATAAGGCACGAATAAAAGCAGGACCTACCATAGAGCAACATGAGAGAGAATATCCGAGAGGCGACTTAGAGAAAGAAAGGTTAGAAATCTGCAAGAAATTGATAGAATTTGCACAACAAACCTTAGAAAAACCCGCATCGCCTTTACCAAATACCCGAATTTCCGAAGGAGAATTCCAAGAGTGTGTAAACGCTCAGGAAAAGCCTGAAGTATATAGGCCACAAAATGAAGAACATGGTGTTGAGAGAAAGGAAGGATCCATAGTCCCCGAAGTAGAAGGAGACTGGACTAAGGATCTATGGGCACGAGTTCAAGAGGATAAATGGAAAAAGGTAGAAGGAATGGAACCACCCTTTGAAGAATTAGAAGCAGAAAATGAAATAGAGGGTTCAATTCCTGAACTAAATTCAGAAGAAATTTTTCCAATGGATGCAAGTGACAAAGAAGAGGAAGATGTAAAGGAACTGCCCAACTACACAGGGGAGTACGAGCACAATTCAGAATTGTATCGCATTCCATCAATAAGGAAACGAGAGACGAACCCATCAGTTCAAACATCTGAGATCATACAACGTCTTAGAGAGGTAAAAATCCCATGTACCCTGACATTCGAAGAACTGTTAAAGGTAAAACCACACTTAAAAGAGAAATTGATCAATCAATGGGAAGTCAAGGAGGAAAAGAAAGAGATAGCTGACGAAGTAAAAACAGTGAGAATTCCAGTGGATAAGGTAGGCGATTTTAGTGAAGGAGATGAAGGAAATACCTGTCTTCCAATCACCTATAGGGGTTACACTACCAAAGCCATATTAGATTCGGGGGCTGGTGTTGGCATTGCTACCAAAGAAATTTGGGAGAAATGGGGACAACCAGCATTAAGACCAACACGCATGAAAATACAAATGGCAGATGGACATACGGAAAGACCCTTAGGATTGTTGGAACGAGTAGTCTTCACTACGTGTGGAGTGGAATTTGAACATACTTTAGCAATTTGTCACTTCGAAAGGCCAAGCAATTATGAAATGATCTTGGGAAGGCCTTTCATGAGACAGCTAAAGGTCGTACAAGATTGGGGAAAAGATGCAGTATACCTACAACACGCAGGAACCACCACTAGGATAAACCTACATACGTACACTTATCAAGATGTTCCACCTCTACAATGGAATCAAATCCACAAAAAGGAAGACGATCAATCGGTTCATAGTGCAGGTTCTAGTGATCAATCCTGGATGAACGAGGACACTCATCTGTGGATATGTCAAGCTGCAAAGAAGGAAGAGGAGAGAAGAAAAAGCTGACAGCAGAAACAAGGAATAGTGAGGTCTGTACAAGATCCAGCTTATATGCCACAAGTTTTTCCGGATGAAGAATTTGAACCTCACGGTTGGATGGAAATCTTAGCTACCCTCGATGTCTGTGTAAACGAAGAAGTAGTGACCATGAACGAATGTATCGATGAGGAGGGTTATGATGTTAGCCTGTATATGGTAGTCCTCCAGGAGGCAGAAGAAGGAGAAGTGATCGAAAAAGACTGGAAGGAGGACTACGAGAGCATTGAAATGGAACCTGAACCCATGGATCTAGGAAATGGTACTACCAACATAAATATCACCACCAATGAGAAACACCAGGAACTTACACAAAAAGAGGAATTAGAAGTTGAAAGGGAATTAGAAGATGACGAAAACAAACCCCAAGACCAATTTGAGGTACCAGCTCATTTTAAAAAATATGAAGTGGAGGAAAGGAAAATTGCTATTCAAATGCCGAAAAGAGAAGCACAACCTGGAATAGCATATGATAATAAGGAACAAACCAAGAAAATAGTGGTAACTATGGAAGGAGGAGAGGAACGATGTACCTTCATAGGACAGGATGTCTCATTAGAAGAAGAACAAGAGTTAATTCGACTCATAAGAGAATACCGGGATGTCTTTGCTTGGACTTATAAGGACTTAAAGGGAGTAGATCCATCTATATGTGCGCATAGAATCCCCATGACATCCGAAGCCAAACCTTCAAAACAGAGACCATATACTTATAATGATGTGTATTCAGCCAAGATAAAAGAGGAAATAGATAAGTTATTAGATGCTGGATTCATCTATGAAATTGAGCACACGGAATGGGTATCACCCTTGGTGGTTGTACCAAAAAAGAATGGAAAGTTAAGAGTGTGCATCAATTTGAAGAAAGTAAACGCCGCAACCATAAGGGATAGCTATCCCTTACCAATCACTGATCATCTCTTGGAAAGGGTAGCAGGGAAGGAAGTTTATAGTTTTCTGGATGGCTTTTCAGGGTATAATCAGGTAGCCATTGCTCTTGAGGACCAACATAAAACAGCGTTCGCAACTGAATGGGGAGTATACGCTTTTAGAGTCATGCCTTTTGGTTTAACGAATGCCCCAGCTACATTCCAAAGATTGATGTGTCATGTGTTCAAAGAATTTCTGAGAAAAAGTATGGAGGTATACGTGGACGATCTTTGTACATATTCAGCTATACGATCAGAG
The DNA here is from genome assembly GCA_020310875.1 of Ceratopteris richardii. Lineage (NCBI taxonomy): Eukaryota > Viridiplantae > Streptophyta > Polypodiopsida > Polypodiales > Pteridaceae > Ceratopteris > Ceratopteris richardii. The sequence continues at coordinate 140,793,303 of CM035407.1, forward strand.
CACATCCCTGAACTAGAAAAGATTTTTGCTAAATGTCGACAATATCGAGTATGCCTCAATCCTGAAAAATGTGTCTTCATGGTTCGACAAGGAAAAATCTTAGGACATATTGTCTCCAAGAATGGAATTTCAACAGATGAAGACAAAATTAAAGTAATTTTGGATTTACCAAGACCTAAAACGGCTAAAGAAGTTCAAGCATTTATGGGACATTGTGGTTACTATCGAAGATTCATACATATGTACACCATAATTGCTAGACCTCTTTATGCATTATTGACTCTATTCAATTGGACCGAAGAATGCGAAAAAGCTTTTAACGAGTTAAAGAATCGATTGAGTTCAGCACCCATTCTTCGAGCCCCCAACTGGAATAAACCGTTTCACATTCATGTGGATGCTTCCAAGTTTGCCATTGGTTGCATCTTAGCTCAACCAGCTGACACAGGAAAATTAGACCACCCGATAGCCTATGCCAGTAGACAGTTAAATCAAGCGGAACGCAATTATACTACTACGGAGAGAGAAGGCCTAGGGATGGTATACGCAGTCAAGAAATTCAGACACTACTTACTGGCAAACAAATTCAAATTCTTCATTGATCATCAAGCCCTTTTGTACTTAGTCAACAAGCCTTGCAATACAGGACGACTAGTACGATGGTTTTTATTGCTAATGGAATTTGATTTTGAGGTAATAGTCAAGAAAGGAAACACCCACATAAGAGCAGACCACTTATCTCGAATGACCCATGGAGAACCACCCATAGGAGTACCCGATGACCTGCCAGACACTTATCTTTTTAACCTGGAAGTATGTCCTCAATGGGCAGAAAAATTGATCCCTATACTTACACATGGACCTAAAGATGGGATCATGCCAAACCAAACACAAGATCTCTGGAGGACTAAAAACCTTCACATCATTGCAGGAAGTTTGTACCACCAAGATTCAAGCGGATTACTGATGAGATGCGTGGAAGAAGAGGAACAAGAAATGTGGCTTCAGAAAGCACACATCAACCAATGGAACACTCATTTGAATGCAAATGGAACGTGGCAAACACTCAAGAGATTTGGCATATATTGGCCAACCATGCAAAGAGATGCACATAACTATGTGTCAACTTGTCAAACCTGTCAAGAACAAATCCCAGACGAGAACTCTACCTTATGCTATTCTACAATAGCACCAAGATGGAGCATGCCTCTAGTAAAGTTCTTGAAAACTCAAGAATACCCTGACGGAGCTACTTTAGCCAGGAAGCTTGCTCTTGAAGAACAGAGTAAAGATTATGCCATCATAGGAAAACAACTCTTTAAACGCTGGAAAGATAACCAATTAAGAATGTGCATTCATGAAAATGAATATCTCTCTGTCTTAGAGATGGCCCATACAGGAGCCGCAGGAGGACACTTCTCTGCAGACAAAACAGCAAAAATGATCCTCTTTGCTGGAATGTGGTGGCCAACTCTACATCAAGACGCCATAACATATGTGCAACGGTGTGATACTTGTCAACGAACGAAATATCCTATTAGAGGAGATGAGATGCCACTTAGACCCATGATGAGTGCTAGAGCTTTCACGAACTGGGGAATAGACTTTATAGGACCTATTAGCCCACCAGCAAAAGGGTCACATGCCGAATACATAATTGTAGCCATAGATTACCTGACCAAATGGGTTGAAGCAAAAGCAACAACGAAAAATGACGCAAGAACTACAGCCAAGTTTCTCTTCGAGAACGTCTTCACTAGATTTGGACTACCTATAGAGATTGTGAGTGATAGAGGTACGCACTTTGTTAATGAAGTGATAGAAGCCTTATTGAATGAATTCTTAGTAATTCATAAGAAATCTGCCCCTTATCACCCACAAGCAAATGGACAAGCAGAAAGTTCAAATAAAATCTTGTGTACTGTTCTCACCAAAATTGTCAACAACGGTAGATCAGATTGGGATAAGCAGTTACACCATGCCTTATGGGCATTCCGAGTAGCCTATAAAACCGCAATAGGCACTACTCCTTTTAACTTAGTGTACGGACAAAATGCTATTTTGCCAATTGATTTCTTGATTCCCACTCTTAGAGTAGCAACTACTTATGAGTGGACAGGACATGAATTATCAGCCCAATTGGACCAAATAGAAAGGCTTCATGAAACTAGGTTACAAGCAGTAGCAGGTATTTATGCTGCGAAAAGACGACAAAAAGCCTACTTTGATGCGCATATTAAGGACAAAAATTTGAAGGAAGGAGATTCAGTTTTGGTATACACCTTGAAACAGCATGCTAAGAAGTTGCAAAAGAGAGGATATGGTCCCTTAATCATTAATCGCATATCTACAAGTGGAGCCATTAGTTTAGCAACCTTAGATGGAGATGTGTTACCAAACTACATCAGTGGGTGTCGAGTGAAAAAATACCTAGAACCATTGACAGAAGAAACTATGTCTCGATTAATCAAAGGTAAGAATAGACGCTTAGAAGAGGAAAGAATACGAGAAGAAGCGAGACAAGAAGCATTGGAAAGGATAAAGAAACGAAGGGAGTGGATGAGAGAACGAGATGAAAGATATCGTCAAGGAGAAGAACTCATCCCGATGGCTAATTTTAGAGCCACTCAAAACCTAGGATCGCAAAGAACACAACCATATCTAAATTTGGGAGTCGGACAAACGGAGTATCACTTGGTAAATGCTCTTATTGACACAGGAGCAGCCGTAAGCTGCATTAAGCTTTCTTTGACCCAAAAACTCAAAGAGACAATACGCCCATCGATGGCCCAATTGATAGGAATAGGAGGAACAATCACTCAATGCATAGGTGAGATCACCTTACCGTTGCATCTTGGCAACACCACCATGGAACAAAAGCTGTTAGTGTGTCATGACCAAGATTTACTTGAAGAAGTAGTGTTAGGTCAAGACTGGATTTACGAATACGAGGTGACCATTCAATTGGCGTTAGGATATATCTCAGCCAGGATAGGACATCGTGAAGTATTCAGTCTGCTAGACGAGCGACCATTAAAATCTGTGAGCATGGAGCAAACAGTTCATTCTAATGAACAAAGTCCTGAATGTATGATCACTAGCACTATAGAGACACCTTCATCGAGTACTATATGTGCGGACACATTGAATTCTGCTTGCACACCTTGTTCTAGTCTAGCAAGTCTTGAGAGTATCAGTCAAACTGAAATCAACCTCACTAAAACACCATGCATTAGAGAGACTAGTTCTCTGAGTGATTCAAAATCCGTAACCATTAAATTACACCCTATTCCATCTTCTAATCAAGCGTGGATAAAGAAAGATCAAGTGGAGGTATCTTCGATGACAAAAGCACAACCGACATCAGGACAAAAGAGCACAGCAAAAACCAACTCCGGCTGAACAGCGAAATCATCGACAAATTACTACAATTTGGATTCCAAAGAAAGTCATAGCAGCTCAACGAAATCGATCGCAAATATGGGTTCTGAAGTCTTGCATTCCAAGGAAAATAAGCCGACAGGATGATCCCCAAAACAAGAAGAACCAATGCAATCCACAGGCAAAACAACTACAAATAAAGAGTTACTGGAGAAAGAAGGAGTCTGCAAAGGCAACCCAACCCTCCCTGGAATTCACGAAGCAGACCAAGCAGACCTACAACAAGAAGAAAAGAGCCACATTCAGTGGACGTGGGCAACATACAACGAAGCCCAGCACAATGAAGCAAATCTGGATACTGAAAGACAAATTGGACGGCATGCATACGCCAACTACTTCCAGTTTCACACATATGGAGTTTTCGAAATCCCAAGTATGCATGATAGGGCCACATTACAAGGCCACGCATTCGGCACATCCTTCTTCTATTTCAGGATAGTCAAGCACATTTTCCTAAGGGGGAAATAGGAGAGCACTTGTACATATATTAAGAAAATACTCCAAAAAACTTTAATAACCGCTTCGGCTATAGACTAACTTTGCTGTTTTTCATTTTCAGAAGAAAATATAAAAATACATAAAAATGTGAAAAATCCAGGTATTACCTTTCTCACACACACGGGAAAGGGACGACACCATTCACTCGGAGCAACATTGAACTTATAACCAACATGTAGAGGAGGATTTCTGAGAACATATGGATACTAATTTATACTCTATATTGAGTGCAGATGGCTTCCACTGATTCCGAATCTACACAGCAAGAAGAGATGCAACTTCTTCCATTAGAATCAGTAACAAAAGCAAGAGGTCACTGGTTCAGAGATGATCAACCAGTGGCAGAGCTAATCTTCATGGCTACAATCAAAATTATGGACACAGATCATTACTTTCCAATCATGTCCCAGGATTTCAAGACAATAATACAAGGACTACCACATATTGAGGATGTATGGACACAAGCGGGAATAGAGGCATTTCTTAAACTGCCTATATATGTACCAGACTTTCAGAGGTGTGCACAGGTGATGAATACCATGCAGCCTGCCGCAACAAAAATATCAGTTCCAGAAGCGCGAGTATTGGATAAAGTAGGGACATGGAAGACCATCCAATTCACACATGAGTTGATTAACAGAGCTTTTGGATGGAATCAAGCAGGCATTACTAGTGTGAAAGAAGAATGCCATGATCCCAAGAAGAGATCATTCTTGGAGATAAATAGAATTGACATAGAAGATGCTGTGCGATTGGTACATCAACATTTTTGCTTTCCCAGCATGCACAGGTATACAGCTCCACAGAAGGTAGTAGTCCAACTATTATCACATGCCATGAGGCAAATTGGAAACAAAATCAATCTAACAGGGTATGTCCAAGAAAGATTGTTTGAAGCACAAAAGAAGTGGGGGCAAAAGAAGTTTTTGAATGGCAGTTCCGCTCTTACATTGTTGATTTATGAAGCTTTAGAAATGAAGAACTGTTTGAGAGAGATGCCAACCTCGGAAGGACTAGCAAGATACGTAAAATCAGCTACGATCCCTAAGAAGAAGAAAGCAGTAGCTATGGTGGAAGAAGCTGGAACCAGCACACAGAAACCCATGAGGGGTACGAAGCGTTTACGGGAAGAGGAAGCCCAAGCTACACCACAATCAAAGAGAACGCATCTCTTACCGAAGATCACGACGGCTCAAATGCCGATTACAAAGAGAGATCTGTCCGCTGCCGTCGAAGAGACACATCAGTATATGCAAGGGCAGATCAATTTGAACGTTCAAGGACATCATTATAGACAAGCTAGTCAAGAGAAGACACAACGGAATCCAGAGCAAACACCAAAACAAGCTGGAAGATACAAAGAGCTGGGTATTGATGATTCTAGTACAAATACGGATTCCAGTCCTGAAAAAGATACCTTAGATACTGACATTCAGACAGAAACACAAGAAGATGAATGGAATGAAATGGATCAAGTAGAAGTCACGACACAAAATCAGGAAGAAAAGGGAAAGAGAGTCGAAGAATCTATGGAACCGGAGCACGTCATTCAATTTAATGACACTACAAAAATAAGCATCAAGGAAGATACAACCACTGGTATTACACATGTAAAACAACCTATTAAAGAGGAAGATCAAACTCCAGTGAGTAAGGAAACGAAGGAGCTCCAACACCAAGAACAGACCGTGATCGAGGTGCCTGATGACACACCTCAGGGAAATAAAGAAGACATGGGGGCTGAGCCAAGGATCCAGCTTTAGATTAGGCAGCCCCATGACACTACATTACACATTGCACAAGGAAAAGACGTAAATACCGGGGAAGAGCCGACAATACCAAAAACATGGCTTAACGTGGATGTTACTCAGTTGAAACCTGTTGTAAAGCAAATGATTCAAACAGCCATGGACACTCAACAACAGATGATGGATATAGATGCCGAGTATGATCAAGCAAGAAGAGAAAAGAATCAGTTTCAACTCATGAGTGAACAGCTATCGGCACAGTTGATTGCAGCACAGAAGGATTTAGCAACCAAAAATACTGAAGTGCTGGCAATCCAGACACAACATGCAGCATCCATTGCTCAGAATCAACAGCTGCATACACAACTAACGGAGTTGCAAAGATTACACGAAGCAAGCGAGGCGGAGAAAGAAAAAATGAAGATGCGAAGCATGATTTTAGAGCAACAACTCAAGTTGTATATGGAAGAGAACGACAGCCTACGCAACAGAAATAAAGAATTGATGACATCTTTATTATATGATCAACCACTCATACAACAGGAATCCACAGAAACCAAAGATCAGGAATTACGGGATCAGATCTCGAAATATGAAGAGCTGCTAAAGCAAGGACAAGTCCAGATAGAGGATTGGAAAAATAGGTATGCCAATGAAACCAGTGAACTGAAGCGTCAATTACAAAAGGTGAATGCCAAACTGGTTCAAAGCTACAGTGAAAACATGGATCATGTAGCTGACATAGGTAAAGAACTATTGGCAACTAAAGAAGCACTCGGAGAGGCCATGCAAAAGATAAAAGAAAAAGATGAATGCATAGAACAGCTAAAGAAGAAAGACAAAGCACCGATCGGGACATCAGTAGTGCTAGAAAAGGGAAATCCTACTGACGAGGTAGAGGTAAGTCCTCTATCTCACCCGATCTATGATTCTCCAATACGTGAGCAGGTGGCGGATATACATGATGACCATCCTATGCCATATACTGCAGAAATAAGTCAGAAGGAACGGGCACTAGTGGTGTCCCGATTAACCGAAAATTTTGAAAATGAAGTGGTCAAAGTCATGAAAGAGGCCAAGATCAAAGGTAAAGACCTGGATAAAATCATGAGGCCCTTCAATACTCCATATGGACTCTTGAAAGAAAAGACCAGACGCTATATAATAAAGAATACGGGGAAGAGTCCAGATGAGCAGCTTAACTTCAAACATGATACATTCGCATACACTCAAGAAGAGTTTGAAGCTGCGCAACCAGTGTGGCGGAGAAAATTTTTGGAGAGACATCCCACACTACGAGTGCATTGGCAAGCAGCGCCATATGCATTCCAGGTAAACCCTTCATTTTGTCCATTACCACGCAGAAGGGATACCACGGAATTTTTGGATCTACAAAGAAACGATACTATCAATAAGCAGTGGCTCAATTATCCTCTGCTTCCGAGCCCGCCACATAATTATTTGCCAACGGAAGATTACATGATAAAAACCATAGAATTTTGGATACAAAATTACGCGACAGTACCTGATTTAGCTGTAAAAATGACCAACAAAATACTTAGCATGATCCTCACAGTTTTGAAGGTATTCAAGCACGCGGCATACACATTTTTGAACTTCATAGGCATTAATCAGGGCACGGAGATCCTCATTTTTGACCTGTTAGTTATGCCTAGCCGCCCAACAATCACGGCTTATTATTCTAGAATTATGTTCTTGCCAAGTGTATATATGCAAACCTTCGAAGAGGCTTTCTTTACAGGATTTTTTGAGATAGATTCTGAGATTTTTTTGAAGATGTCAGCCAATTTAAATGCCAGATTAGTGGCATACGAACTCAGCTTCTTCGCAGATCATAGACAGCCACCCAACGACGGTGTGAAGGCAGAACAATGGAAGCAACTCATGATACGTGAAGCCAATCAGCTGAATGATACAGAGCAAAGAGTTTATCAAACATATGCCCGTCGCTTATCAAAGCCTATCGGGGACGACAGAGTCCAAGAGGGGGGCAGTGTTGAGGGAGAATCGAGTAAGAAGAAGAAAAGAAGAAGACAACGAAAGAAGCAGCTTCACTAAAAAGCAAGATCTAAAGATACATCTCTGCAAGAAGCCCCGCAGGGGCGCAACACCCATCTCTGCACAGAACCCCGCAGGGGCACACACACCAAGGAAAAGACGTAACCCACGTGGGTGCTTCAACCTCTTGATCTCTGGAAGGTCCAGATCGAAGACTGAAGCACCACATCTTCAGACCTTCCACTGGTGGCATGCGTGGCAACCCAGAACTAAGGAACCTATAGGTGAATTAGACTGTGGAATATCAGGTAGTCAGTCTAACTCCAAGGGTTGCGGGCGAGCAAGGCGAATACATCAGGCCTAGAGAATGTAAAACAAGAATTAAGAAGAGGCCGTCAAAACTGAACACCTGTTTTATAAACAGGTAACAAGGAGCAGAGGTTGCGTGCAGTGAAAAGAAGTGAATAACACAGCAAGGTCCGATGTGTGCAACCAGGACAAATCAGAGCGCCTCTAAAACGTAATGCAAGATCAAGAATCAGACAATACTGACCATTGGGTGCGGGCGGACAACAAACTGATGACAAGAAGCAAAGCCTGTCAAGGGACGACAGAGACGAAGAGGGGGAGAGTGTTGCAGAGCTAAAGAGCGCACAAAGCAGAGAAAAAGACGGGCCCCAAAATTTTTCCGATTTGGACATCATATTTTTGTATCATAATCATTCTTGTAATATAATCTCCGTTGTAAAGGCACTAGAGGAGTCCTCTAGATGCATCCCCACAAAAGATTAGAAGCTTATCCATGTAAAATAGTAGGAAATTAGTCTTTTAGTGAATAAAGTGCCGGTCTCTTGTGTGAAAGGACCATTTTTAGGGCACTAGTATATAAGTCAAATGTGACTCTTTATAAAGAACTTTTTGCCATTGTGAGAAGAGAGAGCACAAAAATTCGAATTTGTGTCTTCTTCCCTCCTTATCTTCTTCTTCCTGAGCTTGTATGCATGTGTATTGCTTGGAAAGAGTGCTTGTGAGTGTTGTCTATCCATGAAAGTGTTTCTTTGCTGTAGGAAAGGTGTGTGTGAAGTGTAGGAAGTGCTGAAGTGTAGGAAAGTATTCCCGCGACTCAGTATTTTGCCCATAATTTGAAGTAAGAGCGTCAGAATTGAGTGAAACCACTGCCATTGGATGCGTCTTCTCGAGAGCTTCGAAACGCATATGCTATTTGCTATATTTGGAGTTCGGAGCTGGGAGAAAAGTCCAAAATACTGACGGCTGCTGCACCAAGTATCGTTTCGCCTTGACCAACAGTTGGAGCTTGTTTGGATAAGTCTTTGCCTCATTTACATTCTTTGAGTAGTTCATTTGCATTGATCATTACATGATTGCATGTCCTCATACACTCGGCTAGGTTTGTATACTCTTTGGATTGATAATTAAAGGCGTGTATCCCCACTATATGCACTTGTGAGGGGATTGAGGTATAGTCTCTTTCTCCGCAAGTCCTTAAGTTGATACTTAGGTCAACACATATGCAAATGCCAAAGAAGGACTAAGTCTTGAACCAAATGACAAAGAAAATGCTGAAAAATCAAGTGTAGAATCGCAAGTTTTGAGTGGATTGGATGCATCACTAAGCAATAGTTCCAACTCAAATCCATGGAGTGGAAGATTATGTGGAAATTTCAGTCTAGCAAATTCATCAAATACATCCCTTAAAAAAGAAAGGTAAAGAAAAGATTTCTGCTGGTCATAAAACATGTGCAGGTTTTGAAGACGTTGATGGAGATTCAAGCGGTTCATAAAGAGTCTTGATGAGGAACTTGGATTGCCCTCTGTGAAGACTCCAGGAGTAAGAAGGGCACATGCAAATGATAGAAGGACAAGTGACCCAGGACCAAGAAGATCTGGGAGGATGCCGAATTCAGTGCAACAATTGACGTATGATAGTTATATGGCTCGTCATTGTGCCTACATGACTAAGGTAATACAAGATGTTGAACCTTCTTGTTTTGAAGATGTAAATGGAATTGCAGACTGGGGAAAAGCTATGGATGAGGAGATGGCTGCACTTTATGGAAATGATACATGGAAGCTGGTTCCATTGCCACAAGTAAAGAAACCCATAGGCTGCAAATGGCTTTACAAGGTAAAGTATAATGTTGATGGTAGTTGTTGGTAGTAGCCAGAGGCATAGATGTCGAGGAAGCATGTAAAGACAGAGCATAATGAAGTAGCAACGAGCCGGATGAACCATTTTTCAAACAAATATGTTTCATAATTACTTTCCAAAAACTCTCAACAGTGATTTTCATTACTCTTGTACCATATGTAACATAGAACAACCACTTTTGCAACTCCTAGCTCCATTTTGTGCAAGTCGAGGAGTGCTCAAGCTTAAAGAGCTTAGGTAGAATGAGCCTACCAATTTTGGCTATTTTTAGACCTCGTTTAGACTTTCAAATAGCACCTAGAACCTATTTTTTAACTATGCCGATCACTAGATGTGAAACCGGTGAGAACTAGTCTAGAAACTATAAAAAAGGCTAGACAGCTCATTTTTTAGGTTAGCTTGTATGAGTAGAGAAGAGCTTAGAGCTATTTTGAGATTGTAATTGAGATCTTGAGTAATAGAGTCTATTTTCCTACCTTCCATGGTGTGTTGCTTGTCTCTTCATTGTGTGTGTGTATGTGTGTGTGCATCTCTATGCTTCTCACCTTCACTCTCACTACATTTTACATTCACGATCTTCATATCACTCCTATCTCTTTCGTGGATTGACATTAAGGAGGTGGAGCTTCTTAACGTGGTACTTACCATTGTGCTAGAGCAACACCAAATTTGGCGTTGTTGCCGGGGATCGAGTCTAGGACGAATGTGTGATGGTAAGAGTATAGCAAGAAGTGGTGTTGGAAGGTAAAAATTTCAGTTTTTGTTGTTGTTTTTAATTAGTTTTTTGTGTTTTTCATCTCCTCTATACTCCTTTACCGCCACATCATCTTCCTCCACTCCGAAAAATTCAGAAAATTCACCATATCCACCCATTCTCCTCATTTCCCCGTTGGAGTTAGACGTCTGCAGAAGCACGCGAACAGCACAAGGAAGAAGAAGAAGCTTGGAGCAGAAACACACAATACTCAATGTATTACTAGAGAATGTACAAAGGTAAGTAGCCCATTAGGGCAATAGGCATATATACAAGCCGGGGGAAAAAAACCTCCTAAAGAGGGAAAAAAGTGCCCCGGTAGTCCTAGTGTGTTCACACACATCACTACCGAAATATATCAACAAATCCCCCCTAGGAGTGATGCGGTGAACAAGGAGCTGGCACTCATGTATAAGGAAGTGCCAAGCTATGTGGAAATCACTCCACAAAAGGAAGTAAGCCCAAAGCTTTGCGGAAAGCTTCAAACTTCTCCCTAGGCAGAGCCTTCATGAAAAGGTCTGCAATGTTCTCCTGCGTGGGCACATATGCCAAGCTGATCTCCCCAATAGAGAACCTCTCCCTGACATAGTGATAATGCACCTCAATGTGCTTAGCGCGAGCATGGAACATAGGGTTCCTCGCAACTGCCAATGCGCTCTGACTGTCAGTGAAGATGGTGGTGGCAGAAGACTGGCCAACACCCAAATCAGCCATAAGGCATCTGAGCCATACACACTCAACAGTCGTTGTGAAAGCTGCCCTATACTTAGCCTCACAACTGGAAGTGGCCACAGTAGGTTGCTTCTTGCTCAACCAAGATATACATGAGCTACCAAGCATGAAGCAAAAACCACTAGTGGACACACGAGTGTCATAGCAACCAGCCCAATCTGAGTCAGAAAAAGCATGCAAATCTGGCGGTAGTGATCCCCCCTTGGGATAAAACAACCCAAGTAGCCGAGTACCACTCAAGTAGCGAAAGATGCACTTAACCGCCTTCCAATGCGTGACTCCTGGGCAATGCATAAACCTGCTCATCTGTGAGACAGCAAACTGAATATCTGGCCAAGTAATGCATAAGTAAATCAAGCATCCAACAGCCTGCTGATAGAGAACAACATCAAATGCATTCCAGCATCATGAAGACTCAAGCGTAAACCTGTCTCCATAGGAGTGGCAATAGGCTTACAGTCTTCAAGGCTAAAACACTGCAATAATGTGTCAATATATTTCGTTTGACACAAAGCCATTCCACCATCAACTTGCATAAACTGAATGCCCAAATAGTGATGCAAATGCCCCAAATCAGACATCTCAAATGAGGCATGCAAATCAGCCTTGAAATCAGCAATATGCTTCTCAATAGGACCAGTGAGCAACATGTCATCAACATAGACAACAATGATCAGAAGCACATCATTAGCACGCTTAACATATAAGGTGCTTTCAGTTGGACTGTTCACAAAACCATGTGCAATCAGATAGGCATGTGTAGCTCAGTGATGAGTAGCACCTCCTTTAATGTCAATCCGGGAAGACGTGAGGATGGTATGAAGACCTCGAGCAAATGGTGGCACAAGTGCGTGAGTGAGAAGCACACAAGCATGCACACACATACACACACACGCGCACACACGGCAAGACAAAGAGAGAGAATCAATGGAGTTCTTAGATTACTTTCAAAAGCTCTTACAAGTTTGTTTCAATTACAATCTAACCTCAAAAATGAGCTCTCTAGCTCTTTTTATAGTTTTTGACTAGGTTTTGGCCCTGTCCAGACCTAGTGTCCGGCCTAGTTAAAAATTAGGTTCCAGGGCCAATTTGAGGGCTTAAACGGAGTCTAAAAAATACGAAAATTGATATGTAGGTACTTCTAAGGCTCCTCAAGCTCAAGGACTCCTTGGCTTGCACAAAATGGAGCTACAAAAATATGAAATGGTATTTACAATGATTGTTAGTGATAAGAATCACTGTTAAACGATGTTGATTTGGAAAAAATTTGAAGGGCCTGTCTGCCAGATTTGCGTCGACTGCTTTGTCTACTTACTCCTTCACCTTGTTCTGGCTCTCTCCGCTGGCTTCCTTGTCTAGTCGGTCCTTGGGTGCCCATACTGCTCTCAACACCCCCCCCTCTCTCGCGTCTGTCGTCCCTGACAGACCCTTGTTGCTGGGAGTGTTGGATGTAATATTCCACAACCTGGGTGGCAAGCTGATGTTCTTGTATGCGTAGTCCTCTGGCCAAATCTGTCATCATACGATCCCAATCGATTGGTCCTGGAATGTCCGGATGTGGCAGATGTAACTGATCTGCATGGATCGCTTTTTCTACTGCGAATAGATGTAGCAAATGTGTGGGTTTGGGAATGAAAATTTCGGAATGGTATTCCCAGAATCCCATAGAGAACATTTCCTCAAATGTCTGCTTGAAGCATGCGGGCAAGTACTTTATTCGTGCATGCCAAGCAAAGATGATAGTGACCGAGGGGGTTTGGCTCATGTCGTAGACTAAATCCTTGTTGCCTTGAGAGAATCCAGGGGCAGAGATGTATGGAGCTTGGACATTCCGAAAGGTTTTGAAGACAATGGTCATGAGCTCGAATATCTTCATACACATTTTCGCTGCTATGTCGGGTACATTATCTAGACGTGTAGACCAGTGCCGAATTGTTGATATCATGTAGGCTACGGTTGGGGTCCCTCGAGGTGGAGCAAAATATGGGTAGTTAACCCAAGCCGAGCATTCTTTATTGTTGCGTACCTTGATTGCAAATGCTTGCCAGGATCTGCGACGTACCACTGGACAATAGCATGGATTATACTTGATATATAGTGGCATGGTTGCCCAAGTACTCATCATCTCTGGGTAATCGGTGAGTAGACGTGCACGCCAATTAGGTTGGAAGATCGAGCCAGCACGTGCATCTGTCGGTAAATCCCCTATCTCAAATTGAGTGGCGAATGTGGGCTCCTTCCCTGTATGTCTTTTGACTTCTGCATTATAATCATGTAGTAAGACAAAATAAGGCATGTATTGCGACTCTGATGTTGTGATTAACCGTTGATGGGATAAATTTTGAAAGTAGGAAGACCGAAGGACAGTTTCTTCCAGATTTGTGAGAGATTGCATTTGCACGGCCACACGATCATCATGTGTCTTACCCACTTTCTCGACCCTTTTGACCCAATCTGGAACTTGAATTTCTAACGTGTCTTGTCCTTCTTCTGTAGTTCGACCACCAGGCGTCGGCATAGGCTCGTATGGCTCTTCATAGCTGTCATCGACGGGGATTTCCACTATTGTTTCAGGTTCTGGTTCTTCAATGGGCGAGGGTGGCCGTTCATAAGGTAAGAGGCGTGCTTGGAGTTCTGCCACCTGTTTCCGGAGGGTCTCCATTTCTTCTGTAGAGTGTTGCAAGATTACCGGCTCCTGTTGAGCGGTGGGGACACTGGCTATCTGTTTCTTTAGATCTGCACATTCGGTCTCTAACTTTTCATATGACTCCAAGAAATTTGCATGCTCCTCAAGTAAGATGCGAATGTCTTCCGATGGGACTGCTCTATATCTGGTAGGGCTAATGGTTGCTCCGACGGTTCCTTCCATAGCCGCTTCAAAGTTGTCTTGGTTTTGTTGTTGAAGTCGTTTGTTCTCTTCTAGTGTTGCGGCCATATGCTTCCTTAATAGCCCAATGTTGCGTCTGAGTGTAGCGTTAGAGATCATTTGCGCTTGAAGCACTATTTCTAGTTCCTTGACTGCTTGGTCATCTACGGTTGATGTCTTTGATTCCAATTCGGAGTGAGCCTGTTGTAGTGTGGTATGCTCGGTTAGGAGCGTCTGGTAGTCAGCTTCAAGAGTGGTGACTCTAGCTTGCAGACGTTGAGATTCTGCTTGGAGGGCAGCAGTGCGTTCTTCCAATTGATGGTAGTCTTGTTGTAGCTGATGTGCACACTGAAGTAATGTGTTGAACGTGCTATTTACATTCTGAGATGCAAGGGGACAAGTTTGAAGTGCAGGGGAGGTGGGATTGGGTAGGGGGGTAGTGAATGCTGTGGGTGCCAATGATGTGAGTGGTGAGGTGGGGGGTAAGGGAGGGGGAGATGGTGGAATCGTGGGGGGAGGTGCTGTGGTTGGTGAAATGTCCATTGGGTCAGACAAAGTGGTGTGTACAGGGGCTACCATGTAGGTGGGTATGGTAGGTGAAGTGAGTGTGGTGTTTGTGAAAATTGATGTCATTGCGAACATCGGAGAAATGTGCCTCTGAAACATTGGAGAGCGGATGAACTGCTCCACAAAGGACGGGTATTGGGGTGGTGCGGTCAGGTTGAAAGAGGTGTAGGGGCCAGATGGGAAGTGAGGGTCATGGAATGGAGGTACCCGTATTGGGGGATAGGTCGGGAAACACAGGGTGCCTTCTGTGGGTGCTGGGTTTCCAACTACACTTGGAATTATGGGATGGCCAGTCATGGGTTCAGAGGATAGACGGGACGAAGTGTACAAGGGATTGGTGACGAAGGAGAAGAGGGTGTCTTGTGAGGTGGGTTCTCAAAATGAAAATGATTTGAATGAGGATGGGTTATAAGTGAAGGTAGAGGTGATGGCTGTCGTTTCTTCCATAGTGGGAGGTGGTGGTGGGGGTGGAGAAGGTGGTGATGGAGGATGCTGGGGTGAGATGGGTGATGTCTGAACGAAGGTTTCGGCAGAGAGGTTAGTGGTGGTTGTGGGGGTGGCTGTTGTCTCAATGGGTACTTCATGTTCTGTGATGGGTATCCTGATAGTCTTACCTGCTCGTGGTAACGTGTCCACTCTGCGTTTGTCGTACCTTACGGACTGGCGGACTGCGTGTGGACAGCCTCCGGAACTCCTAAAGAGTCTGACACTAATTTGAGGGTGTCAATGAAATGTTGGTCCACCCCTTCATCTGATAGCATTTCTTGCATCAAAGCTTGACCTGATACAAGAGAGAGTTGATGCCTTTCTTGTACTGCTTTGATAGTGTCGTATAGCCTTCGTAGTTGAGCTGTATAGGCTGGTGCACCTACAAGTTCTGGCACTTCTTGTTGCTCCTCTTGATGCTCCTGATCATAATCCTCCTCATCATCCTCCTGTTCTTCATCTCCGTCATCCTCTGCATCCACTTCAACAGGTGTGACAGGTGCTTGGGAGGTTGTGGCCTGCGTTTGCACGGTTTCCGCTTGTTGTGCCTCTTCTGCCTCCAACTCTACATCTTGTAATAATTGCTCGAAATCTTCATTAGTGAGTTCTTCCAAAGGTGCACCACTAGGAAATTCAAGTTCGGTTGGGATGGGAGGGAATATCAAGGTGGAACCATCGGTGCTGCGTCTCGGAAGTCGGAGTGTGAATGGTCGGACTCTTCGGGGTGGAGGGGTGACGTCTGGTGTTAGGGTGGCTCCACGTGGTTGAGCACATGGGACTTGGACAGTGACTCTCATTTTCTTAGAAGGGGGTCCAGTGGATGTCCTGCCTCTAAACTGCTCTACCCGATTCCACATTAGGGCCCGTTGGATCGGAATGTCGTAAGCCAAACACCTATAAATGATTCTTGTCAGAGCACAGCAACCATATAAAACCTGTTTCCGCGGCCATCGTTTGTGAGCTAGGTGTATCTGATCAATTATCCCGTGGGGTAAGTTGATGGTGAGGCTCTATGTCTCTGCCAGATACAAGCTAAACCAAATCTTTTTGGGCGGCATGGTGAATCTATCTTGTGCAGGAAAAGCAAAGTGTTGCATGCACATGCGAAGGTGTATTGCAATATTAGGCGTCATGGATACCATGTCCTTGAGTTTGGTGAGACTTCGATTCTTCATGTAATCCGGTACTAGGGTTTCCTTTTCTGTAGGAATATGCATTCCGCGCATATCTAGAGCCTCTCTCACCAAATTGTTTGATAGCCTGAACCTCTTGAGCTCATTCCCCTTTGTCAGAGATGGAATCACAAATGAGCTTGCACCTTTTGGGTTCTGGTTTGGAGTCAAGGTGTTGATGAGATAGTAGCATCGCATGAAGTCAGGTTTTGGGAGTCGTGCACTGAAATAGGCACCCAATCCTGCCTTTTCCCATATCGGACATAGACCTTCTGCATTTTGTAATTTCTCAAATTCTCTTGTAAAGAAATGGTATCTGCCTTGCTTCCCATTGAAGTCCAACTCTGATTCCCATAGGTACGTTCCTTCACCCAAGGGTCCTGCCACTTCGGTAAACTAGTGGGAAGTCTTTCTGTTGAGAGCAGTATGGGCATCCAAGGACTGACTAGACAAAGAAGCCAGCGGAGAGAGTCAGAACAAAGTGAAGGAGTAAGTAGACAAAGTAGTCGACGCAAATCTGGCAGATAGGCCCTTCAATTTTTTCCAAATCTACATCTTGTAACAGTGATTCTTATCACTAACAATCATTGTAAATACCATTTCATATTTTTGTAGCTTCATTTTGTGCAAGCCAAGGAGTCCTTGAGCTTGAGGAGCCTTAGAAGTACCTACATATCGATTTTCGTATTTTTTAGACTCCGTTTGAACCCTCAAATTGGCCCTGGAACCTAATTTTTAACTAGGCCGGACACTAGGTCTGGACAGGGCCAAAACCTAGTCAAAAACTATAAAAAGAGCTAGAGAGCTCATTTTTGAGGTTGGATTGTAATTGAAACGAACTTGTAAGAGCATTTTGAAAGTAATCTAAAAGCTCCATTGATTCTCACTCTTTGTCTTGCCTTGTGTGCGCGTGCGTGTGTATGTGTGTGCATGCTAGTGTGCTTCTCACTCACGCTCTTGTGCAGCCACTTGCTCGAGGTCTTCATACCATCCTCACGTCTTCCCGGATTGACATTAAAGGAGGTGCTACTCATCATTGAGCTACACCAAATTTTGGCGCCGTTGCCGGGGATCGAGCTTTGAGGACGAGCGTGTGATGGTAAGACGTAGAGTTGACGCGTTGGAGTTGTAGGTATTTTCTTCACTCTCATCGATTTTCTTTTACTTTCTTTACCATCTTCATTTCCATCATCATCATCACCATCTCCCACCTCCATCTCCATCATCGCAAAAATTTCAGTTTTTTGACTATATCCCCATCTCCACCTCATTTCCCTCATTTCACTTGTGAGAGAGAGCGAGAGAGCAAATTTGCATGTGCTGTTTTTGCATGTTTTCTGAGCTGTCTTGCAGGTACAGGTCACATCACCATCCCCAGCTTCCTGCGCAGGTACGGAACTCGACGAAACTGTCTTGCAGTCGCCGCCCTCTGTCCATCGCGATTGACAGAAACTTTCACTTGTTGGTAAATCTGAGTGCACCACAGTGGACTAGAGACCCTGCACACCACCTTTCCACCAAAATTTTTGAAAATCTTGCAAAATCTCAGTCCATCGCGATTGACAGCCCTGTCCATCGCGATTGACAGCTCTGTCCATCGCGATTGACTGCCAGTCCATCGCGACCGACTGCCTGTCCATCGCGATTGACTGAACCCCCTGTCCATCGCGACCGACTGCCTGTCCATCGCGATTGACTGAAACCCCTGTCCATCGCGATCGACTGCCTGTCCATCGCGATTGACTGAACTCTCTGTCCATCGCGATTGACTGAGTGTCCATCGCGATTGATTGAATTGGGTGTCCATCGCGATTGACTGAACTCTCTGTCCATCGCGATTGACTGGGTGTCCATCGCGATTGATTGAATTGGGTGTCCATCGCGATTGACTGAGCTCTCTGTCCATCGCGATTGACTGAGTGTCCATCGCGATTGACAGCCCTATCCATCGCGATTGACAGCCAATTTTAGCCAAATTTTTTAGGGTTTGTTAATTGAAGAGTTGGGCTAATTTTGGGCACAAATATTATACTCTTGAGCACATGAGGAAGCCTTAGGAAAACAACTTGGGGATAACCTGTTGCACAGTGATCCTGTTTGAACCCTGTCATAACCCTAGAACCCTGAACGGTCACAACTTTTTCATACGAAATCCATTTTTTGAGCTCTAGGGCTTGTTGACCATACCCAGGGGGATCAAAGTCAGGGGTCCTTAGGATTGTTTTCTTGAAAATCACTATGCAAGTTTGTGTTTGTGCTACATGAATGAAAATAATTGGTTCTGTCTTTGGAATGTAAATTTCAAAGCTAACTTTGAAACTCTTACAGAGCATCGAGAGGCGTTCTAAGCAAGTGTAAGTGTGAGCTTGGGAACACATTTCCTGGGCACTCAAGGGCAACCGAGCAGGAAACAAAAGGTTGGACACTTTTAACCCCCTCTGTCAATTCATAGCTTAGGCTAAGAACGACGAGAGGTAGGAGTAAGTCAGAGCGACGATAGGCAGTTATCAAGTTGAAGACTACCTAAAAACTCAAGTTCAAGCTAAAAATTTAATCTCTGTACTGTCGATAACATAAAGGAAAAGAACCTAACGTGGAACGATCAATTGCAAGTGCGAAACAACATTCAAACATTCCTGACGACGTGATATCAGACAAGAACTCAAATGCGATAAAATAACTAAAAAGAATCAAGTGACTGATACCAATTGAGCGGCAACGAGGTTGTACTCTGGGCAAAGAATTGGGCTACTTA
The DNA here is from genome assembly GCA_020310875.1 of Ceratopteris richardii. NCBI lineage: Eukaryota > Viridiplantae > Streptophyta > Polypodiopsida > Polypodiales > Pteridaceae > Ceratopteris > Ceratopteris richardii. The sequence continues at coordinate 140,812,511 of CM035407.1, forward strand.
GATAGGCATATGAACCTTAGATCAGGACGACATTTAGCAAGGGAAAGACAAAGCCTTAGATCTTCAGAGGCTAGTGTCAACCACACTATTAGGTCCTGGGCCCAGCAGTTGAGCCACCACTCGAACTACCCTAGCTCTGAGACCAGTGAGTCAGAGATGTCTCAAGGCATGGACAGACCTACGGGAAGTTCAGGTGTGCCTTACCTGTACAGGGTAGAAGGCCCTTACAAAACGGAGCTGGAGTACCTTAGGACCAACCGATTAGGTGCTAGCATCTATGAGGACGGCTTAGGAAGATCTGTGGTCCAGATTAAAAACCCTGATCAATCCATTGGACTAGAACACCCAGCTGTCAAGTTTGAAAATGGTGCATACCTGGACAAAGAAGGAACTATATATGTAGTCACTAGTCACCCTGATAGGACAGATGACTTTGGGAATGTAATCTCAGAAGCGGACTTAGGTGACCTGGAACAAGGGAACATGGGTGCGGAACCTAGAACCCCTCGAGGTAAATCAGTTCTCACTAGGATTATCACGCCTGAATGGGTCCCCCAAGACAACAAGAGCATAGAGTTGCTCCTCAATCGAGAAACTGATGAAGCCTTTTGGAGGTATAAGTCTAATCAGCCAACAGACATAGGAAATATCATGATCTATGAGTTTAAGGATCCGGATAGCCCAGGCAGAGTGACCTACTTAGATCATGCTTCAGAACGGATCTTTGTGGTGACAGAAAATGATAGGCATGCTTACACTTGGAAGGGTGAATTTATTTTCCCCCAACCAAGATCAAATGTATCCTATGGTCACCCTGGGGCTGGAACTTCCCAAGCTCATGGTACGCAAAGAGACAGAAGTAGAGATAGACCAGAAGTAAGTTTTGCCAACCCAGTGGGCAGAGAAAGAACGAGAACGGAGACGAATAGGGTAGAACCTGAGATGCATAGAGCCCACAGGAACCAAAGAAATGTAGATGGATTCCCTCTGCCGAGGCCTAGAGAGCACACAAGAACTTTGAGACCCACCCAGCTAGTTAAGTCCATGAAGAATTACTTTGACGGCACAGGAGATCCCTATGATCATGTGGCGGAGTTCAAGCAAGTCTTGAGAGCTGAACAAGTGGAGGATCTGTTCACGCAGTACAATGCCTTCGGTCTAACCCTTATGAACACAGCACTTACGTGGTTTCAGCCATTAGATGAGCGCCAGTTCAGGAGCATAGACCAACTCCTAGAGGCTTTCATTGTAGAGTTCTCTAAAAGTGGCATAAGACACAATACCTCATCATTGATTCACAGCTTCAAGCAAACCCCTCAAGAGACCGTGAGACTTGCAGGAACAAGATCCCCTAGAGTAGGATCAGTCCTAGCAGATCCCACTCCCGAGGACCTTAATATGATGCTTAAAGCATATCAGGCCAGAATCCAAGAAGGGCCAAACGTAACTGATCATGAAAAATGCTACCCTAGAGCCGAGCTAGAGCTTGAACGAACCAAAATTTGTGCCAAAATGGTGGAATTGGCTCAGACCATGTTCGAGGCCAGTCGCCTATTTAACATCTCAAGCTCAGCGAAGACACAGTTGCATTTTGATGGATTGTTAGAAAGAATAGAGAGGTTAATTGCACAATCAGAAAAGGAACCTGCCCCTCAAAGAAAGGAAAGAGCAAGAGAACGAATAAGCCAGCCTCTTCAGGAAGCCCATGTGCCTCCTCAAGAAGCTTATCTTCCCCCTCAAAAGGCAGAGGAACCTCCCTCGAAAGTTTGCATGCCTCCACAGGTGACCCACATTCCTTCTCAGAGAGCGTATGAGCCTGTTCAGAAAAGTAATAGAATAAGTAATCCTCCCCAAGAAGCTTGTGCTCCAGCCATCTATGGGAACGAGGAGAGAGCCAACGATAGAATAAGCCCTCCTTCCCAGGTTGCTTATGTGCCTAATTCTACGGAGCCAGACACTTCTTCTTCTATGAATCGGTTTGCACCAGATTTCCTACGAGAGATTCAAGAAGACAAATGGGATAACGAAAGTGAAGTCGCCCCTCCCTTTGAACTTGTGGATGATGCACACGACCAATTCCCACAAGACATCCCATCTATTTACGGGGAACATGAGAGTACTCAGTCTCACGAGAGATTGGACTTTGAGTCTAATTCCATACAAGAGCTACCTCACTTCACAGGCCCATGGGAAGCAAAGTCCACGTGTATGAGAACACCTACAGTCATGGTAAGGAACGATGACTCAGTCATATCAAGGAACACGGAGGTAGTAAAGAACGCCAAGGAGCAGCGAGATCTCACTTTGGAAGAACTGCCTAAGGATAGACCAAAAGCGCGGAAATATGTAGCTAGTCAAGTGACTGAAGTTGCAAAATCACGTTCCCGGGTAGGGTCCCATAGAACAGTGCCAGAAATTCCCTTAGACAAGATCGGAGATATGTGTGAAGGTGAAGAAGGGAACACCTATCTTCCCATTACCTACCAGGAGTACACCACCAAGGCGATTTTGGACTCAGGTGCAGGAGTTGCAATTGCCACCACCTCCTTATGGAAGCGTTGGGGCAAGCCAGCACTCAGGCCAACGAGGATGAAATTGCAGATGGCCGATGGTCACATAGAGAGACCCCTAGGATTGCTAGAAGGCATAACTCTCACCACTTGTGGTGTCGAGTTTGAGCATAGTTTTGCTATATGTGACTTTAGCAAAAATCATGCCTATGAGATGATTTTGGGAAGACCATTTATGCGACAGTTGCAAGTGGTACAGGATTGGGGGACCAATTCCTTGTACCTGCAACACTTAGGTGTTACGACCAAAGTCAATCTCAAAGATTACTCTCATAGGGATGTACCTCCTATCCAGTGGAATCCCATCCATAGAGCCAAAGATGATACGGAATCTGTGCATTCCATAGGGTCAGGATCCTCTTGGATGCATGAAGACACCCACTTATGGATGTGCAAAGTAGCAGTAGAGGAAGAGAAGAGAGAAAAGGCCAGAGAAATAGGTGCAAAAGAGACACATAGAGCAATTCAAGACCCAGCCTATGCACCTGTAGTTTTTCCTGATGAGGAATTCGAACCCCATGGCTAGGCAGAAATTTTAGCAACAATGGATGTAGCCATCAATGAAGAACAATGGACACCTCACTGTGATGAGGATGGCTATGACATTTCAGTCTTCTCCATAGAGCCAATCATGGGAGAGGCAGTTCTAGAAGAATGCGAACCTAGCCCTGATGCATTTGAGGATGCAAGTGATTCCGATCTAGAGTCAATCATTATGGACCCACCATTTGCATCAGATGAAGAATACTTCCATGAAGTAGAATTTCAACCCCAGAGGCATGGAGAGCTGACAAATGATGTAAGATTAGCAACACATGTGAGCCCAAAGGAAGAAGGAAAGAAACGAAAGAAGAGAGAAGTCTCACCAGAAGAGGAAGAATCTTTGTTTGAGGTCCCGGAAAATTTTAAGAAGTATGAGATAGATGACAGGAGAGTCATGATAAGAATGCCTAAACGAGAGGCACAATCAGGAGAGGCCTATGATAACAAAGAAACGACCAAGAAAATTGTAGTGGCCCTAGAAGAAGGAGAGGAGAGATGTACGTACATAGGTCATGACCTAACAGCGGAAGAGGAGCATGCGTTGATAGCCTTGCTAAGAGAATACCGAGATGTATTCGCTTGGAGTTACAAGGATTTGAAAGGTGTTGACCCGGACATATGCTCACACACTATCCCCATGACCTCAGATGCCAAACCCTCTAAGCAAAAGCCTTATACATATAACGATAATTACGCTGCTAAGATCAAAGAAGAGATAGATAGATTGGTTGAAGCTGGATTTATCTATGAAATTGAGCACACTGAATGGGTATCCCCCATCGTAGTGGTGCCCAAGAAGAATGGCAAGCTGCGTGTGTGCATTAACTTGAAAAAGGTTAATGCAGCCACAATTCGAGATAACTATCCGCTTCCCATCACAGAACATCTCTTAGAAAGAGTGGCAGGCAAGGAAGTGTACAGCTTCCTTGATGGATTTTCGGGTTACAATCAAGTAGCCATAGCTCCAGAGGATCAGCATAAGACAGCCTTTGCCACAGAATGGGGCATTTTTGCTTTTAGAGTAATGCCATTTGGGCTTACCAATGCACCAGCTACCTTCCAGAGGCTGATGTGCCATGTGTTTAAGGAGTTCCTGAGGAAGAGTTTAGAAGTCTATGTTGATGATCTTTGTGCTCATTCCAATGTTAGACAAACCCATATTCCTGAACTCAGACAAATCTTTGACAAATGTAGAGAATACCAAGTCTGCCTGAACCCAGAAAAGTGCGTTTTTATGGTCAGGCAAGGCAAGATTCTAGGACACATAGTGTCAAAGAATGGCATATCTACCGACGAAGAAAAAGTGAGAGCCATAGCAGAGCTACCTAGGCCAAAGAATGTCAAGGAAGTACAAGCTTTCATGGGGCGTTGTGGTTATTATCGACGATTTATACACATGTATGCTGTCATTGCAAAGCCCATGTACGGACTTCTGACAAACATTGAGTGGACGGATGAATGTGAGAATTCCTTCCAGGAGCTTAAACGAAGATTGTGTTCAGCACCAATCTTGACCACACCAGATTGGAATAAGCCATTCCATGTTCATGTGGATGCATCCAATTATGCCATTGGATGTGTTCTTGCACAACCTACTGGTGAAGGTAATATGGATCTTCCAATTGCCTATGCCAGTAGACAGTTGAATGCGGCTGAACGGAATTACACCACTACAGAGCGAGAAGGATTAGGCATGGTATATGCAGTTAAGAAATTTAGACACTATTTGCTTGCAAATAAGTTTAAATTTTTTACTGATCATCAGGCATTGTTATATCTTGTAAACAAGCCATGCAATACAGGAAGATTAGTGAGATGGTTTCTCTTGCTAATGGAATATGATTTTGAGGTTGTGGTAAGGAAAGGTAGGACTCATTTGAGAGCTGATCATCTCTCTAGGCTCACATCGGGAGAAGCCCCACAAGGAGTGTCAGATGACCTTCCTGATGCTTACTTGTTTAATTTGGAAGTTGTGCCGCAGTGGGCTAAGCCATTGGTACCAGTATTGACATACGGGCCTAACCATCCAGTGGTAAACACACGGAATAGAGAGGTTGTAAAAGCCCAGAAGTACCACATCATGGCAGGAAGCATGTACAAGCACACAGATCAAGGGATCTTGGCTTGTTGCGTAGAAGAGGATGAGTACGCTAAATGGTTGCAATTAGCACATGTAGGTGCGTTAGAGCAACACCATTCAAAGCAACGAACTTTACAGACTCTAAAGAGATTCGGAGTGCATTGGCCAACTATGGAAGCGGATGTCCAAAAGTTGTGCAAGGAATGCCCAATCTGTTGCACTAAACCACCAGTGGAACACGCCACTCTTTATCAAGTATCCATTGTGCCAGATTGGAGCGAACCACTAGTATCATTCCTGAGGACAAACACATTCCCTCCAGACATGACTCTGGCTAGGAAAAGGAGTTTAGAACAAGAAGCCTTGGATTACTCACTCATTGGTAATAATCTATACAAACGCGGCAAGGATGGTTATCTGAGATTGTGTGTCCATGAGAGTGAATATCTTAAGATCTTGGAAACTGCTCACCAAGGTGTAGCAGGCGGACACTTTGGACCAGATCGGGTGATCAAGGCAATACTATTTGCGGGCTTCTGGTGGCCCACCCTTCACATGGATGCACATACCTATGTGAAATGGTGTGATGTCTGTCAAAGGACTCAGTATCCTATACGCAAAGATGAGATGCCACTGAAACCTATGATGGGTGGACGTGCATTCTCTAAGTGGGGAATAGACTTCGTAGGTCCTATTAATCCCCCAGCCAAAGGTTCTCATGCGGAATACATCATTGTTGCAACAGATTATCTCACCAAGTGGGTAGAGGTAAAGGCTACGACAAAGAACGATGCTCAAACAACTGCCAAATTCTTGTTTGAGAATGTATTCACGAGATACGGGCTACCTATAGAGCTTGTAAGTGATAGAGGCACTCATTTCTTGAACGAAGTGATTGAAAATCTACTCCAAGAATTCTTGGTAATACACAAGAAGTCTGCCCCTTATCACCCTCAAGCTAATGGACAAGCTGAGAGTACTAATAAGATCTTATGCAACGTACTAACGAAATTAGTGAACACTAAACGCTCTGATTGGGACAAACAGCTACACCATGCTGTTTGGGCATACCGAGTTGCCTATAAAACGGTACTCCAAGCCACCCCCTTTCAGATGGTATTCGGCCAAAACGCTGTGCTACCCTTGGACTTCCTGATTCCTACATTGAGAGTAGCACAAGAGCACAAATGGACAGGTCATGAGCTCTCCTCTCGGATCTTTGACCTTGAACGATTAGGAGAAACGAGACTGAAAGCCGCAGCAGGAATATATGCAGCCAAGAAGAGATAGAAGGCATACTTTGATGCCCATGTGAAGGATAAAGGCTTGAAAGCAGGAGATCTAGTCTTAGTCTATACACTAAAACAACACGCGAGGAAGCTAGAAAAGAGAGGCTACGGACCTATTATCAACAGGATCTCCACGAGTGGAGTAGTACAATTAGCTATGTTAGAGGGTGATGTTCTCCCTAACTATATTAGCGGATGCAGAGTCAAGTTGTATCAGGAACCCCTCACGGAGGAAATGCTCAGCCGACTCAACACTGCTAAGAAACGCAAAGAGGAAGAGAAGCGAATTAGAGAAGAAGCTCAAGCAGAAGCTTTAGAACGCATCAGAAGGATGAAATTACGAAGGCAAGGTAGAGAGCAGCCTAGGACAAATGACTATGCAGATCAAGGATATCATATGGCAATGTGTGAAGTCGCAAGAACCAGCTCACCTAGGATAACTGATCGACGTCCTTTCGTAACCCTAGATATAGGACAAGGAAAAAGTGCAAGGACTGTAAGAGCCTTGATTGACTCAGGTGCAGCCACTAGTGCTGTTAGAGTGTCTTGCTGTCAAGAGTTACAGTTAACTGTCAATCCTGTGGAAGCATATCTCATAGGATTGGGAGGCATGGAAACCCCTTGCATGGGCGAGGTGGAACTTCCCCTCTACATTCATGATGAGGCAATGACAGTTAAAGTACTGGTGTGTCAGGATGAAGATCTCACTGAACCTCTAGTCTTGGGTCAAGATTGGATCTATGACCAAGCAGTCAATTTAAACCTAAGAAGTGGACTTCTCCAGGTTTGGATCAATCATAGTCGAATTACAGTAGAGTTGGATAATGGAGCACTCAAGGAACTAGAAAAGGCACAGACTCCTGGTCCCTCCAGGGGTGCACATGAAGTTGACCATGCTATTCTTGTCCAAAACTATGTGTTGCAGAGGAATGATATTCGCAAAAAAGGAGTCAGGGATGCAAAGGAACTCCCTTCTTTTCCAAAGGCCAGAAGGAGGCAACAACCAAAGGTGGAGCAAAGACAGAAGAGGCAGAGTACTACCTATGCCGGACATCAAAAGAACCTGCACAGCAGAATGTCTCAACAAGGGAACCAAGTGTGGGTGCGAAAAGGCGAACACCCAGTTGCACCCACGCCAACCGCACTGGCAAAGCCTCTTATTAGTAACCAACAACCCGTCACTAATAAGAGGTCTTTCGGAAATTCTTCTGCTAACGGGAAATCTATTTGGGTGCCCAAAAAGTCGATGAAGGCTAGCCCACAATCAAGACAAATTTGGGTGCCTAAGGCTTGTTTGCGGGCTCAAATAGCTACACCAATAACACACCCTACACAGCATGATCCATTCACTCGCACAACCTACATCTACTCATTTTCAACACCAAGGCACATGAGCACGAACAGAGTCAGTGGTAAATGGGCCCATCAAAGGCCTTATGTTCAACCAAGAGCAAAACCCATCCACTACATTTGGCAGCCCAAGACTTGTAACAAACCTCCTGATCCCGATTGTAAATCTATGACCACCTACTAACCGTGTCACTCTCACATCACATCATTTTGCTTAGCTCTTAGGTCTACCTAACTCCTAACTACACACACTATCACCGAGCACTTTTTAACCCCTAACCACTCCCGGACTTTAAGTTAATGTTGTAACAAGGGACACCATGTCATTTTTGTGTCCATTGCAATGTTAACTTTTATTCATATATTCTCACAGAATCAGCTGCGACATTTTCAACATGGCGGAGGCAGCAGGAACTAGCTCTCACACAGAAACAAACCCGCAAGTGGTGGACTTGGACAGTTTACCCGTTTTGCCTGAGACAATTGAAAGACCAGAAGAATTGCAGGCCGTCAAAATCATACCTATTGCGGACCCTCCGCGTGGCCAAACCATGCCCGTGGGAAAGACTTCACATTGGTTTACCGAGGTGGCAGGACCCTTGGGGGAAGGAACGTACCTATGGGAATCAGAGTTGGACTACAATGGAAAGCAAGGCAGATACCATTTCTTTACAAGAGAATTTGAGAAGTTACAAAATGCGGAAGGTCTACGTCCGATATGGGAAAAAGCCGGATTGAGTGCCTATTTCAGTGCCCGACTCCCAAAACCTGACTTCATGCGATGCTACTATCTCATCAACACCTTGACTCCAAATCCGAACCCAAAAGGTGCAAGCTCATTTGTGATTCCATCTCTGACAAAGGGGAATGAGCTCAAGAGGTTTAGGCTATCAAACAATTTGGTGAGAGAAGCTCTAGATATGCGCGGCATGCATATTCCTACAGAGAAGGAAACCCTAGTACCGGACTACATGAAGAATCGAAGTCTCACCAAACTCAAGGACATGGTATCCATGACGCCTAATATTGCAATACACCTTCGCATGTGCATGCAACACTTTGCTTTCCCGGCGCAGGATAGATTCACCATGCCGCACAAAAAAAATTGGTTTAGCCTGTATCTGGCAGAGACACAGAGCCTCACTATCAACCTACCCCACTGGATAATTGATCAGATACACTTAGCACACAAACGCTGGCCGCGGAAACAGGTTTTATATGGGTGATGTGCTCTGACAAGAATCATTTATAGGTGTTTGGCTTATGACATTCCAATCCAACGAGCCCTGATGTGGAATCGGGTAGAGCAGTTTCGAGGCAGGACATCCACTGGACCCCCTTCTAAGAAGATGAGAGGCACGGTCCAAGTCCCATGTGCTCAACCACGTGGAGCCACCCTAACACCAGACGTCACCCCGCCACCCCGAAGAGTCCGACCATTCACACTCCGACTTCCAAGACGCAGCACCGATGGTTCCACCTTGATATTCCCTCCCATCCCAACGGATCTCGAATTTCCTAGTGGTGCACCTTTGGAAGAACTCACTAATGAAGACTTCGAACAACTATTACAAGATGTAGAGCTGGAGGCAGAAGAGGCACAACAAGCGGAGAATGTACAAACGCAGGCCACAACCTCCCAAGCACCTGTCACACCTGTTGAAGTGGATGCAGAAGATGAAGAAGATGAAGAACAGGAGGATGATGAGGAGGAGTATGATCAAGAGCACCAAGAGGAGCAACAAGAAGTGCCAGAACTTGTAGGTGCACCTGCATATACAGCTCAACTACGAAGGCTATACGACACTATCAAAGCAGTACAAGAAAGGCATCAGCTCTCTCTAGTATCAGGTCAAGCTTTGATGCAAGAAATGCTATCAGATGAAGGGGTGGACCAACACTTCATTGACACCCTCAAATTAGTGTCAGACTCCTTAGGAGTTCCAGAGGCTGTCCACACCGCAGTCCGCCAGTCCGTAAGGTATGACAAACGCAGAGTGGACACGTTACCACGAGCAGGTAAGACTATCAGAATACCCGTCACAGAACCAGAAGTACCCATCGAGACCACAGCCACCCCGATAACCACCACTGACCTCTCCGCTGAAACCTTCGTTCAGACATCACCCATCTCACCCCAGCATCCTCCATCACCACCTTCTCCACCCCCACCACCACCTCCCACCTTGGAAGAAACGACAGTCATCACCTCTACCTTCACTTATAACCCATCCTCATTCACATCATTCTCATTTCGAGAACCCACCTCACAAGACACCCTCTTCTCCTTCGTCACCAATCCCTTGTACACTTCGTCCCGTCTATCCTCTGAACCCATGATTGGCCATCCCATAATTACAAGTGTAGTTGGAAACCCAGCACCCACAGAAGGAACCCTGTGTTTCCCGACCTATCCCCCAATACGAGTACCTCCATTCCATGACCCTCACTTCCCAGCTGACCCCTACACCTCTTTCAACCGGACCTCACCACCCCAATACCCGTCCTTTTTGGAGCAGTTCTTCCGCTCTCCAATGTTTCAAAGGCACCTTTCCCCGATGTTCGCAACGACATCAATTTACACGAACACCACACTCACCTCACCTACCATACCCACCTACATGGTAGCCCCTATACACACCACTCTGTCTGACCCAATGGACATTTCACCCACCACAGCACCTCTCCCCACAATTCCACCCTCTCCCCCTCCACTACCCCCCACCTCACCACTCACATCATTGGCACACACAGCATTCACTACCCCCCTACCCAATCCCTCCTCCCCTGCATTTCAAACTTTTCCCCTTGCATCTCATAATGTAAATAGCACGTTCAACACATTACTTCAGTGTGCACATCAGCTACAACAAGACTACCATCAATTGGAAGAACGCACTGCTGCCCTCCAGGCAGAATCTCAACGTCTGCAAGCTAGAGTCACCACTCTTGAAGCTGACTACCAGACGCTCCTAACCGAGCATACCACACTACAACAGGCTCACTCCGAACTGGAATCAAAGACATCAATAGTAGATGACCAAGCAGTCAAAGAACTAGAAACAGTGCTTCAAGCGCAAATGATCTCTAACGCTACACTCAGACGCAACATTGGGTTATTAAGGAAGCATATGGCCGCAGCACTAGAAGAGAACAAACGACTTCAACAACAAAACCAAGACAACTTTGAAGCGGCTATGGAAGGAACCGTCGGAGCAACCGTTAGCCCTACCAGATATAGAGCAGTCCCATCGGAAGACATTCGCATTTTACTTGAGGAGCATGCAAATTTCTTGGAGTCATATGAAAAGCTAGAGACTGAATGTGCAGATCTTAAGAAACAGATTGCCAGTGTGCCCACAACTCAACAGGAGTCGGTAATCTTGCAGCACTCTACCAAAGAAATGGAGACCCTCCGGAAACAGGTGGCAGAACTCCAAGCACGCCTCCTCCCATATGAACGACCACCCTCGCCCATTGAAGAACCAGAACCTGAAACAGTAGTGGAAATCCCCGTCGATGACAGCTATGAAGAGCCATATGAGCCTATGCCGACGCCTGGTGGTCGAACTACAGAAGAAGGACAAGACACGTTAGAAATTCAAGTTCCAGATTGGGTCAAAAGGGTCAAGAAAGTGGGTAAGACACACGATGATCGTGTGGCCGTGCAAATGCAATCTCTCACAAATCTGGAAGAAACTGTCCTTCGGTCTTCCTACTTTCAAAATTTATCCCATCAACGGTTAATCACAACATCAGAATCGCAATACATGCCTTATTTTGTCTTACTACATGATTATAATGCAGAAGTCAAAAGACATACAGGGAAGGAGCCCACGTTCGCCACTCAATTTGAGATAGGGGATTTACCGACAGATGCACGTGCTGGCTCGATCTTCCAACCTAATTGGCGTGCACGTTTACTCACCGATTACCCAGAGATGATGAGTACCTGGGCAACCATGCCACTATATATCAAGTATAATCCATGCTATTGTCTAGTGGTACGTCGCAGATCCTGGCAAGCATTTGCAATCAAGGTACGCAACAATAAAGAGTGCTCGGCTTGGGTTAACTACCCATATTTTGCTCCACCTCGAGGGACCCCAACCGTAGCTTACATGATATCAACAATTCGACACTGGTCTACACGCCTAAATAATGTACCCGACATAGCAGCGAAAATGTGTATGAAGATATTCGAGCTCATGACCATTGTCTTCAAAACCTTTCGGAATGTCCAAGCTCCATACATCTCTGCCCCTGGCTTCTCTCAAGGCAACAAGGATTTAGTCTACGACATGAGCCAAACCCCCTCGGTCGCTATCATCTTTGCTTGGCATGCACGAATAAAGTACTTGCCCGCATGCTTCAAGCAGACATTTGAGGAAATGTTCTCTACGGGATTCTGGGAATACAATTCCGAAATTTTCATTCCCAGACCCACACATTTGCTACATCTATTCGCAGTAGAACAAGCGATCCATGCAGATCAGTTACGTCTGCCACATCCGGACATTCCAGGACCAATCGATTGGGATCGTATGATGACAGATTTGGCCAGAGGACTATGCTTACAAGAACATCAGCTTGCCACTCAGGTTGTGGAATATTACATCCAACACCCCCAGCAACAAGGGTCTGTCAGGGACGACAGACGCGAGAGAGGGGGGGGTGTTGAGAGCAGTATGGGCATCCAAGGACTGACTAGACAAAGAAGCCAGCGGAGAGAGTCAGAACAAAGTGAAGGAGTAAGTAGACAAAGTAGTCGACGCAAATCTGGCAGATAGGCCCTTCAATTTTTTCCAAATCTACATCTTGTAACAGTGATTCTTATCACTAACAATCATTGTAAATACCATTTCATACTTTTGTAGCTCCATTTTGTGCAAGCCAAGGAGTCCTTGAGCTTGAGGAGCCTTAGAAGTACCTACATATCGATTTTCGTATTTTTTAGACTCCGTTTGAACCCTCAAATTGGCCCTGGAACCTAATTTTTAACTAGGCCGGACACTAGGTCTGGACAGGGCCAAAACCTAGTCAAAAACTATAAAAAGAGCTAGAGAGCTCATTTTTGAGGTTGGATTGTAATTGAAACGAACTTGTAAGAGCATTTTGAAAGTAATCTAAAAGCTCCATTGATTCTCACTCTTTGTCTTGCCTTGTGTGCGCGTGCGTGTGTATGTGTGTGCATGCTAGTGTGCTTCTCACTCACGCTCTTGTGCAGCCACTTGCTCGAGGTCTTCATACCATCCTCACGTCTTCCCGGATTGACATTAAAGGAGGTGCTACTCATCATTGAGCTACAGTTTCCTACGGGCATGGTGTGGCCACGCGGAGGGTCCGCAATAGGTATGATTTTGACGGCGTGCAATTCTTCTGGTCTTTCATTTGTCTCAGGCAAAACGGGTAAACTGTCTAAGTCCACCACTTGCGGGCTTGTTTCTGTGTGAGAGCTAGTTCCTGCTGCCTCAGCCATGTTGAAAACTTTGCAGCTAGTTCTGTGAGAATATATGAATAAACATTAACATTGCAATGGACACAAAAATGACACGGTGTCCCCTGTTACAACATTAACTTAAAGTTCGGGAGTGGTTAGGGGTTAATAGGTGCTCGGTGCTAGTGTGTGTAGTTAGGAATTGGGTAGGCCTACGAGCTAAGCGGAATGATGTGAAGTGAGAGTGAAGCGGTTAGTAGGTGGTCATGGATTTACAATTGGGGTCCGGGGGTTTGTTACAAATCTTGGGCTGCCAAATGCAGTGGATGGGTTTTGCTCTGGGTTCCGTAGAGACTCTCGAGAGCTTTATAGGCGTGTCAGCTTGGAAGTGAGGCCTTTTAGGGACCCATTTACAAGTGATTCTGTTCGTGCTCATGGGCCTTGGTGTTGAAAATGAGTGGATGTAGGCTGTGCGAGTGAATGGATCATGCTGTGTAGGGTGTGTTCTTGGTGTAGCTATTTGAGCCCGCAAACAAGCCTTAGGCACCCAAATTTGTCTTGATTGTGGGCTGGCCTTCATCGACTTCTTGGGCACCCAAATAGACTTCACGTTAGCAGATGAGCTTCTGAAAGACTTCTTATTATTAACGGGTTGTTGGTCACTAATAAGAGGCTTTGCCTGTGTGGTTGGCTTAAGTGCAACCGGGTGTTCGCCTTTCCGCATCCACACTGCTTTTGATTTCCAACATAGGTAGTACTCTGCTTCTTCTTCCTTTGATCCACCTTTGGTTGCCACCTCCCTCTGGCCTTTGGAAAAGAAGGGAGTTCCGTTGCATCCCTGATTCCTTTTTTGTAACCATCCTTCCTCTGCAACACATAGTTTTGGACAAGAACAGCATGGTCATCTTCATGTGTACTCCTGGAAGGACCAGGAGTCTGTGCCTTTCCTAGTTCCTTGAGTGCTCCATTATCTAACTCTACTGTAATTCGACTATGATTGACCCATACCTGAAGAAGTCCACTTCTTAGGTTCAAGTTGACTGCTTGGTCATAGATCCAGTCTTGACCCAAGACAAGGGGTTCCGTGAGGTCCTCATCTTGACACACTAGTACTTTAACTGTCATTGTCTCATTATGAATGTAGAGGGGAAGTTCCACCTCGCCCATGCAAGGGGTTTCCACTCCACCCAATCCTATGAGATATGCTTCCACAGGATTGACAGTTAACTGCAACTCTTGACAGTAAGACATTCTAACAGCACTAGTGGCTGCACCTGAGTCAATCAAGGCTCTTACGGTCCTTGCACTCTCTCCTTGTCCTATATCTAAGGTTACGAAAGGACGTCGATCAGTTATCCTATGTGAGCTTGTTCCTACGACTTCACACATTGCCATATGATATCCTTGATCTGCATAGTCATTTGTTCTAGGCTGCTCTCTACCTTGCCTTCGTAATTTCATCCTTCTGATGCGTTCTAAAGCTTCTGCTTGAGCTTCTTCTCTAATTCGCTTTTCTTCCTCTTTGCGTTTCTTAGCAGTGTTGAGTCGGCTGAGCATTTCCTCCGTGAGGGGTTCCTGATACAACTTGACTCTGCAACCGCTAATATAGTTTGGGAGAACATCACCCTCTAACGTGGCTAGTTGTACTGCTCCACTCGTGGAGATCCTATTGATGATCATAGGTCCGTAGCCTCTCTTTTCTAGCTTCCTCGCGTGTTGTTTCAGTGTGTAGACTAAAACTAGATCTCCTGCTTTCAAACCCTTATCCTTTACATGGGCATCAAAGTATGCCTTCTGTCTCTTCTTGGCTGCATATATTCCTGCAGCGGCTCTCAGTCTTGTTTCCCCTAATCGTTCAAGGTCAAAGATCCTAGAGGAGAGCTCATGACCTGTCCATTCGTGCTCTTGTGCTACTCTCAATGTAGGAATCAGGAAGTCCAAGGGTAGCACAGCGTTTTGGCCGAATACCATCTGAAAGGGGGTGGCTTGGAGTACCGTTTTGTAGGCAACTCGGTATGCCCAAACAGCATGGTGTAGCTGTTTGTCCCAATCAGAGCGTTTAGTGTTCACTAATTTCGTCAGTACATTGCATAAGATCTTATTAGAGCTCTCAGCTTGTCCATTAGCTTGAGGATGATAGGGGGCAGACTTCTTGTGTATTACCAAGAATTCTTGGAGTAGATTTTCAATCACTTCGTTCAAGAAATGAGTGCCTCTATCACTTACAAGCTCTATAGGTAGCCCATATCTTGTGAATACGTTCTCAAACAAGAATTTAGCAGTTGTCTGAGCGTCATTCTTTGTCGTAGCTTTTACCTCTACCCACTTAGTTAGATAGTCTGTTGCGACAATGATGTATTCCGCATGAGAACCCTTAGCTGGGGGATTAATAGGACCTACGAAGTCTATTCCCCACTTAGAGAACGCACGTCCACCCATCATAGGTTTCAGTGGCATCTCATCTTTTCGTATAGGATACTGAGTTCTCTGACAGACATCACACCGTTTCACATAGGTATGTGCATCCATGTGAAGGGTAGGCCACCAGAAGCCCGCAAATAGTATTGCCTTGATCACCCGATCTGGTCCAAAGTGTCCTCCTGCTACACCTTGGTGAGCAGTTTCCAAGATCTTAAGATATTCACTTTCATGGAGACATAGTCTCAGGTAACCATCTTTACCACGCTTATATAGATTATCACCAATGAGTGAGTAATCCAGGGCTTCTTGTTCTAAACTCCTTTTCCTAGCCAGAGTCATGTCTGGAGGGAATGTGTTTGTCCTCAGGAAGGATACTAGAGGTTCGCTCCAATCTGGCACTATGGATACTTGATAAAGAGTGGCGTGTTCCACAGGTGGTTTAGTGCAACAGATTGGGCATTCCTTGCACAACTTTTGGACATCAGCTTCCTGATGGAGAGTGTTAATCTCCAAAAGAACAACCTATTCTTGTGATTAGAGCACCTCTATACCAAGAATAAGTCAAAACCTTTCACTCATTTAGAGGATCAATTACTAACTATCAAAAGATTAACAATTCTGTGAAGAAGATGAAACACAGAAAAGTCTGCTGCACTATTTCTCCACATTGACCTATCAAACGTGTAAAGTTTTTGATGAAACTTTGTACGAATTATCTTCTAGAGATTGCGCATCTACTCCAAGTTGAATTACTTCAAAAGATTAAGTATAACTTGAGAAATCAACTTCTCAAGTTACCTATGTCAGAAACTGTCATCCAAAACAGTCGACTTTACACCTGTAACTTTTAAGACTTGGTTCTCCTTGAATAGAACCCGTTTTACAAAATGCTTCTAGACATGAGTAGCTTATCTTCCAACTTAAAGATTAAGCCCTCACTCATGCAAAACTTTAAACTGTGCTAGGAGAAATGATCAAAACATTAACTTCGAAATCTGCGCCTGTTTTAGGAACCAGTGAACATACTTCACATATGAATGTTCCTACACTTAATTCACTCAGCCTGATTACAATTGGAAGCTAAAATTTTGCACAGAGGTCAAGTAACTCTCAACTTAGACTTGTACAAAAGCATTTCACAATTGATCTACTGTAGAAGGAGAACACGCAGAAACATCGGGCGCAAAAATTTTCATTTACTCAGAAGAAATACAGTTGAGTGATGAGAGCTAACTCAACTAACTTTTCCTCTATCTCATGACTTCTACCTTCCTCAATCTTGACTTCTAACTATTTTCACATATGCTCTCATACTTGCCCAGACTTTTCTCAAAGTATTTATAGATAAATTTGTACATGATTCTTACTAAACAAAAGATCTAAGTCAGCTATGACTATACTAATGTACATATGTGTACACTTCTCTTGTCCTCTGAATGTAATCTTCTTCCACACTTTAGGAATTGATTCTTCCTTCATCATTTGATCTTCCAAGCCTTCAATTGGTGATTGGTCTGCACCAACAGCTCCCCCTCAATCATCAATTGAGGTTTTCTCTGTCTTCTTTATACTTGCCATGTCTTTGAACCTTTGTAACTTAGGTCCATCCAAGCTCTTTGTCATCATATCTGCCACTTGTTCTTTTGTTGGAGTGTACATCACTTCAATCTCTTTATCTAGTACCTTTTCCCTCAAGAAATGATACTGAATCTCTATATGCTTAGTCCTGGCATGAAAAACAGGGTTAGCTGCCAAATACAAAGAACTCATATTGTCTCCAAAAATTATTGGAGTACTATGATCAATCTCAAAACTTTTCATCAAAATCTTCAACCATATCACTTCCTTTGCAGCTTCTACCATTCCCTTATACTCAGCTTCTGTGGATGATAAAGCAACTGTATGTTGCTTCTTTGAACACCAAGAAACTAACTTATCTCCAACATAACAGAGATATCCATGAGTAGACCTTCTATCATCTGAGTCACCTGCCCAATCTGCATCACTAAATACTTTGATTCTTGTGTCAGAAGTGAAACCATAATACAAACCTTCACTTAGGGTTCCTTTGATATATCTGAGTACCCTTTGGGCTGCAATCCAATGAGTCTTCTTTGGACAATGCATAAATTGTGACAACACACCTACTGCATATGATAGATCTGGCCTTGTCAAGGTAGCATAGATTAAACTACCTACCAAACTCTGATATTTCTTCATATCATTGAACTCTTCACCTCCATACCTGCTTAATTTATGATTTACTTCCAATGGTGTAGTTGAGGTCCTGCAATCTTCCATGTTAAACTTGACTAGAAGATTCTTCAAGTATCTCTCTTGTGAAACATATACTCCATGTTGAGTATACACAATCTGCATTCCTAGAAAATAAGATAAGTTTCCCAAATCACTTATCTTAAACTCCTTCTCTATTTGTCTTTTGAGTTCATTGATTCCTTGAGCATCTGTTCCTGTAACAATAATATCATCAACATAAATGCACATGTAAATATATCCATTTTCACTTGCCTTCACTAGCAAGCTACTATCTGCCTTTGATGCTTGAAATCCACATTCATTCAAGAACTTGACCAATCTGTAATTCCAAGCTCTTGGGGCTTGCTTCAACCCATATAAAGCTCTCTTGAGCTTACACACATAATCTGATCCAATTGACTCCATGAAGCCTTCTGGTTGCTCCATATATACTTCATCTGCAATGTATCCATTTAGAAATGCATTTTTCACATCCAATTGTGATAATTTCCATCCCTTGCAAGCAGCAATAGCAATCAATGTCCTAATTGTAGACATCTTAGCAACAAGACTAAAGGTTTCATCATAATCTACCCCATAAGTTTGGGCATAACCTTTGACCACAAGTCTAGCCTTATATCTAGACACCTTACCATCTGCAAACCTCTTTGTTTTATATACCCACTTACATCCAATGACCTTCTGATTCTTTGGTCTTGGTACTAGTTCCCAAGTTTCATTTTCAAGTAGAGCATCATACTCTTCCTGCATTGCCTTCTCCCAATTCTGTTTACCTTTGGCTTCTTCATAAGTTGTTGGATCTTCTTCTGTTTTCACAATGTAGGCATAATCTTTTGTTGTTAGGAAAGATGTATCATAACTATACCTTATAGGTTCTTTCCTTTCTCTTGTAGATCTTCTGATTTCTGCACTTCTTGAAGTTTCAGCCTCATTTGATTCTGGATCAAATCTTGGCCCTTCTTCTACATGATCCTGCACTCTACTTCTAGAGTCAATTTCATCAACAATTTCTTCACATACTTTTACCTTTGCCTTTCCTTTCCTTTGAATTTCTTCAACACCTGTATACTCATTTGGTGATCCTGTATACCACATATTTTGCTCATCAAATGTCACATCTTTAGTAACAAGAAATTGCTTTGTGGATGGACTCCACAACCTGTAACCCATCTGTCTATCATCATATCCAATAAACACATACTTCTCTGCTTTTGGTTCTAGCTTATGTCTTAATTGTGAAGAAACATAAGCATATGCAATACATCCAAATACTTTACAATGATCAAGACTAGGCTTCTTACCCCACCATGCTTCATAAGGGGTTCCTCCATCCAAAGCTTTGCAAGGCAACCTATTCACAAGGTATGTTGCAGTGTTAATGGCTTCTGCCCGTAAGTAATTTGGACAATTCTTTTCCTTCATCATGGCTCTTGCAAACTCTACAAGAGTCCTATTCCTCCTTTCTGCTACTCCATTCTGTTGAGGGGAGTACCTGCAAGTTACTTCTCTTTTGATACCTGCATTCCACAAATAATCATCAAACTCTTTTGAGAAATACTCTCCCCCTCCATCTGATCTTAACCTCTTTAGCTTTTGTCCTGTGATCCTTTCTGCATAGACATGAAAATGTTTGAATGTCTTGAAAACTTCTGATTTATCCTTGATTACATACAAAGTAATCCACCTGGTTGCATCATCAACAAACAACACATAATATCTGGATCCATTTATGCTATAGTCCCTTGAGGGACCCCATACATCTGTATGAACCAATTCAAGCATATTTGAATACTTGTACCCTGATTTGTTATAAGAACTCTTATGTGCTTTACCTAATTGACAAGCTTCACACTTGTACACCATATGTTGCCCTTCAATGTTTGGCAATCCAAGCACTATCTGATTCTTTGACATCTCCTTTATAGCTCTCTCATTGAAATGACCTAGCCTTTTATGCCATAGGTCTAATTCAGACACCTTTTGACCTCCATAGGTAAACAATGCATGTCCCACATTACCTTGGACTTTGAGAGTAAACAATCTTCCTTCCTTTTTTCCTGCAATTATGTTTCTATATCCCTGATTTGGATCTTGTACATAAACACCATCATTTGTGAATCTTACCTCATATCCTTTCTCCACAATTTGCCCTACACTTATCAGATTTTTAGGAATAGTAGGAACATAAAGTACCTTGCTCAGAAGTGTACTTCCACTCTTTGTCTTTACTGATCCAATGCTCTCCACTTTATGTTTGGTATTGTCACCTGTCTGAACTGTATGTCCATTCACCCTTGCTTCCATATCAGTCATCAAAGATAGATTCCCACTCAGAGGGTTGCTGCACCCTGAGTCAATATAAAACACTCTTTGATCTTCTCCCATTGATTCATGAGTTGCATTCAAGATAAGAGTCATGTCATCATTCTGATCTGATGCATAATTGTAATAATTATTGTTGTAGGACTGAGATTGGAAGTTTCTTCCACCTCCTCTACCATATGATGTCCTACCTCCTCTTCCTCTGAAATTGCCTCTTTGGTTTCTGCCTCCTCTACCTCTTTGACTATAATTCTGATTATTGTTTCCACCATTTTGATTGTTATACCAACAATCATTTGCCAAATGATTTGTTCTGCCACAAATCCAACAAGCTTTAGCATTATCTTTATTCTTACCTCCTCTTCCTTTACCTCTGAAGTTCATCTTCCCTTTTGTGAAATTAGCTTGATTTGAATTCCCTTCATCATCATTTGATTGCTTTCCCTTGCCATTCTTTTTCTTGTCCTTGGAGTACATAGCTTGACTTGTACTTCTATCATTGTCTCCTTTAAGATCCTGCTCAAAGGTTAGCATGTGTCCTAGCAATTGATTAAGATCAGGAGTAAAGTGGTCAAGTGACAATTCTATGGACAATATAAAAGGCTTCCACTTCTCATCTCCTCTCAAACCTGTAAGTATTTGTCTTACCAACTTTTCTTCTTCAATATCTTCATCCACTGCTCCCAAGCTATCTGCAATATCTTTCATCCTTGCCACATAATCTGAAATTGATTGTGAGCTCTTCTTCTTGAAGGTTGTGAACTCAGCCCATAGTGAGGACTTCCTTGACTTAGTTGTATTTTGGAAATGCTCTTCCAAGGCATTCCAAACATCTGTGGCACTTTCCAAACCTCTGATGTGAGGTAAGAGGTAATCATTTACAGCCATGTAGATGATACTCCTTGCTTGAGCATCCTTTCTCATCCAAGTCTTCAACATTGCAAGCTCTTCCCTAGTAGGAATACTTGGATCTGCAAACTCAGGTTTTTCTTCATCTCCTGTAATAAATGATATAAGATCTTTGCTCATGAGGTGTGCTTCCATTCTCATGGACCATGCTGGATAGTTCTCCCTATCTAGCTTATCAATATGCAAGCTTTCTCCCATCTTGTGTCCACCTGTGTATTGAAATCTTCAAGCTTTACAAACAATGTATGTACCTTTACTTCGAATTGGACTCCTTTTGCCTTTCTTGATGTCAAATAGTCTTCTCCTCGAGCTTTGACTCCAAGCTTTCACTTCTTAGTCCTTCAAGTGTTGAATTTCTTGAATCTGCAGCAGTCGGGATCCTCCTTTCTTCAAAATTGATGTCTCCTGCTCTGATACCACTGATGGAGAGTGTTAATCTCCAAAAGAACAACCTATTCTTGTGATTAGAGCACCTCTATACCAAGAATAAGTCAAAACCTTTCACTCATTTAGAGGATCAATTACTAACTATCAAAAGATTAACAATTCTGTGAAGAAGATGAAACACAGAAAAGTCTGCTGCACTATTTCTCCACATTGACCTATCAAACGTGTAAAGTTTTTTATGAAACTTTGTACGAATTATCTTCTAGAGATTGCGCATCTACTCCAAGTTGAATTACTTCAAAAGATTAAGTATAACTTGAGAAATCAACTTCTCAAGTTACCTATGTCAGAAACTGTCATCCAGAACAGTCGACTTTACACCTGTAACTTTTAAGACTTGGTTCTCCTTGAATAGAGCCCGTTTTACAAAATGCTTCTAGACATGAGTAGCTTATCTTCCAACTTAAAGATTAAGCCCTCACTCATGCAAAACTTTAAACTGTGCTAGGAGAAATGATCAAAACATTAACTTTGAAATCTGCGCCTGTTTTAGGAACCAGTGAACATACTTCACATATGAATGTTCCTACACTTAATTCACTCAGCCTGATTACAATTGGAAGCTAAAATTTTGCACAGAGGTCAAGTAACTCTCAACTTAGACTTGTACAAAAGCATTTCACAATTGATCTACTGTAGAAGGAGAACACGCAGAAACATCGGGCGCAAAAATTTTCATTTACTCAGAAGAAATACAGTTGAGTGATGAGAGCTAACTCAACTAACTTTTCCTCTATCTCATGACTTCTACCTTCCTCAATCTTGACTTCTAACTATTGTCACATATGCTCTCATACTTGCCCCGACTTTTCTCAAAGTATTTATAGATAAATTTGTACATGATTCTTACTAAACAAAAGATCTAAGTCAGCTATGACTATACTAATGTACATATGTGTACACTTCTCTTGTCCTCTGAATGTAATCTTCTTCCACACTTTAGGAATTGATTCTTCCTTCATCATTTGATCTTCCAAGCCTTCAATTGGTGATTGGTCTGCACCAACACTTCCATGGTTGGCCAATGTACTCCGAGTCTCTTTAGGGTCTGTAAAGTTCGTTGCTTTGAGTAGTGTTGCTCTAACGCACCTACATGTGCTAATTTCAACCATTTAGCGTACTCATCC
The DNA here is from genome assembly GCA_020310875.1 of Ceratopteris richardii. Taxonomy (NCBI): domain Eukaryota; kingdom Viridiplantae; phylum Streptophyta; class Polypodiopsida; order Polypodiales; family Pteridaceae; genus Ceratopteris; species Ceratopteris richardii. The sequence goes on from CM035407.1 coordinate 140,835,283, forward strand.
TCTTCTACGCAACAAGCCAAGATCCCTTGATCTGTGTGTTTGTACATGCTACCTGCCATGATGTGGTACTTTTGGGCTTTTACAACCTCTCTATTTCGTGTGTTTACCACTGGATGGTTAGGCCCGTATGTCAATACTGGTACCAATGGCTTAGCCCACTGCGGCACCACTTCCAAATTAAACAAGTAAGCATCAGGAAGGTCATCTGATACTCCTTGTGGGGCTTCTCCGGATGTGAGCCTAGAAAGATGATCAGCTCTCAAATGGGTCCTCCCTTTTCTTACCACAACCTCAAAATCATATTCCATTAGCAAGAGAAACCATCTTACTAATCTTCTTGTATTGCATGGCTTGTTTACGAGATATAACAATGCCTGATGATCAGTAAAAAATTTAAACTTATTTGCAAGCAAATAGTGTCTAAATTTCTTAACTGCATATACCATGCCTAATCCTTCTCGCTCTGTAGTGGTGTAATTCTGTTCAGCCGCATTCAATTGTCTACTGGCATAGGCAATTGGAAGATCCATATTACCTTCACCAGTAGGTTGTGCAAGCACACATCCAATGATTGGATGCATCCACGTGAACATGGAATGGCTTATTCCAATCTGGTGTGGTCAAGATTGGTGCTGAACATAATCTTCGTTTAAGCTCTTGGAAGGAATTCTCACATTCATCCGTCCACTCAAAGTTAGTCAGAAGTCCGTACATGGGCTTTGCAATGACAACATACATGTGTATAAATCGTCGGTAATACCCACAATGCCCCATGAAAGCTTGTACTCCCTTGACATTTTTTGGCCTAGGTAGCTCTGCTATAGCTCTCACTTTCTCTTCATCAGTGGATATGCCATTCTTTGACACTATGTGTCCTAGAATCTTGCCTTGCCTGACCATGAAAACACATTTTTCGGGGTTTAGGCAGACTTGATATTCTCTACATTTGTCAAAGATTTGTCTGAGTTCAGGAATATGGGTTTGTCTAATATTGGAATGAGCACAAAGATCATCAACATAGACTTCCAAGTTTTTCCTCAGGAACTCTTTAAATACATGGCACATCAGCCTTTGGAAGGTAGCTGGTGCATTGGTAAGCCCAAATGGCATTACTCTAAAGGCAAAAATGCCCCACTCTGTGGCAAAGGCCGTCTTATGTTGATCCTCTGGAGCTATGGCTACTTGATTGTAGCCCGAAAATCCATCAAGGAAGCTCTACACTTCCTTGCCTGCCACTCTCTCTAAGAGATGTTCTGTGATGGGAAGCGGATAGTTATCTCGAATCGTGGCTGCATTAACCTTTTTCAAGTTAATACACACACGCAGCTTGCCATTATTCTTGGGCACCACTACGATGGGGGATACCCATTCAGTGTGCTCAATTTCATAGATAAATCCAGCTTCAACCAGTCTATCTATCTCTTCTTTGATCTTAGCAGCGTAATTATCGTTATATGTGTAGGGCTTTTGCTTAGAGGGTTTGGCATCTGAAGTCATGGGAATGGTGTGTGAACATATGTCAGGGTCAACACCCTTCAAATCCTTGTAACTCCAAGCGAATACATCTCCGTATTCTCTTAGCAAGGCAATTAACGCATGCTCTTCTTCTTTTGTTAGGTCATGGCCTATGTACGTACATCTCTCCTCTCCTTCTTCTAGGGCCACAACTATTTTCTTGGTAGTTTCTTTGTTATCATAGGCCTCTCTCGATTGTGCCTCTCGTTTAGGCATTCTTATCATGACTCTCTTGTCATCTATCTCATATTTCTTAAAATTTTCTGGGACCTCAAACAAAGATTCTTCCTCTTCTAGTGAGGCTTCTCTCTTCTTTCGTTTCTTTCCTTCTTCCTTCGGCGTCACATGTGTTGTTAATCTTACATCATTTGTAATCTCTTCATGCCTCTGGGGTTGAAATTCTATTTCATGGAAGTATTCTTCATCTGATGCAAATGGTGGGTCCATAATGATTGACTCGAGATCGGAGTCACTTGCATCCTCAAATGCATCAGGGCTAGGTTCGCATTCTTTTAGAACTGCCTCTCCCATGATTGGCTCTATGGAGAAGACTAAAATGTCATAGCCATCCTCATCACAATGAGGGGTCCATTGTTCTTCATTGATGGCTACGTCCATGGTTGCTAAAATTTCTGCCCAGCCATGGGGTTCAAATTCCTCATCTGGAAAGACTACAGGTGCATAGGCTGGGTCTTGAATTGATCTATGTGTTTCTTTTGCACCTACCTCTCTGGCTTTCTCTCTCTTCTCTTCTTCTACTGCTACCTTGCACATCCATAAGTGAGTGTCTTCATGCATCCATGAGGATCCAGACCCTATGGAATGCACCGATTCTGTATCATCTTTGGTTCTATGGATGGGATTCCATTAGATAGGAGGGACATCTCTATGAGAGTAATCCTTGAGATTCACTTTGGTCGTAACACCTAAGTGCTGCAGGTACAAAGAATTGGTTCCCCAATCCTGTACCACTTGCAACTGTCGCATAAATGGTCTTCCCAAAATCATCTCATAGGCATGATTTTTGCTAAAGTCACATATAGCAAATGTATGCTCGAACTCAACACCACATGTAGTGAGAGTTATTCCTTCTAATAACCCTAGGGGTCTCTCTATGTGACCATCGGCCATCTGCAATTTCATTCTCGTTGGCCTGAGTGCTGGTTTGCCCCAACGCTTCCATAGGGAAGTGGTGGCAATTGCAACTCCTGCACCTGAATCCAAAATTGCCTTGGTGGTGTACTCCTGGTAGGTGATGGGAAGATAGGTGTTCCCTTCTTCGCCTTCACACATATCTCCTATCTTATCCAGGGGAATTTCTGGCACCGTCCTATGGGATCCTACCTGGGAACGAGGTTTGGCTATTTCTGGTACTTGTTTGGCGACATGTTTCCATAATTCAGGTCTAACCTTGAGTAGCTCTTCTAACTTGAGATTGCACTGCACGTTAGTGTTCTTCACTACCTCTGTGTTCCTAGGTATGACTGAATCTTCGTTTCTTACCATGACTGTAGGTGTTCTCATACAGGTGGACTTAGCTTCCCATGGGCCTGTGAAGTGGGGTAGCTCTTGTATGGAATTAGACTCAAAGTACAATCTCTCGTGAGGCTGAGTACTCTCATGTTCCCCGTAAATAGATGGGATGTCTTGTGGGAATTGGTCGTGTGCATCATCCACAAGTTCAAAGGGAGGGGCGACTTCACTTTCGTTATCCCATTTGTCTTCTTGAATCTCTCGTAGGAAGTCTGGTGCAAACCGATTCATAGAAGAAGAAGTGTCTGGCTCCGTAGAATTAGACACATAAGCAACCTGGGAAGGAGGGCTTATTCTATCGTTGGCTCTCTCCTCGTTCTCATAGATGGCTGGAGCACAAGCTTCTTGGGGAGGATTACTTATTCCCTTACTTTTCCGAACAGGCTCATACGCTCCCTGAGAAGGAATGTAGGCAACCTGTGGAGGTACGTAAGCTTTCGAGGGGGGTTCATCTGCCTTTTGGGGGGGAAGATAAGCTTCTTGAGGAGGCACATGGGCTTCCTGAAGGGGCTGGCTTATCCGTTCCCTTGCCCTTTCCTTCCTTTGAGGGGCAGGTTCCTTTTCTGAGTGTGCAATTAGCCTCTCTATTCTTTCTAGCAGTCCGTCAAAGTGTAACTGCGTCTTAGCTGAGCTAGAGATATTAAAGAGGCGGCTAGCTTCGAACATGGCTTGAGCCAATTCCACCATCTTAGCACAAATTTTAGTTCGTTCAAGCTCTAGCTCGGCTCTAGGGTAGCATTTTTCATGATCGGTTATGGTTGGCCCTTCTTGGATTCTGGCCTGATATGCTTTAAGCATCATATTAAGGTCTTCGGGAGTGGGATCTGCTAGGACTGATCCCACTCTAGGGGGCGGTGGGTTTAGGTGAGGTGGGTTGGAAGGTGGCTAGTCGGATGGCGATGGGAATGGTGGTGGTGGAGTAGTGTGAGAGGGAGTTTGAGTTGTGAGTTCGGTTATCCTGGCTCTTGTTTCTCTTACGCTTTCCTCGAGTTCACTCATCTTTTTTGCCCATTGCCTTTTCATTCTTTCCCGACTATCTTTCCAAGCTCTAGTCCTTTTCTTGGTTATGCTCTCAGTTTCACTAGCCTCTGGGCCCTTTTCCTGGGTTGCCCCTTGGTTTTGCTGCAATGCCTGAGCTCTAGTGACTACCTGTACTGGTGCAGTGGAAGTCACGCTCCCTGTGGAGTCTACCACTAACCCAACAACGTTGATAGGAGTGATTTTTGGCATGTTATTGGGGTTCTTTGGGCAATCTCGTAAGAGATTCTCTTTTCCACAATCTTGGCAAAAGCCTTGGATCGTCACGGACTGAGTTTGTGTAGGTGGAGGTAAGGGACAATCACGAATGAAGTGATCTCCCTGACATCGGTAGCATGGTCCTCTAGGAAATGGTGGTCGTACCTGCCTAGGTTGAGGCCTAGGGTTGGGGTTTGCATACATGACGTTTGTATAATTTGACTCCCAACTAGGTTCATTTGGCTCTTCGCTGTAATAGGACTCACTATGTTCTGGAGACTGCATGTAGCAAGCCTGGGGACTATCGACATGTGTAGAATCAAAGCTATGGTCACTCGGGTCACTTTCAAAAATCAAGGGTGTTACAGGGACTATAGCTCTATTAAGGTTTTCTTCTGCAACAGCATACTTTACTGGAATCACATTAGCTGGAGCTGGTGGTTGTTGAGCTAACACTGGCTGAGGCCTTTGCTGGTTTTGATAGGGTTGCTGATAAGGTTGCTGTGGCCGGCCATATGGCTGTGGGGGGTACGGGTTCTGGTATCTTCCTTGCTGAGGGTATGGCTGAGGGTAGGGTTGCCTAACTGTTTGCTTATTGTAGGGGCAATCTTGTGCGGTATGATTGGTGTACCTTCGTTCTATGGTGCAATATTGGCTATTTGGATTAACCTGGGGTTGAGCCATAATGGGACACACGTTTGCCATGTGGTCACCACCACAAGTATAGCACCTTTTCACAGGGGCAAACCTCGGAATTTGTTTGCTAGAGACGCCTAGTTTTTGGGCCACTTTCTCTGCGAGTTCCTCAATTGATGTGGATTGCGTGGAAGAGTGACTAGATGCACTATCTGAATCTTTGTAGATTTTGGGAAGCTCTAGTTCTTCCCCTAGGTTATCTTCAATGTCAATGCACATGCGTACACACTCTTCTATAGTCCTAGGGTCCTTCAGATACACATAGGATCTCAATTTCGTACTCAGCAATCCATCAAGGAATAAGGCTACCTGTTTTGCGGGTGTGGGTAGCTCCGAAACAGGGCACCTTTCAAGATATTGTCTAAATCTTCTTCCGACCAATCTGACAGTCTCTTGGGGAGTCTGTTTGAAGCTGTGAATCAATGAGGAGGTATTGTGTCTTATGCCAGTCTTAGAGAACTCTACAATGAAAGCCTCTAGGAGTTGGTCTATACACCTGAATTGTCGCTCATCCAATGGCTGAAACCATGTAAGTGCTGTGTTCCTAAGGGTTAGACCGAAGGCATTGTACTGCGTGAATAGATCCTCCACTTGTTCAGCTCTCAAGACTTGCTTGAATTCCGCCACATGATCATAGGGATCTCCTGTGCCATCAAAGTAATTCTTCATGGACTTAACTAGCTGGGTCGGTCTCAGAGTTCTTGTGTGCTCTCTAGGTCGTGGTAGAGGGAACTCATCCACATTTCTTTGGTTCCTGTGAGCTCTAAGTATCTCAGGTTCTACACTATTCGTCTCCGTCCTCGTTCTTTCTCTGCCCACTGGGTTGGCAAAGCTTACTTCTGGTCTATCTCTACTTCTGTCTCTTTGAGTGCCATGAGCTTGGGATGTTCCAGCTCCAGGGTGACCATAGGATACATTCAATCTTGGTTGGGGGAAAATAAATTCACCCTTCCAAGTGTAAGCATGCCTATCATTTTCCGTAACCACAAAGATCCGTTCTGAAGCGTGATCTAAGTAGGTCACTCTGCCTGGGCTATCAGGATCCTTAAACTCGTAGATCATGATATTTCCTATATCAGTAGGCTGATTAGATTTATACCTCCAAAAGGCTTCGTCAGTTTCTCGATTGAGGAGCAACCCTATGCTCTTGTTGTCTTGGGGAACCCACTCAGGTGTGATAATCCTAGTGAGAACAGATTTGCCTCGAGGGGTTCTAGGTTCTACACCCATGTTTCCTTGCTCTAAGTCCCCTAAGTCCGCCTCTGAGATTACATTCCCAAATTCATCTGTCCTGTCTGGGTGACTGGTGACTACGTATATGGTTCCTTCTTTGTCCAGGTATGTACCGTTTTCAAACTTGACTGCTGGGTGCTCTAGTCCAATGGATTGATCAGGATTTTTAATCTGGACCACGGATCTTCCTAGGCTGTCCTCATAGATGCTAGCACCTAATCGGTTGGTCCTAAGGTATTCCAGCTGTGTTTTGTAAGGGCCTTCTACCCTGTACAAGTAAGGCACACCTGAACTTCCCGTAGGTCTGTCCATGCCTTGAGATATCTCTGACTCACTGGTCTCAGAGCTAGGGTAGTACGAGTGGTGGCTCAACTGCTGGGCCCAAGACCTAGCAGTGTGGTTAACACTAGCCTCTGAAGATCTAAGGCTTTGTCTCTCCCTTACTAGATGTCGTCCTGATCTAAGGTTCATATGCCTATCTAAGTAGCCCACTTTTTGCCCAGCGTACATCCTCGTTGCCGATCAATTGGTATCAGTCACTTGATTCTTTTTAGTTATTTATCGTGTTTAAGGTCTTGTCTGATATTACGTCGTCAGGAATACTTGAATGTTCTTCGTACTTTCAGGTTGATCGTTCCACGTTAGGTTCTTTTCCTTTATGTTATCGACAGTACAGAGATTAGGTTTTTAGCTTGGACTTGAGTTTTTAGGTAGTCTTCAACTTGATACCTGCCTATCGTCGCCCTGACTTACTCCTACCTCTCGTCGTTCTTAGCCTAAACTATGAATTGACAGAGGGGTTAAAAGTTTCCAACCTTTTGTTTCCTGCTTGGTTGCCCTTGAGTGCCCAGGAAGTGTGTTCCCAAGCTTGCACTTACACTTGCTTAGAACGCCTTTCGATGCTCTCAATGGATCTGTAAGGGTTCCAAAGTTAGCTTAAAGATTTAAATTCACAAGACAGAACCAAGCATTTTCATTCCTGTAGCACAAAGACAGAGCTTCAGTCGGTCGCGATGGACAGGCAGTCAATCGCGATGGACAGGCAGTCAATCGCGATGGACAGACAGTCAATCGCGATGGACAGAGGGTTCAATCAATCGCGATGGACAGAGGTTCAGTCAGTCGCGATGGACAGAGCAATCAATCGCGATGGACTGAAATTTTGCAAGATTTTCAAAAATTTTGATGGAAAGGTGATGTGCAGGGTCTCTAGTCCACTCTGGTGCACTCAGATTTACCAAAAGGTGAGAATTTCTGTCAATCGCGATCGACAGGAGTCGGTGACTGCGAGACAGTTTCGACGAGTTCCGTACCTGCGCAGGAAGCTGGGGATGGTGATTCAGCAAGGTCCTACAAAAAGATCAAGAAACATGCAAGAAAACACACATACAATATCGCTCTCTCGCTCTCTCTCACAAGTGAAATGAGGGAAATGAGGTGGAGATGGGGATATAGTAAAAAAACTGAAATTTTCGCGATGATGAAAATGGAGGTGGAAGATGGTGATGAGGAAGATGGTGATGATGATGGTGAAGAAAAAACAAGAAAATAGATGAAAATGAAGAAAATACCTACAACTCCAACGCGTCAACTCTACGTCTTACCATCACACGCTCGTCCTCAAAGCTCGATCCCCGGCAACGGCGCCAAAATTTGGTGTAGCTCAGTGATGAGTAGCACCTCCTTTAATGTCAATCTGGGAAGACGTGAGGATGGTATGAAGACCTCGAGCAAATGGTGGCACAAGTGCGTGAGTGAGAAGCACACAAGCATGCACACACATACACACACACGCGCACACACGGCAAGACAAAGAGAGAGAATCAATGGAGTTCTTAGATTACTTTCAAAAGCTCTTACAAGTTTGTTTCAATTACAATCTAACCTCAAAAATGAGCTCTCTAGCTCTTTTTATAGTTTTTGACTAGGTTTTGGCCCTGTCCAGACCTAGTGTCCGGCATAGTTAAAAATTAGGTTCCAGGGCCAATTTGAGGGCTTAAACGGAGTCTAAAAAATACGAAAATTGATATGTAGGTACTTCTAAGGCTCCTCAAGCTCAAGGACTCCTTGGCTTGCACAAAATGGAGCTACAAAAATATGAAATGGTATTTACAATGATTGTTAGTGATAAGAATCACTGTTAAACGATGTTGATTTGGAAAAAATTTGAAGGGCCTATCTGCCAGATTTGCGTCGACTGCTTTGTCTACTTACTCCTTCACCTTGTTCTGGCTCTCTCCGCTGGCTTCCTTGTCTAGTCGGTCCTTGGGTGCCCATACTACTCTCAACAGCATGTATCTTCTTATACCAAGCACGTGGTGCTTGCTTTAAACCATATAATGCCTTCTTTAACCTGCACACCTGGTTTTCATGCCCTTTCTACACAAAGCCATGGGGCTGAAAAACATACACTTCTTCATGCAAGTCACCATTCAGAAATGTTGTTTTAATGTCCAACTGATGTACATTCCAACCATGATGGGCTGCAAGTGCACAAATGCTCCGAACAGTAGTCATACGGCATGTAGGTGCAAAGGTCTCATCAAAATCAATGCCTCTTTCCTGCGCATAACCCTTTGCAACAAGCCTAGCCTTATACCTGTCAACTGTACCATCAGGTTTACGCTTCAGCTTGTATACTCACTTAGTGCCAATGGCCTTCTTGCGAGGAGGCAAGTCACATAAAGACCATGTACCATTCTTTATTATAGCATCATATTCAGATTGCATGGCAGCCATCCAATTTTCTGAATTTTGTGCTTCATCAAAAGAAACAGGCTCATTCTCATCACAGAGACTAGACGCAGCCATAGCATAAGAATCTGATGCAAAGGAGGCATTATGAGAACCTGAACGAGTACGATATGACAAAGGTGCATCTAATTTGTTGTCACGCAAAGTCTGCACCAGCCATTTTGGCATAGTTTTTGCCTGCTCAATATCAGCTCTCTCATCAAGTGCATCATGTAAATCTGCATCAAAAATAGAATGATCTGCATCATCATATGAAACCTGCAAAGGTTGAGAAGTTGCCTCATTAGGACCAGCACTAGATTGTCCACCTGTAAAAAGAGGCATCAACGTATCATACATGTCTTTGGAGCTAACAGATGTCTCCTTAGTACATGAATGCAATGGCTGAATAGCATCTTCCACAAAGACAACATCACGGCTACCAGAATGCGTTTAGTCTGTGGATGATACAGACGATAGCCTTTACTTTCAGAACTATACCCAACAAAAATACATTTTACTGCCTTATCATCCAATTTTCTGCGATGTTGTTCAGGCACTAATGCATATGCCAAACAACCAAAAACACGCAGATGAGCAACAGATGGCTTGCGGTCATGCCAAGCCTCATATGGAGTGATAGACTGCAGCGCTTTAGTGGGACACCTGTTCAGTACATATGCTGCATACATGATAGCCTCAAGCCAGAAACTATGTGGTAAAGCCTGACTCTTGACCATGCACCTCGCCATCTCCATGAGTGACCTGTTCTTTTGTTCAGCAACTCCATTCTGTTGAGGTGTATACGGCACTGTACACTGGTGTTTTATCCAACGTTCAACCAGAAATGCATTAAAATCAGAAGACATATATTCCCCCCCCCCCCTCGATCAGAACGGAGGGTGCCCATTTTACATGCTGACATATTTTCAGCCAAAACCAAAAACTATTTAAAGCACATGAACACTTCAAACTTTTATTTGAGTGGATATACCCATGCATGCCTGGAAAAATCATCAATGAAAGTCATGAAGTAAAGGTAATTCCCAAAAGAGGGTGTCTGCATAGGACCACATACATCACTATGTACAAGCTGCAATTTCTGCATAGCCCTAACTGAACCATCTTTTGGAAAGCAGGAACGCTACATTTTGCCCAAAATACAGCCTTCACATACATGTTTTCCAAGTGCCTCAAGCTTGGGCAAAGAAGATACCATATCAAATTTCTACAGGCGTAGCAAACTAGCAAATTTCAGATTACCAAAGCGTGCATGCCAAAGCTTTGCATCTGACATAGCCTGAGAATCAAGAACTACACATGTCGAATCATTCACAGATCTTTCATAGTCTATGAGCTTATACAACCCACGACATAAAATGCCAGAAGCAATAATCACATCGCCATTTGATAGATCATGAACTGTACACCTATCATCAACAAATTTCACAACCAAGCCAATCTTGGCTAATGCAGAAACTGATAACAGATTCTTCTTGATCCCTGGCACAAATAAAGCATCTGACAAGGTGAAAGAACTACCATCAGCAGTAGTCAAAATGATCTTACCATCTCGCATAACAGGATAAGAGGAGTTGTTAGCGCATGTGACAGTATTCCCTATAGGGGCAGGCTCGAGTGAAGAGAAGAAACTGCGCTGCGAGGTAATATGTTTGGTTGCCCCACTGTCAAAGTACCAAACATCTGAGTCCACTGCAGACATGCACTGCTCATGAGAAGATGGGTCAAAACTGCAAACAGTAGTAAACGCCCATTCTTCTTCCTGCACAAGATTAGCAGACTCTGTTTTTGGTGTAGAGGCTTCTGCAACAACCATTCCAGCCTCCTTTTTCTTTGCCTCTTTTGCAGCCAGTTTTGGACAGTTCTTTATGATATGATCATTCCCTTTACAGTACTTGCAAAACAATTTCTGCTTTTCTGATTTCTTCTCATCTTTATCCTGGTTCTTCGAATGTGCAGCATTTGCAGATTTCTGGCTTACTAGTAGAAGAGATCCATTTTCCTTTGCCCTTCCGACTAGCCAAGAAAGCTTGATCGGCAACACGCATAATGGACATGTTCTGCTTGGACTGATCTTCCTGCAATAGAACAGAGACTAACTCCTCAAATGATAAGGCATTCGGATTGCCTTTTATCATGAACCAAAGAGTAAAAGCAAAACTCTTATATGAATCAGGAAGACCATTCAGAACATTCTGCACAAGTGAGCTATCTAGTATAACCTCATCAACAAAAATCAACTGTTCCTTCAAATCTTTGATCTTCGTTAGGAAACTATCCATAGAATCACCTTCATTCATGTGCTCACTCTCCAACTATTTTTGGAGGTAAGCAACACGAGCCTCATTCCTAGCTTGGTACAATGTGGTAAGTGTATCCCAAGCATCCCTAGCTGTTCTGCAAGAGCGAATATGAGGAATAATGGCACGTTTGACAGACAAAGCTATCAATGCATGTGCCTGGGCATCTCTGCCATCCCAACAAATTTGCTCTGCAATAGGTGCAAGAGAAACAGCAGCACGAACAGGAATCTGTGGAATATCATCTTCGACACCATCTTCATCAGCTCCATCACACTATATTTGCAATACGTGTCATTACAAGTACAACAGGACGTCTTTCAACATCCTACACAATGTTCCACAATCCTTTTGCACACTAGATCTTGCATATGATATGAGTACAACACCATCGCTACGGGTGTGTTATGCCTGACATTGCAGAGTCAAATACTTACTGGCGTGCTACAAGCAGACCTTCAAAGAAATGTTCACAATCGGTTTTTGGGAATACCATTCGGAAGTGTTCATCAACAGGCCTACACATTTACTTCAATTATTTGCCTGTGAATAGATGGTGTATTCCACGCATTATCGACTCCCACCATCCGATGAACCGCAACCCATTGATTCGGAGAAATTCGAGGAAGATCTGGCCTGAGGCATTCGTATATCAGAACACACCTTCGCTCCGGAACTACTCGAGAATTACATCCGATAGACCTCACAACAAGGTTCTGTCACGGATGACAGCTATGTTCTCATGACCCTTAATTTTTTCCCAAATTTTGCCCCATTATAGACCAAGTATTTTTGCCCTAAAAATAATGCCAAAATTGCCCGTCAATTGCGATCGAGTGGTCTATCAACCGCGATTGATATGTCAGTCACGATCCACGTGTCGATCGCGATTGACAGGTCCGTCATGGCTGTCAATCGCGATCGACATGTCGATCACGATTGATAGGTCCATCGTGGCTGTCAGTCACGATTGATGGGTCAATCGTGATTGACACATGGCCCAAGATTTCAGTCAGTCATGGTCAAACAATTGTTGACTTGGTCGGTCGCAATTGACAGGTTCGTCGGGACTGTCGATCGCAATTGATGGGTCAATAGCAATTGACGGGTCGATCACGATTGACATGTGGCATGCGTAGCTTCTGTCGGTCGTGGTCAGTCGGTCGTTGACTCTGTCGTCGCGATCAACGTGTCGGTCGCGATTGACAGGTCCATCAGCAAGTGTCCATCGTCGTTTGTCAATCACGATTGACGTGTCAATCACAATTGACAAAAATCAGAGGCATATTAAAATTTTAAGCATATATTTAGGAAGCTCTAGGCATGCACATCATGGTTATGTACTTAGTTTGGCAAAATGTTCACTTTTTTTGTCGGTTGCGATTGACAGAGGTCATCGCCTCGGGACCTGCATAGTCAAATTTTTTACCTGCTGGAGCTGGTGCAGCTGCTGGGGATGTTGATTCCTGTAAAAAATCTCAAAAAACAAAGAAAAGCACAAGCATGCAAAGGCTCTCTCGCTCTCTCTCTCACAAGTGAAATGAGGGGAATGGTATGGGTATGGTGATAAGACCAAAAAACTAAAATTTCCGCGATGATGGAGATGGAGGTGGGAGATGGTGATGATGATGATGATGGTGATGAAAATATAAGAAAATGAAAGGAAATAGATGAAAGTGAAGGAAATACCTATGACTCCAACATCTCAACTCTATGTCTTACCATCACACGCTCGTCCTCAAAGCTGGATCGCTGGCAACAGCGCAGAATTTGGTGTAGCTCAATGATGAGTAGCACCTGCTTTAATGTCAATCCGAGAAGACGTGAGGATGGTATGAAGACCTCGAACAAGTGATGGCACAAATGTGTAAGTGAGAAGCACACTAACATGCACACACATACACACACACGCACACACACGGCAAGAACAAAGAGCTAGACAATGGAGTTCTTTAGATTACTCAAAAGTGCTATTACAAGTTCAATTCTACAACAAGCTAACCTCAAAAATGAGCTCTCTAGCTCTTTTTATAGTTTTTGACTATTTTTGGCCTTGTCCAAACCTAGTGTCCGGCCTAGTTAAAAATTAGGTTCTAGGGCCTATTTGAAGGCTCAAATGGAGTCTAAAAAAAATGAAAATTGATAGGTAGTGAATTACACCAAACTCATTGGTATTATTTAGCTGAGTACTTATGATGTACATTGTTACTTCCTTGTCTATGTATGCGTCTCTCTCGAAATTCACCATTATACGTTCCAATCCAATGGGTTGATCGGGGTTGTGCATTTGCACCACTTGTCTTCGCAAACCATCCTCATAGATGCGAGCACCTAAGCGGTTGGTTCAGACAAATTCTAATTGAGTTTTGTAGGGTCCTTCCGGTCTTTCCAAATATGCTATGTTTAACCCTCCTTCTGGTCTTTCTGTGCTAAAGGCCATTTCCAATTCACTAGTATCTGAGCTCAACTCATAAGGATAGCTATTCAATTACTGTGCCCACGAACGTGCTGTAGTTCTTACACTTGCTTCTGATGATCTAAGGCTTCGTCGTTCTGACTTACCTATATGCGTGCCTGATCTAAGGTTCATGAATTTACTTCCTGGCACTCTCTGATCATCAATGGTTCTTTGTTCTTAATTGCTTAGTTCTTTTTAAATTACTTTTAAGTTCTTGTATTGTCTCGTTGTATGCGTCAGGAATCGACTTTCCGTTGTACTTTTGAGTTCTCGTTCTTTCAAACTTAAATTCTTTCCTTTAGGTTTTTGTATCGCACACTTTTATCTTATTCTTGGACTTGAAAAATTAAGTCTCTTGAACTTGATGTGTTCCTATCGTCTTTAATCCACAATGCTATACATTTAGCCTAAGCTAATAATATAGTGAGGGGGTTGAGTATTCTTCCAACCTCAAGTCAGCTTCTTTGGTTGCTCTGCTGCCCAAGAAGCTGCACTTCCAAAGCCTTGCATTCTTCACTGCCTTGCTTTGATTGCCCTTGATTGCCCTTGCTAGACCTGTAAAAATCCAATATTTAGACCAATTCTTAAATGGATGCTCAAGCACTTTGATATAAACACTTTTTTAGTCCTTTTTCCTTTGCCCTAAAATTTTAATGCCCCCTTTCTTTTCTAGCTCCAACAATGGTTCAACCTCAAATTATCTTATCTAAAAAACAACATCTTCTTTTTAAAAAAATAGTTGAGGTCATGTAGCACTCGTAAAGAGCTTTCTAACCAGCTATAAAGCTCAAAAAAGGGACTTCATATGAAAAAGATATAAGTGTTCAGGCTCTCGAGGGTAAAGACTGACAATTAGGTTTTTCTTCAAATATGAGCTAAGAGGTCTCCTATGAGTCATATCCTTGTGGCTGGTCCATATATACTTCTTCCTGTAACTCATCATGTAGGAAAGCATTCTTCACATCCATCTGATGCAAAGTCCATCCTTTTGCTGTAGCTAATGCAACAAGTGTCCTAACAATAGACATTTTAGCTATAGGGCTGAATGTTTCCTCATAATCAATGCCATATGTCTATGCATATCCTTTAGCTACCAATCGTGCTTTATACCTGCTTATTCTACCATCAGCATTATGCTTTACCTTGTAAACCCATTTACAACCTATGGGTTTCTTTCCTTGCGGCAATGGAACCAACTTCCATGTATCATTTCCATAAAGTGCAGCCATCTTCTCATCCATAGTTTTTTTCCAATCTGCATTACCAATTGCATCTTCAGAACAAGAAGGTTCGGCATCTTGTATTACCTTTGTCACATAGTCACAATGGTGAGCCATGTAACTATCATATGTCAATCGTTGCACTGAATTACGCATCCTCCCAGATCTTCTTGGTCCTGGGTCACTTCTCCTTGTATCATCTGCATGTGCCCTTCTTACTCCTGGAGTCTTCATAGAGGGCAATCCAAGTTCCTCATCAAGACTCTTTTCTGAACCGCTTGAATCTCCATCAATATCTTCAAAACCTGCACATGTTTTATGACCAGTAGAAAGCTTTTCTTTACCTTTCTTGGATGTATTTGATGAATTTGTTGGACTGAAATTCCCACGTAATCTTCCACTCCATGGATTTGAGTTGGAATTATTGCTTGGTGATGCATCCGGTCCACTCCAAACCTGAGATTCTGCACTTGATTTTTCAACATTTTCTTTGTCATTTGGTTCAAGACTCAGTCCTTCTTTGGCATCTGCATAGAAGCTTGACATTTCATCAAATACCACATCTCTGCTCACCTTTACCTATCGTGTGAGTGGGTTATAACATTTATATCCCTTTTGCTCAAGGGAGTATCCAATGAAGACACACTTTTCTGCTTTTGGATCAAGCTTCGTCCTCAATTCATCTGGGACATGTACATATGCAATACAACCAAAAACTTTCAGATGTGATAAGTTTGGCTTTTTACCTGTAAACTTCTCTTCAGGTGTAACTTGATGTACAGCAGCAATTGAAGTTCTGTTCATGATGTATACAGCAGTATGCACAGCTTCTGCCCAATAACAATGAGGCATATTCTTCTCAGCCATTAAGGCTCTTGCTATTTCTGCAATATGTCTGTTTTTGCGTTCAGCAACACCATTCTGTTGTGGTGTGTACCTGCATGAAAGCTGACGCCGAATTCCATGATTTTTTATAAAACTGCTGAACTCATTTGACATGTACTCACCTCCTCCATCAGATCTTAATGTCTGAATGTACTTCCCTGTCTGCTTTTCCACCATAACTTTAAAATTCTGGAAGTGAGTAAACACATCGCTCTTCTCTTTCATGAAATATACCCATACTTTGTGTGTATGGTCATCAATGAAACTAACATAAAACCTACAACCACCCATAGATGTGGTCTTTGCTGGACCCCAAACATCTGTATGTACTACTTCTAGTACATTCTCACTAACATGCTTGTCCTGTGGAAATGATGCTCTTGACTGTTTACCAAATTGACATGCTGCACATACCTTTTGCATTTCTGCAACTCTGAAATTTGGTAGTCCATGGACAATCTCTTTTGACTGCATCAGTTTCAGCCTTTGCAAGTTTGCATGTCCAATCCGTTTGTGCCATATCTCTATATCTGCAATAACTCCTGCACCTTTTGCAAACATGGCTACATTCATTTCAGGAATCTTCACATTTAAGGTGAACATCCTACCCACTTTGTTTCCTTTGGCAACCAATCGTCCATCCTACTTGTACTCTTCTACATATAATCCATCAGCATTAAACCTGACTTGTAATCCCTAGTCAACCATTTGTCCAATAGAAACCAGATTCTTTGTTATATTTGGAACATGCAACACATCAGCAAGATGTTTTACCTTTCCGTCCTCCATAGACAATGCTATGTTTCCTGTATGCTCAATAGGATGCGATGTATCATCACCTATTTCAACATATCCAGGAACTGGCATTTTTTGCAAAGTACTAAACCATTCTACATGACTGGTCATGTGATTTCAAGCACCTGAATCAACATACGAGACATTATCATTTGATTTTGAAACACCAGCAGACATCGTATTCATCATGTGATGTTGAACCATAAACAGCTTCTCAGAATCATCTACACTTGTGTTGGAAGGTGTATTTTTGGAAAAGCATTTTTGATGTAAAAAAATTAGTAAAAAGTCAAAAAACTTGTAAAATATTTATGCAATGGTTGTAAAAATAAGGAAGAGTCTTCCTTATGTGGTTGAGGATCTCATGTAATTTTTGTAGAATTTTTAGAAACTCTTAGATAGCATTTTTTAGAAAATTAGAGAAAAAGACCTAATTTCAAGTGTGAAAAGGGACACTTGAAAATGTATATAAGTCAATTTTCTCTATTTTGGAGAGGTTGGTTAGTCATTTGCTCAAGCTATCAATAGAGAAGAAAGAGTTTCTGCAAAAATCGTGTTTTCTCCTGTTGAGTGTATTTCCTTTGATGTGTGAGCTTGTCTCTTGCTTAATCATGGAGATTTGTGAGTCACATTTGTGTATTACTGAGTAAGTTGTATGAAGAGAGAGACCTATTGCTGTAATGAGTGGAAAAGGATTGAAGGAAGTTCCAAAATTGTGAAAATCGTCTGTTGGTACAGAATCGCGATTGTCTCGTCTTTGTGATACAGGTGATATTTTTCAATTTTGAGTTCATATTTGTATTCTGCTAATGAAATGGCATGGTTTTGACATAAAGAACATAGAAAATGATGGAGATTTGCCTTAGTTATGGTAAACTCAAGATTTTCTCTTCATCTTCAATTTCTCTCAGCAATCTAGCCATCAATCTCTTATTTCCTTGAATCTATTATCTTGAAGGGGCTGTGGTCTTATGGATATTCCTAGGATTGACAAAATAAAGATGATTTGTTGATTCTTTGTTACTTCATGATTGGAGAGGACAACTTGGAGTCCAAAACAAAACATTTTTTGGCGCCATTGCCGGGGAACATTCCAAGAACTTCTTTGAAGTTGGACCTTTGCTGGATCTTCAGTTGATGATGGTGAACAAGGTAAAGCTCATCAATTAGGAAAAGTGCACATGGATAGGTAGATATCATTGTTTGTCTTTAGGGAAGAAGAAAGCAATGGATGTCTTGTAGAAGTGGAAGTGCTGAAATCTTTGTAAATTGATAGTTGCTCATCATATTGGTGAAGTAAAAGTGCAGGTGTGTGGAGGATTTGAGCCAAGGAGCTGAAGATGGAGGTAACTTGAATCTATTTTTGCATTTCTAGATTTCTTTTTGCCCAAGTACTAGACACCATGGGTGATCTTGGGAAGATAACATGGTGTTATTAAGGAAAGGACAATTAAAGTAGCTAGATGTAAGAATGAGGGATTCAGTTGTTCACCAAGTCTGAGCATTAAATCTTGAGTTGTTCTGCATTTTGAAAAAACATATGATTGAGTTTATCTTTACAAAATTTGATTGCCTTTCATAACACTTTTTCATTGGAGAACCTTTCTTTGGTACTTTAGTGATAGCTAAGGACATAGAAACTCATAACCAATCAAGAACCATAGGATCAGTTGATTTCCAAAACCAGAAACCCTAAGTAAAGTGTTCACCTTTATTTTTAGGGCAAAAATACCAAACAAATTCACAAAACTCATAAAAAACAATCAAACAAATTTCTTTTCTTGATAAGAAGTTGAAGTGAGGTGTTGTGGTTAGGAGTGATTGTGGAAAACTGGAAAAGAAAACAAAAAATGATCAAAAAACCAGAAAATTAAAAAACACGATTCTCTGCACAGAATCGCGACTTTCTGAAAAAAGTGATTGATTTTGAAATAACATTTTAAGTGAAAGTTGAATTGAAGTTGTTGAAGGGTTTTGAAGGTAATCAAGAAGAAAAAACTACTCAAAGTGGCATAAAATCAAAAATAGAGAAAAAACACGATTTTCTGCACAAAGTTGCGATTCTTTGAGGAAGATTGTGATTTTGGTGCAAAAATTCAGGAGCAGAGTTAATTACAAAGAAAAGAAGGAATTGAAGCAAAACAAAGAGAAAGAAAGTTTAAAAAATAAAAAAGATATCAAAAAAACGCAGAAAATTAGAAAACACGATTCTCTGAACAGAATCGCGATTTTCTGTAAAAAGTGTTGTTTTGAAATAACTTTTCAGGTGACTCATGTATTGAAGTTGTGAAGGATATTGAGAGAAGGCAAGGACATAGAATACTCAAAATTTGCACAAGAAAAGATCTACAGAAAAAAAAAAAAAAAAAAAACACGATTCTTTACACAAAATCGCGATTTTCTGTAAAGATAATTTTTTGGAATCTGTGGTAAATTTGGGTACATTAAGATAAGGAAGTGTAAGGAAGATTAGGTGGATTGAGTAAGTGAAGAGGAATAATTGAAAGAGTGTGAAAAACTGAAACTTGAACAAAATCCGGACTTTCTGAGTACAAAATGGTGATTTTTTGAGCACTATATAAGCAGATAATTGAAGAAAAAAACTCATTTGAGAGTGAGAGTGAGGGAGAGAGAGAGTGAGCAGAGCTGCCAGAATCGCGACTTTCTGCAAACAGTGGACTTTGGAGCAATTTTCACCCAAGCAAGAAAGGTAAGAATCCTAACATCATTTTTGAACACATATTTTTGGTTTTAAGTGGAAAATAACATCAAAAAATAGAAAAAAATCAGAGGAGGACAGAATCGCGATTTTCTGAATTCTTGAGTTTTTACTAAGGAATCATTAGTTTTTGCTTTAGTTGCTTCATTGCATGTTAAAATTTTGATAAGGCGATTCTATAGGTGAAAAAATATTGAAAAAAGCAATAAGTTGAAAATCTGCCAAATTTTGGATAAAATCGCGATTCTGAGTTTTAACTCAAAATCGCGATTCTGTGAAAAGTGCCATCAACATCGCGATTCCCAGAACGCAATTTTCATAAGAAAATCGTGTTTTTTACAATCTGTGAGCAATCACGATTGTCTGGGAACAAAATCGTGAAAAACACGATTTTGTGAACAAAATCGTGAAAAACACGATTTTGTGAACAAAATCGCAAAAAACACGATTTTGACACAAAATCGTGAAAAACACGATTTTGACACAAAATCGCAAAAAACACGATTTTGACACAAAATCGCAAAAAACACGATTTTGACACAAAATCGCAAAAAACACGATTTTGACACAAAATCGCAAAAAACACGATTTTGACACAAAATCGCAAAAAAACACGATTTTGACACAAAATCGCAAAAAACACGATTTTGACACAAAATCGTAGAAAACTCGATTTTGAACACAAAATCGTGAAAAACTCGATTTTCAACAGAAAATCGCGAAAAACTCACAAGTAGGCACAAAATCGTGAAAAACACGATTTTCATCAGAAAATCGTGAAAAACCCCAAATCCATCAGAAAATCGTGGAAAAGTCTAATTGCATCATAAAATCGTGAAAAAACACGATTTTCATCTGAAAATCGTGAAAAAACACTACTGGCAGTAGAAAATCGTGAAAAAACCCTAAATTCATTAAGAAGTTGTGAAAAGCACAAAACATAGGAAGAAAATTAGAACACACACAATTTTGGACAGAAAATTGTGGAAAACCAATATATTGGTTAGGAAACTGTGACAAACACTCTTTTGAGTATTGGAAATTTGTCAAAAATAGTTGAATGATACTAAGGTCTGGAAATAAAATAAATTCACTTCCTAAACAAGACCTAACAAGGAAGGAAAAAGAGCCAGGAAGTAGTAAAAGATCAGAAAGAAGTTTAGGCCAAGAAAATAACATGGAAAACCTAAATGAAACAAATGAGTCAATAGAAACTGGGGATTTTAGAAACATCCTTAAATACATGTATACAAATAGGTTTGGAACCTATGTATACCAGGATGGAATGCATAAATTCCTCATTAGACTGAGAAATTTAGAAGTTCCCCTGAATATAACTCCTGTAGCCCAATTCAAAGATGGAAGATATGAAGACAGGCAAGGATGTGTATACATCTTCTCTCAAGACCCAGAAAATTCAAATGATCTAGGGCAATGTGCTGACAAAGGACCTTGGGAACATAACATGGGACAACCAGATATACCTAGACCAAATGAAAACTACACTAATAATGAGCAACATCATGGGAGAAGGACACATGCTTCACCAAATCCCTTTGACAAAGAACCAGAAGGATACAATGACTTCCCACTCAGAAGAAGACCTCATTGGCAACCTCAGGGTAGGATGCTTAGACCATACCAAGTAGCCAAATGCATGAAGAACCAATACGAAGGGTATTCAGATCCTCATGCTCATGCTGCAGAATTTAGACAACTGATTAGAGCAGAGGAAGTAGAAGATTACAAGGTACAATTTGAGGCATTTGGTCTAACCCTAACAGGGCCAGCCTTATCATGGTTCATTCCTTTGAGAAAAGAAATGTACCTAGACATTGAATCTTTCTTAGAAGCTTTCATTGGTGAATTCTCTAAGACTGGAATCAAACATAGTACAGCCACATTGATACACAGCTTCAAACAACAAAAGGAGGAAAATGTTAGAGAAGCAGCCAGAAGGTTTAAACAGTACATTGATAGATGCCCAAGAGAAGAAGTACCTTCCATGGCAAAACAAGTATCCTTATTCATTGAGGGTTTGAGAAGTGCCCAATTAAGGACCCTAGTGTACTATAGGAGATGTCCTGATTTAGCAGCCTGTGTTAAGGAAGCAATAGATTTGGAGGACAACAGAGGTCAAGATTTGTTAGCATTTGATCAACCCAGATCTTATGAAGACAAAATTCCTCCAGCAGAAGAGTTGGCTCAGGCTATTGCTAAAGCCCTAGAGGTAAGCACTAAAACTAATCTGATAAACTCTAGGATAAACACAAACAAGAAATGTTATATTTGTGGAGAAAATCATCTGGCACAACAATGCCCTTATCAGAAACCACAACACTTACAAGATAGGAAGACACTCAAGTATTGTACACTAGAGAGAAAATGGACAAACCATACCAGGGAGGAATGCTTCTATAACAAACAACCTGTCAAGGAAAGAGACTACATGGCTCAGAGGGAATCAGGTTATACTGAGCAACCAAGACCAGTATTGGGACAACAACCTCCTATTCCAACTAATGTGGTACCAGTCAAATATACACCCATTGACGAAGGAAATTCAAGATTCAGATCACCTTATAAGGAAGAGTATCAATGGAGTGAGGGACATCAGGAAGAATGGGAAGATTATGAAATAAGGGAACCTGAGCTTAAAGCCCTAGATTTGGGAAATGGAAAAATTGAAATGGACACAGCAACATTCATGTACATTACCAACAACTACATGTCCAATCAAAAACCTCAATTCAAAGGGGGACCAAAGATAACATGTTATAGGTGTGGGGGAGAGCATTTCATTAGAGATTGTCCACAACCTCCAACATTCAGGATAGAGGGAGCATACTGTAAGGATTGTGGTAGAGAACATCTGATCAAGGACTGTCCAAAAAATCCCCAAAAACAACAGAACACACCTAATAACATACCTTTAAAAACAGTCAAAATTATGGAACAAGAGGAATTGAGTGACAATGATCAAATTGAACTTAATGTTATAACAAGGGCACAAGCCAAACAACAAGGAACAATTAAAGAACAAAATGAGGGTTCTACATCAAAAGGGAAGAAAAATAGACAAAAAGGGAAATGGGAAAAGAAAAGGAAAGTGGGCAAAAGTTTGGAAGAAGACAATCAGGAACAAACAAATTCAAAACATACTTCTCCTCAAAAGACCCAGAATCTGTCTGAATTAGGAAATTCTCAGAGGCTAGACACCCTAATCAAAGCCTATAAAGGAAGGATTCAAGAGGGACCAAGCCCTGCAGATCATGCAATGGCTTATCCCATACCGGATTTAGAGCATGAAAGGATGCTAAAATGCAAACAAATTATCCAGGAAACACAACTCAGATTAGGGGAAGAAGACAGCTCTCGGAGAACATTTGATCAGCATGAAAAAACAAAAACCAAGGAAGATGATAAAGAAGGAAATCCACAAATAACATTCCAAATGATCTTAGATGAACATTGTAGTATTACATGTCATACAACATGGGAAAATTTGTTGAAACAAAATCCTCACCTACAAAACAAGATGAACAAAGGAGAAACAATATCGGGAAACCTTCATTCACCAACACAAGAATTAGAGGAACTATGGTATATTCCTATTGACAAAATAGGAGGATATTGTGAAGGAGAAGAAGGGAATTCAACCTTAAAATTACAATATGGAAAACATTCAGCAAAAGCCATTTTGGATAGTGGATCAGGAGTGGCTATAATGACTAAACAAACCTGGGAGAAATGGGGAAGAAATGAATTACTACCCACTAAAATGAGATTACAACTTGCAGATGGACATATAGAAAAACCCCTAGGAATTTTGGAGAAAGTGATTGTGGACATATGCGGCATAGAAATAGAGCATACCTTTGCTATAGTAGAATTTCCACAATCCACATCTTATGAAATTATCCTAGGAAGACCCTTCATGAGACAAATGCAAATTGTACAAGATTGGGGTAATGATTGTTTGTATCTTCAGAACCAGGGGAGAATAACAAGAGTAAACTTAAGAAATGGCCACTATTGTGACATATCTCCTAGAGAATGGTATAAAATACATCAAAATCAACAAGAAAGTGAAGAATCAGAGAGGGAGGATCAGGAAGAGGGTGAATCAGCAGTTTGGAAGTGTAACATATTAAGAAATATTACAAATAGGAAAAGGAAGTTAAGAAGAGAAGATTGTGTGGAAGAAAGAGAAATACAAGATGAAAGTTATGTGCCTCAACAATTCAAAGATGAAGAGTTTGAGCCTTATGGATGGAATCAAATCTTAGCTACCATGGATTTGGCCAGTGAGGAATATGTGGGAGTGGAATTCCAAAATGAGGAAGGATTTGATATTTTCCACATTAGCATACACATGATAGGAGTATCAAAAACAGAAGAGGATCAAAATCAAGAAATGATATTAAAAGAAGGAAAATCACAATATTTGGAAACAGTAAAAGCTGAGGATGCAATCAAAGACAAAATCTCAGGCAAATACAAGGAACATAAACACAAGGAAATAGAAAGAGACCAGGAGAAAGAAAAGAAAGAGAAAGAGATAAACAGAGATCAATACTTTGATGTACCAGCAAACTTTAAAACTTATGAAGTAGAAGACAGACTACTTCTGAAAATGAAACCAAAAAGAGAGAAGAAGAAAGGGGAAGCATATGATAATGAAGAACAAACAAAGAAAATTGTAATTACACAGGAAGAAGGAGAAGAGAGACAAATAGTAATAGCTGATGACATGACATCACAAGAAGAAGAAGCATTAAGGAACCTGGCAAAGAACTATAGGGATGTATTTGCTTACAATTATAAAGATTTGAAAGGAATTGATCCAAAAATTTGTGAGCATAAGATTCCTATGACACCTGATGCAAAACCAAGCAAACAGAGACATTATACATTTAATGATAAATATTCTGCCAAAATAAAGGAAGAAATTGACAAGTTATTGGCTGCTAAGTTCATTTATGAAATAGAGTACACTGAATGGATATCACCTATAGTTGTGGTGCCAAAAAAGAACGGGAAACTTAGGGTATGCATTAACTTGAAGAAAGTGAATGCAGCAACTATAAGGGATAGTTATCCACTGCCAATAACAGATCATCTTCTTGAGAGAGTTGCAGGAAAGGAAGTCTATAGTTTTCTAGATGGCTTCTCAGGATACAATCAAGTACCTATAGCTTTAGAGGACCAACATAAGACTGCCTTTTCTACAGAATGGGGGGTTTATGCTTTTAGGGTTATGCCCTTTGGATTGACCAATGCCCCAGCAACTTTTCAAAGGTTGATGTGTCATATTTTCAAAGAATTCCTGAGAAATGTGATGGAAATCTATGTAGATGATTTATGCACTTTTTCTTTAAAAAGACAAGATCATTTACAAGATTTGGAAAGAATATTCAAGAAGTGCAAGACATATAGAGTATGCTTAAACCCTGAAAAATGTGTATTCTATGTCAGACAAGGAAGAATGTTGGGTCACATAGTGTCAAAAAATGGAATTTCTACTGATGAGAAGAAAATAAAAGCCATAATAGAGCTTCCTAGACCTACAAATGTGAAGGAACTCCAAACTTTTATGGGACATTGTGGGTACTACAGAAAATTTGTATACAAATTTGCTGATATAGCCAAGCCCTTATATGCCCTCATCACAAAGTTTGAGTGGACTGAAGAATGTGACCAAGCATTTGAAACATTAAAAACTTGTTTGGTGACAGCACCAATTTTAAAAACACCTCAGTGGGATAAAATCTTTCATGTACATGTCGATGCTTCAAATTATGCTCTGGGATGTGTGTTAGCACAACCTATAGAAGGAAGCAAATTAGATTTCCCAGTAGCATATGCAAGTAGACAATTAAATATTGCAGAAAAAAATTACACAACCACTGAGAGAGAAGGATTGGGAATGATCTTTGCTGTCAAAAAATACAGACATTATCTATTGGCCAACAAGTTTAAATTCTTTGTGGATCACCAAGCTCTACTCTATTTAGTAAATAAACCATGTCATACAGGAAGAATAGTAAGATGGTTTCTTTTACTAATGGAATTTGAATTTGAGGTGGTGGTTAGACAAGGAAAAACACACTTGAGAGCAGATCATTTATCAAGAATCCAGTCAAAAGAACCTAGTTCACCTATAGATGATGATCTGCCAGATACATACTTATTCAAGGTGGAAAGTGTTCCTAAATGGTCGATGTCATTAATTCCTTTGCTAACCATGGGACCTTGTAGGTCATTAGCAAATAACACACATCTGGTGTTACAAAGCAGGAATTTCATGTTGTTAGCTGGACATTTGTATCACCTCAATCAGTCAGGTATACTGGAATATTGTACTCCAAAAGAGGAGCAACATGAATATGTAAGAAAAGCTCATTGCTGGAATCCATGTACTCATGCTTCTACGATTGTCACTCTAAGTAACCTTAATAGGATGGGAGTACATTGGCCAAATAAGATTCAAGATGTGGGGAGATATATTGATAACTGTCAAAAATGTCAAACATGGCAGAAATCAGAATTAATAACTTTATATTGGTTTCAGAAAAACCCTGAATGGAGTGAAAATATTGTTGAGAAGTTGAAGAGAAAGGAGAAAGGGAAACAGGTAATAGCTGGTGCTGATTCAAGAAATCTACAAGTGATCTCAGAGGAATATCAACTCATAGGAGAACAATTATACAAGAAAGTAATGGATGGATATCTGAGAATTTGTGTTCCAGAAGAAAAGTATTTAGAGATGTTGGAAATGGCACACTCGGGAGTAGCTGGAGGACATTTCTCAAGTGATAGAACAGCCAAACTCATCTTATATTCTGGCTTTTGGTGGCCAACCCTATTTCCCGATGCTAGAACTTATGTAAAAAGATGTGATGTCTGTCAAAGGGTAAGTCAACCAAACAAAAGAGATAACATGCCATTAATTCCTTTAATTTCAGCCAGAGCTTTTAGTAAATGGGGATTGGACTTTATTGGACCAATACATCCTCCAGCCAGACAATCTCATGCAGAATACATACTAGTAGCTACAGATTATTTGACAAAATGGGCTGAGGCCAAAGCTACTAGAAGAAATGATGCTCACACCACTGCTAGATTTTTGTATGAAAACATTATCACTAGATTTGGACTACCAATTGAATTGGTAAGTGATAGGGGGACTCATTTTTTGAATCAGATCATAGAAAACATGACCAATTATTTCATGATTAGTCACAATAAGTCAGCCCCATATCACCCACAAGCCAATGGGTTAGCAGAAAGTACTAATAAAGTACTTTGCAATGTATTGTCCAAATTAGTCAACACAAACAGAAATGACTGGGATTCTCAACTTAATCATGTTCTTTGGGCTTATAGAGTGGCATACAAAACGGCTTTAGGGACTACACCATTTAATTTGGTATATGGCCAGAATGCAGTTTTACCCATGGAATTTCTTATTCCAACATTGAAGGTGGGTAGCCAATACAATTGGACAGGACATGAATTATCTGAGAGAGTCATAGATTTGGAAAAACTGGGAGCATCGAGACTCCAAGCAGTGATGAGTATATACACAAACAAGAAAAGACAAAAAGCTTATCATGATGTTCACATAAAAGACAAAGATCTACAAGAAGGAGACCTGGTCTTAGCTTACACAATCAAGGAACATCAGAAAAAGTTTCAGAAAAAAGGTCATGGGCCATATATCATACATCAGATAAGCAAGAGTGGAGCTATTCAATTAGCCAACATTGATGGGGAAATCATGCCAAATTTCATAAGTGGATGTAGAGTGAAGAGGTATGAGTGCCCATTAACTACTGAGGAATGGAGAAGATTGCAAAAGGCCCAAAACAGGAAAAAAGAAGAAGAAAGTATTAGAAAGGAGGCTCAACTAGAAGCCAAAGAGAGAATTAGGAAATTGAAACAAGTGTGCTTATGTGAAAACACTCTAAAGCAAAAAGAACATTTGCCTTTGATTATGATGAATTATCAGAATGAAAACATAAGGGTTTTGATAGATTCAGGAGCTCAAGTGAATCTAATTAGCTCAGCCTTGATCAATACGTTTAACCTTAAGAGAGCTGAAAGCAGAATTTTGATCAAAACCCTGGGAGGGAAAAGAATTCAGAGCGTATCTTCACTTTCTATTAAAGTTAAATTTAATAATGAATATATGGAGATAGATTGTGAAGAGTGGCCAGACCATTTAATGGCTGAAAAGCTGATTTTAGGGCAACCATGGCTCAAACAAGGTAAAGTCATCTTAAATTTTGAAAAAATGAAGCTTAATTTGACCATCAAGGACAAAAAGTTTTTAATGTTCTTTCTGAGTAATGAAGAACATGTAGTTCATATGGATGTTCATGACCCAGATCTCGAAGGATTTACTTTCTCAATGGAGGACAAGAACATTTTGACAATACAAAGTGATCAAGCTTCATACACTCAAGACCAGCAAAAGACTGAAGAGGTAAAGGTGGATGAGGAGACAAAACAAAGAAGACTATTATTGCCAAATTTGCAATATCAACAAATCAGAACAAGAGGAATATGGAAACAGGTCATGCACAGTTATTGCTCACCAAAACAGGAAATTAGAACAAAATGGATATGGAAGCCAAAAAGTGTCACAAAATGTTCATCCACACAGCATGGATATTTCCATAACAGAAGGACAAATGAAGTAAAACATTACTGGGTGAAAAAATCAGAATTGGGTCAATGGAAGAGGGATAATCCACAGTGGACCTATCTTTGGAATTTTGAAAATGACAAAAAAATATTTCCTTCTTTCCCCTTAGAAGAAAATTAGGAGGGGAAGGAAAGAAGAAGAAGAAAAAAAAAAAAAAACCCAGAAAAATATATTTTATTTTCTTTATTTTCTTTCTAAAATTAAAAAAAAAAAAAAAAAAACACAAAGCAAGATATAGGGAGGGAAAGAGTAACTTATTATGGAAAAAAGTTGTTTTGTCTTATTGTTGTTTAATTTTTTGTGATCATTTTTTTTTACCACTACTTTTTCAAGTTTCTTCATTAATCATCTTTTCTAGCATCATCTTTCTATTCAGGAATTGTTTTTTGAGCAAGGAAGTGACAATTGGAGAGAGCACATTAGATGTCTTGCTACACCTGTATTGCTCACTTAAAATTGAGTCTCTTGGAAAAAAGCAAAAATTGCTTGGAACTTGTCTTTCTTATTTTTTATATATGTCAGTAACATTCCAGAATAATATAGTATTTTCTTGTGAAATCTTGTGACTCATGTGGGTGGAGTATTTTCTTTTCCGTTATATATAAATACAGGATGGTGAATGCAAAGGAGTTGACAATCCATGACTTCAAAGCTGATTCAGTGACTTTGTCCAGAGGACACTGGTTTTTGGATAGTGATGCAGCTGAAGAACAAGTGGACTTAGAATCAGATGAAGACCAAGAAATCCCAGAAGCTGAAAAAATAGCAAAAGAACTTAAAGAAATTCTGGGAGTAATAGGACAGCATATCTTCACAGTAGCAGTGGGAGGATATAAGTACACTATACTGTGCCAGGAATTTTACAGGTTTCAGAAAACTTCTGTCAACCTCAAGAGATGGAAAGCTGTGGGATTGCACAAGCTCTTGGAAGAACCTATTTTCTTTATTGACTTTGAAAGAGTAGCACAAGTGATGGGTAGTTTGGAGGAAGTGGGAAAAGGTAATGATGCCTACTTCAGATGCAAAGTGAAGAACAAGGACAATCAGGAGGTACGGATAGTTATCAAAGCAGAACATATCAGAGCCGCCTTACAGTTCTATCCAATGGGCACCAAACTGGACCAAAGTTTTGTCAAGAAGAATAAGGAGACTTACATTGGATATGTAAAGTTCACCGACTTCAAGGGAAGAGAAAATGAAGAATATGCTATAAGAATGTTCTTGCGGTTCTTTTGTTTTCCAAAATTACCAAGGTACACCATGCCTCATAAGTCAGTAACTCTATTGATGTTCAATAACAAAGATAGAACCAAGCCATTTGGGGTGATGGATGTCTCACCATACATGAACAGCTGAAGGAGGCAGCAAAACACTGGGAGCAGAAGAAATTCATGAATGGAGCCCAGTATTTGACAAGAATCATTTATCATGTTCTAGGAATGGAAGAACAGTTAAAGTTAGCTCTTGAAGCACAGTACTTCAGAAATCTGATGTCAGGAATCAAAAGTCCCCCAAGAAAAGCACTTGGAAAAGAATCAGAAGGACAAACTCGCATGAGGGGAACAGGAATGAAGAGAAAAGTAATATCTGAGGAAGTGATTCCAGTAAAGAAAAGAAAGTTGGACCCCAGAAAAGTAGAATTAGAACAGGCAGAAGAAACAAGAGAGGAACAGGTGGCAGCACAGAAAAAGGTACAATCCTCCAGTGAACCTCACCCTCCGCAGATAAGTAAAGAACAGCTTTATACTTATCTCACTCAAGGAAACAACAAAAGAGCTATATATGAGGCACAATATCAAAAAATGTTGGAAGATTTTTCATGCAAAGCTACAGATTGGATCCAAGAAGAGGTGGAGCACTATGAAGCATTACATGAAGAAATGATGGCAGCCGAAACTGAAGAGATATTTGTGAAGAAGGAGGTAGAATTGCTGGCATACTTCAAGGAGTTGCAAGGACCTCCAGAGGCCAGGACTACTGTGATAGTGAAAAAGAAGATGCCAAGGAAACCTGTCCAAAAGAAGAAGATGATAAAGAAAGGGAAAGGAAAAATGGCAGATGAACCTGTGATAAAAGAAATGGAACAAGTAATTACAAAAGAAACACAGAAGCTAATCATGGTAAAGGAAGTATCAAAGTCTACAGAACAAGAAGTAGGAGGATCCTCACGATTCTCATCTGATTCAGATAGTGATATTGAAAGCTTCTTGTTAAAAAGTCTAAATCTTTCAATACCAAATACTCCTAATGTGGTTACACAGGCCACAGAGAAGCTGAAGACACCTGAGGATTCAAGTAAGAAATCTCAAGAGAAGCAGACACAGGAGGAAATAGTTCCACAGATGAGTGCTGAAGAAAAAAGAAGGCTGTTAAAAGGAAAGGCAAGAATGACAGAAGAGGAAAACCAGAAGAGAGATGAAGATAGCTCTGGAATAATGAATGTTGATGAAAATTCAATATGGACCAAACCTTCACAGACACAATTCCAATTGAATGCAAGATTGACTGCAAGTTTAGAGGAACTAGCAAAGAAGGTATTCGGAAGTTCAAATAATCAGCAGAAGGATGCATCCGAAGAACAGGAAAGCAAGAAGTTAGAACCAGAAAAGAATGCTCAAGAGGTCTTGGGACAAGTAATGGAGGAAGGAATTGTTCAAAGTATAAAGGATGTGCTGCAGGATATAAAAAGCAGTGGGGAATTTACATCTAAGAATGATCAAGAACAAGAGGTAGAAGCAGATTTTATGGACATTGAGGAGCAAGATCAAGAATACACAAATGAGAAAAGTAATGACCAGGTTGCTTGTACAAAAGAAATTGAATCAGTTGAAGTTCACGAAAAACAGGAACAGGAAGAGCAACTCAGGAAAGTTCAACAAACTCTTGTTGGAAAGGACTCAAACAGAAGTCAGGAAACTCTAACACAAGAGAAGGAGATACAAACTAAGGGAGACCAGCTCTTTACAGAGAAGCAACAAGTATTGGAAGAAAAGAAGTCATTAGAAAAGAAGAGGGCTTCATATTTTTCAGAGCAGAAGAGTGCAAATGACAAAGCACTAGTTTATGAAGAGGATGATACCAATCAGGATACAAAGAATGATGATCACAGTTATGAAGAACAAGACATTCAGGACATAGAAGATGAAACAGCAGCAGAAGAAGATGATGTGGGTAAAGAAGATAAGCAAATTGAAGTTAGACAGACAGAAATAGAAGTAGGGTTGGAAAGAATACCCAAAAATATAAGATCAGCTTGTCAAATAATTATGAGCAACATTGAACAGTTCAGACCATCTAGCAGAAATATGATCATATCAGGAATGGTGGCTGAATCAGAATTTGAAAAAGGAAGTTTAATTATCAAAGAACACAAGAGGGAAAAAGAGCAGATGACAGAGCAATTAAGGGTGATGAAGGAAAGGAATGAAGAATATATCAATAGAATCATTGCTTTGGAAGAAGCTGAGGTTCAGAAGCAGAACAGGATCCAATATTTGGAAGAAAAGAGTGTAAAGTTATCATAGCAGAATGCCAAAATGGAAATGGAACTAAAAGCCATAGGAGGAAGATACAGAACTTTACAAACATCCTATCAAATTCTGACTAGAGCACATGAAGAGATTAATAAAGTGTTGTTAGAAGAAGGTCAACTACAAGATGGAGGTAAACCTGTTCAATTGACAGAGGAAGAAAAGGAAGAGCTGCATAAAGAAATTCAAAGACTTCAAATAGAATTAAAAGAGGCCAAAGAAATGGAGAAACAGGCAAACACTCATGCTGCCACATCAATGAGAGGGTATCATCAATTACATATGGAGGTAGAGAAGGAAAGAAGTGAATGGCAAACAAAGATGGAGAAAGAAAGAATTGAGTGGAGGAAGGAAAAGGAGTTATGGGCAGCTCAGAACAAAAGTTCAATGATGACTATAGAAGAATTACAGAAACAGTTGGAGAAATCAAAAGTTCAAGAAGAAATTCAAGATCAAGTACAGGCAGAAGATACAGATAAAAGGGAATATGAAACAGGGGATTTTGACAGGGAACAAGAGAACAAGGAACCAGCAGCCAAAGAAACAGAGGAAAAGTATTCTGAAGATTTTGTCCAAAAATTATTGACCAATAGAGAGTCAAGAATGGAATTTATCAGAAAAATGCATGATGAGTATGAAGATCAAATAGTTACCTTTGCTCTGAATAAAGGCATTAATCCAGATCAGCATCATTGGGCTGCAGATGGATTGGGAATACCTTTCTGTATGATTTTGGAGAGTATAAAGAATTATCAATTGGCCAGAGTAGGGCTATCTCCAAACAAATACCTTGAGTATGAAGAAGATATTAATGTCACGAAGGAGTTATTTGAAAGAGCAAATCCTAAATGGAGAAATAAGTGGTTGGATGCCAATAAGGAATGTAGGAAAATCTGGAAAGAGGCACCTTTGCATTTAAAGATCAACCCAGCTTATTGCCCAGTTGCCAGAAGAAGAGAATGGACTGTTTTTTGGGAAAGAAGAAAAACAGGGCAGATTCCAGCAAAATGGCTGAACTTTCCAAAAATAGCAGGTCCAAAGGCAGGAACTTGGCCTACAAAAAGTTACATGGTGAACACTGCTGAGTTAGTGTTAACAACATATAAAGATGTTAATGATCCGGCTTGTATATTACTTGTCAGAATAATGAGGTTAATTCTAGCCTGTATAGAGACCTACACTGATACAGATGTCAGAATTTTGAACTACATAGGTTTTAATTCGCCAACAGATGCTCTTTTGTTTGATTTGAGTGAGACACCAGACAGGATTTGTTTGATGGCCTACTACAGTAGAATAATATTTTTGGGCAGTCATTTTTTGCAAATATTTGAAGATGCTTTTGATTATGGATTCTTTGAAAGGGAGTCAGAAATTTTTGGAAACTTATCTGTTGTTACAAAAGCAAGACTTACTGCTTATGAAGCTGCTTATACAGAATATTTGAAAAAGGACGTTATTGACAAACCTGAAGCTGCGATACAATGGAGAAAAGCTTTGTTCGAGATGGTCAACAATTTGAATGTAACAGAAAGAAAAAGCCATGATTTACTGTCACAGATATATCAAAGAAAGAAGAAATGAAGAAAAGTGACCAAAGTAGAGGATCAAAAAAATCTTTCGTCAGGAGCCGAAAGGCTTAGGAGGGGAAGGATGTTGGAAGGTGTATTTTTGGAAAAGCATTTTTGATGTAAAAAAATTAGTAAAAAGTCAAAAAACTTGTAAAATATTTATGCAATGGTTGTAAAAATAAGGAAGAGTCTTCCTTATGTGGTTGAGGATCTCATGTAATTTTTGTAGAATTTTTAGAAACTCTTAGATAGCATTTTTTAGAAAATTAGAGAAAAAGACCTAATTTCAAGTGTGAAAAGGGACACTTGAAAATGTATATAAGTCAATTTTCTCTATTTTGGAGAGGTTGGTTAGTCATTTGCTCAAGCTATCAATAGAGAAGAAAGAGTTTCTGCAAAAATCGTGTTTTCTCCTGTTGAGTGTATTTCCTTTGATGTGTGAGCTTGTCTCTTGCTTAATCATGGAGATTTGTGAGTCACATTTGTGTATTACTGAGTAAGTTGTATGAAGAGAGAGACCTATTGCTGTAATGAGTGGAAAAGGATTGAAGGAAGTTCCAAAATTGTGAAAATCGTCTGTTGGTACAGAATCGCGATTGTCTCGTCTTTGTGATACAGGTGATATTTTTCAATTTTGAGTTCATATTTGTATTCTGCTAATGAAATGGCATGGTTTTGACATAAAGAACATAGAAAATGATGGAGATTTGCCTTAGTTATGGTAAACTCAAGATTTTCTCTTCATCTTCAATTTCTCTGAGCAATCCAGCCATCAATCTCTTATTTCCTTGAATCTATTATCTTGAAGGGGCTGTGGTCTTATGGATATTCCTAGGATTGACAAAATAAAGATGATTTGTTGATTCTTTGTTACTTCATGATTGGAGAGGACAACTTGGAGTCCAAAACAAAACAACTTGTGGATGCATAGTTGTTTTGCTGCCTTCTGTTATTTTGATTCTTCAACGTGCAATCACGTTCAAAGTATCCAGGTTTACCACAATTCCAGCATCCTTTACTATCATTACCTGAATTAGTTCTTTGGAAATTTCTGCGACCTCTTTGACTCCCCCTGCCTCGAAACTGTCCTCTTCCTCCTGCATGATTATGTCGTTGACCTTGATCTTGGTTATTGTTTCCTCTTCCACTTACAAAACCTCTACCTCTACCTCTTCCTCTACCAGAGTAGAATACCTGCTCAGAACTGTGCTTTCCTTGGGAGTTTGAATCCTCACCAAGATTCTTTTCTTCAATAATCAGCATAGATACCAAATCAGCCAAATTCGGAATATTTTCCCTGGTCTGTATAGAAGTTCTGAACTGCTTATATGCAGCTCCTAAACCACGAAGGCACACTTCCACCTTATCATCATCGTCTACATTCATGCCAATAGATGCAAGTGACTCACATATGCTTTTGATTTTTAGAGTGTAGTCACTTACCGACATGCTCTTTTTCTCCAATGTATGCAGCTTGTTCTTGAGTTGCAATTTTCGTGCCTTTGTATTGGTCTCGTACAAAGTGACCAAACAGTTCCAAGCCTCTTTTGGAGTCTTGGCATCCTGTATGTGTCCAATCATGCTATCCTGTATGCTAACAGATAGCCAATACATTACCTTTCGTGCTCCTTGATTCCATTCCTCATATGCTCTTAACTGTTCTACAGTCCGATTCCTTTTTGGAAACTGTGGAGCATTTTCATTCTCTCCTTCAATGTACTTCCAGTAGCCTTTTCCCGTCAAGAAATTCGTCATTCTGAATCTCCAAGCATGGAAGTTGTTCTTGTCCAGCTTATCGCTCATAAGCTGACTCATTCCATCTGCGTTTGCCATTTCTGCAACAATTCACAACACTGCAACACACTACAAGCAACACTTCTGCTTGAACACTGTCGCACTATGACGTGACAGTTCGATCTCAGAAAAGCACAGTTTTTGTGTATCAACAGTACATGGAATCGCTTGAAATTCTGGATCTGGAATATATGAGTGTGGTCGAACACAACGCAAGTTACAATTTTTGAAATTGACCTGGTTTTTCTGTGGGCCCCACCTTGCAGGCTCGAGACGGAGGTCGAGATGGCTCCAAAACTTCAATCTCACAAAAACGAGTGACCCTAAAGGGATAAATCACAAAAATATTTTGAGGTCTTCTACCTTCACACCGATTTTCGTAGCAAATGGAGGTCGTTTGTGAAATCGCGTTTTCTCCACGCCTTGCCGTGTAGTCTTCACCGTCTGCTTCTCCACGAGCTCTCTACAACCACACTGGCTCTGACACCATGTCACGAGGAAGGAGATAAGGAAGAGAGCTCACACACACACTCTCACTCTCAAGGAGAAGCACACACACAAATTGAGGCAAGGAAAAAAAATGATCTTCTTCTTCTTCTTCTATTACATAAAAGGAATGTACAATAATCACCTAAAAACAAGAATACAACAAGTGCAATATATAAAGACCAGTACATAAGGAAAAACCTAATGTCCGTGAATGAGTGAGCTGGCAAGAAACAAATGTGCCATCACTGTCAGTAGATAAATCTAATAAAGCTCAATGAAGTATCTCTGACATATACCCGCATGACCACTATACATGTCAGAGAAACGAAAAACTGGTACGTGTCATCCTGGATCATCACATGTTGAGCTTGATATCTCAACAGACATGGGGTCGACGGGATCATCGTGATGGTCAGGGATTGTTGCGATGGCTCAAGTGAATCGTCGCTGTTGCTCTAGCACAATGGTGAGAACCACATTAAGAAGCTCCACCTCCTTAATGTCAATCCACGGAACAGATAGGAGTGATATGAAGATCGTGAATGTGAGATGAAGTGAGAGTGAAGGTGAGAAGCATAAAGATGCACACACACATACACACACACAACGAAGAGACAAGCAAGACACAATGGAAGGTAGGAAATCAACTCTATTACTCAAGAACACTGTTACAAGCTCAAAATAGTTCTAATCTCTTCTCTACTCAAACAAGCTAACCTCAAAAATGAGCTCTCTAGCTCTTTTTATAGATTCTAGACTAGTTTTGACCGGTTTCACATCTAGTGACCGGCATAGTTAAAAAATAGGTTCTATGTGCTATTTGAAAGGGTAAACGGTGTCTAAAAATAACCAAAATTGGTACGCTCATTCTACCTAAGCTCCTCAAGCTTGAGGACTCCTCGGCTTGCACAAAATGGAGCTATGAATTACAAAAAGGGTTTTTCTATGTTACATATAGTACAAAAGTGATGAAAATCACTGTTGGAGGTTGTGAAGAGTATTTATAAAATATAATTCTTTGAAAAATGATTCGACTGATTCCCTGTTCTGTCTTTACATGCTTCCGCGTCTTCTATGCCTCTGGCTACTGCCAACAATAGCCAAGCCTTAGAACACAGTGCGATTTATTCTTGTTGTCTGTTAGCCTGTTTTAACCCTGTTTTAGGCCCAAACCCTAAACTGGCATAACTTTCTCATACGAAATCTGTTTGCCGTGATTTTGGTTTTGTCGAAAAGTGTTTTCAAGATTATTAGAGATAGTATTTTCAAGTTGACCATACCCAAGGGGAAGAAAACTAGGGGATCTTTAGGATTGTTTTCCACAAAGCCAAATAACAATTTGATCTCTAAATTGCATGAATGAAAATGGTCTCGGGTGTCAATTGAATTTAAATCTTGAACTAACTTTGGGACTTTTACAGGTTCATTGAGAGCATCGAAGGGCATTTTACTCAAGAGTAAGTGCGAGCTTGGGAACACGCTTCCTGGGCACATAGGGGCAATCAAGGAAAGAGACATAAGGTTGGAGATTCTTAACTCCCTCTATCAATTCTTAGCTTAGGCTAAATACGGATAGAGGTTTTGATTCATTAGAGTTACGTTAAGCACGATTTAGTCCAAGAACTCTAACCACTCAAGTGCAAGTACAAAGAGATTACATTTGCGAAACAACATAAAGGAAAAGAATTTAAATCTAGAGACCAAACTCAAGTACAATAAAACCTAAGTGTTCCTTGCAACGAAGATTGATTGGACAAGAAGTGACATCCTAAGAAAAATTAAAAAGAACAAGTGATTACTACAAAAGAACTAAGCAATGAGGTTGTACTTGGGAAAATTGGGGCTATTCAATTCGGCATATGAACCTTAGATCAGGACAACACCTAGGGAGAGATAAACACAGCCTTAGGTCTTCAGAGGCTAGTGTTAGTCATACTGCTAGGTCTTGGGCCCAGCAGTTGAGCCACTATTTGCACTACCCTAGCTCTAAAACTAGCGAGTCGGAGATGTCTCATGGTATGGAGAGACCTGCCGGAAGTTCAGGTGTGACATTTTTACAAAGGGTAGAAGGCCCTTACAAGATGCAACTTGAATACCTTAAGACCAAACGATTAGGTGCTTGCATCTATGAGGAGGGCCTAGGAAGATCTGTGCTCGAGATCAAAAACCGAGATCAACCCATTGGACTAGAACATCCAGCAGTCAAGTTTGAAAATGGAGCATACCTGGACAAAGAAGCAACCATATACGTAGTCACCAGCCACCCAAATAGGACAGACAAATTTGGTAATGTGATCCCAAAAACGGACATAGGAGACCTAGAGCAAGGAAACATAGGTGGAGAGCCTAAAACCCCTCGAGGCAAATCAGTTCTCACTAGAATTATTACACTAGAGTGGGTTCCCCAAGACAATACGAGCATAGATCTGCTTCTAAACTGAGAGACCGATGAAGCCTTTTGGATATATAAGCCTGATCAGTCGAATGAGGTAGGAATGATCACGATCTATGAGTTTAAAGATCTAGATAGCCCAGGCAAAGTGACTTACCTAGACAATACTTCAGAGAGGATCTTTGTGGTCACAGAGCATGGTAGGCATGCCTACACTTGGAAGGGTAAATTTATTTTTCCCCAACCAAGATCTAATGCCTCTTATGGCCACCAAGGAGCTAGAACATCCCAAACCCATGGAGCTCAAAGGGACAGAAGTAGAGACAGGCTAGAAGTAAGTTTTGCCAACCCCTTGGGAAGAGAAAGGATGAGAACAAAGATAGATAGAGTAGAAATTGAGAGACTTAGAGTCCCAAGAAACCAAAGAAATGCTGATGATTTTCCTTTGCCAAGGCCTAGGGAACACCCTAGAACTTTGAGACCTACACAGCTAGTTAAGTCCATGAAGAACTACTTTGATGGCACTGAAGATCCCTATGATCATGTGGCCGAGTTTAGACAAGTCTTGAGAGCTGAACAAGTTGAGGACCTGTTCACGCAAGACAATGCCTTTGGTCTAACCCTTAGGAACACCGCCTTACGTGGTTCCAACCACTAAATGAGAGACAGTTCAGGAGCATACACCAACTTCTAGCGGCTTTCATTATTGAATTCTCTAAGAGTGGTATAAGGCATAATACTTCCTCATTGATCCATAGCTTCAAGCAGACACCTCAAGAGACAGTCCGACTGGCAAGAAGGAGGTTTCGACAATACTTAGAGAGGTGTCCTATTCCTGAGTTACCCACACCAGCTAAACAAGTGGCTTTATTCGTAGATGGACTGCTAAGTGCAAATTTGAGATCATACATGTACTTGAAGGACCCTAGAACCATAGAAGAGTGTGTTCGCATGTGCATAGACATAGAGGATAATCTAGGAGAGGAGTTGGAGCTTTCAAAAATCTACAAAGATTTAGATAGCTCTACCAGCCTCTCTTCCAGGCAATCCACGTATATTGAGGAGCTTGCAGAGAAAGTAGCTTAGAAATTAGGTGTCTCTAGCAAACAGATACCTCGATTTACCCCAAGGAGACGATGCTACACCTGTGGGGGTGACCATTTTGCGATTGTATGTCCTATCATGGCGCAACCCCAAGTGAATCCTAGTAGCCAGTATTGCACGATAGAGCGAAGATACACCAACCACACCGCACAAGACTACCCTTATAACAAAGAAGCTGTCATACAGATTTACCCTCAACCACTTCTGCAACAAGGAAGATACCAGAACCAGTACCCACCACAACAGTATGCTAGGCCCCAGCAACCCTACCAACCACAATATCAGGTCCAACCCCAGCTAATGTAATCCCTCTAAAGTATGCAGCCACAAAAGAGAATTTTAATAGAACCGCAGTGTCAGTAACCCCATTGCTTTCAAAGAGTGACCCCAGTGATCATAGCTTTGACTCTACTCATGTTGATAGCCCCCAGGCTTACTACATGCAGTCACCAGAGCATAACGAGTCATATTACTATGAAGACCCGAGTGACTCTAGTTGGGAGCCAGAGTATGCAAATGTCATGTACGCAAACCCCAACTCTAGACTTCAGCCTAGGCAAGTGAGACCCCCATTTCCTAGAGAACCATGCTACGAATGTCAAGGAGATCACCTCATTCGTGATTGCCCTATGCCTGCACCAACACAAACCCAGTCGGTGATGATTCAGGGCTTTTGTCCCGATTGTGGGAAAGAGCATCTCTTGCGAGATTGTCCTAAGAACCCTAACAATGCACCGAAAATCACTCCTATCAATGTTATTGGGTTAGTTGTAGACTCTACAGGGAGTGTGACTTCCACTACACCAGTGCAAGTGGTCATGAGAGCTCAGGCTTTGCAGCATAACCAAGGCTTAGGCCAAGAAAAGAGTGACGAGGTTAGTGAAACTGAGAGCATAACCAAGAAGAGGACTAGAGCCTAGAAAGATAGTCGAGAAAGGATGAAAAGACAATGGGCTAAGAAGATGAGCGACTTAGAAGAAAGCATAAGAGAAACAAAAGCCAAAATTGTTGAGCTCACCTCTCAAACACACTCTCACATATCACCACCACCATCATCCCTATCACCATCTAATCCACCATCTTTCAACCCACCTCGTACAATTCCACCACCCCCTAGAGTAGGATTAGTGTTAGCCGACCCCACTCTTGAGGACATAGACATGATGCTTAAGGCATATCAGGCCAGAATCCAAGAAGGGCCAAATGTGACGGATCATGAAAAGTGCTACCCTAGAGCGGATCTAGAGATAGAAAGAACCAAGCTTTGCGCAAAAATGGTAGCATTGGCTCAGACCATGTTTGAAGCAAGTTGCCTGTTCAACTACTCTTGCTCAGCTAAGGCACAATTGCACTTGGATGGACTATTAGAAAAGTTAGAGAGCATAATTGCGAGATCTACCAAGGAAGGAAATTCCCAAGGAAGAGACGAGGTAAGTAAAAAAATAAGCATTCCCCCCCAAGAAGCTTATGTGCCCAACTCCACAGAGCCAGACACATCTTCTTCTATAAATCGGTACTCACCTGAATTCCTGTGAGAGATTCAAGAAGAGAAATGGGCTAAAGTCCCTCCTCCCATTGAACTTGTGGATGATGCACAGGATCAATTCCCACAAGACATTCGTTACATTTATGAGGAACAAGAGAGTGCACAATCTCACGAGAGATAAGACTTTGAGTCTAACTCCTTACAGGAACTACCCCATTTCACAGGCCCATGGGAAGCTAAGTCTACTTGTATGAGAGCACCCACGGTCATGGTAAGAAACGAAGACTCCTTCATACCTAGGAACACAGAGATAGTGAAAAACACTAAAGTGCAGTGCCATCTCACCTTGGAAGAGCTACTCAAGGTTAGGCTAGAACTGTGGAAGCATGTAGCCAATCAAGTGCCAAAAGTAGCAAAACCTCGTTTCTAGGTGGGATCTAATAGAATAGTGCCAGAAATACCCTTCGATAAAATAGGAGACATGAGCGAAGGAGAAGAAGGAAACACCTATCTTCCCATTACCCATGAAGGATACACAACCAATGCAATTTTGGATTCCGGGTCAGGAGTTGCAATTGCTACCACTTCCTTATGGAAGCGTTGGGGTAAGCCAGCACTCAGGTCAACGAGAATGAAATTGAAAATGGCCGATGGTCACATTGAGAGACCCTTAGGATTGCTATAAGGAATAAATCTCACCACATGTGGTGTGGAGTTTGAGCATACTTTTGCTATATGTGACTTTAGCAAAAATCATGCCTATGAGATTGTTTTGTTTTGGACTCCAAGTTGTCCTCTCCAATCATGAAGTAACAAAGAATCAACAAATCATCTTTATTTTGTCAATCCTAGGAATATCCATAAGACCACAGCCCCTTCAAGATAATAGATTCAAGGAAATAAGAGATTAATGGTTGGATTGCTGAGAAAAATTGAAGATGAAGAGAAATTCTAGGGTTTACCATATCTAAGGCAAATCTCCATCATTTTCTATGATCTTTGTGTCAAAACCATGCTATTTTATCAGCAGAATACAAATATGAACTCAAAATTGAAAAATATCACCTGTATCACAGAGACGAGACAATCGCGATTCTGTACATTCAGACGATTTTCACAATTCTGGAACTTTCTTCAATCCTTTTCCTCTCATTACATCAGTAAACCTCTTCCTTCATACAACTCACTCAGTAATACACAAATGTAACTCACAAATCTCCATGATTAAGCAAGAAACAAGCTCTCACATCAAAGAAAATACACTCAACAGGAGAAAACACGATTTTTGCAGAAACTCTCTCTTCTCTATTGATAGCATGAGCAAATGACTAACCAACCTCTCCAAATTAGAGAAAATTGACTTATATACATTTTCAAGTGTCCCTTTTCACACTTGAAATTAGGTCTTTTTCTCTAATTTTCTAAAATTATGCTATCTAAGAGTTTCTAAAAATTCTACAAAAATTACATGAGGTCCTTGACTACATAAGGAAGACTCTTCCTTATTTTTACAACCATTACATAAATATTTTACAAGTTTTTTGGCTTTTTACTAATTTTCTACATCAAAAATGCTTTCCAAAAATACACCTTCCAACATTCTTCCCCTCCTAGAGCTTTTGGCTCCTGACAAAAGACTTCCTTATGTGAGCTCAGCTTTATTTCTTCTTCCTTTGATACACTTGTGACACCAAATCATGGCTCTTCCTTTCTGTGACATTCAAGTTATTGACCATTTCAAACAAGGCTTTCCTCCATTGTACTGCAGCTTCAGGCTTATCTATGACATCCTTCTTCAAGTATTCTGTGTAAGCAGCTTCATAGGCAGTAAGTCTTGCTTTTGTAACAACAGATAAGTTTCCAAAAATTTCTGACTCTCTTTCAAAGAATCCATAATCAAAAGCATCTTCAAATATCTGCAAAAAATGACTGCCCAAAAATATTATTCTACTGTAGCAGGCCATCAAACAAATCCTGTCTGGTGTCTCACTTAGATCAAACAATAGAGCATCTGTTGGCGAATTAAAACCTATGTAGTTCAAAATTCTGACATCTGTATCAGTGTAGGTTTCTATACAGGCTAGAATTAACCTCATTATTCTGACAAGTAGTATACAAGCAGGGTCATTGACATCTTTATAATTTGATATGACAGACTCAGCAGTATTCACCATGTAACTTTTAGTAGGCCAAGTTCCTGCCTTCGGACCTACTATTTTTGGAAAGTTCAGCCATTTTGCTGGAATCTGCCCTGTTTTTCTTCTTTCCCAATAAATAGTCCACTCCCTTCTTCTGGCCACAGGACAATAAGCTGGGTTAATCTTTAAGTGTAAAGGTGCCTCCTTCCAGATTCTCCTACACTCTTTATTGGCATCCAACCATTTATTCCTCCATTTTGGGTTAGCTCTTTCAAATAATTCCTTTGTAACATTAATATCCTCTTCATATTCAAAATACTGATTTGGAGATAATCCCACTCTGGCTAACTGATAATTTTTTATGCTTTCCAATACCATACAAAAAGGAATTCCTAATCCATCTGCAGCCCAATGGTGCTGATCTGGATTGATGCCTTTATTTAAAGCAAATGTGACAATCTGGTTTTCATAATCATCATGCATTTTTCTCATAAACTCCATTCTTGATTCTCTGCTAGTCAGCAACTTCTGAACAAATTCCTCAGCGTATTCTTCCTCAGATCTTTTGGCTACTGCTTCATAATTTTCCTGTTCTTTATCAGCATCTCCTGTTTCATACTCTCTTGTATTGGTATCTTCTGCATGTACCTGATTCTGAACCTCTTCCTGAGCTTTTGATTTCTCCAGTTGTTTCTGTAAATCTTCTAAGGTCATCCTTAAGCTTTTATTCTGAGTTATCAAATCTTCTCTTTCTTTCATCCAGTCCATTCTTTCTCTTTCCAACTTGTCCTGCCAATCCTTCCTCTCTTGCTCTGTATTCAAAAACAACTTGTTATACCCCCTCATAGCTGTAGCAGCATGTGTACTTGCCTGCTTTTCTAGTTCTTTGGCTTCCTTTAATTCTTCTTGGAGTTTCTGAATTTCTTTATGCATTTCATCTTTTTCTTCCTCTGTCAATTGGGCAGGTTTACTTCCATCTTTTACTAGACCTTCTTCTAGCAGCAACTTATTAATATCTTCATGGGCCCTAGTCAAAATTTGATATGAGGTTTGTAGTGTTCTGTATCTTCCTCCTATGGTTTTTAGTTCCATTTCCATCTTGGCATTCTGTTCTGATAACTTCTCACTCTTATCCTCCAAATATTGTATTTTGTTTTGCTTCTGAACTTCAATTTCTTCCAAAGCAATTATTCTATTGACATACTCTTCATTTTCTTCTGTATTGACCTCAGTTGTTCTGACATCTGCTCCTTTTCCTTTCTGTGTTCTTTGATAATCATACTCCCTTTCTCAAATTCAGATTCAGCCACCATGCCTGATATGATCATATTCCTGCTAGATGGTCTGAATTGTTCAATATTATTCATGATTATTTGACAGGCTGACCTTATATTCTTGGGTATCCTTTCCAAACCAACTTCCACCTCTGTCTGTCTGATTTCAATTTGCTTATCTCTTTTACCTTCCTCATCTTCATCTGCTTTTGTTTCATCCTTTATATCCTTTGTATCTTGTTCTTCATTACTGGAAGCATCATTCTCTGTTTCTTGATTAATATCATCTTCTTCAAGCTCCAATACTCTGTCCTTTGCACTTTTCTGATCTGAGAGGTTTGAAATTCTATTTTCTTCCACTGAATTCCTTCCTTCTTGACCTTGCATTTCTTCTCCCTGTCCTAGGGTTTCCTGATTGTTTTCTAGCTCTTTTTCATCCTGGCCTGATTGATCCTCCCTAAGTTGCTCTCCCTGTACCAATTTTTCTTGAACTATTATTGATTCAATATCC
This sequence comes from Ceratopteris richardii, assembly GCA_020310875.1. Lineage (NCBI taxonomy): Eukaryota > Viridiplantae > Streptophyta > Polypodiopsida > Polypodiales > Pteridaceae > Ceratopteris > Ceratopteris richardii. The sequence continues at coordinate 140,879,629 of CM035407.1, forward strand.
TCCACATGGATAGCCTGATCATCATTTTTCTGCATTTCCTGTCTTCCCGTTTCTTGAGCTGTATCTGATACATTTGCATGAAAAACTTTTATTTGATCATCACTCCCCTGATTTGTATATTCATGATCTTGCTCATCCATATCCATAGAATCTATTCCTTCTTCCTGTTCCTGCTCACCATTGTATGTAGATTCCTTATTACTGTTTATCTCCTGCAGTACATCTTTTATACTTTGAATAATTCCTTCCTCCATTACCTGTCCTAAGACCTCTTGAGCACTCTTTTCTGGTTCTAACTTCTTGATTTCCTGTTCTTTAGGTGCATCCTTCTGCTGAATATATGAACTGTCGAATACCTTCTTTGCTAGTTCCTCTAAACTTGCATTCATTTGAAAATGTGTCTGTGAAGGCTTGGTCCATATTGAATTTATACCAACATTCACTATTCCAAAGCTATCTTCATCTCTCCTTTGGTTTTCCTCTTCTGTCATTCTTGCCTTTCCTTTTAACAGTCTTCTTTCTTCTTCAGCACTCATCTGTTGGACAGTTTCTTCATGAGTCTGCCTTTCTTTAGACTTCTTATTTGTATCCTCAGGTGTCTTCATTTTTTCTACAGCCTGTATAGCTACATTAGGAGTGTTGGGTATTGACAAGTTTAAACTTTTCAACAAAAAACTCTCAATGTCACTATCTGACTCGGATGAGAATCGTGAGGATCCTCCTACTTCTTGCTCTGTAGACTTTGATACTTCCTTCACTGTTGTAGACTTCTGAGTTGCTTCAATGACTGTTGCTTCTATGTCTTCAACTGTTGTAACTTCAGCTACTGCTTTTTCTTTTCCCTTCTTGACTAGTTTCTTCTTTTGGACTTGCTTTTTTGGCACTTTCTTTTTTACCACAACAGTAGTCCTGGCCTCTGGAGGTCCTTGCAACTCTTTGAAGTATGCCAGCAACTCTACTTCTTTTCTCCCAAATATTTCTTTGGTCTCGGCTGCCATAATTTCCTCATGTAAAACTTCATAATGCTCCACCTCCTCCTGTATCCAATCTGTAGCCTTGCAGGAATAGTCTTCCAGCATTTTCTGATATTGGGCTTCGTACATTGCTCTTTTATTGTTTCCCTGAGTTAAATAAGTAAATAATTGCTCTTTACTAGTCTGTGGAGGGTGAGGTTCACTAGAGGATTGTACTCCTTTTTGGGCTGCCAAATGTTCTTCTTTTGTTGCTTCAATCTGCTCCATTTCTATTTTTCTTGGATCCACTTTCCTCTTCTTAACAGGTACTACTTCTTCAGAGATAATTTTCCTCTTCATCCCAGCTCCCCTCATACTGGTTTGTCCCACTGTGTCTTTAGCTTGCATCCTTTTGGGAGGACTTTTTACTCCTGACATCAAATTTCTAAAGTATTGGGCTTCTGGAGCTAATTTCAATTGTTCTTCCATACCCAAGATATGATAAATAATTCTTGTCAAAAACTGGGCTCCATTCATAAATTTCTTCTGCTCCCAATGTTTGGCTGCTTCCTTTAACTGTTCATGGATGTATGGTGAGACATCCATAACTCCAAATGGTTTGGTTTTGTCCTTATTGTTGAACATCAACAGAGTTACTGATTTGTGAGGCATGGTGTATCTAGGCAGCTTGGGAAAACAAAAATATTGCAAAAACATTCTGATTGCATATTCTTCATTCTCTTTTCCTTTAAAATCCGTGAACTTTCCATATCCTGTATAAGTATCCTTATTCTTTTTTACAAAGCTTTGATCCAGTTTGGTGCCCATTGGAAAAAATTGTAAAGCAGCTCTAATATGTTCTGCCTTAATGGTAATACGCACCTCCTGATCATCTTTGTTCTTCACTTTGCACCTGAAATAAGCATCATTCTTTGTTCCAACTTCTTCCAAACTGTTCATTACCTGTGCTACTCTTTCAAAGTCAATGAAGAAGATTGGTTCCTCCAATAGTTTATGCAATCCCACAGCTTTCCATCTTTTTAAGTTGACAGTAGTTCTTTGGAACCTATAAAACTCCTGGCACAACATGGTGTATTTATAACCTCCCACTGCTACTGTGAAGATGTGCTGACCTATTACTCCCAGAATTTCCTTCAGTTCTTTTACTGCTCCTTCTGCCTCTGGAATTCCTGTATCTTCATCTGATTCCAGGTCCACCTGCTCCACTGTGGTCTCATTGTCCAAGAACCAATGTCCTCTTGACAAGGTTACTGAGTCAGCTTTGAAGTCATGAATGGTCAATTCTTTTGTATTCACCATCCTGTGTTTATATATCAAAGAAAAGAAAAAACACTCCACCCACATGAGTCACAAGAATTCACAAAAAATACTGTCTCATCTTGGTATGTCACTGATATAAACAAATGAAAGAGACAAGTTCCAAACAATTTTTTCTTTTCCCAAAGGACTCAATTTTTAAGTGAGCAAAACAGGTGTAGCAAGATATCTAATGTGCTTTCTTCAATTGTCAATTCCTTACTCATAAAAGAAAACAATTCTTCAATAGGAAGAAGATGATGGAAAAGATGATTAATGTAAAGACTTAAAAAAAATAGAAATAAAAAAGATGGTCACACAAAATTTTGAACAAAATAATATAGATTTTCCATGATAAGTTACTTTCTCCCTCCCTATATCTTGCTTTTGTGCTTTTAATTTTAGATAGAAATTAAAATACATTTTTTTTTTTTTCAATTTATCCTCTTTTTTTCAATTTATTCTCTATTTTTTTTTTTTAATAATAATGACATTTTTCTGCTTTCCTTCCCCTCCTAATTCCCTTTCAAGGAAAAAGCATTTAGAAGAACATGTTGCTTTTGTCATTCATTCTCCCTCCTTTTTTTTTTTTTTTTTTTTTTTAATAGTATTTTGTTCCACCGATCTGAAAATAGGTTAAGTGTGGATGATCTCTCTTCCATTGACTCAATTCTGATTTTTTTACCCAACAATGCTTCACTCTCAATGTCTTTGTATCATACAAGTATCCATGTTTCATAGACAAACTTCTTGTAGCCTCTTTTGGTTTCCATACCCATTTTATTCCCTCTTCCTGTTTTGGTGGATACCATCTGTGCGTGTCCTTTTTCCATGTGTTTGTAGTTCTGTTTTGTTGATGTGTCCATAACTGTCTTCTTATTTTTGTCTCACCAGTTGTTTTTACTCCCGAGATCTCTTGTGTGGTTTGATTGTATGAAGCTTGAGCACTTGGTATTGGTAATATGTTCCTGTCCTTCATTGAGAAAGTAAATCCTTCCATATCTGGGTCAAGAACATCTAGATAAACCTCCTGTCCTTCATTACTCAGAAAAAACATTAAAAACTTTTTGTCATTTATGGTCAAATTAAGCTTCATTTTCTCAAAGTTCAAAACAACTTTACCTTGTTTGAGCCAAGGTTGTCCCAAAATCAACTTTTCAATCATGAATTGGTCTGGCCACCCTTCACAATCTATATCCATATATTCATCATTAAATTTAACTTTAATAGAAAGTGAAGATATGCTCTGAATCATTTTCCCTCCCAGGGTTTTGATCAGAATTCTGCTTTCAGCTCTCTTAAGGTTAAACTTATTGACCAAGGCTGAGCTAATTAGATTCACTTGAGCTCCTGAATCTATTAAAACCCTAATATTTTTATTTTGATAATCCATCAATATCATAGGCAAATGTTCTCTTTGCTTTAGAGTGTTTTCACATAAACACACTTCTTTCAATTTCCTTATTCTCTCCTTGGCTTCTTGTTGAGCCTCTTTTCTGATGTTCTTCTCTTCTTTTTTTCTATTTTGGGCCTTTTGCAGTCTTCTCCATTCATCAGGTGTTAATGGACAATCATACCTCTTAACTCTGCATCCACTTATAAAATTTGGCATGATTTCCCCATCAATGTTGGCTAGTTGAATGGCTCCACTTTTACTTATCTGATGTATAATGTATGGCCCATGACCTTTTTTCTGAAATTTTCTCTGATGTTCCTTAACTGTGTAAGCCAAGACCAGGTCTCCTTCTTGTAGATCTTTGTCTTTAATGTGAACATCATGATAAGCTTTCTGTCTTTTCTTGTCTGCGTATATACTCATCACTGCTTGGAGTCTAGAAGCTCCCAGTTTTTCCAAATCTATGACTCTCTCGGATAATTCATGTCCTGTCCAATTATATTGATTACCCACTTTTAATGTTGGAATAAGAAATTCCATGGGTAAAACTGCATTTTGGCCATATACTAAATTAAATGGGGTAGTTCCTATTGCAGTTTTGTATGCCACTCTGTAGGCCCAGAGAACATGATTAAGTTGAGAATCCCAGTCATTTCTATTTGTGTTGACTAGTTTGGACAATACTGCACAGAGTACTTTATTAGTACTTTCTGCTAAGCCATTAGCTTGTGGGTGATATGGGGCTGATTTTCTATGACTGATCAAAAAGTGGTTGGTCATGTTTTCTATGATCTGATTTAAAAAATGAGTTCCCCTATCACTTACCAGTTCAATTGGTAGTCCAAATCTAGTGATAATGTTTTCATACAAAAATCTGGCAGTGGTGTGAGCATCATTTCTTTTAGTAGCTTTGGCCTCAGCCCATTTTGTCAAATAATCTGTAGCTACTATTATGTATTCTGCATGGGTTTGTCTGGCTGGAGGATGTATTGGTCCAATAAAATCCAATCCCCATTTGCTAAAAGCTCTGGCTGAAATTAAAGGAATTAATGGCATATTATCTCTTTTGTTTGGTTGACTCACCCTTTGACAAACATCACATCTTTTTACATAAATTCTTGCATCAGCAAATAGGGTTGGCCACCAAAAGCTAGAGTACAATATGAGCTTGGCTGTTCTATCACTTGAAAAGTGTCCTCCTGCCACTCCTGAGTGTGCCATTTCCAACATTTCTAAATACTTTCCTTAAGGAACACAAATTCTCAGATATCCATCCATTCCTCTCTTATATAGTTGTTCTCATATGAGTTGATATTCTTCCAAGATCACTTGTAAATTTCTTGAGTCAGCACCAGCTATTACCTGTTTCCCTTTCTTCTTTCTCTTCAATTCCTCTACAATATGTTCACTCCATTCAGGGTTTTTTTGAAACCAATATAAAGTTATCAATTCTGATTCATTCAATGTTTGACATTTTTTACAATTATCAACATATCTCTCCACATCTTGAATCTTGTTTGGCCAATGTACTCCCATCCTATTAAGGTTGCTTAAAGTGACTATCTTGGAAGCATGAGTACATGGGTTCTAGTAATGAGCTTTTCTTACATATTCATATTGCTCCTCCTCTGGAGTACAAAATTCCAGTTTACCTGACTGACTGAGGTGATACAAATGTCCAGCTAACAACATGAAATTTCTGCTTTGTAACACCAGATGTGTGTTATTCCTTAATGTGCTACACGGTCCCATGGTTAGCAAAGGAATTAATGACATAGACCATTCAGGAACACTTTCCACCTTGAATAAGTATGTATCTGGCAAATCATCATCTATAGGTGAACTAGGTTCTTTTGACTGGATTCTTGACAAATGATCTGCTCTTAAGTGTGTTTTTCCTTGTCTAACCACCACCTCAAATTCAAATTCCATCAGTAAAATAAACCATCTTACTATTCTTCCTGTATGACAAGGTTTATTTACTAAATAGAGTAGAGCTTGATGATCCACAAAGAATTTAAACTTGTTGGCCAATAGATAATGTCTGTACTTTTTGATAGCAAAGATCATTCCCAATCCTTCTCTCTCAGTGGTTGTGTAATTTTTTTCTGCAATGTTTAATTGTCTACTTGCATATGCTACTGGGAAATCTAATTTGCTTCCTTCTATAGGTTGTGCTAACACACATCCCATAGCATAATTTGAAGCATCAACATGTACATGAAAAATTTTATCCCACTGAGGTGTTTTTAAAATTGGTGCTGTCACCAAACAAGTTTTTAATGTTTCAAAGGCTTGGTTACATTCTTCAGTCCACTCAAACTTTGTGATTAAGGCATATAAGGGTTTAGCTATATCAGCAAATTTGTGTACAAATTTTCTATAGTACCCACAATGTCCCATAAAAGTTTGGAGTTCCTTCACATTTGTAGGTCTTGGAAGTTCTATTATTGCTTTTATCTTCTTCTCATCTGTAGAAATTCCATGTTTTGAAACTATGTGACCTAACATTCTACCTTGTCTCACAAAGAATACACACTTTTCAGGATTTAAGCATACTCTGTATGTCCTGCATTTCCTGAATATTTTTTCTAAATCTTGTAAATGATCTTGTCTTTTTAAAGAAAAAGTGCACAGATCATCCACATAGATTTCTATTACATTTCTCAGGAATTCTTTGAAAATATGACACATCAATCTTTGAAAGGTTGCTGGAGCATTGGTTAGTCCAAAGGGCATAACCCTAAAGGCATAAACCCCCCATTCTGTAGAAAAGGAAGTCTTGTGTTGGTCCTCTAAGGCTATTGGCACTTGATTGTAGCCTGAGAAACCATCTAGGAAACTGTAAACCTCCTTTCCTGCAACTCTCTCAAGAAGATGATCTGTTATTGGCAGTGGATAACTATCCCTTATAGTTGCTGCATTCACTTTTTTCAAGTTGATGCAAACCCTTAGTTTTCCATTCTTCTTTGGCACCACAACTATAGGTGATATCCATTCAGTGTACTCTATTTCATAAATGAAATTAGCCGCCAACAACTTGTCAATTTCTTCTTTTATTTTGGCAGAGTATTTATCATTAAATGTGTAGTGTCTCTGTTTGCTTGGTTTTGCATCAGGTGTCATAGGAATCTTATGCTCACAGATTTTTGGATCAATTCCTTTTAAATCTTTATAACTGTAAGCAAATACATCCCTATAGTTCTTTGCCAGACTCCTTAAGGCTTCTTCTTCTTGTGTGGTCATATCATCAGCTATCACTATCTGTCTCTCTTCTCCTTCTTCCTGAGTAATCACCATCTTTTTTGTTTGTTCTTCATTGTCATAAGCTTCTCCTTTTTTCTTTTCCCTTTTTGGTTTCATTTTCAGGAGTAGTCTGTCTTCTACCTCATAAGTTTTAAAATTTGCTGGTACATCAAAATATTGATCCTTATTGATCTCTTTCTCTTTCTTCTCTTTTGTTTGATCTCTTTCTATTTCCTTGTGTTTATGTTCCTTGTATTTGCCTGAGATTTTGTCTTTGATTGCATCCTCGGCTTTTACTGTTTCCAAATACTGTGTTTTTCCTTTTTGTAATATTATTTCTTTATTTTGCTCCTCTTCTGTTTTTGGTACACTTATCATGTGTATGCTAATGTGGAAAACATCAAAGCCTTCTTCGTTTTGGAATTTCACTCCTACATATTCTTCACTGGCCAGATCCATAGTAGCCAAGATTTGATTCCACCCATAAGGCTCAAACTCTTCATCTTTAAATTGTTGTGGCACATAGCTTTCATCCTGTACTTCTCTTTCTTCCACACATTCCTCTCTTTTCAGTCTTTTCTTTCTATTTGTGAGATTTCTTATCATGTTGCACTTCCATATTGCTGATTCATTTTCTTCCTGATCCTCCATGTCTGATTCCTCACTTTCTTGTTGATTTTGATGTATTTTATACCATTCTTGAGGAGATACATCACAGTAGTGCCCATTTCTCAAGTTCACTCTTGTTATTCTTCCTTTACTTTGGAGATATAAACAATCATTACCCCAATCTTGTACAATTTGCATTTGTCTCATAAAAGGTCTTCCTAGGATAATTTCATATGAAGTGGCTTGTGGAAATTCCACTATGGCAAAGGTATGCTCTATTTCTATACCACATATGTCCACAATCACTTTCTCCCAAATTCCTAGGGTTTTTTCTATATGCCCATCTGCAAGTTGTAACCTCATCTTGGTGGGTAGTAATTCATTTCTTCCCCATTTCTCCCAAGTTTGTTTAGTCATTATGGCCACTCCTGATCCACTATCCAAAATGGCTTTAGCTGAATTTTTTCCATATTGTAATTTTAGGGTTGAATTCCCTTCTTCTCCTTCACAATATCCTCCTATTTTATCAATAGGAATATACCATAATTCCTCTAATTCTTGTGTTGGTGAATGAAGGTTTCAAGGTATTGTTTCCCCTTTATTCATTTTGTTTTGTAGGTGAGGATTTTGTTTCAACAAGTTTTCCCATGTTGTATGACATGTAATGCTACATTGTTCATCTATGATCATTTGGAATGTTAATTGTGGATTTTCCTCTTTGTTAACACTTTTCCATGTTCTTGTTTTCTCAATTTGTTCAATTGTTCTCTGAGGACTGTCTTCTTCCCCTAATCTGAGTTGTGCTTCTTGGATAATTTGTTTGCACTTTAGCATTCTTTCTTGCTCTAACTCTGGTATAGGATAAGCCACTGCATGATCTGCAGGACTTGGTCCTTCTTGGACTCTTCCCTTATATGCTTTGATTAGGGTTTCTAGACTCTGAGAGTGTCCTATTTCAGACTGATTTTGAGTGTTTTGGGGAGGAGTACTTTTTGATTGTTCCTTATTGTCTTCTTCCAAGTTTTTGCCCATTCTTTTTTTCTTTTCCCACTTCCCTTTTTGTTTATTCCTTTTCACCTTTGAGGCTGAACCTTCACTTTGTTCCTCATTTGTTTCCTGTTGCTTAGCTTGTGCCCTTGTTATTACATTGATTCCAACTTGATCATTGTCACTCAATTCCTCTTGTTCCATAATATTGACTGTTTTTAGTGGTATGCTATTGGGTGTGTTCTGTTGTTTTTGGGGATTTTTTGGACAGTCTTTGATCAGGTGTTCTCTGCCACAATCCTTGCAGTATGCTCCCTCTATCCTGAATGTTGGAGGTTGTGGACAGTCTCTGATGAAATGCTCTCCCCCACACCTATAACATGTTATCTTTGGTCCCCCTTTGAATTGAGGTTTTTGATTGGACATGTAGTTGTTGGTAATGTACATGAATGTTGCTGTGTCCATTTCAATTTTTCCATTTCCCAAATCTAGGGCTTTAAGCTCAGGTTCTCTTATTTCATAATCTTCCCATTCTTCCTGATGTCCCTCACTCCATTGATACTCTTCCTTATAAGGTGATCTGAATCTTGAATTTCCTTCGTCTATGGGTGTATATTTGACTGGTACCACATTAGTTGGAATAGGAGGCTGTTGTCCCAACACTGGTCTTGGTTGCTCAGTATATCCTGATTCCCTCTGAGCCATGTAGTCTCTTTCCTTGACGGGTTGTTTGTTATAGAAGCATTCCTCCCTGGTATGGTTTGTCCATTTTCTCTCTAGTGTGCAGTATTTGAGTGTCTTCCTATCTTGCAAGTGTGGAGGCTTCTGATATGGGCATTGTTGTGCCAGATGATTTTCTCCACAAATGTAACATTTTTTGTTTGTGTTTATCCTAGAGTTAATCAGATTAGCTTTAGTGTTTTCCTCTAGGGCTTTAGCAATGGCCTGAGCCAATTCTTCTGCTGGAGGAATTTTGTCTTCATATGATCTAGGTTGATCAAATGCCAACAGATCTTGACCTCTGTTGTCCTCCAAGTCTATTGCCTCCTTCACACAGGCTGCTAAGTCAGGACATCTCCTATAGTACACTAGGGTTCTTAGTTGAGCACTTCTCAAACCTTCAATGAATAGGGATACTTGTTTTGCCATGGAAGGTACTTCCTCTCTTGGGCATCTATCAATGTATTGTTTAAATCTTCTGGCTGCTTCTCTAACATTTTCCTCCTTTTGTTGTTTGAAACTATGTATTAATGTGGCTGTACTATGTTTTATCCCAGTCTTAGAAAATTCTCCAATGAAAGCTTCTAAAAAAGATTCAATGTCCAGATACATTTCCTTTCTCAGGGGAATGAACCAGGATAAGGCTGGTCCTGTTAGGGTTAATCCAAATGCTTCAAATTGCACCTTGTAATCCTCTACTTCCTCAGCTCTAATTAGTTGTCTAAATTCTGCTGCATGAGCATGAGGATCTGAATACCCTTCATATTGGTTCTTCATGCATTTGGCTACTTGGTATGGTCTAAGCATTCTACCCTGAGGCTGCCAATGAGGTCTTCTTCTAAGTGGGAAGTCATTGTATCCATCTGGTTCTTTGTCAAAGGGATTTGGTGAAGCATGTGTCCTTCTCCCATGATGTTGCTCATTATTAGTGTAGTTTTCATTTGGTCTAGGTATATCTGGTTGTCCCATGTTATGTTCCCAAGGTCCCTTGTCAGCACATTGCCCTAGATCATTTGAATTTTTTGGGTCTTGAGAGAAGATGTATATACATCCTTGCCTGTCTTCATATCTTCCATCCTTGAATTGCGCTACTGGGGTTATATTCAGGGGAACTTCTAAATTTCTCAATCTAATGAGGAATTTATGCATTCCATCCTGATATACATAGGCTCCAAACCTATTTGTATACATGTATTTAAGGATGTTTCTAAAATCCCCAGTTTCTATTGACTCATTTGTTTCATTTAGGTTTTCCATGTTATTTTCTTGGCCTAAACTTCTTTCTGATCTTTTACTACTTCCTGGCTCTTTTTCCTTCCTTGTTAGGTCTTGTTTAGAAAGTGAATTTATTTTATTTCCAGACCTTAGTATCATTCAACTATTTTTGACAAATTTCTAATACTCAAAAGAGTGTTTGTCACAGTTTCCTAACCAATGTATTGGTTTTCCACAATTTTCTGTCCAAAATTGTGTGTGTTTTAATTTTCTTCCTAGGTTTTGTGCTTTTCATGACTTTCTAATGAAATTAGGGTTTTTCACGATTTTCTACTACCAGTAGTGTTTTTTTTCACGATTTTCAGATGAAAATCGTGTTTTTCACGATTTTATGATGCAATTATACTTTTCCACAATTTTCTTGATGAAAAAATCGTGTTTCTCCACGATTTTTTGTTTAGGTCTTGTTTTTCCACGATTTTCTGATGAATTTGGGGTTTTTCACGATTTTCTGATGAAAATCGTGTTTTTCCACGATTTTCTAATGGATTTGGTGTTTTTCACGATTTTGTGTTCAAAATCGAGTTTTCCACGATTTTGTGTCAAAATCGTGTTTTTCACGATTTTGTGTCAAAATCGTGTTTTTCACGATTTTGTGTTCAAAATCGAGTTTTTCACGATTTTGTGTCAAAATCGTGTTTTTCACGATTTTGTGTCAAAATCGTGTTTTTCACGATTTTGTGTAAAAATCGTGTTTTCCACGATTTTGAGTGAAAATCGTGTTTTTCACGATGTTGTGTCAAAATCGTGTTTTTCACGATTTTGTGTCAAAATCGTGTTTTTCACGATTTTGTGTCAAAATCGTGTTTTGCACGATTTTGTGCACGAAATCGTGTTTTTCACGATTTTGTGTGAAAATCGTGATTTTCATGATCTTGTTCACGAAATCGTGTTTTCCACGATTTTGTTCCCAGACAATCGTGATTGCTCACAGATTGTAAAAAACACGATTTTCTTATGAAAATCGCGTTCTGGGAATCGCGATGTTGATGGCACTTTTCACAGAATCGCGATTTTGAGTTAAAACTCAGAATCGCGATTTTGTCCAATTTTTGTCAGAATTTCAACTTATTGATTTTTCAATTTTTCTTTTCACCTATAGAATCGCCTTGTCAAAATTTTAACATGCAATAAAGCAACTAAAGCAAAAATTAATGATTTCTTAGTAAAAACTCAAGAAATCAAAAAATCGCGATTCTGTTCTCCTCTTATTTTTTCTATTTTTTGGTGTTATTTTTCACTCAAAACCAAAAATATGTACTCAAGAATGATGTTAGGATTCTTACCTTTCTTGCTTGGGTGAAAATGTCTCCAATGGCTAATGTTTGCTGAAAGTCGCGATTTTGATAGCCCTCCTCACTCTCTCTCTCTCTCTCACTCTCACTCACAAATGAATTTCCCCCTCAATTCCCAGTTTATATAGTGCCCAAAGAATCACGATTTTGTACTCAGAAAGTCGCGATTCTGTACAATTTCCCTTTTTTTCTCACTTTTTGATTTGTTCAATCTTTCTTGCTCAATTTGATGATATTGTTGCAACTAACTTCCTCAAATTGCCCAATTAAGCCACAATTTCCAATATTTCCCTTTACAGAAAATTGTGATTTTCTGCAGCAAATCGTGTTTTTTTCTGTAAATCTGATCTTGTGCAAATTTGAGTGTTATTTCTTCTTTTTTCCAATCAAGACCCTCTTTCCTTTGTGATTTACCAGACTCTATTACTTTTGCACCAAAATCACAATCTTTCCCTGAAAATCGCGATTTTGTGCAGGAAATCGTGTTTTCTCTAAACTTCTGATGATTTTTTTTTCAAATTGAGTGGTCTTCTCTTCTATTTCCTCTTAGTACCCTTCAACAACTTCAATTCAATAGTCACTTGAAATGTTATTCCAAAAGCAACACTTTTTATGGAAAATCGCGATTCTGTTCAGAGAATCGTGTTTTCTAATTTTTTGATTTTTTGTTCTTTTTTTGGTTTCTTTTTTCACTTCTCCACAATCACTCTTATCCACAACACCTTACTCCAACTTTCTAACAAGAAAAGAAATTTGTTTGATGATTTTTGATGAGTTTTGTGAATTTGTTTGGTGTTTTTTTGCCCTAAAAATAAAGGAGAACACTTTACTTAGGGTTTCTGTTTTTGGAGATCAGCTGATCCCATGGTTCTTGATTGGTTATGAGTTTCTATGTCCTTAGCTATCACTAAAGTACCAAAGAAAGTTTCTCAAATGAAAAAGTGTTATGAAAGGCAATCAATTTTTGTAAAGATAAGCTCAATCATATATTTTTTCAAAATGCAGAACAACTCAAGATTAATGCTCAGATTTGGTCAACAACTGAATCCCTCATTCTTACATCTAGCTACTTTAACTGTCCTTTCCTTAATATCACCATGTTATCTTCCCAAGATCACCCATGGTCTCTAGTACTTGGGCAAAAAGAAATCTAGAAATGCAAGAATAGATTCAAGTTACCTCCATCTTCAGCTTCTTGGCTCAAATCCTCCACACACCTGCACTTTTACTTCACCAATATGATGAGCAACTATCAATTTACAAAGATTTCAGCACTTCCACTTCTACAAGACATCCATTGCTTTCTTCTTCCCTAAAGACAAACAATGATATCTACCTATTCATGTGCACTTTTCCTAATTGATGAGCTTTACCTTGTTCTTGTGTTGGTTACCATCATCAACTGAAGATCCAGCAAAGGTCCAACTTCAAAGAAGTTCTTGGAATGTTCCCCGGCAACGGCGCCAAAAAATGTTTTGTTTTGGACTCCAAGTTGTCCTCTCCAATCATGAAGTAACAAAGAATCAACAAATCATCTTTATTTTGTCAATCCTAGGAATATCCATAAGACCACAGCCCCTTCAAGATAATAGATTCAAGGAAATAAGAGATTAATGGTTGGATTGCTGAGAAAAATTGAAGATGAAGAGAAATTCTAGGGTTTACCATATCTAAGGCAAATCTCCATCATTTTCTATGATCTTTGTGTCAAAACCATGCTATTTTATCAGCAGAATACAAATATGAACTCAAAATTGAAAAATATCACCTGTATCACAGAGACGAGACAATCGCGATTCTGTACATTCAGACGATTTTCACAATTCTGGAACTTTCTTCAATCCTTTTCCTCTCATTACATCAGTAAACCTCTTCCTTCATACAACTCACTCAGTAATACACAAATGTAACTCACAAATCTCCATGATTAAGCAAGAAACAAGCTCTCACATCAAAGAAAATACACTCAACAGGAGAAAACACGATTTTTGCAGAAACTCTCTCTTCTCTATTGATAGCATGAGCAAATGACTAACCAACCTCTCCAAATTAGAGAAAATTGACTTATATACATTTTCAAGTGTCCCTTTTCACACTTGAAATTAGGTCTTTTTCTCTAATTTTCTAAAAATATGCTATCTAAGAGTTTCTAAAAATTCTACAAAAATTACATGAGGTCCTTGACTACATAAGGAAGACTCTTCCTTATTTTTACAACCATTACATAAATATTTTACAAGTTTTTTGGCTTTTTACTAAATTTCTACATCAAAAATGCTTTCCAAAAATACACCTTCCAACAGAGATGATTCTGGGAAGACCATTTATGCAGTAGTTGCAAGTGGTACAGGATTGGGGAACCAATTCTTTATATTTGCAACACTTAACTGTCACAACCAAAGTCAATCTCAAGGACTACTCTCATAGAGACATACCCCCCATCCAATGGAATCCCATCCATGATACTGTTGATATATTTAGGTAGTGATGTGTGTGAACACTCTAGGACCGCCGGGGCACTTTTTTCCCTCTTTAGGAGGTTTTTTTCCCCCGGCTTGTATATATGCGTGTTGCCCTAATGGGCTACTTATCTTTGTACATTCTCTAGTAATACATTCAAAATTGTGTGTTTGTGCTCCAAGCTTCTTCTTCTTCCTTGTGTTGTTCGCGTGCTTCCGCAGACGTCTATCTCCAACAATTGGTATCAGAGCAGGTCGTCGCTTCTTCTAGGGCGCTGTCGACACTCCTCCGTTTGCAGTCTCAGATTCGCACGAAATTTGGTGAGCATACTCAGGGTGTTTCCGAGACCAGTTTCTGTTCGCCAGTTTAAGCGTCTCGAAGTCTGCTATAGGTCTAGCAGAACTCGTCTTGGCAGTTCCGTTCAACTTTTTGAGATACAGTCAATTTTCTGCATCAAGGTATTTTAGTCACCGGCCATGGCTGAAAGCAGTGATGTATTCCGTATGTTGGCTGTTGAGGATAAGTTGGATGGTACCAACTACCCATTATGGGCTTATATGATGTGACATGTACTGGTTGCAAAAGGACTGTGGAACATTGTGCAGGGTGTTGAAAGACGTCCTGTTACACCTGCGACTACAGGTACTACAAATACAGGTGCTGGAGCTGATGAAGATGGTGTCGAAGATGATATTCCACAGATTCCTGTTCGTGCTGCTGTTTCTGTTGCACCTACTGCAGAGCAGATTCGTTGGGATGGCAGAGATGCCCAGGCACATGCATTGATAGCTTTGTCTGTCAAACGTGCCATTATTCCTCACATTCACTCTTGCAAAACAGCAAAGGATGCTTGGGATACACTTACCACTTTGTACCAGGCTAGGAATGAGGCTCATGTTGCTTACCTCCGAAAATAGTCGAAGAGTGAGCACATGAATGAAGGTGATTCTATGGACAGTTTTCTTACAAAGATCAAAGACCTGAAGGAACAATTGATTTCTACTGATGAGGTTATACCAGATAGCTCACTTGTGTAGACCGTTCTGAATGGTCTTCCTGATTCATATCAGAGTTTTGCCTCTACTCTTTGATTGATGATGAAAGGCAATCCGAATGCCTTGTCATTTGAGGAATTAGTCTCTGTTCTGTTGCAGGAAGATCAGTCCAGGCAGAACAGGCCCATTATGCGTGTTGCAGATCAAGCTTTCCTGGCTAGTCAGAAGGGCAAAGGAAAATGGAGCTCTTCTACTAGTAAGCAGAAATCTGCAAATGCTGCACAATCGAAGAACCAGGATAAAGATGAGAAGAAATCAGAAAAGCAGAAATTGTTCTGCAAGTACTGTAAAGGAAATGATCATATTATAAAGAACTGTCCAAAACTGGCTGCTAAAGAGGCAAAGAAGAAAGAGGCTGGAATGGTTGTTGCAGAGGCCTCTACACCAAAAACAGAGTCTGCAAATCTTGTGCAGGAAGAAGAATGGGCGTTTACTACTGTCTACAGTTTTGACCCATCTTCTCATGATCAGTGCATGTCTGTAGTAGACTCAGATGTTTGGTACTTTGACAGTGGGGCGACCAAACATATTACCTCGCAGCGTAGTTTCTTCTCTTCACTCGAGCCTGCCCCTACACGGAATACTCTCACATGCGCCAATAACTCCTCTTATCTTGTTATGGGAGTTGGTAAGATCATTCTGACTACTGCTGATGGTAGTTCTTTCACTTTGTCAGATGCTTTATTTGTGCCAGGGATAAAAAAGAACCTGTTATCAGTTTCTGCATTAGCCAAGATTGGCTTGGTTGTGAAATTCGTTGATAACAGGTGTACAGTCCATGATCTCTCAAATGGTGATGTGATTATTGCTTCTGGCATCTTATGTCGTGGGCTGTATAAGCTCATAGACTATGAAAGATTTGTGAATGATTCGGCATGTGCAGTTCATGATTCTCAGGCTATGTCAGATGCAAAGCTTTGGCATGCACGCTTTGGTCATCTGAATTTTGCTAGTTTGCTACGCTTGCAGAAATTTGAAATGGTGTCCTCTTTGCCCAAACTTGAGGCTCCTGGAAAACATGTTTGTGAAGGCTGTATTTTGGGCAAAATGCAGCGTTCTTCCTTTCCAAAAGATGGTTCAGTTCGGGCTACACAGAAATTGCAGCTTGTACATAGTGATGTCTGTGGTCCTATGCAGACACCCTCTTTTGGAAATTACCTTTACTTCGTGACTTTCATTGATGATTTTTCCAGGCATGCATGGGTATATCCACTTAAAGCAAAGTCCGAAGTGTTCATGTGCTTCAAACAGTTTTTGGTTTTGGCTGAAAATCTGTCAGCATGTAAAATGGGCACCCTCTGTTCTGATCAAGGGGGGGAATATATGTCTTCAGATTTTAATGCATTTCTGGCTGAACGTGGGATAAAACACCAATGTACAGTGCCGTATGCACCTCAACAAAATGGAGTTGCTGAACGAAAGAACAGGTCACTCATGCAAATGGCGAGGTGCATGGTCAAAAGTCAGGCTTTACCACATAGTTTCTGGCTTGAGGCTGTCATGTGTGCAGCATATGTACTGAACAGGTGTCCCACTAAAGCATTGCAGTCTATCACTCCATATGAGGCTTGGCATGACCACAAGCCATCTGTTGCTCATCTGCGTGTTTTTGGTTGTTTGGCATATGCATTAGTGCCTGAACAACATCGCAGAAAATTGGATGATAAGGCAGTAAAATGTATTTTTGTTGGGTACAGTTCTAAAAGTAAAGGCTATCGTCTGTATCATCCACAGACTAAACGCATTCTGGTTAGCCGTGATGTTGTCTTTGTGGAAGATGCTATTCAGCCATTGCTTTCATGTACTATGGAGACATCTGTTAGCTCCAAAGACATGTATGATACTTTGATGCCTCTTTTTACAGGTGGACAGGCTAGTGCTGGTCCTAATGAGGCAACTTCTCAGTCTTTGCAGGTTTCATATGATGATGCAGATCATTCCATTTCTGATGCAGATTTACATGATGCACTTGTTGATGAGAGAGCTGATATTGAGCAGGCAAAAACTATGCCAAAATGGCTGGTGCAGACTTTGCGTGACAGCAAATTAGATGCACCTTTGTCATATCGTACTCGTTCAGGCTCTCATAGTGCCTCCTTTGCATCAGATTGCTATGCTATGGCTGCATCTAGTCTCTGTGATGAGAATGAGCCTGTTTCTTTTGATGAAGCACAAAATTCACAAAATTGGATGGCTACTATGCAATCTGAATATGATGCTATAATGAAGAATGGTACATGGTCTTTATGTGACTTGCCTCCTGGAAAGAAGGCCATTGGCACTAAGTGGGTATACAAGCTGAAGCGTAAACCTGATGGTATAGTTGACAGGTATAAGGCTAGGCTTGTTGCAAAGGGTTATGCACAGGAAAGAGGCATTGATTTTGATGAGACCTTTGCACCTACATGCCCTATGACTACTATTCGGAGCATTTGTGCACTTGCAGCCCATCATGGTTGGAATGTACATCAGTTGGACATTAAAACGGCATTTTTGAATGGTGACTTGCATGAAGAAGTGTATGTTTTTCAGCCCCGTGGCTTTCTGCAGAAAGGGCATGAAAACCAGGTTTGCAGGTTAAAGAAGGCATTATATGGTTTAAAGCAAGCACCACGTGCTTGGTATGAGAAGATACATGCCTATCTGATTGCACATGGTTTTGAGAACAGTCCAACTGAAAGCACCTTATATGTTAAACGTGCTAATGATGTGCTTCTGATCATTGTTGTCTATGTTGATGACATGCTGCTCACTGGTCCTATTGAGACACATATTGCTGATTTTAAGGCTGATTTGCATGCCTCATTTGAGATGTCTGATTTGGGGCATTTGCATCACTATTTGGGCACTCAGTTTATGCACGTTGATGGTGGAATGGCTTTGTGTCAAACGAAATATATTGACACATTATTGCAGCGTTTTGGCCTTGAAGACTGTAAGCCTATTGCCACTCCTATGGAGACAGGTTTACGATTGAGTCTTCATGATGCTGGAGATGCATTTGATGCTGTTCTCTATCAGCAGGCTGTTGGATGCTTGATTTACTTATGCATTACTCGGCCAGATATTCAGTTTGCTGTCTCACAGATGAGCAGGTTTATGCATTGCCCAGGAGTCACGCATTGGAAAGCGGTTAAGCACATCTTTCGCTACTTGAGTGATACTCGGCTACTTGGGTTGTTTTATCCCAAGGGGGGATCACTACCGCCAGATTTGCATGCTTTTTCTAACTCAGATTGGGCTGGTTGCTATGACACTCGTGTGTCCACCAGTGGTTTTTGCTTCATGCTTGGTAGCTCATGTATATCTTGGTTGAGCAAGAAGCAGCCTACTATGGCCACTTCCAGTTGTGAGGCTCAGTATAGGGCAGCTTTCACATCGACTGTTGAGTATGTGTGGCTCAGACGCCTTATGGCTGATTTGGGTGTTGGCCAGTCTTCTGCCACCACCATATTCACTGATAGTCAGAGCGCATTGGTAGTTGCGAGGAACCCTATGTTCCATGCTCGCACTAAGCACATTGAGGTGCATTATCACTATGTCAGGGAGAGCTTCTCTGCTGGGGAGATCAGCTTGGCATATGTGCCCACGCAGGAGAACATTGCAGACCTTTTCACGAAGGCTCTGCCTAGGGAGAAGTTTGAAGCTTTCCGCAAAGCTTTGGGCTT
Source organism: Ceratopteris richardii (assembly GCA_020310875.1). Classification (NCBI taxonomy): domain Eukaryota; kingdom Viridiplantae; phylum Streptophyta; class Polypodiopsida; order Polypodiales; family Pteridaceae; genus Ceratopteris; species Ceratopteris richardii. The sequence goes on from CM035407.1 coordinate 140,898,610, forward strand.
ACTTCCTTTTGTGGAGTGATTTCCACATAGCTTGGAACTTCCTTATACATGAGTGCCAACTCCTTGTTCACCGCATCACTCCCAGGGGGGATTTGTTGATATATTTAGGTAGTGATGTGTGTGAACACTCTAGGACCGCCGGGGCACTTTTTTCCCTCTTTAGGAGGTTTTTTTCCCCCGGCTTGTATATACGTCTGTTGCCCTAATGGGCTACTTATCTTTGTACATTCTCTAGTAATACATTCAGAATTGTGTGTTTGTGCCCCAAGCTTCTTCTTCTTCCTTGTGTTGTTCGCGTGCTTCCAAAATGTCTATCTCCAACAGATACTGAGTTAGTGCACTCCATAGGATCAGGATCCTCATGGATGCATGAAGACACCCACTTATGGATGTGTAAAGTAGCGGTAGAAGAAGAGAAGAGGGAGAAAGCAAGAGAGGTAGGTGTGAAGCAAACCCATAGATCAATTCAAGACCCAACCTATGCACCTGTAGTATTTTCTAACGAAGAGTTTGAACCTCATGGTTGGGCTGAAATTTCAGCAACAATGGATGTAGCCATCAATGAAGAACAATGGACACCCCACTGTGACAAGGATGGGCTATGACATTTCAGTATTTTCAATAGAGCCAATCATGTGTGAGTCAGTTATTGAAGAATGTGAGCCTAGCACTGATGCATTTGAGGATGCAAGTGACTCCGATCTAGAGTCAATCATCATGGACTCACCTTTTGCATCAGATGAAGAATACGTCTATGAGGTAGAAGTTGTAGGTGCATTTTACCCAAGCCTACATGCTTGATATATTTGATATCATCCTCATTTGTAAGTCACATGAGTAGTCATGTGAACACCTCTTGTAAAAGAGTTCATTTTTATCTCTTGTAATTGAAAAAAGAAAAAGGAAAAGGATGGCTTACCTCATGCATGATGTAAAAGCAATTTCGTGGCTCTAACTACCAAAACCCACGACTTTTTGAGCTGAGGGAATATCTCCTAACTTTGGGGATCACTTTTAGGTGGAGCCATTCGAATTCGAATTCAAAACTCCCTCCAAGAATAGCTATAAAAGGAGCAAGAAGGAAGAGGCGATTAGCAAGCCTTGTACGTGACCACTTCATGTCATTTTGTAGAGATTGAAGAGCTTACTCCATAGCTCTATCATTCTACTCCCATTGTGCAAAGATTCATTGCCAATGTGGTTGTAATCATATATGAATTTACACATTTATCATCATTCACTTCTCTGTTTTGTTCTCTGCTATACTCACTCAGAGCAGTACCTTCAGAAGGTTATATCTCGAGTTCTACTGATCCTTTTTTGGTGATTTAACGTGCGTTGGATAGGTCTTACTATCTAGTTTCTGAATATAAAGTTTCAAGATTATTGAAATAATACTTTTTAAGATATCTGCAATTTACTGCTCACTGGTCTATCTCTACAAAGCCCCGAGAATGGTGGGCATGTTCCAAAAATTGATGAAACTTGTTCTCAGTGATCAGTCCATCATTTGAAGTGTTTTAACTTGGATTATGAAGCTTGCTAAGTCTATTTGCTATGCCCAAAAGGAATTTTTCTAATTTCTACCAGGATGAGAGCACTGTTCATTTTTTCCAGCAGGTGTATGTCCAAAAATAGCAAGTTTTGGGAGCTAGTCATTTCGCAACTAATCTGTCTTGACTTAAACTTTTGGGATTCATGTTCCAAAGTACTTGGCTGATATTTTGGTGGATTTAGGAAGCTTAAGGGGTCTACTAATCAACTCTGAAGTCTCAGTTGGCTGGTGTGAAGCTAGTTGTAGCAGCACCTACTCATCTTTGGATTGCATCCACCATCTCTCTTCACAGTGGTATCAGAGCATAGTCAAGCAACATGGGAGATGGATTTCCATCAACAATTGACAAATTGGATCGAAAAAACTACCCGGAATGGTCTCTATGGATAGAGGCTTACCTTCAAGGGAGGAATCTATATGGATTCATATCCGGAGATGAAGCAATGCCAACCATGAGGAACAAAGGGCAACCATCACATGAAGAAGTGGAAGGACTTTCGAATTGGTGTTCGAAGGATGCACTTGCAAGGTCCTATATTCTAAACTCAATCTCTGATTTTCTTTTACCTCATGTCAAGGGATGCAAGACATCAAGAGAGACCTGGAATGCACTTGCTTCTTTCTTCTCTTCCAACACTCGAGCGAGGAAGAACCAATTGTGGATGGAGTTCACAACAATGAAGAAAAGCCCGAAGCAAAATGTGACTGATTATGTCACAAAGATGAAGGAGATTTCCGACCAACTTGGAAGCATTGGAGAGGTAATTGAAGAGGAGAAAATCATAAGACAAATCACGAATGGAATCAAAGCAGACGACAAGTGGGAGTCATTCACAACAGCCATGGATTTATACATGGATATGCATGTACCCGACCTCAACACACTCATGGGCCAACTCTTCACTCATGAAGCAAAGATTAGCAAAGGTGGTGAGTCCTCAAGAGGTAATCAAACTTCTGCCTTATACTCTGATAAAGCTAAGGTGAAGGACAAGTCAAAGAATAGGAAGAATGAAGATGAAGGTAGCTCTTTCCAAGCAAACTTTGTAGGTAGAGGAAGAGCTAGAGGAAGAGGCAGAAGTGGAAAGCAAGGCAGGGGGAGATTCCAATCATCTAAACCTTGCAACATATGTGGCTTATCTAACCATACTAGTCAAGAATGTTTCAGGAACCCGAGGAACTCAAGAGGAAGAGGATTCAATAGAGGTGGCTATGGATCAAATAGAGGTAGATACAATGGAGGCTACAACAACAACAACTACTACAACAACAATTACAACAACAACAACAACTATCAAAGTGGCCATAGAGGAAGAAGAGATTACAATAACTATGCAGAGGACCAAAGTCAAGAAGATTCATTATTGATTATGAATCTATCAGCGAAGAAGGGTAAGGATGATGATCACATATTTTACATTGTTCGGGATGCTCGAACCATGTAGCAGGAAATGTGGCGTTACTTTCTGATTTGGAAGATCCTCATAACAAGCATGAAGTGCAGACAGGAGATGACACAAAGCACTGTTGGTGCAGACCAATCACCAATTGAAGGCTTGGAAGATCAAATGATGAAGGAAGAATCAATTCCTAAAGTGTGAAAGAAGATTTCATTCAGAGGACAAGAGAAGTGTACACATATGTACATTAGTATAGTCATAGCTGACTTAGATCTTTTGTTTAGTAAGAATCATGTACAAATTTATCTATAAATACTTTGAGAAAAGTCGGGGCAAGTATGAGAGCATATGTGACAATAGTTAGAAGTCAAGATTGAGGAAGGTAGAAGTCATGAGATAGAGGAAAAGTTAGTTGAGTTAGCTCTCATCACTCAACTGTATTTCTTCTGAGTAAATGAAAATTTTTGCGCCCGATGTTTCTGCGTGTTCTCCTTCTACAGTAGATCAATTGTGAAATGCTTTTGTACAAGTCTAAGTTGAGAGTTACTTGACCTCTGTGCAAAATTTTAGCTTCCAATTGTAATCAGGCTGAGTGAATTAAGTGTAGGAACATTCATATGTGAAGTATGTTCACTGGTTCCTAAAACAGGCGTAGATTTCGAAGTTAATGTTTTGATCATTTCTCCTAGCACAGTTTAAAGTTTTGCATGAGTGAGGGCTTAATCTTTAAGTTGGAAGATAAGCTACTCATGTCTAGAAGCATTTTGTAAAACGGGTTCTATTCAAGGAGAACCAAGTCTTAAAAGTTACAGGTGTAAAGTCGACTGTTCTGGATGACAGTTTCTGACATAGGTAACTTGAGAAGTTGATTTCTCAAGTTATACTTAATCTTTTGAAGTAATTCAACTTGGAGTAGATGCGCAATCTCTAGAAGATAATTCGTACAAAGTTTCATCAAAAACTTTACACGTTTGATAGGTCAATGTGGAGAAATAGTGTAGCAGACTTTTCTGTGTTTCATCTTCTTCACAGAATTGTTAATCTTTTGATAGTTAGTAATTGATCCTCTAAATGAGTGAAAGGTTTTGACTTATTCTTGGTATAGAGGTGCTCTAATCACAAGAATAGGTTGTTCTTTTGGAGATTAACACTCTCCATCAGTGGTATCAGAGCAGGAGACATCAATTTTGAAGAAAGGAGGATCCCGACTGCTGCAGATTCAAGAAATTCAACACTTGAAGGACTAAGAAGTGAAAGCTTGGAGTCAAAGCTCGAGGAGAAGACTATTTGACATCAAGAAAGGCAAAAGGAGTCCAATTCGAAGTAAAGGTACATACATTGTTTGTAAAGCTTGAAGATTTCAATACACAGGTGGACACAAGATGGGAGAAAGCTTGCAGATTGATAAGCTAGATAGGGAGAACTATCCAGCATGGTCCATGAGAATGGAAGCACACCTCATGAGCAAAGATCTTATATCATTTATTACAGGAGATGAAGAAAAACCTGAGTTTGCAGATCCAAGTATTCCTACTAGGGAAGAGCTTGCAATGTTGAAGACTTGGATGAGAAAGGATGCTCAAGCAAGGAGTATCATCTACATGGCTGTAAATGATTACCTCTTACCTCACATCAGAGGTTTGGAAAGTGCCACAGATGTTTGGAATGCCTTGGAAGAGCATTTCCAAAATACAACTAAGTCAAGGAAGTCCTCACTATGGGCTGAGTTCACAACCTTCAAGAAGAAGAGCTCACAATCAATTTCAGATTATGTGGCAAGGATGAAAGATATTGCAGATAGCTTGGGAGCAGTGGATGAAGATATTGAAGAAGAAAAGTTGGTAAGACAACTACTTACAGGTTTGAGAGGACATGAGAAGTGGAAGCCTTTTATATTGTCCATAGAATTGTCACTTGACCACTTTACTCCTGATCTTAATCAATTGCTAGGACACATGCTAACCTTTGAGCAGGATCTTAAAGGAGACAATGATAGAAGTACAAGTCAAGCTATGTACTCCAAGGACAAGAAAAAGAATGGCAAGGGAAAGCAATCAAATGATGATGAAGGGAATTCAAATCAAGCTAATTTCACAAAAGGGAAGATGAACTTCAGAGGTAAAGGAAGAGGAGGTAAGAATAAAGATAATGCTAAAGCTTGTTGGATTTGTGGCAGAACAAATCATTTGGCAAATGATTGTTGGTATAACAATCAAAATGGTGGAAACAATAATCAGAATTATAGTCAAAGAGGTAGAGGAGGCAGAAACCAAAGAGGCAATTTCAGAGGAAGAGGAGGTAGGACATCATATGGTAGAGGAGGTGGAAGAAACTTCCAATCTCAGTCCTACAACAATAATTATTACAATTATGCATCAGATCAGAAGGATGACATGACTCTTATCTTGAATGCAACTCATGAATCAATGGGAGAAGATCAAAGAGTGTTTTATATTGACTCAGGGTGCAGCAACCATCTGAGTGGGAATCTATCTTTGATGACTGATATGGAAGCAAGGGTGAATGGACATACAGTTCAGACAGGTGACAATACCAAACATAAAGTGGAGAGCATTGGATCAGTAAAGACAAAGAGTGGAAGTACACTTCTGAGCAAGGTACTTTATGTTCCTACTATTCCTAAAAATCTGATAAGTGTAGGGCAAATTGTGGAGAAAGGATATGAGGTAAGATTCACAAATGATGGTGTTTATGTACAAGATCCAAATCAGGGATATAGAAACATAATTGCAGGAAAAAAGGAAGGAAGATTGTTTACTCTCAAAGTCCAAGGTAATGTGGGACATGCATTGTTTACCTATGGAGGTCAAAAGGTGTCTGAATTAGACCTATGGCATAAAAGGCTAGGTCATTTCAATGAGAGAGCTATAAAGGAGATGTCAAAGAATCAGATAGTGCTTGGATTGCCAAACATTGAAGGGCAACATATGGTGTACAAGTGTGAAGCTTGTCAATTAGGTAAAGCACATAAGAGTTCTTATAACAAATCAGGGTACAAGTATTCAAATATGCTTGAATTGGTTCATACAGATGTATGGGGTCCCTCAAGGGACTATAGCATAAATGGATCCAGATATTATGTGTTGTTTGTTGATGATGCAACCAGGTGGATTACTTTGTATGTAATCAAGGATAAATCAGAAGTTTTCAAGACATTCAAACATTTTCATGTCTATGCAGAAAGGATCACAGGACAAAAGCTAAAGAGGTTAAGATCAGATGGAGGGGGAGAGTATTTCTCAAAAGAGTTTGATGATTATTTGTGGAATGCAGGTATCAAAAGAGAAGTAACTTGCAGGTACTCCCCTCAACAGAATGGAGTAGCAGAAAGGAGGAATAGGACTCTTGTAGAGTTTGCAAGAGCCATGATGAAGGAAAAGAATTGTCCAAATTACTTATGGGCAGAAGCCATTAACACTGCAACATACCTTGTGAATAGGTTGCCTTGCAAAGCTTTGGATGGAGGAACCCCTTATGAAGCATGGTGGGGTAAGAAGCCTAGTCTTGATCATTGTAAAGTATTTGGATGTATTGCATATGCTTATGTTCCTTCACAATTAAGACATAAGCTAGAACCAAAAGCAGAGAAGTATGTGTTTATTGGATATGATGATAGACAGATGGGTTACAGGTTGTGGAGTCCATCCACAAAGCAATTTCTTGTTACTAAAGATGTGACATTTGATGAGCAAAATATGTGGTATACAGGATCACCAAATGAGTATACAGGTGTTGAAGAAATTCAAAGGAAAGGAAAGGCAAAGGTAAAAGTATGTGAAGAAATTGTTGATGAAATTGACTCTAGAAGTAGAGTGCAGGATCATGTAGAAGAAGGGCCAAGATTTGATCCAGAATCAAATGAGGCTGAAACTTCAAGAAGTGCAGAAATCAGAAGATCTACAAGAGAAAGGAAAGAACCTATAAGGTATAGTTATGATACATCTTTCCTAACAACAAAAGATTATGCCTACATTGTGAAAACAGAAGAAGATCCAACAACTTATGAAGAAGCCAAAGGTAAACAGAATTGGGAGAAGGCAATGCAGGAAGAGTATGATGCTCTACTTGAAAATGAAACTTGGGAACTAGTACCAAGACCAAAGAATCAGAAGGTCATTGGATGTAAGTGGGTATATAAAACAAAGAGGTTTGCAGATGGTAAGGTGTCTAGATATAAGGCTAGACTTGTGGTCAAAGGTTATGCCCAAACTTATGGGGTAGATTATGATGAAACCTTTAGTCCTGTTGCTAAGATGTCTACAATTAGGACATTGATTGCTATTGCTGCTTGCAAGGGATGGAAATTATCACAATTGGATGTGAAAAATGCATTTCTAAATGGATACATTGCAGATGAAGTATATATGGAGCAACCAGAAGGCTTCATGGAGTCAATTGGATCAGATTATGTGTGTAAGCTCAAGAGAGCTTTATATGGGTTGAAGCAAGCCCCAAGAGCTTGGAATTACAGATTGGTCAAGTTCTTGAATGAATGTGGATTTCAAGCATCAAAGGCAGATAGTAGCTTGCTAGTGAAGGCAAGTGAAAATGGATATATTTACATGTGCATTTATGTTGATGATATTATTGTTACAGGAACAGATGCTCAAGGAATCAATGAACTCAAAAGACAAATAGAGAAGGAGTTTAAGATAAGTGATTTGGGAAACTTATCTTATTTTCTAGGAATGCAGATTGTGTATACTCAACATGGAGTATATGTTTCACAAGAGAGATACTTGAAGAATCTTCTAGTCAAGTTTAACATGGAAGATTGCAGGACCTCAACTACACCATTGGAAGTAAATCATAAATTAAGCAGGTATGGAGGTGAAGAGTTCAATGATATGAAGAAATATCAGAGTTTGGTAGGTAGTTTAATCTATGCTACCTTGACAAGGCCAGATCTATCATATGCAGTAGGTGTGTTGTCACAATTTATGCATTGTCCAAAGAAGACTCATTGGATTGCAGCCCAAAGGGTACTCAGATATATCAAAGGAACCCTAAGTGAAGGTTTGTATTATGGTTTCACTTCTGACACAAGAATCAAAGTATTTAGTGATGCAGATTGGGCAGGTGACTCAGATGATAGAAGGTCTACTCATGGATATCTCTGTTATGTTGGAGATAAGTTAGTTTCTTGGTGTTCAAAGAAGCAACATACAATTGCTTTATCATCCACAGAAGCTGAGTATAAGGGAATGGTAGAAGCTGCAAAGGAAGTGATATGGTTGAAGATTTTGATGAAAAGTTTTGAGATTGATCATAGTACTCCAATAATTTTTGGAGACAATATGAGTTCTTTGTATTTGGCAGCTAACCCTGTTTTTCATGCCAGGACTAAGCATATAGAGATTCAGTATCATTTCTTGAGGGAAAAGGTACTAGATAAAGAGATTGAAGTGATGTACACTCCAACAAAAGAACAAGTGGCAGATATGATGACAAAGAGCTTGGATGGACCTAAGTTACAAAGGTTCAAAGACATGGCAAGTATAAAGAAGACAGAGAAAACCTCAATTGATGATTGAGGGGGAGCTGTTGGTGCAGACCAATCACCAATTGAAGGCTTGGAAGATCAAATGATGAAGGAAGAATCAATTCCTAAAGTGTGGAAGAAGATTTCATTCAGAGGACAAGAGAAGTGTACACATATGTACATTAGTATAGTCATAGCTGACTTAGATCTTTTGTTTAGTAAGAATCATGTACAAATTTATCTATAAATACTTTGAGAAAAGTCAGGGCAAGTATGAGAGCATATGTGACAATAGTTAGAAGTCAAGATTGAGGAAGGTAGAAGTCATGAGATAGAGGAAAAGTTAGTTGAGTTAGCTCTCATCACTCAACTGTATTTCTTCTGAGTAAATGAAAATTTTTGCGCCCGATGTTTCTGCGTGTTCTCCTTCTACAGTAGATCAATTGTGAAATGCTTTTGTACAAGTCTAAGTTGAGAGTTACTTGACCTCTGTGCAAAATTTTAGCTTCCAATTGTAATCAGGCTGAGTGAATTAAGTGTAGGAACATTCATATGTGAAGTATGTTCACTGGTTCCTAAAACAGGCGCAGATTTCGAAGTTAATGTTTTGATCATTTCTCCTAGCACAGTTTAAAGTTTTGCATGAGTGAGGGCTTAATCTTTAAGTTGGAAGATAAGCTACTCATGTCTAGAAGCATTTTGTAAAACGGGTTCTATTCAAGGAGAACCAAGTCTTAAAAGTTACAGGTGTAAAGTCGACTGTTCTGGATGACAGTTTCTGACATAGGTAACTTGAGAAGTTGATTTCTCAAGTTATACTTAATCTTTTGAAGTAATTCAACTTGGAGTAGATGCGCAATCTCTAGAAGATAATTCATACAAAGTTTCATAAAAAACTTTACACGTTTGATAGGTCAATGTGGAGAAATAGTGCAGCAGACTTTTCTGTGTTTCATCTTCTTCACAGAATTGTTAATCTTTTGATAGTTAGTAATTGATCCTCTAAATGAGTGAAAGGTTTTGACTTAGTCTTGGTATAGAGGTGCTCTAATCACAAGAATAGGTTGTTCTTTTGGAGATTAACACTCTCCATCAAGCACTCAGTGGAGAAGATAGGTAATGTGAAGACATCATATGGGAATATGAACCTCTCAAGCAAAGTCTTGTATGTCCCTACAATTACCAAAAATTTTAATAAGTGTTGGACAGATTGTTGAAAAAGGATTGCAGGTTAGATTCAATCGATTTGGAGCATATGTTGAAGACCCAAGGCAAGGCTTTCAAAGGATTGCCAAAGGAGAAAAGACAGGAAGGCTTTTCACTTTTGAAGTGGAAGATACAAAGAACATAGCTTTGTTTAGCTATGGATCTCAAACTCTTACAGAGTTGGAGATATGGCACAAAAGGCTTGCTCACATTGGTGAGAGGACACTCAAACAAATTTGCAGGGACCAAAGTGTACTTGGTTTGCCTAATAGCACAAGGCAACACATGATTTATAAGTGTGAAGCTTGTCAACTCGGCAAGGCTCATAGACAACCGTTCAATAAGAAAGGATATATGTATCAAAATCCTTTGGATCTAGTGCACACGGATGTGTGGGGTCCAAGTAAGGAGCCATCTATATCAGGCTCAAGATATTATGTGTCTTTCATAGATGATTGTAGCAGGTGGACCATTCTGTTTTTCATGAAGCACAAGGATGAAGTGTTTAATTGCTTTAAGAAGTATATTGCTCTTGTTGAAAACCAAACAGGTAGGACTTTAAAAAGACTCATATCAGATGGTGGAGGAGAATACTTCTCTTCTGAATTTGATGCCTTCTTGCATGAAAGAGGCATCAAAAGGGAAGTCACTACAAGGTATACACCCGAACTCAATGGTGTAGCAGAGAGGAGGAACAGAGCTATTGTCGAAGCTGCAAGGTCCATGCTCAACGAAAAGGGATTGCCGAACTACCTATGGGCAGAGGCTGTGTCAACAGCCACATATCTCATAAATAGACTTCCATCTAAGTCACTAGATGGAACCACTCCATATGAAGTGTGGAATGGAAGAAGACCTAGTCTAGAGCATTGCAAAATCTTTGGATGCTTAGCCTATGCTCACATTCCTTCTCAAGTAAGAGGGAAATTGGATCCCAAGGCAGAGAAGTGTGTATTCATTGGTTATGATCAAAACCAAAAATGATATAGATTGTACAATCCAACAAATAAAGGATTTTTTGTGAGTAGAGATGTAATTTTTGATGAAAACAAATCATGGTTTGATGATGACAGGAAAGTGAAGCTGCCTTATGACTTGGATGAAGATTTTCCATCACTTCAACCAAAGGAGCCAAAGCAGATTGAAGAAAGTGATTCGGAGATTTACCTAGAAGACTTGGAAAGACTAAAGCTATGGAAGAACAAAGGAAAAGCAAAGATGCAGGATGCTACATATGGACCCGAGAGCTCACATCAACCACTTAGAAGGTCTTAAAGGGAGAAGAAGAAACCAGAGAGGTTTGGTTATGATACTTCTTTGGTCACCAAGCACTCAATCTACATTGCAAAGGATTCAACCAATGAAGAACCTACCACATTTGAAGAAGCACAAAGCAAGAAAGCTTGGAGAGATGCAATGGATGAAGAAATGGAAGCCTTGAAGGAGAATGACACTTGGGAGCTTGTACCTAACAAGCCATCTATGAAGATAATCGGATCTCGATGGATATACAAAATCAAGAGGAATCCAGATGGAAGTATAAATAGACACAAAGCAAGGTTAGTTGCTAAAGGGTTTGCTCAAACCCATGGTATTGATTATGAGGAGACTTTCTCTCCTATTGCAAAAATGCCTACAATTAGGGTTCTCATTAGTCTTGCTGCATCTAGAAATTGGAATCTTTATCAACTTGATGTAAAGAATGCTTTCTTGAATGGATGGATTTCTGAGGAAGTGTATATGGCACAACCTCCTAGATATGAGGATGCACATCATCCTAACTATGTATGCAAACTAAAGAAAGCTTTGTATGGATTGAAGCAAGCTCCAAGAGCTTGGAATTTCAGATTGGTGACTTATTTGCAGGACCAAGGCTTCAAAGCTAGCAAGGTGGATACCTCTTTGTTCATAAAGAGGAATGGATCTGAAGTTATCTATTATGTGTGTATGTTGATGATATTATTATCACAGGAAATGATCTTGAAGGAATCAAACAGGTAAAGAGTCAAATGAAGGAGGAGTTCAAAATAAGTGACCTCGGACCACTCACTTATTTTCTTGGATTGGAGTTGATCTACACAGATTCAGGTATATACATCACACAAAGGAAGTATGTCCATGACATGCTCGTCAAGTTCAAGATGGAAAATACCAAGTGTGCAAGTACACCTATGGAGCAAAATCATAAGCTTAGTGCTTATGAAGGAGAGCCAATTGAAGACATCACAAGCTATCAAAGCTTGGTTGGAAGTTTGAACTATGCAACACTCACAAGGGTGGATATATGCTATAGTGTTAGCATATTGAGTCAATTTATGCATAAGCCAAGAAGACCACATATGGAAGCGGCCAAGAGAGTCCTCAAGTACCTAAAGGGGACCATGAATGAAGGTTTGTTTTATTCATATACTTCAGATATTGAGCTAAAGGTCTACTCAGATGCAGATTGGGCCGGATCTAAAGATGATAGAAGAAGCACATCCGGGTATATATCATTTGCAGGTTCAAAAATCATTTCTTGGTCATTGAAGAAGCAACCAACTGTGGCATTATCTTCTACTGAAGCTGAATATAGAGGTTTGGCTAATGCAACTCAAGAAATCATGTTGTTAAAGTCTTTGTACACAGATCTTGGACTTCATTCTTCAACACCTCACAATTTTTGTGACAACACAAGCTCACTACATCTAGTAGCTAATCCGGTATACCATGCTAGGACCAAGCATATTGAAGTCCACTACCATTACGTAAGGGAGAAGCTAATGAGCAAGGATATTCAACTATCCTATGTCTCTACAGATATGCAATGTGCCGACATGTTGACTAAAGCTCTTGATGGTACAAAATTAAGTAGATTCAAGTTGATGATTGGCTTGCAGGAAATCAAGGACAATTGAAGACTTATTTGAAGGTCAAGCATGTTAGAATTGAGGGGGAGCTGTTGGTGCATTTTACCCAAGCCTACATGCTTGATATATTTGATATCATCCTCATTTGTAAGTCACATGAGTAATCATGTGAACACCTCTTGTAAAAGAGTTCATTTTTATCTCTTGTAATTGAAAAAAGAAAAAGGAAAAGGATGGCTTACCTCATGCATGATGTAAAAGTGATTTCGTGGCTCTAACTACCAAAACCCACGACTTTTTGAGCTGAGGTAATCATATATGAATTTATACATTTATCATCATTCACTTCTCTGTTTTGTTCTCTGCTATGCTCACTCAGAGCAGTACCTTCAGAAGGTCATATCTCGAGTTCTAATAATCATTTTTCAGTGATTTAACGTGCGTTGGATAGAACCTACTGTCTAGTTTCTGCATATAAAGTTTCAAGATCATTGGATTAATATTTTGGAAGATATCTGCAATTTACTGCTCACTAGTCTATCTCTACAGAGCCCCGAGAATGATGGGCATGTTCCAGAAATTGATGAAACTTGTTCTCAGTGATCAGTCCATCATTTGAAGTGTTTGAACTTGGATTGGGAAGCTTGCTAAGTCTATTTGCTATGCCCAAAAGGAATTTTTCTAATTCCTACCAGGTTGAGAGCACTGTTCATTTTTTCCAGCAGGTGTATGTCCAAAAATAACAAGTTTTGGGAGCTAGTCATTTCGCAACTAGTTTGTCTTGACTTAAACTTTTAGGATACATGTTCCAAAGTACTTGGCTGATATTTTTGTGGATTTAGGAAGCTTAAAGGGTCTACTAATCAACTCCGAAGTCTCAGTTGGCTGGTGTGAAGCTGGTTGTAGCAGCACCTACTCATCTTTGGATTGCATCCACCATCTCTCTTCACAGAAGCTCACCCTCAGAGACATGAAGAGCTCACAAATGATGTGAGGTTAACCACACAAGTGACCCCTAAGAGTGCACACAAGAAGGGAAAGAAGAAAGAACCCCATGTCAGGGGAAGAAGAATCCTTGTTTGAGGTCCCTGAAAACTTTAAGAAGTACGAAATAGATGATAGTAGAGTCATGATAAGAATGCCTAAGCGTGAGGTGCAATCAAGGGAGGCCTATGAGAACAAAGAAACCACCAAGAAAATAGTGGTAGCCATAGAAGAAGGAGAAGAAAGATGCACATACATAGGACATGAACTGACGGAAGAAGAAGAGCACGAGTTGATAACCTTGCTAAGAGAATACACAGATGTATTCGCTTGGAGTTACAAGGACTTGAAAGGTGTGGACCCTGACATATGCTCACACACTATTCCCATGACCTCAAATGCCAAACTCTCTAAGCAAAAGCCATACACATATAATGATAACTATGCTTCCAAGATTAAAGAAGAGATAGATCGCTTGGTTGAAGCTAGATTCATCTATGAAATTGAGCACACTGAGTGGGTATTCCCCATTGTAGTGGTGCCCAAAAAGAATGGAAAGTTATGTGTATGTAATAACTTGAAGAAGGTTAATGCAACCACTATTCGAGATAACTATCCACTTCCAATCACTAAGTATCTATTAGAGAGAGTAGCAGGGAAGGAAGTGTACAACTTCCTTGATGGATTTTTTGGCTACAATCAAGTAGCCATTGGCTCCAAAAGATCAACATAAGATGGCTTTTGCCACAGAGTGGGGCATATTTGCCTTCCGAGTAATGCCATTTGGTCTTACCAATGCGTGAGCCACTTTTCAGAGGCTGATGTGTCATGTATTTAAAGAGTTCTTGAGGAAGAATTTAGAGGTCTATGTTGATGATCTTTGTGCTCATTCCAACATTAGACGGACACATATATACCTGAACTCAGGCAAATCTTTGACAAATGTAGAGAATATCAAGCCTTCCCGAACCCAGAAAAGTGTGTTTTTATGGTCAGGCAAGGAAAGATTCTAGGACACATAGTGTCAAACAATGGCATCTCTACGGACGAGGAAAAAGTTAGAGCCATTGCAGAGCTACCTGGGCCAAAGAATGTCAAGGAAGTGCAAGCTTTCATGGGGCATTGCGGATATTATCGACGTTTCATACACATGTATGCCATCATTGCAAAGCATTTGTATGAACTTTTGACTAACTTTGAGTGGAGTGAAGAATGCGAGAACTCCTTCAACGAGCTTAAACAACGATTATGTTCAGCACCAATCTTGACCACACCAGATTGGAACAAGCCTTTTCATGTTCATGTGGATGCATCCAATTATGCTATTGGATGTGTGCTTGCACAACCTACAGGTGAAGGTAATATGGATCTTCCAATTGCCTATGCTAGTAGATAGTTGAATGCAGCTGAATGAAATTATACCACCACTGAACAAGAAGGATTAGGCATGGTGTATGCGATTAAAAAGTTTAGACACTATTTGCTTGCAAATAAGTTTAAATTTTTTACCGATCATCAAGCACTGTTATATTTGGTAAACAAGCCATGCAATACAGGTAGATTGGTGAGATGGTTTCTCTTGCTAATGGAATACGACTTTGAGGTTGTGGTGAGGAAAGGCAAGACTCATTTGAGAGAAGATCATCTCTCTAGGCTCACATCTGGAGAGGCCCCACAAGGAGTATGAGATGACCTTCTTGATGCTTACTTGTTTAACTTGGAAGTCGTGCCGCAGTGGGCCAAAACATCAGTGTCAGTATTGACATACGGACCCAAACACCCAATAATAAACACTCAAGATAGGGAGATAGTAAAAGCCCAAAAGTACCATATAATGGTAGGAAATATGTACAAGCATACTGATCAAGGAATATTAGTTTGTTGTGTGGAAGAGGATTGTTGGAGAAACACTCACTAATTGGACATATATTTGGAGGTCAAATCTTAGGAAGAAAACACCATGCCTATGTGAAGGGACAAATTCACAAGTGTATCATATTTGTAAAATTAGTTCACTTTAGTTCTAGAAGTTTTTTAAAATCACGAGAATATGAAAATCTATATAAGTTAGTTTGTATCAACTGACGCGGTGAGAGAGAGAGAATAGAGAGAAGAAGAAGGGTGAAGAGAGAGAGAGAAAGTGAGAAGAACTCATTTTTGTATGACTGAGTATAGTCGGGCTTCTCTGAGTGAGAAAGCATCTGTAAAACTTCTGAGTTTTTTATAGTTATGAGAAGAACTGAGTAAAGTTCTGTGTATGAGTCTCTCTTCATCATCTCCATGTTTGCCTACTGTGTGATGAATTCAAAAACTCAAGTTTTCTGAGCAATTCGATGCCTGGCATCGAATCTTGGCTGATAAGTCATTTTTTCATTCTCTGTGTGTTAACTATTGTTGAATCTTTTAAAAATATGAAGTTTGTGGAGCAACTCGATGCCTGGCATCGAGTTTGAGCATAAAGTCGATGCCTGGCATCGACTTCTAGCATACAAGTGGTCTTCTTCATGTGTGTGTAAAAGAGAGTATTTCTGGTGCAGAAAAAGGGCCTAAAAAAGCCCAAAGTCGATGCCCGGCATCGACTTGGACTGAAATTCGATGCCAGGCATCGAATTTTTTATTTTTGGACATCAGGAATACTAAAACAGGCAAGATTTCCAGTCTTGGAAGGTCATACAGGGTCATCTTGTGAGGGCCATAACTTGAGTTCTAGAGCTCCGTTTGATGCATATGATAGCTTGTTGGAAAGCTCTACTCTTCTAGTTTCAGCCTATAAAGTTTCATGAAGAAAGCATACTTGAGCTAGGAGAAATTAGCAAAATACTGAAGGTATGTCATTTCGGTGACTAGAAATTTCTGTAGAAGCAAAGTTCTCACTTTAGGCTATCGTTTCTCAAAGTTTGGAGTGGCAATGAGTTAATAGTGACCATAGAGGTGTTCTAGTGTCACATTAATTCATTCCTTGTGGTGTTTTATACATCAACAAGTGGTATCAGAGCAGAAAGATTCTCGAGAGCAGAAGACGACAAAGGTACGAGAAGTTTTGTAAAGTTTTCCATTAAAGTTTGAAAGGTGAAGCATTTGAAGACACAAGGCATCAAAAGGTTTCTTCAAAAGTATCCTCATACACAAAGAACTTCAAAAGGTATTATCCTTTATCCTTTAAGCTCACAGGTTGCAGCAGAAGGAAAGAACTATGGCAGATCATATTTCCATTGACAAACTGGACAGAGATAATTACCCCGCATGGGTAATGAGAATGGAAGCCTTACTTATGAGTAAGGATCTCATGATATATGTTACAGGTGAAGAAGAGAAGCCAGTATTTGAAGATGAAAGCCGACCAAAGAAAGAAGAACTAGATGCTTTAAAGCATTGGCAGAAGAAGGATGCAAGTGCAAAAGCCTACATCTACAATACAATCTCAGATCATTTGCTACCACACATCAGAGGATTGGAATCATCAGAAGATATATGGAATGCATTGGAATATCATTTCCAAAGCACTACTAAAGCACGGAAAGCAAGTCTATGGTCAGAGTTTACAACATTCAAGAAGAAGCCAAGTCAAACCATTAGTGATTATGTCACTAAGATGAAGGATCTTGCAGATAGTCTTGGATCCATAGATGAAGATGTTGAAGATCACAGATTGATTGCTCAACTACTTGCAGGCTTGAGAGGGGATGAAAGGTGGAAACCTTTTGTCTTATCAACAGAACTTTCATTAAATCATTATGTTCCAGATTTGAACCAGTTGCTTGGTTTGATGCTCACATATGAGCAAGACTTGAAGGGAGATGGAGATAAAGGTCAAAGTTCTGCAATGTACATGAAGAATAAGAAGAAAGGAGATAAAGGTAAAGCAAAGGATGAAGAGGAGTCTAGTTCTCAAGCTTATTATGCAAGAGGTAAAGGCACTGGCAGAGGAAGAGCAAGAGGTTTTGGAAGAGGAAGAGCTAATCAAAATAACAACAAGAAGGCTTGCTGGATCTGTGGATTGAGTAATCATTTGGCTCATGACTGTTGGCACAATCAACAAGGATCAAACCAGAATCAAAACAACAATAGCAGAGGTCGAGGTGGAAGATATCAAAGTAATTTTCAAAGAGGTAGACAAAGTCAAAGAGGAGGCTATGGTAGAGGTGGAGGAAGAAGTTGGGGACAGAATCAATCCTACAACACCACCTACTACAACTATGCAAATGACACACAGAATGAAAGTCATACATCATTGATGATGAATTCAATCAGCACATCAGATAAAGAAGATCTAAAGGTATTTTACATTGACTCTGGATGTTCTAATCATTTGTCAGGAAACATAGAATTGATGTCAGAATTGGAAAAAGGCATTTCTAGTCACACAGTTCAAACTGGTGATAATACAAGACATAGTGTACATTCAATTGGAAAAGTGAAATGCAAGAGTGGAGCAGATTTGCTAACCAATGTTTTGTATGTTCCCACAATACCTAAAAACTTGATTAGTGTGGGACAGATAGTTGAAAAAGGTTTTCAAGTCAGGTTTACAAATGAAGGAGTATTTGTTGAAGATCCAGAGAATGGATATAATCAGATTGTCTCTGGTAAGAAAGAAGGTAGACTCTTTACTTTAAGAGTGCAAGGAAACATTGGTCAAGCTTTGCTCACACATGGTGAAGCAGTGATTACAGAACTTGATCTCTGGCATAAGAGATTAGGTCATTTCAATGAAAGAGGAATTAAAGCTATGGTTGCTAATCAGTCTGTACTAGGATTACCAAATGTGCAAAGTCAACATATGGTTTATAAATGTGAAGCATGTCAAATGGGTAAAGCACACAGGTTACCATTTCAAAAGAAAGGATTCAAACATGATGGAGTACTTGAGCTCATTCATACAGATGTATGGGGACCAACAAAAGAAGGATCTATCAGTGGCTCAAGGTATTATGTTCTTTTTATTGATGATGCTACAAGATGGATAACATTATATGTTTTGAAGGAAAGATCAGAAGTGTTTGGAGCTTTCAAGCATTTTCATGCATATGCAGAGAGAGTCACAGGTCAAAAGCTTAAGAGACTGAGGTCTGATGGAGGGGGAGAATACTTCTCCCAAGAGTTCAATGATTATCTTTGGAATGCAGGTATTAAGAGAGAGATAACTTGCAGGTATACACCACAACAAAATGGTGTAGCAGAAAGAAGGAACAGGACTTTGGTTGAGTTTGCTAGAGCTATGCTAAAGGAGAAGAACTGTCCAAATTATCTTTGGGCTGAGGCTGTAAATACAGCTACATATCTTGTGAATAGATTACCATGTGCAGCTCTGAATGGAATGACTCCATATGAAGCTTGGTGGGGTAAGAAACCAACACTAGATCATTGTAGAGTGTTTGGATCAATTGCATATGCTTATGTGCCATCACAACTTAGGCATAAACTTGAACCAAAGGTAGAAAAATATGTGTTCATTGGTTATGATGAAAAGCAGATGGGTTACAGATTGTGGAATCCTCTAACCAAACAATTTATTGTTTCTAGAGATGTTACATTTGATGAACAGAAAAGTTGGTATGCAGATCAAAGTCATACAGCTGAAGAATTTGAAGAAGAGGTAAGAAGATGTGAGAAAGGAAAATCAATTGTGCAGGTAAATAGAGATGAAGACTATATGCAAGCAAGTACATCCAGAAGTGGATTAACAAGAAGGAATGAAGAAGCTCCTATATTTGATGCAGAAGTGTATCCAGAAACCTATGAAGAATGTGAACCAAGAAGGTCAAGCAGGACTAGAAGACAACCAGAAAGGTATTCTTATGATACTTCTTACATAACTCAAAAGAACTATGCATATATGGTCAAAGATGATGAAGAACCTCAGAACTATGATGAAGCTAAAGGTAAGAAGCAATGGGAAGAAGCAATGAAGGAAGAGTTCAATGCACTCGAGGAGAACAAGACATGGGAACTTGTTCCTAAACCAAATGGTAAGAAAGTAATTGGAAATAAATGGGTTTATAAAGTGAAGAAGCTTGCAGATGGAAGTATAGCCAGATACAAAGCTAGACTGGTGGTGAAAGGCTATGCCCAAACCTATGGCATAGATTATGATGAGACATTCAGTCCTGTAGCTAAGATGTCAACTATAAGGACAATCATTGCTATTGCAGCTTCAAAAGGATGGACCCTAAGTCAATTGGATATAAAAAATGCATTCTTGAATGGATACATATCAGATGAGGTATACATGGAACAACCTCAAGGGTTTATAGATTCCAGGTATCCAAATTTTGTTTGCAGGTTGAGAAGAGCATTGTATGGATTGAAGCAAGCTCCAAGAGCTTGGAACTATAGACTGGTGAAGTATCTCAATGATCTTGGATATCAAAGTTCAAAAGCAGATTCAAGTCTACTTATCAAAAGAACAGAGGAAGGTACAATCTACATTTGTATTTATGTAGATGACATTATAATCACAGGTACTTCAGATGAAGGAATCAAGGAGGTAAAGAGATTACTTGAGAAAGAGTTTAAGATCAGTGACCTAGGAAAGTTATCATACTTTCTTGGAATGGAAGTTACTTATACAGATCATGGTATATATGTGTCACAAGAAAGGTATCTTCTGAACTTGTTGAAGAAGTTTGATATGGAAAATTGCAGAGAAGCTTCAACTCCACTTGAAGTTAATCACAAGCTCAGTAAATATGATGGTGCAGACTACAAAGATATGAGGAAGTATCAATCTCTTGTGGGTAGTTTGATTTATGCTACACTAACAAGACCTGATCTTAGTTATGCAGTGGGAGTTTTGTCACAATTCATGCATTGTCCAAAGGACCCACATTGGATTGCAGGTCAAAGAGTTCTCAGATATATCAAAGGAACTATAAAGGAAGGATTATATTATCCTTTTACATCAGATTTGAAGTTGAGAGCCTACAGTGACTCAGACTGGGCAGGTAATCAAGATGACAGGAGATCAACTCATGGTTACATGATATACATTGGTGATAAGCTTGTAAGTTGGTGTTCAAAGAAACAACATACAGTAGCATTATCATCAACTGAAGCTGAGTACAAAGGACTTGTGGAAGCAGCTAAGGAAGTCATATGGATGCAGACATTGTTCAAGAGCTTAGGCATTGATCAAGGTACACCTACAATACATGGAGATAATATGAGTTCACTTTATCTTGCAGCAAATCCAGTTTTTCATGCAAGGACGAAGCACATAGAGATACAGTATCATTTTCTCAGAGAAAAGGTAATGGAGAAGGAGATTGAAGTGGAGTACATTTCTACTAAAGATCAGTTAGCAGACATAATGACAAAGAGCTTGGATGGTGTGAAGACCAGTAGATTCAAAAGCATGGCAGGAGTAAAAGAAAAGAAGATGATATGAAGAAACAGGGAATGTCAATTAGTGATTGAGGGGGAGCTGTTGGAGAAACACTCACTAATTGGACATATATTTGGAGGTCAAATCTTAGGAAGAAAACACCATGCCTATGTGAAGGGACAAATTCACAAGTGTATCATATTTGTAAAATTAGTTCACTTTAGTTCTAGAAGTTTTTTAAAATCACGAGAATATGAAAATCTATATAAGTTAGTTTGTATCAACTGACGCGGTGAGAGAGAGAGAATAGAGAGAAGAAGAAGGGTGAAGAGAGAGAGAGAAAGTGAGAAGAACTCATTTTTGTATGACTGAGTATAGTCGGGCTTCTCTGAGTGAGAAAGCATCTGTAAAACTTCTGAGTTTTTTATAGTTATGAGAAGAACTGAGTAAAGTTCTGTGTATGAGTCTCTCTTCATCATCTCCATGTTTGCCTACTGTGTGATGAATTCAAAAACTCAAGTTTTCTGAGCAATTCGATGCCTGGCATCGAATCTTGGCTGATAAGTCATTTTTTCATTCTCTGTGTGTTAACTATTGTTGAATCTTTTAAAAATATGAAGTTTGTGGAGCAACTCGATGCCTGGCATCGAGTTTGAGCATAAAGTCGATGCCTGGCATCGACTTCTAGCATACAAGTGGTCTTCTTCATGTGTGTGTAAAAGAGAGTATTTCTGGTGCAGAAAAAGGGCCTAAAAAAGCCCAAAGTCGATGCCCGACATCGACTTGGACTGAAATTCGATGCCAGGCATCGAATTTTTTATTTTTGGACATCAGGAATACTAAAACAGGCAAGATTTCCAGTCTTGGAAGGTCATACAGGGTCATCTTGTGAGGGCCATAACTTGAGTTCTAGAGCTCCGTTTGATGCATATGATAGCTTGTTGGAAAGCTCTACTCTTCTAGTTTCAGCCTATAAAGTTTCATGAAGAAAGCATACTTGAGCTAGGAGAAATTAGTAAAATACTGAAGGTATGTCATTTCGGTGACTAGAAATTTCTGTAGAAGCAAAGTTCTCACTTTAGGCTATCGTTTCTCAAAGTTTGGAGTGGCAATGAGTTAATAGTGACCATAGAGGTGTTCTAGTGTCACATTAATTCATTTCTTGTGGTGTTTTATACATCAACAAGGATGAGCACGCAAAATGGTTGCAATTAGCACATGTAGGTCCATTAGAGCAACATTACTCAAGGCAACGAACCCTACAGACACTAAGGAGACTCGGAGTGCATTGGCCAACTATGGAAGCAGATGTCCATAAGTTGTGTAAGGAATGCCTAGTCTATAGTGTTAGACCACCTGTGGAGCGTGCCACACTATACCAAGTGTCCCTAATACCAGATTGGAGTGAACCATTAGTAGCCTTCTTGAGGAAGAAAACATTTCCCCAAGACATGACACTGGTGAGGCAAAGAAGTTTAGAATAAGAAGCCCTAGATTATGCACTCATCGGTGATAATCTATACAGGCGTGGAAAAGACTGATATTTGAGACTGTGTCCATGAGAGTGAATATTTCAAGATATTGGAAACTGCTCACCAAGGTGTGGCAGGAGGACACTTTGGACTAGACCGGGTGATCAAGGCTATACTATTTGCAGGTCTTTGGTGGCCAACCCTTCACATGGATGCACATACCTATGTGAAGAGGTGTGAGGTTTATCAGCGAACTCAGTATCCTATACGCAAGGATGAGATGCCATTGAAACCTATGATGGGTGGACGTGCATTCTCTAAGTGGGGAATATACTTTCTTGGTCCTAGTAATCCCCCGACTAAGGGTTCACATGTAGAGTACATTATTGTGGCTACTGATTATCTAACCAAGTGGGTAGAGGCAAAAGCTACGACAAAGAATGATGCTCAGACGACCGCTAAGTTCTTATTTGAGAATGTGTTCACTAGATACGGGCTACCTATAGAGCTTGTAAGTGATAGAGGGACTCACTTCTTGAATGAAGTTATTGCAAATCTTCTCCAAGAGTTCTTGGTGGTACACAAGAAGTCTGCCCCCTATCACCCACAAGCTAATGGCCAAGCCGAAAGCACAAATAAGATTCTATGAGATGTGTTGGCAAAATTGGTTAATAATAAACGCTCTAATTGGGACAAACAGCTACACCATCCTGTTTGGGCATACAGAGTTGCCAATAAAATGGTACTCCAAGCCACACCCTTTCAGATGGTATTTGGCCAAAACACAGTGCTTCCATTAGCCTTCTTGATACCTACACTAAGGGTAGCATAGGAGCATGAGTGGACGGGTCATGAACTCTCTTCGAGGATTTTTTATTTTGAACGACTAGGTGAAACAAGACTAAGGGCGGCAGCAGCAATATATGCAGCTAAGAAAAGACAGAAGGCGTACTTTGATGCCCATGTGAAGGATGAGGGCTTGAAAGTAGGAGACCTAGTCCTAGTCTACACTTTGAAGCAACATGCGAGAAAATTAGAGAAGCATGGCTATGGATCTATGTCCATAAATAGGATCTCAACTAGTGGAGCAGTTCAACTAGCCGCTCTAGAAGGCGACATCCTACCAAATTACATCCGTGGATGCAGAGTCAAGTTATATCAGGAACCCCTCACGGAGGAGATGTTAAATCGACTCAATACTGCAAAGAAATGTAATGAAGAGGAAAAATGAATTCAAGAAGAAGCACAGGCAGAAGCATTGGAACGCATCTGAAGAATGAAATTGAGAAGACAGGGTAGAGATCAGCATAGGACAGATGCCTATGCAGACCCAGGATATCATATGGCTATGTGTGAAGTCTCAGGTGTAAGTTCCTATAAAATAATTGATCGGCGTCCTTTTGTAACTTTAGATATCCGACAAGGAATTAGTGCAAGAACTGTGCGAACATTGATTGACTCAGGTGCAGCCACTAGTGCGGTGAGACTCTCTTACTGTCAAGAATTGAAATTAAAAGTCAATCCTATAGAAGCATATCTCATAGGATTGGGAGGTGTGGAAACCCCTTGCATGGGCGAGGTCGAACTTCCACTATACATTCAAGATGTTTTTATGACAGTTAAAGTGCTAGTGTGTAAAGATGAGGACCTCACTGAGCCTCTTGTCTTGGGTCAAGACTGGATCTATGATCACGCAGTCAAACTAAACCTAAGAAGTGGACTTCTTCAGGTCTGGGTAAATCACAACCGAATTGCAATTGAGTTAGCAAATGAAGCACTCAAAGAACTAGTGAAGGCACACACTCCTGGTCCTTCCAGGAGTACACATGAAGATGATGATGCTATTCTTGTCCAAAACTATGTGATGCAAAAGGATGATTGTCTCAACAATGAAGCCAAGGATACGATGGAACTCCCTTCCTTTACAAAGGCCATAAGGATATGACAATCAAAGGTGGATCAAATGCAGAAGATGCAGATGACCTATACTTGAAGCCAAAAGAAAGTACGAAGCACAGTGTCTCAGCCACCAAAACAAGTGTGGGTGCGGAAAGGCGACCAACCTGTTGTGGTCCAGTCACAACCACTGGCTAAACTTCATATTAGTGATCAACGACAGGACACTAATAAGAAGTTTTTCAAAAATTCTTCCACTAAAGTGAAGTCTATCTGGGTACCCAAGCAGTCAAGGAAGGCTGACCCACAATCAAGACAAATTTGGGTGCCTAAGGCTTGCTTGCAGGCTCAAATAGCCACACAGAGACCACACCATGTCCAACATGGTACACTCACTCGCACAGTTGATACCCACTCGTATTCGACACATACAACCACATATTTGCCCATGAGCACGAGCAGAATCACTTGTAAACGGGTCCCTAAAAGGCCTCATTTCCAAGCAAACACTCTTATAAAGCCCTCCAGAGTCTCCACACGGTCAAAACCAAAAGCCATCCACTGTGTTTGGCAGCCCAAAGCTTGTAATAAACCCCCCGACCCCATTTGTCAATTCAGCTCACCTACTAAACTGCATCAACATCACACTACATCTTTCCATTTAGCTCATAAGACTAGTCATTCACTAACTACACACACAATAACCGAGCACTCACTGACATACTAACCTATCACTAAGCACTCATGTTAATGTTGTAACGGGGACCAAAATTGTTCTATCTTGTCCATTACAATGTTAACACATGCTTCTATATTCTCACAGAACCAGCAAACAAGAAGTAGCATGGCAGAAGCAGGAGGTACCAGTTCTGAGGCAGGGTCCAGTGGCCAGATAGTGGACATTGAAACCCTCCTCCTGGAACCACAACTTACAAAGAGGCCTCAAGAACTTAGAGCAGTGCATGTACTTCCCATTCAGGACCCTTCGCAGGGACACACTTCTCAAGTAGGAAAACATGCACATTGGTTCAGCGATGTTGCAGGTCTCCTCGGAGAAGGCACCTACTTTTGGGAGGTAGAAATTGAATTTAATGGCAAATGGGGAAGATATCATTTCTTCACCCGTGAATTCGAGAAGTATCAGAATGCAGAAGTAATGCGATCTGTATGGACCAAATCAGGCTTGGATAGCTACTTCCGGGCACTTCTACCTAAGCTAGATTTCTTGCGCTGCTCCACTTGATCAGTACCATCACCCCTAGCAGAGCCAAGGGAGGCGATAGCACCGTTGTGCTTCCCTCATTAACTCTTGGTAATGAACTAAATAGATTCAAGCTTACCCTCAACTTAGTAAGGGAGGCCCTAGATATGAAAGGTATGCATATCCCCACAGAGAAAGAAACAATGATTCCTGAAAAAATGAAGCACAAAGATCTCAATAAACTAAAGGACATGGTAGCTATGACACCAACCATCACCCTCCACCTATGAACGATCATGCAACACTTCACCTTCCCCACCCAAGAACGATTCACTATGCCACCAAAAAGAATCTGGTTCAGCTTGTACTTGGCGGAGATAGAGGATCTCACAATCAATTTACCACATTAGATCATAGATCAAATCCACTTAGCACATCAACACTGGAATAAGAAACATAAGAATGTGCTTCATGGATGTTGTGTGCTGACGAGAATCATATACAAGTGCTTAGCTTATGACGTACCTATTCAAAGAGCACTAGTGTGGTCCAGAGCTCAAGAATTTTAGAGATGGCTATCAACAACAGGTCCTCCATTGAAGAAAATGAGAGGTGCAGTCCAATTACCATGTGCCCAAGCAAGGGGAGCCACCACCACACCAGAGATGACCTCTCCACAAACTCGATGTGTCCATCCGTTTACAATTCGCTTACCCAGACAGAGCGCAGAAGAACCTAGTCTAGTTTTCCCTCCGATACCCTCTAACTTGGAGTTCCCACAGGGCTACACCCTAGATGATCTAACGGATGAAGAAATCGATAGGATGATTAATGAGTCTAACCTTGAGATGGAAGCAAAGCAGACCCAAGGACCAGAACCTACCACAACAACTTCAGCCCCGACCCAACCAAAAGTAGTGGAAGTAGAGGAAGATGAAGAAGAGACTGAGGAGGAAGCAGATGAGGAACATGATCAAGAATACGAAGAAACTTCAGAACTAGCAGGTGCCCCAGCTTATAATGCGCAGATAAAAAGGTTGTATGAAACTATGAAGAGATTCCAAGAGCATCACAAGTTTTCATTGGAAACACGAAAGATGCTAATAAATTAGATGTTAGCAGAAGAAGGAGTGGACAAAATGTTTATTGAATCCATGAACGTGCAAGCACACGTGCTTGGCCTGGATGAAGCCATTCATTCGGCTATGGCTTACATTCATCGCTTCAAGCAACGAGTGCGAACCTGCCCCCTTCACTCCGAAAAGCAAATTCACATAGAAGTATCGGCACCAGGAGACACTACACAGAGAGAGGAACACCACGAGGCACCACCATCACCACGCCCCTCACCCCTCACCACACCATTCACTCCTCCCCATGACACGACCACCCCAACCTCCACAATCACCATGTTAGAAGAAGTATTTTTTGAAGTATTTTTGATGCAAAATAATTGTAAAATGCCAAAAACTTGTAAAAATATTTATGCAAATGATGTAAAAATAAGGAAGAGTCTTCCTTATGGAGAGTAGAATCATATGTATTTTTTCTAGAATTTTTGGAAACTCCTAGATAGCATATTTTTAGATCAAAAGAGGAAAGGACCAAAATTCAAGTGTGACAAGGGACACTTGAAAATGTATAAAATACAATTTCCTCTATTATGAGAGGGTTGGTTATTTGTATTACATGCTATCCAAGTAAAGAGAGAGTTTCCTGCAGAAAATCATGTTTTCTTCCTTTTGTGTGATTTCTTTGATTTGTTGAGTCTATTCTATGTGTATCCATGGAGATTTGCAAGCTTCTATTGTGTATTTCTGATGAATGTGTATGAAGAGAGTTGATTACTGATGTGTTGAGTGAGAAATTGATGAATAATGGTGCTGGAGATGAAAATCATCTGATTTCAAAGAATCGTGATTGTCTCGTCTGAAGGTTACAGGTATCATTTTTAAGTTTTGACTTAATGATTGTGTTCTGCTGAGAAAATAACATGCTTTTGACACCAAGATTATTGAAAATGATGGAATATTGCTCAAGATAATCCAAACCCTAGAAATTCCTCTTCATCTTCATTAATTCTCAGAAATCCAACCAGTTTTCTCTTATTTCTTGGATTCTATCATCTAAAAGGGGCTGTAGTCTCTTGTATACTTCCAGGATTGACAAAAATAAGATGTATTGTTGATTCTTTATGCTAAATGATTGGAGAGGACAACTCCAAAGATTAACAACAAACATTTTTGGCACCGTTACCGGGGAGTATAGCAAAAGCTTCATTGAAGTTGGACCTTGTTGGATCTTCTATTGATGATGGTATTGAACACATTGATAAGGTAATACTCTTTAATCAAGAAATGGAAACATGAAATGGTAGATTTTTTTTGTTGTTTGTCTTTTGGGAAAAGAAAACAATAGGTAATCTTTTGAGAATAAGAAGTGTTGAAATTCTTTCAAATTGATAGTTGCTCTTATCATTTTTTGGAAGTAAAGTGCAGGTGTGTGAAAAGTTGAATCAAGAAAGCTGAAGATAAGGTAAAATGTGTCTATTCTTGCAATTGTAGAGTGCTTTTTGACCAAGTACCAAGCAAAATTGTTGATCTTGGGAAGATGACATGATTGCATTGAGAAAAGTCAAGTAAAGTAGCTAGATGCAAGTAGATAGGATCCATTTGTTAATCAAGTCAAAGCAATAATCTTGAGAAAAAGTTTATTTGCATCTTGAAAACAAAAATGTTTGAGTTTATCTTTGCAAAAATTGACATTTGCATTTCTTAGCACATTTTCTTTGGGAAGTTTTGCTCATGAACTGTTTTGATAGCAAAGCATAAAGGAGTATAACCAGTCAAGAAACACAGGATCAACAGATCACTAAACAAGAAACCCTAAGTGAAGTGTTTACCTTGATTTAGGGCAAAATACTAAAAAAAATTCATAAAAATCATTAAAACACTTAAACAAATTTATTTTTTCCTTAGAAAGTTGGACTTAAGTGTTGTTGTTAAGAGTAAAGGAGGTCAAGTGGAGGGAAAGCCAAAAATTGCTAAAAAATTGGAAAATCAGAAAAATACGATAGGATTGCGATTTTCTGGATTAATTCTTTGTTAATTATGTAAACATTGTAGGTGACAACTCATTTGGAGTGGAAAGAAATTGGAAGAGTTGAAAGAAGAAAAAAGACCCAAAATTGCAAAAACAGGAAGTACAAGAAAAATACGATTCTCTGCACAAAATCGCGATTTTCTGTAAGAATTTTTTTTTTGGAATTTTGAGCATATTTGGGTTTTGAGATAGGTAATTGTAAGAGATTTCATTAAGTTGAGTAAGGGAAGGAAGTCAAATTCCAAAAATCAGTAAGGATTGAGTATCAAGTGGGAAAAGTGGAAAAGAAGTATAGAATCGCGATTTTCACCAGTAGATAATGGGAGTGGCCAATGATGAAATGTTAGGAACGTTAAAAACCATAAAATTGTTGAAGGATAAAATTGGACAAGTAAAAAGTGAAAATTATGAGGAAATAGCACAGGATCGCGATTGTGTGAACACTATAAAACCCTGGAAATCTCAGGAAAAACTCATTTGAGTGAGAAAGAGAGGGAGAGAGAGCAGGAACAGGATCGCGATCGTCTGCAACCATAGAGTTTTGGAGATTTCTGGATCAAGCAAGCAAGGTAAGGAGTTCTCAATACATTTTTTTGTATGTCTTTAAACTTACATGATGATCAAAGCACAAAAAAACACAAAATAGCCAAAAATACGGAATTGTGATGTTCTAGTTTTTTGAGTTTTCTGTGGAAAAAATAATAATATTGAGTAAAGTCTTTCATTGCATGTTAAACAATAACTAAGGCGATTCTATTGAAGAAACAAAAATTTGGAAATCAATACCTTAAAAATTTTCTCAAAATCTGAACAGAATCGCGATTCCGTAGTCAAACACAAAATTGCGATTCTCTGAAGCAAAGCACAAAATTGCGATTCTCAGAGCACGATTTTCATAAGAGAATCGTGATTCTAACAATTGTGAGCAATCACGATCGTCTAGGAACAAAATCGTGAAAAATCACGATTCTCTCACATAATCGTGAAAATCACGATTCTCTCACAGAATCGTGAAAACCACGATTCTCTCACAGAATCGTGAAAAAATACGATTCTCTCACAAAATCGTGAAAAATCACGATTCTCTCACAGAATCGTAAAAAAACACGATTCTCTCACAGAATCGTGAAAAACACGATTCTCTCATAGAATCGTGAAAAAACACGATTCTCTCATAAAATCGTGAAAAATCACGATTCTCATCACAGAATCGTGGAAAACACGATTCTCATCACAGAATTGTGAAAATCAGGACTCTCATCACAGAATCGTGAAAAACACGATTCTCTTCACAAAATCGTGGAAATCACGACTCTCATCACAGAATCGTGGAAAACAAGATTCTCTCCACAAAATCGTGAAAAATCACGATTCTCTCACAAAATCGTGAAAAATCATGATTCTCTCACAGAATCGTGAAAAAAACATGATTCTCTCCACAGAATCGTGAAAAAAACACGATTCTCTCATAGAACCGTGGAAAACACGATTCTCTCCACAAAATCGTGAAATTAATTGAATGATCCTTAGGTCTGGTAATAAATTATACTCACATTCCAAGCAAGAACTGGGAAGGAAGGAAATAGAGCCAGTGGTAGGGGAATTACAAGAAAGAGATTTAGGGCAAGAAATCAACATGGAAAATTTAAATGAAACAAATGAATCCTCTGAAATTAGGGACTATAGAAACATCCTCAAATACATGTATACAAATAGGTTTGGAACCTATGTATATCAGGATGGAATGCATAAGTTTCTCATTAGATTGAGAAACTTAGAAGTTCCCCTGAACATAACACTAGTAGCACAATTTAAGGATGGTAGATACGAGGATAGGCAGGGATGTGTATACATCTTCTCACAAGACCCAGAAAATTCTAATGACCTAGGGCAATGTGCAGACAAGAGACCTTGGGAACAGAACCTAGGGCAATCAGACTTGCCAAGACCACATGAAATTCACAATAATGGTGAACAACAACAAGGTAGGAGAGCACATACTTCCCCAAATCCTTTTGAAATGGAACCAGAAGGATTTAATGATTTTCCTTTGAGAAGAAGACATCATCGACAAAATCAGGGCAGAATGCTTAGACCCTATCAAGTAGCCAAATGCATGAAGAATCAATATGAAGGATATTCTGATCCTCATGCTCATGTTGCGGAATTCAGACAACTAATTAGAGCAGAAGAGGTTGAGGATTACAAAGTACAATTTGAGGCATTTGGTCTAACCCTAACAGGACCTGCATTATCTTGGTTCATTCCCTTGAGAAAGGAAATGTATCTAGATATTGAATCCTTCCTAGAAGCCTTTATTGGGGAAACTGGGAGCTTCTAGACTCCAAGCAATTATGAGCATATATGCAGATAAGAAAAGGCAAAATCTTATCATGATGTTCACATAAAAGAAAAAGATCTACAAGAAGGAGATCTAGTTCTGGCATACACAGTCAAGGAACATCAGAAGAAATTTCAAAAAAAAGGACATGGGCCTTATATTATACATCAGATCAGTAACAGTGGATCTATCCAACTAGCTAACATAGATGGAGAAATCATGCCAAACTTCATAAGTGGATTCAGAGTTAAAAGGTATGACCTTCCATTAACTGCTTCCGAATGGAGAAGATTACACCAAACTCAAAATAGGAAAAAAGAAGAGGAAAACATTAGAAAAGAGGCTCAACAGGAGGCAAAGGAAAGGATAAGAAGAACCCAAAATCTTAGAGAAGTCCTTCTATGTGAAACACCTTTAAAACAAAAAGAACATTTGCATGTGATAACAATGGATTGTCAAGATGAAAAAATCAGGGTTTTAATAGATTCAGGAGCACAAGTGAATTTGATTAGTTCAGCTTTGTTGAATAAATTTAACCTAAAAAGGACTAAAAGCAAAACCTTTATCAAAACCTTGGAAGGACAAATGATACAAAGCATGTCTTCACCTTCTCTTAAAGTTAAGTTCAATACAGAATATATGAAAATAGATTGTGAAGAATGGCCAGATCACCTGATGACTGAAAAATTGATTTTGGGACAACCATGGTTAAGGCAAGGTAGAGTAATACTGGATTTTGAAAAAATGAAGCTCAAATTAATTGAAAGACAAAAGGCTTTTAATATTCTTGTGGAGCTTTGAAAAACAGGAAGATCAACAGGAGCATCAGGATTCAGAGCTGGAAGGATTCACTTTTTCATTAGAAAAAACACAGACATTACCAATACAAGTACTAAATGATCAAGCTTCATTTAATCAAAACCAGCAAAAAATTGAAGGAGCAAAAGAGAGTGAAGAGACAGAAGCAAGGTGGAAACTATGGCATAATTGGAAACATCAAGACATCAGAACAAGAAGGATGTGGAAACAAAGTATATACAAGCCGTGTTCATCAAAACAAAATTTCAGGACAAAATGGATATGGAAGCCAAAAAATTCTGAAACCAGCTTATCAGAAGGAGATGGATTTTTCCCTAAGACAGGGGCAGCAAGGGTTAGATATTATTGGGTAAAAAAATCAGATTTGATTCAATGGAAAAAGACCATCTATATTTGATCAGTATTTAGAATTTTTTAAAGAAGAAAATCAGAATGTTACAGAAAAGAAATCATGACATATTGGAAATTATGACAAATAATTCTCGCTTTTCCTATTTCTGAGAAAAGAAATAGGAGGGGAAAAAAGGAAGTGGAAAGGAAGTTGGAAAAATTATTAAAAAAAAAAGAGTAGAAAAAAAAAGAGAGAAGAGAAAAAAAAAGAGAAAAAAGAGAGAAAAATTACCCGTTTCAATATTATTAAACATTATTAAAAAAAAGAGTAAAAAAAAAAGAGAGAAGAGAAAAAGAAAGAGAAAAAAGAGAGAAAAATTACCCATTTCATTTTTCTCTTATGAGAAAAAAAAAAGAAAAAAGAGAGAAAAATTACCATTTCATCTTTCTCTTATGAAAAAAAAAGAAAAAGAGAAGAGAAAACTATCCATTTTTCCTTTTATTAGATATATAGCACAAAGCAAGATATAGGTAGAAAGGTAGCAGGTTTCTAATTATTATTTTTTATGTTTATTTTTTATTTTTTATGATTTTTTTATTAATTTTTCTTTTTAAATATCTTCTTCCTGGATAGAAGTTGTCAGAAGAGAAGAGAGCACTAGACATCTTGCTACACATGTAATGATTACTTTAATTGAGTCTTTTAAAGGAAGTCAGGATTTAACTGAGATTTTACTTTCATTCTTCTTTCATTCCATTTCAAAACAAATGTCAATTTCTATTTTTCTTATGACTCATGTGGGTGGAGTTTTTTCTTTTTTGTGTTATATTACATTTTCTCCAGAATGGTGAATTCAAAGGAACTACCAATCCATGAGTTCAAAGCAGACTTAGTCACTCTGTCTAGAGGACATTGGTTCTTAGACAATGAAGCAACAATGGAGACAGTAGAATTAGAATCTGATGAGGAGCAGGAGATTCCAGAAGCAGAAAAGATAGTCAAGGAACTCAAGGAAACTTTAGGAATTATTGGCCAGCACATATTTACAGTGGGAGTTGGAGGTTACAAGTACACTATGCTGTGTTAGGAGTTTTACAAATTCCAGAAAAGTGCAGTCAACTACAAAAGGTGGAAAGTAGTGGGATTACACAAGTTGCTGGATGAACCTATATTTTTCATAGACTTTGAAAGAGTGGCACAGGTAATGAACAGCTTGTTCAAAGTTGGGAAGGGCAATGAGGCATATTTCCGGTGTAAAGTCAAGGACAAAGAAAACCAGGAGGTGAATATCACTATAAAAGCAGAGCATATCAGGATAGCCCTTCAGTTTTATCCAATGGGAACTAAGTTGGATAACAGCTTTGTTAAGAAGAATAAAGAAACATATACAGGATATTCCAAATTTCCTGATTTCAAAGGAAGAGAAATTGAGGAATATGCTATCAGAATGTTTTTGCAATATTTCTGTTTCCCAAAACTGCCAAGATACACCATGCCACACAAACCAGTAACACTGATTATGTTCAATAATAAAGATAGAACTAAGCCCTTTGGAGTGATGGATGTAACACCATATATACATGAGCAATTGAAGGAAGCAGCTAAACACTGGGAGCAGAAGAAGTATATGAATGGAGCTCAATTCTTAACGAGGATTATATATCCTATTCTAGGGATGGAGGATCAATTACAATTGGCTCCAGCAGCCCAATATTTCAGAAATTTGATGGCAGGAATCAAAATTCCTTAAGGAAGATATCTGCAAGAGAATCAGAAGGCCAATCAAGCATGAGGGGAGCAGAAAGGAAAAGAAAAGGAATTTCAGAAGAAGTTGTTCCTGTAAAGAAAAGGAGATTGGATCCAAGAATAGTTGAATTGGAGCAGGTAGAATCAACTAAGGAAGAGCATGAAGCTGCTCAGAAGCAGGTGCAATCTTCAAATGACCCTCATCCACCTCAGACAAGCAAAGAGCAGTTGTATACCTACTTGACTCAAGGTAATAATAAAAGGGCAGTATATGAAGCCCAATATCAAAAGATGTTGGAGGACTACTCTTGCAAAGCAACAGATTGGATTCAAGAGGAAGTAGAACACTATGAAGAACTGCATGATCAGATGATGACAACTGAGACAGTCTCTCTATCCACCTTCCTTACTCTCCCTCTCTCTTTCTCTCTCTCTCAATCTCTTTGTTTCTCTCTACAGTTGTAGTAAAGAAGAAGGTTCAGAAGAAACCTGTACAGAAGAAGAAGTTAACCAAGAAAAGCAAAGGAAAATTAGTAGCAGAACCTGTATCAATGATGGAAATAGAAGAAGAGATAGTAAAAGAAAGGAACCAGAAGGAATCTACTGTTGTAGAAGAGTCAAAAATGGAAAAATCAGGAATAGCAGGCTCTTCACAATTCTCTTCAGACTCTGAAAGTGATATTGAAAACTTTTTGTTAAAAAGTTTGAATTTCTCAGTACCTAGTACACCTAATGTGTTAACACAGGCCACTGAAAAACATAAGACACCAGAAGACTTGAGAGAGAAGCCCCAGGGGAAGCAAGTCCAAGAAGAAGCGGCAAAGCAGGTTAGTCCTGAAGAAGAGAGAAGATTACTAAAAGGAAAAACAGTAATGATGGAAGAGGAGAGTGAAGTAAGGAAGGAATTCAGATGTGGGTTAGTGGATTCAGGATTAAAGTCAATATGGACAAAACCTTCACAACAAATCAATTTCAAATTAGATGAAGGAAAAGTAGAAGAAGAAAAGGGAGTTCAGTTATGCAGTCCAGCTAATAAACAAAAAGATACAGCTCAAATCAAGGAAACAGAAGAGGAAATAGTGGAAAAAGAGAATGCTCAAGAAGTAGAAGAAGGAATTAGAGAGAAAGAGATCAACCAAAGCACAAAAGACATCCTGTATGACTTGAATCATAATGAAGAATTCACAAATACAGAAGAACAAAGACAAGAGGAAGGCCTGGATCTCATGGATATAGATGAGCAAGAAGAAGGACAGAAAGAGCAGATAAGTAATGATCAGATAAAGATTACTGAGGAAACTAATTCAGCCATAATTCAGGAAGAAGAAGTACAAGTAAAGGAAAGACATATCTTTGAAGAAGAACAACAAGAAGTGGAGAACAAGAAGGCAGAAGGAACAAAGCTAATTAAAGATATATCATGACATGGGAATAAGGATGATCAGATATTGGAATATGAGGAAGATGTTGCAGACCAAGAAAAGATGGAAGCAGATAAGAGCCATGAAGAACAAAAGACTCAGGTTATAGAGTTTGAGGAAGAGGATGAAGAAGAGAATGAGTGTAAAGAAAACAAGCAGATAGAAGTCAAACAAAAGGAAATAGAATTTGGGTTGGAAAGGATACCTAAAAATATAAGATCTGCTTGCAAGATCATTATGAGCAACCTAGAGCAATTCAGACCAACAAGTAGAAACATGATTATATCAGGTATGGTAGCAGAATCTGAGTTTGAAAAAGGGAGTAGTATCATTAAGGAGCACAAGAAAGAAAAAGAACAATTGGTAGAACAATTGAGGATTGTAAAGGAGAAAAATGAAGAATTAACACATACGATAATTTCTTTGGAGGAATTAGAGGTACAACAACAAAATAAAATCCAATATCTTGAAGAGAAGTGTGCAAAACAGACAGATCATAATAGTAAGATGGAGATGGAGCTGAAGAAAATAGAAGGGAGATACAGAACCTTACAAAGTTCTTATCAAATCATGGTCAAAGCAAATGAGGAAATAAACAAATTATTAAGGACAAAAGGTCTAGGAGGGGAAGAATGTTAGAAGAAGTATTTTTTGAAGTATTTTTTATGGAAAATAATTGTAAAATGCCAAAAACTTGTAAAAATATTTATGCAAATGATGTAAAAATAAGGAAGAGTCTTCCTTATGGAGAGTAGAATCATATGTATTTTTTCTAGAACTTTTGGAAACTCCTAGATAGCATATTTTTAAATCAGAAGAGGAAAGGACCAAAATTCAAGTGTGAAAAGGGACACTTGAAAATGTATAAAAGACAATTTCCTCTATTATGAGAGGCTTGGTTATTTGTATTACATGCTATCCAAGTAAAGAGAGAGTTTCCTGTAGAAAATCGTATTTTCTTCCTTTTGTGTGATTTCTTTGATTTGTTGAGTCTATTCTATGTGTATCCATGGAGATTTGCAAGCTTCTATTGTGTATTTTTGATGAATGTGTATGAAGAGAGTTGATTACTAATGTGTTGAGTGAGAAATTGATGAATAATGATGCTGGAGATGAAAATCTTCTGATTTCACAGAATCGCGATTGTCTCGTCTGAAGGTTACATGTATCATTTTTGAGTTTTGACTTTATGAATGGGTTCTGCCGCGAAAATAACATGCTTTTGACACCAAGATTATTGAAAATGATGGAATATTGCTCAAGATAATCCAAACCCTAGAAATTCCTCTTCATCTTCATTAATTCTCAGAAATCCAACCAGTTTTCTCTTATTTCTTGGATTCTATCATCTAGAAGGGGCTGTGGTCTCTTGTATACTTCCAGGATTGGCAAAAATAAGATGTATTGTTGATTCTTTATGCTAAATGATTGAAGAGGACAACTCCAAAGATTAACAACAAACACACCACATATGTTATGGGAATTCATATCTCTCCAGGCACCCAATTTGGAGGGATTCCTATGCCCACATTTACAACAATATTCACAAACATCACATCCATCCCACCCATGGTCCCCATCTACACAGTCACACACACTTTTGACACCATGGAAACATCACCAGCCACAGCACCACTCCCTCCCCATACACAACCACAATTGCCCATACCCCCTCCACCCACATCACCACTTGTTTCCACCTCATTCACGAGTCCCTTTCCCTTTCCCATTCCCCCTGCATCTTCTCCTTTCCCAGCATTCTTGAATGTAAATAATGTGTTTTCTACATTACATCAATGTGTGTATCAGCTACAGAGTGAATATCAAACTCTCAAAGACCGACATCGTCAATTAACCGCAGAGCACCAACAACTACAAAGACGGCTTACCTCTATAGAAGAAGAAAATGTTGACCTGAACCAACGATACACTACACTTGAATATGCCCACCAAACCATATTGGAAGCTCCCCAACCCTCAGAATCCTTCGAGGTTAAGAAGCTAATAGCTTTACTTGAATTATATCAGATAGAGAATGTCAAAGTCCACCGCAACCTTTCTTTACTCAGAAAGCACATGGTCATGGCCCTCGAAGAGAACAAGTGCTTGCAAAAGCAAAATGAAGAGAATTTAGAGGCATCCATGGAGAGTTCTCCCCAGGAGATCGACCCCGAAAAATTCAAAGTTGTTCCTTTAGGGACTATGAAGACCATTCTTGAGCGTTATGCCGATCTTTTGGAAGCCCATGATGATGTAGAAAAAGAACGAGACACACTTCGCCGACAACTAAAGGAACAAGGAGAACAACCAAAGATCACAGAGTCGACATTACCTACAGAGGAGGTAAAGCAGCTCAAAGAGCAGGTAGAAGAATTGCAAAGGAAGCTCCTTCAGTATGAACGACAACCTTCGTCGATCATCAAACCAGAAGCAAAAGAATTGGTACCCATAGAAGTAGACGAGTCTTATGAGGAGCCATATGTTCCTATGCCAATGCCGGGTGGCCAACAAACCTCTGAGGGATTGGACACACTAGAAGTAGAAGCCCCAGAATGGATGCAAACACTCGAGAAAACAACCAACATGCACGATTATAGAGTAGTGGTCCAGATTGAGTCAATGTCTAAGATTGAGGACACCATTATCAAATCAGAATATTTCCGAATTATGTCTCATCATAGATGGATAGGCACAAATGACGATCAATATGTACCCTATTGTGTGCTCTTGGCAGATTACAACGGAGAAATTCAACAAGGATGTGGCAATGCTCCAACCTTCGCTACTCAATTCGGCCCTGATGATATCCCTGAGAGCGCTACACAAGGATCATTTTATCAACCTACCTGGCGGCTACGACTCCTAGAAACTTACCCCGAGATGGTTTGAACTTGGAATAACATGCCACTATTCATCAAGTATAATCCCTATTATGCTCCCGTACTCAAAGACGCACATGGCCTGAGTTTGCCATCACTGTGAAGAATGTCAAAGGCTGTGCAAAGTGGCTCAATTATGTATACTTGGCACCACCACGGGGACAAGCTACGGTGGCCTACATGATCTCTACAATCCACCACAGGGGAGTCAGATTGCAAAACATCCCAGACATAATGGCTCAGATGTGCATAAAGATATTTGAGTTGATGATGGTTACGTTCGGAACCTTCAAAAATATTAAAGATCCACATTTCTCAGGAGTCGGATTCACAGCAGGTAACCTCGACTTGGTCTACGATATGAGTACAACCCCCTCCATCCAGGTGATATATGCATTGTTGTAGTATGCCCTTGGGAGCCAAGACCCACACCACCTTGCATGGAAGCAAGAAGGAAGGCCCAAGAAAGACTCTCCTTTCATCCACCCCATCCTCCACCATGTTCAAGCCATTGGCCATCAGCCCGCAGCTATGCCACATGCTTGAAAATATGGAGCAATGGGAGTCAAGGATCCTAGTCACATATGTAAAATACAAGACAATTGCAACACTCTACTTACACACAAAGGAAAATGCTAGCATGCACACACACCTCACTCTCACACTCTCCAAGACTAGATACATATATGCACAAAGCCTTAAGAGAAAGGAGAGTTCTTCCATTGAATGGATTTTACATGAGAGCACGACCAAAAGCTCCTCATTACAAGAAATGAGCCTCTATATATAGGCTAGGCACATTCTCCCATGTGCTCTTTTTGACTAGTCAAAAAGGAGCACATGCTCATATCTCTCTAAATCTTTGTAGATATTCTCTAACAACCCACTCTTTTCCAAAATATAGGCGTGGGAAACTTCTACGTGGGTTTTTGTACATGTGTGTCCAAAAGGGTACTTTATTTTGAGAGGCTTCAACACCATAGGCTAAAAGAAATATCAAAAAGGGACTTAGGAGAGTGTTCATATGGACATCTCCTAAATACAAGAAGGAGGTATTTTTGTGAGGACTAGAGGGTGCCATTGCATGAGGAAATTGTGGGCAGCCCTTATAACAACACCCTCCTCCTCCTAGACTTTGTCGTCCTCGACAAAGCTAAGAGAGAAGCATACAGTGCCAAACTGGTCCAAGTTTGGAATCTTCAATTCTACAAATATGTAGTAGTTCCAATCTGAATTTTGCAAGGCTGCAAATCTTTTGAATCAGCAAGATGTCCGCCTTCAAATCTTGAATCCAGCCATGCTGAGCGACACAATCCCCTTGGGGGGCAGTCAGCCCAGCCTGCCTCCCTTTGTGCAGTCCCATGTAAGAAGGTTGAAGCTCTTGCAGGGAGCTCCTTAACCTGAAAATAAAACATACATAACCAGTAGACTGTTTCTGGAGAAAGAGATTGAATAGAACATTTATTCCATCTTTTTGTTTCCACTCCAAGGGACATTAAGTCCTATGGGACTGACTCTTCAAGTCCTCGTGAGCTTTTCTTTGCCTGTCAAAGAGATACAAAACCTGAACTTTTAAACCAAGTGCACATCAATTCTTTCAAAAGAGATTAAGTGAAAATGAGGGCCACAATCCTCGGACACAAGTTCAGCTAGTGTTAACCCTGTAAGGCTCATTCTAATCTCCAAATCATAGAAGCATTTATCAAACAGACCAACAGTTATCCCTAAAAATTAGGAGCCTCAGGTACCCTCCTCTTTGACCTGTACGAATCTGAACAATTTATGAGCAAATGAAGATCCATTCTACATTTATGTGGTTAGAAAGTAGAAAATCAAAATCCCCAAAGGATCTGACCACGCTGAAGGTGTATTGATGATCCTCAGAGTCATTCAAGCAATATAGATCTTTATCTGTATAGTGCATAAATGCCAAATAACGAAACACAATAGCTATGAGCATAAGGTTCATTTTGCACATGCAAAGCTGCCAATCTTCTGAGCAAACAAGTCTTTCAATGAGAGCTATAGGAGCATTGTGAAACCAGTGATTTAATTCCCTGGCAAAAAACAATCACTCGAACCTTTGTGACTTCCATACTTAAGTATTCAACTAGTACAACTCATTAAGTGAACTCAAGTACACTCATGCCCAATTGCTATGCAGGTCAAGCAAGGCCCATTAACGAAAGGAAATCCTCATGGATGCATCATAAACATGCTAACAATCCAGATGGCATGACTTTAGTAGCATCATTTATATGTGCACAAAATTCGTGATATATATCAAGCATAGAAGCAATCAAAAAAACATTCCAATGCATCCCATCGACAATAACCACCCAAGTGTATTGGCAATCACAAAAAGCCAAGACACCATTCCTTGCAGCTCAAGAGAGCCACGCCAACCTGATCAGTTCACATTTTCAGCAATTTTGGTTTTGGGCACCATCCTACTAGGTGCAACCACAAAACCATGAAGCCACACAACACTTAAGAAGCACAACATCAAGGAAGCATATAAAAAAGTAAACAGAGAAGATCACCTTCCAATGCATGCCAAGAGTGTCCTTACAACATCATCGTGAACATGCTTGTGTCTCATAGCCTTGCAAGACTATGGACACAAATTATGACACCCCAAAGTTGATGGGTCTTCTAAGAGAGT
This sequence comes from Ceratopteris richardii, assembly GCA_020310875.1. Taxonomy (NCBI): domain Eukaryota; kingdom Viridiplantae; phylum Streptophyta; class Polypodiopsida; order Polypodiales; family Pteridaceae; genus Ceratopteris; species Ceratopteris richardii. The sequence goes on from CM035407.1 coordinate 140,939,304, forward strand.
AGAGGCTTGAACCCTCCATCGATGGGTTTATTGGACACCATCCCAACAAATCGTTAATCAAATCCAAGAATTAGTTTGACCTTGAGGGAGAATCCCCAATGGATATGTGTAAAACCTGTGAGAACAACTCTCGACAACATTGTTAATGATATATCTAAAGTCATAGCTCAAAAACTTCGTGGAATTCTGAGTGTATGAAACAGACGACTTAAAACCAGAAACATCTTGGAAAATCCAAAGAGAAAAGAGCCAAGAGACTATCGACATTATATCTTCTCTTCAACTCTAGGTCTGCTACATGAAAAACGGTTGTGTCTGCTGTAATAGAATACCAACAAGAAGCTTGTAGACATGTTAATTCAAATGTGCGAATACAACATTTTGGATAGCAAGAAGTTAAGATTTTGGGATTCATCAGTGGTTCATATGATAGTAAATTTTCACAGCAACCTTTTCAAATCCATGCATCGAAGACATTGCCTTGCAAAGGTCCATACGCCCAAAAAAGTCGTGACCAAAAAAGCTTAGCCATGTTCGTCATACACCATGTCATTTGTAAAGCATGACATTGGACATCATCAAACCTGTCATGTTTGCATATAGCAGGAAGGAACCCGACCAGTATTTTAAGGACTTCATGGATTTTCTTGTGTGTAGTCATGCAAGGCATACATTGGAAGAAGTACAATCATGAGCATTCCAGAATTTTCATATAGCCAAGCTTATGAGTGAGCACTACCTAAGGAGGATGCATTCTATTTAACTACGTCGAAAGAGCTCATACCGTCTATCCAATCACAACAAGGGAAGCTTGTGAATGACCTGAGCCCCACAGAAGCAGTCAATATGAGATTGGACATAGATGAATGCCCAATATCCAAACATTTAAGCAAGAGGTCGCCTTTGTAATGCCGAGCAGTAGAGCAAGTGCATACTATCTCCTATCAATATGGGATGGGAGTCACCAGAAGTTACATGAGCCTCGTGTTCTAGACTTACCTTTCCTTTACCCAATAGTTGGGAGTGTCCCCATAAGTGTAGTCACATCGCAATAAGTAGATCATGGTACATTTTTTTCTTCTTGACCTGAGTAGTGAAAGGCTAAAAGGGATTACCAGAGTGCTTACACAAGGCAGTTTCCATTAAATTCCTAGCAAGAGAGATAGAGAACACTTTTGCAAGTATATTGCAGGTCACATATACAGAAATAGACACTAGAATTCTTGCCAAAATGCTTCATGAAAATGGCATAAGGGGACGATTTAAAATTTTGGTACATTTTCCTCGTTAGAGGCACTGTCTTCTGCAACATTTAACATAACGTATCATGACTAAAAACATTTTATAGTTACATATGCCTTATCATCCTCATAGCCCCCATGAAGACAAAGCGCAGAAACATCCAAAGCGGTCATGCATCCTGCAAAACAAGCACAACTCTACCATATGGTATCCTTTCCCTCCATCACCAGGTTGAGACACAGAAACCAACGAAGGCTTCCCCTTAAATAAGTGGTGATTCATAAGTAGTAGAGAGGGTGAGCCAATCACAAACTTCAGATTTAAAAAGGGGAAGTCAGTATGACTATAAATCACATCAGTAAATGAAAGCACATCTGAACACTTGCACAAGGTTGGATCTTTAGAACCCCGGCCGTAGCAGTCATAGGAGCCCTCGACAGCAGTGCGTCTTCAAGTACATCAAAGGAACAGGAGGGGAAGCCCGAGATCTCAAACCCATTGAGAACATCACCACCCGCATCGAGGTCGTAACCAGGAAGCTTCAACACATCAAGGAGGCTCTCGAGCGAGGGGAGCTTGAGGTTTCTCCCAGAAAATGCCACTTGCGAGATGTCTGTAGGTGTGCACATTGTTGCCCCCCCCCCCCCCAACAAGGATTCTGTAAAACCATTACAACACAGAGAATTCGCCGACAAAGGTGGAAAGTATCACAATCCCCCACATGAAGCACAAAAATGACAACAGGTAGCTGCTATCCTCCTGACATGCCTCAATCAAGGGAAATAGGAAAGTAGCCAAAAAGGCTCAACCCCCCCCCCCCCAAATGCAACTCCATATGCACACGGGTGCAGGAGAGAACAACCTTTTAGAGGAAAAAACATAATGAGGCCATCATTGAGAAGACTCAGGAGGAACCACTTGCCTATAGAAATTTAGAAAATAGAGTCAGGTAGGAAGCTCAGCAAGATCCCTTCGTACATGCAGACACAGATAGTTGAAGGGTCAGGACCATTAACCACCTTTAGACAGAAGGATCAGGGTGCTCCAATCTTTGGAACTGTTGAACCCCCACCTTGTTGTAACATCGAGAATGTCATGGTGAAGGCCCAACACGGCCTGTTGTGCCCCCCCCCAAAACAATAAACCTGCATATCCAAATGACCAAGATACAAATCTCATAACGGAGTGCTTCAAGTTCCATACATATAACATTACAATCAATAGAAGCAGCATATATAAAAAAAAGCAAAATATGACCATTAGAGAGCGGCAGCATGGTTTAGATGATCCATCTATAATACGAAATGTAGGAGAACTGTGTAGACTTCTCCCTTCCCTGTGCAACAACCGATGCCATGAGCCTTGTAGACACAGGGCTCCCATTGATTTCTATAAATCATTCGCCTACGGCAGCTTAGAGCATGAAGCCATGGTTGTTAGATCCCAGATCATGTTCATGACCATCGATCCTAACAACAAAGTGTCGACATAATGCATGGAAGCTAATCAGAATTGGGCCTGTGAAGAAACCAGCATACCAGGCACACGAACAGACTCTGGATACTTCGGAGAACTCCAGCAGACACTAGTCTACACTGAGGTTTACGATGCAGACATTTGAGCAAGCGTGACCATCAAACTTGTCTCTTGATAAGAACATCGAGCAAGGAGCAGTAGTCTTCGAGTGGAGCAGACCACCACACCACAATATCAACAAATTGAAGGATCCAATGATGACTTAGCATAGATGTCACCTGAAGCCACTTCTTCAGCACCTCATAAGGCATCCAGCCTCTTGAAATTTATGGTGGTGCATCACAGGATAGCTCAGTGGCAGATCATTTTGAAGCGAAAATCCGTAGAAGGGGAATCTTGGTGAAGCTGGACCTCAAGAGAGGATGCAAAAAAAAAAAAGGGGGGCACGCTTGGAGCTCGACCCTGACAGATGGAGCAAAAGGCGAGGGGGAGCTAGGAGCAGCTCAAACCCAAGGCAACCCACCGAGGGATTCAAGCAAAAGCAAAATAGAGCCGATGAAAGCCCTGCATGGTACATCCGCCAAAGCCAAGAGGGCAGAGCAAGAGAAACGTCAGCCCGACAGGAGGAGCAAATGGGGATGAAAATCTACCCAACTAAAATTGGCCTTCGCAGATTACATCGGGGAGAACACACACAACAGGGGGGAGCTCACTTGGAGCTCAACCCCGACAGAGAAAGGTTGAACAGAGGGGGAGCTCTCTTGGAGCTCAACCCCGACAGAGGACAGTTGAACAAGGGGGGAGCTCGCCCGGAGCTCGACCCTGACAAAGGAAGAGGCAAGAGGAAGCTCGCTTGGAGCTCACCTCAGCGCATCAGCGATTAGGGGAGGGAGGAGATTCAGAGCTCGTACATCTCCCATTAGATGCAGACGTCCTACTCACGCGAGTGGAGGCATGCTCCACTGCTCACATTTACACCAAGATAGTTGGTCTTTCGAAAACCCAAAAAATCTGTACGCTTCACAAATTTGCCACGTAGATGGCATCCAAGGAGAGAGTAAATGCATTTGAATCCTCCCATGTTCCCCACTTGCAGTTTCGAAAATGCAGTTGTTAGAGTATTCAAATTTTTTTTTTTTTTTTTTTGGCAAATTTGAATGGAGGGAGTGGGTTCGTCAGATTTAAAACTCCAAACTTCCAGAGCTTCTCGTTTTGTGCGAATTTTTTTTTTTTTCTTTTTTGAAAATTGAACAAAAGGATGGGGTCAAGGAAGAGCTACCCCTCATCCCTCTACCCAAGGCCATCAATAAAAGGGAGTGGCAGAGGTGGAAAATGATGCCCAATGTGTGTGTGGGAGTGTGTGTGTATGCGAGAGAGGGAGAGAGAGAGAAGGGGGTAAGGGGGTGTTCTTGTGAATCAAACAAAATGAACTAAAAACTTCCTTACAAAAACAAGAAAATGAGGAACTAATGGCCCAATGGAAGGGTGAAAGTGCCATGCCAACACACATATCCTAAGTGAATAAGCAGAAAAATTGCAAATCAATATCTTACCACATGCTCTGGAGCACTCCAAGTGATGAAAGGCCATTCTCCCCGGCAACGGCGCCAACTTTGTTGTTGTAGTATGCCCTTGGGAGCCAAGACCCACACCACCTTGCATGGAAGCAAGAAGGAAGGCCCAAGAAAGACTCTCCTTTCATCCACCCCATCCTCCACCATGTTCAAGCCATTGGCCATCAGCCCGCAGCTATGCCACATGCTTGAAAATATGGAGCAATGGGAGTCAAGGATCCTAGTCACATATGTAAAATACAAGACAATTGCAACACTCTACTTACACACAAAGGAAAATGCTAGCATGCACACACACCTCACTCTCACACTCTCCAAGACTAGATACATATATGCACAAAGCCTTAAGAGAAAGGAGGGTTCTTCCATTGAATGGATTTTACATGAGAGCACGACCAAAAGCTCCTCATTACAAGAAATGAGCCTCTATATATAGGCTAGGCACATTCTCCCATGTGCTCTTTTTGACTAGTCAAAAAGGAGCACATGCTCATATCTCTCTAAATCTTTGTAGGTATTCTCTAACAACCCACTCTTTTCCAAAATATAGGCGTGGGAAACTTCTACGTGGGTTTTTGTACATGTGTGTCCAAAAGGGTACTTTATTTTGAGAGGCTTCAACACCATAGGCTAAAAGAAATATCAAAAAGGGACTTAGGAGAGTGTTCATATGGACATCTCCTAAATACAAGAAGGAGGTATTTTTGTGAGGACTAGAGGGTGCCATTGCATGAGGAAATTGTGGGCAGCCCTTATAACAACATGCATGGCATGCACGAATTAAATACCTCCCTACTTGCTACAAGCAAACATTTGAAGAGATGTTCATCACAGGGTTTTGGGAATACGACTCTGAAGTCTTTGTTCCTAGACCCTCAAAACATTACATTCGGAACAACTGCGTTTGCCACATCCAGACGTTCAAGATCCAGTGGATTGGGATGCCATCCTAACATATTTAGCAAAGGGGTTGAGGCTAGCAGAACAAATGCCCTCCTAAGAGATTTAGCAAAGGGGTTGAGGCTAGCAAAACACCACTTGGCTACTGATGTCGTTGAATATTATGTCAAACGCTCAGCTAAACAAGGGTCTATTAGAGACGACAGACGCGAGAGAGGGGGGTGTTGGCAGCAGTCAAGGCACCCAAGGACTCACAAGACAACAAAGCCAAATAATGGAGTCAGAACAGAGAGAAGGCACAAGCAGACAAAGTAGTCAATGAAGATCTAACAAATAGGCCATCCAAATTTTCCAACCAAACCTCATTTGAACAGTGATTTTCATCACTACATTAACCTTGTAAATACCATTTTTGGATAGTTTCGACTCCATTTTGTGCAAGCCAAGGATTCCTTGAGCTTGAGGAGCATTGGAAGTACCTACCTATCAATTTTCATATTTGTTTAGACTCCATTTGAGCCCTCAAGTAGGCCCTAGAACCTAATTTTTAACTGGCTAGACATTAGGTCTGGACAGGGCCCAAACTAGTCAAAAACTATAAAAAGAGGTTGAGAGCTCATTTTTGAGGTTAGCTTGTTGTAGAATTGAACTTGTAAGAGCACTTTTGAGTAATCTAAAGAACTCCATTGTCTCTCTCTTTGTTCTTGCCATGTGTGTGCGTGTGTGTGTGTATGTGTTGTTAGTCGGCCGCCGGATGGGGACATGTAAAACCGAATCTTGGGTTCGCACACGCGAAAAGTAGTTACACAACAGTTAGAATTTCTTATATAAAGCAATGCTTAGAGAGACAGAGAGAGAGTCCGAGACGATGAGTTGTGGAATCACCAGACTGTTTGTCTGGGTGATTGTCTGAGCGATTACTGTAACTTCATTTGTAACTTCTGAGTTTTCTGAGTAATCTATGATCTGTTGGTTTCTATCTATTGTCTGTGTCTGTTATTTCTGGTTTTTCGATATAGTTGTGAGTGTCATTCATCATATAGTAACTCATCGAACTATGGTCAGAAGTGAATCGTCTGTAAGTCCTTGTTGCAATCGTGTATTAAGAGCGCGACTGGGTTAGTGTTATTTCGTGGAATGTTCTGCCAAGTGTTGAGTAAGGACCGTAGAAGTTGTGATAATGCAATAATACTGCAAAGTATAGCATTGTCTTTAGTGTCATAATCGGTCATCAGACGATAAGGATTAATGTTGCAGAAAGGAATCCTGAATCGCATACTAAGTCTTTAGTGCGGTGTAATTGACTAGTTAGTTCTCTGTGTTTCGGATATTGAGCGGATTATGGTACTTATCTGGTAAAGATTGAACCCTTAGTTTATGTCTCTGGAATCTGTGGTAAGATGATCAATGTAGTGTTTTAGTGTATTCATTACGTGAGGGCTGAGCTAAGACCTGAACAGTGAAGGTCGGCGTATAACGGAATCTTACCAAAGTTTCAGTAACTCTCTATATCCGAGGTGGTTGCATTTGGGGACTAAGTAAAGGGCCTCTGTCTAATAGGGACAGGAGTAACGTACACCAAATTTGGTGGATTCCCAAGAGATGACCCGGATGCTCACGTACACACATTCGAGATAAGCTACGCAGTTCTCAACCATCCACCTGATCCGGCGTATAAGGCTATTGTCTTTCAATCTACATTGGTCAATGAAGCAGCTAGATGGCTTACAAAATATGATATTAATCACTTCGGCACCTATGAAGCAGTACGAGATGCCTTTTTGCAAAGATTCAGACTAAAGAAGAATCCAGCCAAAATTTTGGATTACCTTCAAAACAATAGACAGGAGATAAATCAAACTGTACAGGAGTACGCTACTCTATTCAGGACGCATCTCAGACAGTTACCACCAGCACACACCAACCTACCGGACGACGTTATTACTCAGTGGTTTATCAATGGCTTGACTCCACAACTTAAATAGATTATGATCATACGCTGTGTAGGAGCTATGACGCTAGATGCAGCAATCGCAATGGCTCTGCAGCTGGAAAACAAGGTTGGAGGATTTACTGAAGATCTGGAGTGGTTAAAAACAAACAGAAATGTCTCCGAAGATATGACTAGACAAGTATACTGCTACACATGCAAGAATTCAGGCCATACTAGTGCCACTTGTGCACTTAATCAGTTATTCTGTGCTATCTGCAACACTGTCGGACACACCACCGAAAACTACGCATACAACGCCAAAGTGTAGGGAACCGCAACTGTCAATGCTATTATACAGGAACCAGGACAGCTAGCCAATCATTATGTACCTCCGCAAATGAGGAACAATGAGCAACAAGGATATCGACACTACAGAGGACAGAGAAATAACAACTACAACGCAAACCGCTGGCAGGCGGGACCAGCACCGAAAAATCCCAATCTGCCACCACCGCGCTGTCATTTTTGTGGTGAATTTGGTCACATTAGAAGATTTTGTAAAGATGCAGCTGAGTATGATCAGAGGAAGAAGGAACGACAAAATCCAATGGCTAATATGGTACAAATCACACCAGTAGAAACGCAAGCTGCAGTAATTCAGACCCGCTCTGGTAAACAATTGCAGCCTGCAGCAGAATTATTTAAACCAGGTATACGCGAACAACAAAGGATGTACAACAAGGCTAGTCAATGGACCACCGCAGAACCTCCAGTCTTTCCAGATCCTATTCCGTTAACCCAGACTCCGTTAACCGAAGAAGGAACACAACAACAGGATTCCAATTCAGCAGCAGGCACATCATCAGTAGGAGGCACATCATCAACAGCAGACACATCATCTTCAGCAGGCGCATCATCTTCAGAATCTAGGGAAACAAAAATCGCTTGTTTCGAGCCTGCAAGGTGGGGCCCACAGAAAAACCACGTCAATTTCAGAAACTATAATTTGTGTTGTGTTAAGTGACATTCATATACTCCAGATTCAGAATTTCAAGCGATTCCGTGTACTGTTGATACACGAAAATTGTCTTTTTCTGAGATCGAATTGTCACGTCATAGTGTGATAGTGTTCAAGCAGAAGTGTTGCTTGTAGTGTGTTGCGGTGTTGTGAATTGTTGCAGAAATGGCAAACGCAGATGGAATGAGTCAGCTTATGAGCGATAAGCTGGACAAGAACAACTTCCATGCTTGGAGATTCAGAATGACGAATTTCCTGATGGGAAAAGGCTACTGGAAGTACATCGAAGGAGAGAATGAAAATGCTCCGCAGTTACCAGAAAGGAATCGGACTGCACAACAATTAAGAGCATATGAGGAATGGAATCAAGGAGCACGAAAGGTAATGTATTGGCTATCTGCCAGCATACAAGATAGCATGATTGGACACATACAGGATGCCAAGACTCCAAAAGAGGCTTGGAACAGTTTGGTCACTTTGTACGAGACCAATACAAAGGCACGAAAATTGCAACTCAAGAACGAGCTGCATACATTGGAGAAAAAGAGCATGTCGGTAAGTGACTACACTCTAAAAATCAAAAGCATATGTGAGTCACTTGCATCTATTGGCATGAATGTAGATGATGATGATAAGGTGGAAGTGTGCCTTCGTGGTTTAGGAGCTGCATATAAGCAGTTCAGAACTTCTATACAAACCAGGGAAAATATTCCGAATTTTGTTGATTTGGTCTCTATGCTGATTATTGAAGAAAAGAATCTTGGTGAGGATTCAAACTCCCAAGGAAAGCCTAGTTCTGAGCAGGTATTCTACTCTGGCAGAGGAAGAGGCAGAGGTAGAGGTTTTGGAAGTGGAAGAGGAAACAGTAACCAAGACCAAGGTCAACAACAGAATCATGCAGGAGGAAGAGGACAGTTTCGCGGCAAGGGGAGCCAAAGAGGTCGCAGAAATTTCCAAAGAAATGATTCAGGTAATGATAGTAAAAGATGCTCGAATTGTGGTAAACATGGAAACTTTGAACGTGATTGCAGGTTAAAGAATCAAAATAATAGAAGGCAACAAAACAACTATGCATCCACAAGTGCAGATGATTGTGAGAAGCTGTTTATGGTTCAACATCACATGATGAATACGATGTCTGCTGGTGTTTCAAAATCGAATGATAATGTCTGGTATGTTGATTCAGGTGCTTCAAATCACATGACCAGTCATGCAGAATGGTTTAGTAGTTTGCAGAAAATGCCAGTTCCTGGATATGTTGAAACAAGTGATGACACATCGCATCCTATTGAGCATACAGGAAACATAGCATTGTCTATGGAGGACGGAAAGGTAAAACATCTCGCTGATGTGCTGCATGTTCCAAATATAACGAGAATCTGGTTTCTGTTGGACAAATGGTTGACCAGGGATTACAAGTCAGGTTCAATGCTGATGGATTATATGTAGAAGAGTACAAGCAGGATGGACGATTGGTTGCCAAAGGAAACAAAGTGGGTAGGATGTTCACCTTAAATGTGAAGATTCCTAAAATGAATGCAGCCATGTTTGCAAAAGGTGTAGGAAGAAAGAGATTGAATAGAACATTTATTCCATCTTTTTGTTTCCACTCCAAGGGACATTAAGTCCTATGGGACTGACTCTTCAAGTCCTCGTGAGCTTTTCTTTGCCTGTCAAAGAGATACAAAACATGAACTTTTAAACCAAGTGCACATCAATTCTTTCAAAAGAGAGTAAGTGAAAATGAGGGCCACAATCCTCGGACACAAGTTCAGCTAGTGTTAACCCTGTAAGGCTCATTCTAATCTCCAAATCATAGAAGCATTTATCAAATAGACCAACAGTTATCCCTAAAAATTAGGAGCCTCAGGTACCCTCCTCTTTGACCTGTACGAATCTGAACAATTTATGAGCAAATGAAGATCCATTCTACATTTATGTGGTTAGAAAGTAGAAAATCAAAATCCCCAAAGGATCTGACCACGCTGAAAGTGCATAAATGCCAAATAACAAAACACAATAGCTATGAGCATAAGGTTCATTTTGCACATGCAAAGCTGCCAATCTTCTGAGCAAACAAGTCTTTCAATGAGAGCTATAGGAGCATTGTGAAACCAGTGATTTAATTCCCTGGCAAAAAACAATAACTCGAACCTTTATGACTTCCATACTTAAGTATTCAACTGGTACAGCTCATTAAGTGAACTCAAGTACACTCATGCCCAATTGCTATGCAGGTCAAGCAAGGCCCATTAACGAAAGGAAATCCTCATGGATGCATCATAAACATGCTAACAATCCAGATGGCATGACTTTAGTAGCATCATTTATATGTGCACAAAATTCGTGATATATATCAAGCATAGAAGCAATCAAAAAAACATTCCAATGCATCCCATCGACAATAACCACCCAAGTGGATTGGCAATCACAAAAAGCCAAGACACCATTCCTTGCAGCTCAAGAGAGCCACGCCAACCTGATCAGTTCACATTTTCAGCAATTTTGGTTTTGGGCACCATCCTACTAGGTGCAACCACAAAACCATGAAGCCACACAACACTTAAGAAGCACAACATCAAGGAAGCATATAAAAAAGTAAAGAGAGAAGATCACCTTCCAATGCATGCCAAGAGTGTCCTTACAACATCATCGTGAACATGCTTGTGTCTCATAGCCTTGCAAGACTATGGACAAAAATTATGACACCCCAAAGTTGATGGGTCTTCTAAGAGAGTAGAGGCTTGAACCCTCCATCGATGGGTTTATTGGACACCATCCCAACAAATCGTTAATCAAATCCAAGAATTAGTTTGACCTTGAGGGAGAATCCCCAATGGATATGTGTAAAACCTGTGAGAACAACTCTCAACAACATTGTTAATGATATATCTAAAGTCATAGCTCAAAAACTTCGTGGAATTCTGAGTGTATGAAACAGACGACTTAAAACCAGAAACATCTTGGAAAATCCAAAGAGAAAAGAGCCAAGAGACTATCGACATTATATCTTCTCTTCAACTCTAGGTCTGCTACATGAAAAACGGTTGTGTCCGCTGTAATAGAATACCAACAAGAAGCTTGTAGACATGTTAATTCAAATGTGCGAATACAACATTTTGGATAGCAAGAAGTTAAGATTTTGGGATTCATCAGTGGTTCATATGATAGTAAATTTTCACAGCAACCTTTTCAAATCCATGCATCGAAGACATTGCCTTGCAAAGGTCCATACGCCCAAAAAAGTCGTGACCAAAAAAGCTTAGCCATGTTTGTCATACACCATGTCATTTGTAAAGCATGACATTGGACATCATCAAACCTGTCATGTTTGCATATAGCAGGAAGGAACCCGACTAGTACTTTAAGGACTTCATGGATTTTCTTGTGTGTAGTCATGCAAGGCATACATTGGAAGAAGTACAATCATGAGCATTCCAGAATTTTCATATAGCCAAGCTTATGAGTGAGCACTACCTAAGGAGGATGCATGCTATTTAACTACATCGAAAGAGCTCATACCGTCTATCCAATCACAACAAGGGAAGCTTGTGAATGACCTGAGCCCCACAGAAGCAGTCAATATGAGATTGGACATAGATGAATGCTCAATATCCAAACATTTAAGCAAGAGGTCGCCTTTGTAATGCCGAGCAGTAGAGCAAGTGCATACTATCTCCTATCAATATGGGATGGGAGTCACCACAAGTTACATGAGCCTCCTGTTCTAGACTTACCTTTCCTTTACCCAATAGTTGGGAGTGTCCCCATAAGTGTAGTCACATCGCAATAAGTAGATCATGGTACATTTTTTTCTTCTTGACCTGAGTAGTGAAAGGCTAAAAAGGGATTACCAGAGTGCTTACACAAGGCAGTTTCCATTAAATTCCTAGCAAGAGAGATAGAGAACACTTTTGCAAGTATATTGCAGATCACATATACAGAAATAGACACTAGAATTCTTGCCAAAATGCTTCATGAAAATGGCATAAGGGGACGATTTAAAATTCTGGTACATTTTCCTCGTTAGAGGCACCGTCTTCTGCAACATTTAACATAACGTATCATGACTGAAAACATTTTATAGTTACATATGCCTTATCATCCTCATAGCCCCCATGAAGACAAAGCGCAGAAACATCCAAAGCGGTCATGCATCCTGCAAAACAAGCACAACTCTACCATATGGTATCCTTTCCCTCCATCACCAGGTTGAGACACAGAAACCAACGAAGGCTTCCCCTTAAATAAGTGGTGATTCATAAGTAGTAGAGAGGGTGAGCCAATCACAAACTTCAGATTTAAAAAGGGGAAGTCAGTATGACCATAAATCACATCAGTAAATGAAAGCACATCTGAACACTTGCACAAGGTTGGATCTTTAGAACCCTGGCCGTAGCAGTCATAGGAGCCCTCGACAGCAGTGCGTCTTCAAGTACATCAAAGGAACAGGAGGGGGAGCCCGAGATCTCAAACCCATTGAGAACATCACCACCCGCATCGAGGTCGTAACCAGGAAGCTTCAGCACATCAAGGAGGCTCTCGACCGAGGGGAGCTTGAGGTTTCTCCCAGAAAATGCCACTTGCGAGATGTCTGTAGGTGTGCACATTGTTGGCCCCCCCCCCCAACAAGGATTCTGTAAAACCATTACAACACAGAGAATTCGCCGACAAAGGTGGAAAGTATCACAATCCCCCACATGAAGCACAAAAATGACAACAGGTAGCTGCTATCCTCCTGACATGCCTCAATCAAGGGAAATAGGAAAGTAGCCAAAAAGGCTCAACCCCCCCCCCCCCCCCCCCCCAAATGCAACTCCATATGCACACGGGTGCAGGAGAGAACAACCTTTTAGAGGAAAAAACATAATGAGGCCATCATTGAGAAGACTCAGGAGGAACCAATTGCCTATAGAAATTTAGAAAATAGAGTCAGGTAGGAAGCTCAGCAAGATCCCTTCGTACATGCAGACACAGATACTTGAAGGGTCAGGACCATTAACCACCTTTAGACAGAAGGATCAGGGTGCTCCAATCTTTGGAACTGTTGAACCCCCACCTTGTTGTAACATCGAGAATGTCATGGTGAAGGCCCAACACGGCCTGTTGTGCCCCCCCCAAAACAATAAACCTGCATATCCAAATGACCAAGATACAAATCTCATAACGGAGTGCTTCAAGTTCCATACATATAACATTACAATCAATAGAAGCAGCATATATAAAAAAAAGCAAAATATGACCATTAGAGAGCGGCAGCATGGTTTAGATGATCCATCTATAATACGAAATGTAGGAGAACTGTGTAGACTTCTCCCTTCCCTGGGCAACAACCGATGCCATGAGCCTTGTAGACACAGGGCTCCCATTGATTTCTATAAATCATTCGCCTACGGCAGCTCAGAGCATGAAGCCATGGTTGTCAGATCCCAGATCATGTTCATGACCATCGATCCTAACAACAGAGTGTCGACATAATGCACGGAAGCTAATCAGAATTGGGCCTGTGAAGAAACCAGCATACCAGGCACACGAACAGACTCTGGATACTTCGGAGAACTCCAGCAGACACTAGTCTACACTGAGGTTTACGATGCAGACATTTGAGCAAGCATGACCATCAAACTTGTCTCTTGATAAGAACATCGAGCAAGGAGTAGTAGTCTTCAAGTGGAGCAAACCACCACACCACAATATCAACAAATTGAAGGATCCAATGATGACTTAGCATAGATGTTACCTGAAGCCACTTCTTCAGCACCTCATAAGGCATCCAGCCTCTTGAAATTTATGGTGGTGCATCACAGGATAGCTCAGTGGCAGATCATTTTGAAGCGAAAATCCGTAGCAGGGGAATCTCGGTGAAGCTGGACCTCAAGAGAGGATGCGAAAAAAAAAAAAAGGGGGGCACGCTTGGAGCTCGACCCTGATAGATGGAGCAAAAGGCGAGGGGGAGCTAGGAGCAGCTCAAACCCAAGGCAACCCACCGAGGGATTCAAGCAAAAGCAAAATAGAGCCGATGAAAGCCCTGCATGGTACATCCACCAAAGCCAAGAGGGCAGAGCAAGAGAAACGTCAGCCCGACAGGAGGAGCAAATGGGGATGAAAATCTACCCAACTAAAATTGGCCTTCGCAGATTACATCGGGGAGAACACACACAACAGGGGGGAGCTCACTTGGAGCTCAACCCCGACAGAGAAAGGTTGAACAGAGGGGGAGCTCTCTTGGAGCTCAACCCCGACAGAGGACAGCTGAACAAGGGGGGAGCTCGCCCGGAGCTCGACCCCGACAAAGGAAGAGGCAAGAGGAAGCTCGCTTGGAGCTCACCTCAGCGCATCAGCGATTAGGGGAGGGAGGAGATTCAGAGCTCGTACATCTCCCATTAGATGCAGACGTCCTACTCACGCGAGTGGAGGCATGCTCCACTGCTCACATTTACACCAAGATAGTTGGTCTTTCGAAAACCCAAAAAATCTATACGCTTCACAAATTTGCCACGCAGATGGCATCCAAGGAGAGAGTAAATGCATTTGAATCCTCCCATGTTCCCCACTTGCAGTTTCGAAAATGCAGTTGTTAGAGTATTCAAAAAAAAATTATTTTTTCTTTTTGGCAAATTTGAATGGAGGGAGTGGGTTCGTCAGATTTAAAACTCCAAACTTCCAGAGCTTCTCGTTTTGTGCGAAATTTTTTTTTTTTCGTTTTTGAAAATTGAACAGAAGGATGGGGTCAAGGAAGAGCTACCCCTCATCCCTCTACCCAAGGCCATCACTAAAAGGGAGTGGCAGAGGTGGAAAATGATGCCCAATGTGTGTGTGGGAGTGTGTGTGTATGCGAGAGAGGGAGAGAGAGAGAGAAGGGGGTAAGGGGGTGTTCTTGTGCATCAAACAAAATGAACTAAAAACTTCCTTACAAAAACAAGAAAATGAGGAACTAATGGCCCAATGGAAGGGTGAAAGTGCCATGCCAACACACATATCCTAAGTGAATAAGCAGAAAAATTGCAAATCAATATCTTACCACATGCTCTTGAGCACTCCAAGTGATGAAAGGCCATTCTCCCCGGCAACGGCGCCAAATTTGTTGTTGTAGTATGCCCTTGGGAGCCAAGACCCACACCACCTTGCATGGAAGCAAGAAGGAAGGCCCAAGAAAGACTCTCCTTTCATCCACCCCATCCTCCACCTTGTTCAAGCCATTGGCCATCAGCCCGCAGCTATGCCACATGCTTGAAAATATGGAGCAATGGGAGTCAAGGATCCTAGTCACATATGTAAAATACAAGACAATTGCAACACTCTACTTACACACAAAGGAAAATGCTAGCATGCACACACCTCACTCTCACACTCTCCAAGACTAGATACATATATGCACAAAGCCTTAAGAGAAAGGAGGGTTCTTCCATTGAATGGATTTTACATGAGAGCACGACCAAAAGCTCCTCATTACAAGAAATGAGCCTCTATATATAGGCTAGGCACATTCTCCCATGTGCTCTTTTTGACTAGTCAAAAAGGAGCACATGCTCATATCTCTCTAAATCTTTGTAGATATTCTCTAACAACCCACTCTTTTCCAAAATATAGGCGTGGGAAACTTCTACGTGGGTTTTTGTACATGTGTGTCCAAAAGGGTACTTTATTTTGAGAGGCTTCAACACCATAGGCTAAAAGAAATATCAAAAAGGGACTTAGGAGCGTGTTCATATGGACATCTCCTAAATACAAGAAGGAGGTATTTTTGTGAGGACTAGAGGGTGCCATTGCATGAGGAAATTGTGGGCAGCCCTTATAACAACATGCATGGCATGCACGAATTAAATACCTCCCTACTTGCTACAAGCAAACATTTGAAGAGATGTTCATCACAGGGTTCTGGGAATACCACTCTGAAGTCTTTGTTCCCAGACCCTCAAAACATTACATTCGGAACAACTGCGTTTGCCACATCCGGACGTTCAAGATCCAGTGGATTGGGATGCCATCCTAACATATTTAGCAAAGGGGTTGAGGCTAGCAGAACAGATGCCCTCCTAAGAGATTTAGCAAAGGGATTGAGGCTAGCAGAACACCACTTGGCTACTGATGTCGTTGAATATTATGTCAAACGCTCAGCTAAACAAGGGTCTGTTAGAGACGACAGACGCGAGAGAGGGGGGTGTTGGCAGCAGTCAAGGCACCCAAGGACTCACAAGAATACAAAGCCAAATAATGGAGTCAGAACAGAGAGAAGGCACAAGCAGACAAAGTAGTCAATGAAGATCTGACAAATAGGCCATCCAAATTTTCCAACCAAACCTCATTTGAACAGTGATTTTCATCACTACATTAACCTTGTAAATACCATTTTTGGATAGTTTCGACTCCATTTTGTGCAAGCCAAGGATTCCTTGAGCTTGAGGATCATTAGAAGTACCTACCTATCAATTTTCATATTTGTTTAGACTCCATTTGAGCCCTCAAGTAGGCCCTAGAACCTAATTTTTAACTAGGCTAGACATTAGGTCTAGACAGGGCCCAAACTAGTCAAAAACTATAAAAAGAGGTTGAGAGCTCATTTTTGAGGTTATCTTGTTGTAGAATTGAACTTGTAAGAGCACTTTTGAGTAATCGAAAGAACTCCATTGTCTCTCTCTTTGTTCTTGCCATGTGTGTGCGTGTGTGTGTGTATGTGTTGTTAGTCGGCCGCCGGATGGGGACATGTAAAACCGAATCTTGGGCTCGCACGCGCGAAAAGTAGTTACACAACAGTTAGAATTTCTTAAATAAAGCAATGCTTAGAGAGACAGAGAGAGAGTCGGAGACGATGAGTTGTGGAATCACCAGACTGTTTGTCTGGGTGATTGTCTGAGCGATTACTGTAACTTCATTTGTAACTTCTGAGTTTTCTGAGTAATCTATGATCTGTTGGTTTCTATCTATTGTCTCTGTCTGTTATTTCTGGTTTTTCGATATAGTTGTGAGTGTCATTCATCATATAGTAATTCATCGAACTATGGTCAGAAGTGAATCGTCTGTAAGTCCTTGTTGCAATCGTGTATTAAGAGCGCGACTGGGTTAGTGTTATTTCGTGGAATGTTCTGCCAAGTGTTGAGTAAGGACCGTAGAAGTTGTGATAATGCAATAATACTGCAAAGTATAGCATTGTCTTTAGTGTCATAATCGGTCATCAGACGATAAGGATTAATGTTGTAGAAAGGAATCCTGAATCGCATACTAAGTCTTTAGTGCGATGTAATTGACTAGTTAGTTCTCTGTGTTTCGGATATTGAGCGGATTATGGTACTTATCTGGTAAAGATTGAACCCTTAGTTTATGTCTCTGGCATCTGTGGTAAGATGATCAATGTAGTGTATTAGTGTATTCATTACGTGAGGGCTGAGCTAAGACCTGAACAGTAAAGGTCGGCGTATAACGGAATCTTACCAAAGTTTCAGTAACTCTCTATATCCGAGGTGGTTGCATTTGGGGACTAAGTAAAGGGCCTCTGTCTAATAGGGACCGGAGTAACGTACACCAAATTTGGTGGATTCCCAAGAGATGACCCGGATGCTCACGTACACACATTCGAGATAAGCTACGCAGTTCTCAACCATCCACCTGATCCGGCGTATAAGGCTATTGTCTTTCAATCTACATTGGTCAATGAAGCAGCTAGATGGCTTACAAAATATGATATTAATCACTTCGGCACCTATGAAGCAGTACGAGATGCCTTTTTGCAAAGATTCAGACTAAAGAAGAATCCAGCCAAAATTTTGGATTACCTTCAAAACAATAGACAGGAGATAAATCAAACTGTACAGGAGTACGCTACTCTATTCAGGACGCATCTCAGACAGTTACCACCAGCACACACCAACCTACCGGACGACGTTATTACTCAGTGGTTTATCAATGGCTTGACTCCACAACTTAAACAGATTATGATCATACGCTGTGTAGGAGCTATGACGCTAGATGCAGCAATCGCAATGGCTCTGCAGCTGGAACAAGGTTGGAGGATTTACAGAAGATCTGAAGTGATTAAAAACAAACAGAAATGTCTCCAAAGATATGACCAGACAAGTATACTGCATCACATGCGAGAATTCAGGCCATACTAGTGCCACTTGTGCACTTAATCAGTTATTCTGTGCTATCTGCAACACTGTCGGACACACCACCGAAAACTACGCATACAACGCCAAAGTGTAGGGAACCGCAACTATCAATGCTATTATACAGGAACCAGGACAGCCAGCCAATCATTATGTACCTCCGCAAATGAGGAACAATGAGCAACAAGGATATCGACACTACAGAGGACAGAGAAATAACAACTACAACGCAAACTGCTGGCAGGCCGGACCAGCACCGGAAAATCCCAATCTGCCACCACCGCGCTGTCATTTCTGTGGTGAATTTGGTCACATTAGAAGATTTTGTAAAGATGCAGCTGAGTATGATCAGAGGAAGAAGGAACGACAAAATCCAATGGCTAATATGGTACAAATCACACTAGTAGAAACGCAAGCTGCAGTAATTCAGAACCGCTCTGGTAAACAATTGCAGCCTGCAGCAGAATTATTTAAACCAGGTATACGCGAACAACAAAGGATGTACAACAAGGCTAGTCAATGGACCACCGCAGAACCTCTAGTCTTTCCAGATCCTATTCCGGTAACCGAGACTCCATTAACCGAAGAAGGAACACAACAACAGGATTCCAATTCAGCAGCAGGCACATCATCAGTAGGAGGCACATCATCAACAGCAGACACATCATCTTTAGCAGGCGCATCATCTTCAGAATCTGGGGAAACAAAAATCGCTTGTTTCGAGCCTGCAAGGTGGGGCCCACAGAAAAACCAGGTCAATTTCAGAAACTATAATTTGCGTTGTGTTTGGTGACATTCATATACTCCAGATTCAGAATTTCAAGCGATTCCGTGTACTGTTGATACACAAAAACTGTCTTTTTCTGAGATCGAATTGTCACGTCATAGTGTGATAGTGTTCAAGCAGAAGTGTTGCTTGTAGTGTGTTGCGGTGTTGTGAATTGTTGCAGAAATGGCAAACGCAGATGGAAGGAGTCAACTTATGAGCGATAAGCTGGACAAGAACAACTTCCATGCTTGGAGATTCAGAATGACGAATTTCCTGATGGGAAAAGGCTACTGGAAGTACATCGAAGGAGAGAATGAAAATGCTCCGCAGTTACCAGAAAGGAATCGGACTGCAGAACAATTAAGAGCATATGAGGAATGGAATCAAGGAGCACGAAAGGTAATGTATTGGCTATCTGCCAGCATACAAGATAGCATGATTGGACACATACAGGATGCCAAGACTCCAAAAGAGGCTTGGAACAGTTTGGTCACTTTGTACGAGACCAATACAAAGGCACGAAAATTGCAACTCAAGAACGAGCTGCATACATTGGAGAAAAAGAGCATGTCAGTAAGTGACTACACTCTAAAAATCAAAAGCATATGTGAGTCACTTGCATCTATTGGCGTGAATGTAGATGATGATGATAAGGTGGAAGTGTGCCTTCGTGGTTTAGGAGCTGCATATAAGCAGTTCAGAACTTCTATACAAACCAGGGAAAATATTCCGAATTTTGTTGATTTGGTCTCTATGCTGATTATTGAAGAAAAGAATCTTGGTGAGGATTCAAACTCCCAAGGAAAGCCTAGTTCTGAGCAGGTATTCTACTCTGGCAGAGGAAGAGGCAGAGGTAGAGGTTTTGGAAGTGGAAGAGGAAACAGTAACCAAGACCAAGGTCAACAACAGAATCATGCAGGAGGAAGAGGACAGTTTCGAGGCAAGGGGAGCCAAAGAGGTCGCAGAAATTTCCAAAGAAATGATTCAGGTAATGATAGTAAAAGATGCTCGAATTGTGGTAAACATGGAAACTTTGAACGTGATTGCAGGTTAAAGAATCAAAATAATAGAAGGCAGCAAAACAACTATGCATCCACAAGTGTAGATGATTGTGAGAAGCTGTTTATGGTTCAACATCACATGATGAATACGATGTCTGCTGGTGTTTCAAAATCGAATGATAATGTCTGGTATGTTGATTCAGGTGCTTCAAATCACATGACCAGTCATGCAGAATGGTTTAGTAGTTTGCAGAAAATGCCAGTTCCTGGATATGTTGAAACAAGTGATGACACATCGCATCCTATTGAGCATACAGGAAACATAGCATTGTCTATGGAGGACGGAAAGGTAAAACATCTCGCTGATGTGTTGCATGTTCCAAATATAACGAGAATCTGGTTTCTGTTGGACAAATGGTTGACCAGGGATTACAAGTCAGGTTCAATGCTGATGGATTATATGTAGAAGAGTACAAGCAGGATGGACGATTGGTTGCCAAAGGAAACAAAGTGGGTAGGATGTTCACCTTAAATGTGAAGATTCCTAAAATGAATGCAGCCATGTTTGCAAAAGGTGTAGGAAGAAAGAGATTGAATAGAACATTTATTCCATCTTTTTGTTTCCACTCCAAGGGACATTAAGTCCTATGGGACTGACTCTTCAAGTCCTCGTGAGCTTTTCTTTGCCTGTCAAAGAGATACAAAACCTGAACTTTTAAACCAAGTGCACATCAATTCTTTCAAAAGAGACTAAGTGAAAATGAGGGCCACAATCCTCGGACACAAGTTCAGCTAGTGTTAACCCTATAAGGCTCATTCTAATCTCGAAATCATAGAAGCATTTATTAAACAGACCAACAGTTATCCCTAAAAATTAGGAGCCTCAGGTACCCTCCTCTTTGACCTGTACGAATCTGAACAATTTATGAGCAAATGAAGATCCATTCTACATTTATGTGGTTAGAAAGTAGAAAATCAAAATCCCCAAAGGATCTGACCACGCTGAAAGTGCATAAATGCCAAATAACAAAACACAATAGCTATGAGCATAAGGTTGATTTTGCACATGCAAAGCTGCCAATCTTCTGAGCAAACAAGTCTTTCAATGAGAGCTATAGGAGCATTGTGAAACCAGTGATTTAATTCCCTGGCAAAAAACAATCACTCGAACCTTTGTGACTTCCATACTTAAGTATTCAACTGGTACAACTCATTAAGTGAACTCAAGTACACTCATGCCCAATTGCTATGCAGGTCAAGCAAGGCCCATTAACGAAAGGAAATCCTCATGGATGCATCATAAACATGCTAACAATCCAGATGGCATGACTTTAGTAGCATCATTTATATGTGCACAAAATTCGTGATATATATCAAGCATAGAAGCAATCAAAAAAACATTCCAATGCATCCCATCGACAATAGCCACCCAAGTGGATTGGCAATCACAAAAAGCCAAGACACCATTCCTTGCAGCTCAAGAGAGCCACGCCAACCTGATCAGTTCACGTTTTCAGCAATTTTGGTTTTGGGCACCATCCTACTAGGTGCAACCACAAAACCATGAAGCCACACAACACTTAAGAAGCACAACATCAAGGAAGCATATAAAAAAGTAAACAGAGAAGATCACCTTCCAATGCATGCCAAGAGTGTCCTTACAACGTCATCGTGAACATGCTTGTGTCTCATAGCCTTGCAAGACTATGGACACAAATTATGACACCCCAAAGTTGATGGGTCTTCTAAGAGAGTAGAGGCTTGAACCCTCCATCGATGGGTTTATTGGACACCATCCCAACAAATCGTTAATCAAATCCAAGAATTAGTTTGACCTTGAGGGAGAATCCCCAATGGATATGTGTAAAACCTGTGAGAACAACTCTCAACAACATTGTTAATGATATATCTAAAGTCATAGCTCAAAAACTTCGTGGAATTCTGAGTGTATGAAACAGACGACTTAAAACCAGAAACATCTTGGAAAATCCAAAGAGAAAAGAGCCAAGAGACTATCGACATTATATCTTCTCTTCAACTCTAGGTCTGCTACATGGAAAACGGTTGTGTCCGCTGTAATAGAATACCAACAAGAAGCTTGTAGACATGTTAATTCAAATGTGCGAATACAGCATTTTGGATAGCAAGAAGTTAAGATTTTGGGATTCATCAGTGGTTCATATGATAGTAAATTTTCACAGCAACCTTTTCAAATCCATGCATCGAAGACATTGCCTTGCAAAGGTCCATACGCCCAAAAAAGTTGTGACCAAAAAAGCTTAGCCATGTTCGTCATACACCATGTCATTTGTAAAGCATGACATTGGACATCATCAAACCTGTCATGTTTGCATATAGCAGGAAGGAACCCAACCAGTATTTTAAGGACTTCATGGATTTTCTTGTGTGTAGTAATGCAAGGCATACATTGGAAGAAGTACAATCATGAGCATTCCAGAATTTTCATATAGCCAAGCTTATGAGTGAGCACTACCTAAGGAGGATGCATGCTATTTAACTACGTCGAAAGAGCTCATATCGTCTATCCAATCAGAACAAGGG
The DNA here is from genome assembly GCA_020310875.1 of Ceratopteris richardii. Classification (NCBI taxonomy): domain Eukaryota; kingdom Viridiplantae; phylum Streptophyta; class Polypodiopsida; order Polypodiales; family Pteridaceae; genus Ceratopteris; species Ceratopteris richardii. The sequence continues at coordinate 140,961,882 of CM035407.1, forward strand.
AAGCTTGTGAATGACCTGAGCCCCACAGAAGCAGTCAATATGAGATTGGACATAGATGAATGCTCAATATCCAAACATTTAAGCAAGAGGTCGCCTTTGTAATGCCGAGCAGTAGAGCAAGTGCATACTATCTCCTATCAATATGGGATGGGAGTCACCACAAGTTACATGAGCCTCCTGTTCTAGACTTACCTTTCCTTTACCCAATAGTTGGGAGTCTCCCCATAAGTGTAGTCACATCGCAATAAGTAGATCATGGTACATTTTTTTCTTCTTGACCTGAGTAGTGAAAGGCTAAAAAGGGATTACCAGAGTGCTTACACAAGGCAGTTTCCATTAAATTCCTAGCAAGAGAGATAGAGAACACTTTTGCAAGTATATTGCAGGTCACATATACAGAAATAGACACTAGAATTCTTGCCAAAATGCTTCATGAAAATGGCATAAGGGGACGATTTAAAATTCTGGTACATTTTCCTCGTTAGAGGCACTGTCTTCTACAACATTTAACATAACGTATCATGACTGAAAACATTTTATAGTTACATATGCCTTATCATCCTCATAACCCCCATGAAGACAAAGCGCAGAAACATCCAAAGCAGTCATGCATCCTGCAAAACAAGCACAACTCTACCATATGGTATCCTTTCCCTCCATCACCAGGTTGAGACACAGAAACCAACGAAGGCTTCCCCTTAAATAAGTGGTGATTCATAAGTAGTAGAGAGGGTGAGCCAATCACAAACTTTAGATTTAAAAAGGGGAAGTCAGTATGACCATAAATCACATCAGTAAATGAAAGCACATCTGAACACTTGCACAAGGTTGGATCTTTAGAACCCCGGCCGTAGCAGTCATAGGAGCCCTCGACAGCAGTGCATCTTCAAGTACATCAAAGGAACAGGAGGGGGAGCCCGAGATCTCAAACCCATTGAGAACATCACCACCCGCATCAAGGTCGTAACCAGGAAGCTTCAGCACATCAAGGAGGCTCTCGAGCGAGGGGAGCTTGAGGTTTCTCCCAGAAAATGCCACTTGCGAGACGTCTCTAGGTGTGCACATCGTTGGCCCCCCCGAAACAAGGATTCTGTAAAACCATTACAACACAGAGAATTCGCCGGCAAAGGTGGAAAGTATCACAATCCCCCACATGAAGCACAAAAATGACAACAGGTAGCTGCTATCCTCCTGACATGCCTCAATCAAGGGAAATAGGAAAGTAGCCAAAAAGGCTCAACCCCCCCCCCCCCCCAAATGCAACTCCATATGCACACGGGTGCAGGAGAGAACAACCTTTTAGAGGAAAAAACATAATGAGGCCATCATTGAGAAGACTCAGGAGGAACCACTTGCCTATAGAAATTTAGAAAATAGAGTCAGGTAGGAACCTCAGCAAGATCCCTTCGTACATGCAGACACAGATAGTTGAAGGGTCAGGACCATTAACCACCTTTAGACAGAAGGATCAGGGTGCTCCAATCTTTGGAACTGTTGAACCCCCACCTTGTTGTAACATCGAGAATGTCATGGTGAAGGCCCAACACGGCCTGTTGTGCCCCCCCCCCCAAAACAATAAACCTGCATATCCAAATGACCAAGATACAAATCTCATAACGGAGTGCTTCAAGTTCCATACATATAACATTACAATCAATAGAAGCAGCATATATAAAAAAAAAGCAAAATATGACCATTAGAGAGCGGCAGCATGGTTTAGATGATCCATCTATAATACGAAATGTAGGAGAACTGTGTAGACTTCTCCCTTCCCTGTGCAACAACCGATGACATGAGCCTTGTAGACACAGGGCTCCCATTGATTTCTATAAATAATTCGCCTACGGAAGCTTAGAGCATGAAGCTATGGTTGTCAGATCCCAGATCATGTTCATGACCATCGATCCTAACAACAGAGTGTCGACATAATGCACGGAAGCTAATCAGAATTGGGCCTGTGAAGAAACCAGCATACCAGGCACACGAACAGACTCTGGATACTTCGGAGAACTCCAGCAGACACTAGTCTGCACTGAGGTTTACGATGCAGACATTCGAGCAAGCGTGACCATCAAACTTGTCTCTTGATAAGAACATCGAGCAAGGAGCAGTAGTCTTCGAGTGGAGCAGACCACCACACCACAATATCAACAAATTGAAGGATCCAATGATGACTTAGCACAGATGTCACCTGAAGCCACTTCTTCAGCACCTCATAAGGCATCCAGCCTCTTGAAATTTATGGTGGTGCATCACAGGATAGCTCAGTGGCAGATCATTTTGAAGCGAAAATCCGTAGCAGGGGAATCTCGGTGAAGCTGGACCTCAAGAGAGGATGCGAAAAAAAAAAAAAGGGGGGGGGGCACGCTTGGAGCTCGACCCTGACAGATGGAGCAAAAGGGGAGGGGGAGCTAGGAGCAGCTCAACCCCAAGGAAACCCACCGAGGGATTCAAGCAAAAGCAAAATAGAGCCGATGAAAGCCCTGCATGGTACATCCGCCAAAGCCAAGAGGGCAGAGCAAGAGAAACATCAGCCCGACAGGAGGAGCAAATAGGGATGAAAATCTGCCCAACTAAAATTGGCCTTCGCAGATTACATCGGGGAGAACACACACAACAGGGGGGAGCTCACTTGGAGCTCAACCCCGACAGAGAAAGGTTGAACAGAGGGGGAGCTCTCTTGGAGCTCAACCCCGACAGAGGACAGCTGAACAAGGGGGGAGCTCGCGCGGAGCTCGACCCCGACAGAGGAAGAGGCAAGAGGGAGCTCGCTTGGAGCTCACCTCAGCGCATCAGCGATTAGGGGAGGGAGGAGATTCAGAGCTCGTACATCTCCCATTAGATGCAGACGTCCTACTCACGCGAGTGGAGGCATGCTCCACTGCTCACATTTACACCAAGATAGTTGGTCTTTCGAAAACCCAAAAAATCTGTACGCTTCACAAATTTGCCACGCAGATGGCATCCAAGGAGAGAGTAAATGCATTTGAATCCTCCCATGTTCCCCACTTGCAGTTTCGAAAATGCAGTTGTTAGAGTATTCAAAAAATTTATTTATTTATTTTTTGGCAAATTTGAATGGAGGGAGTGAGTTCGTCAGATTTAAAACTCCAAACTTCCAGAGCTTCTCGTTTTGTGCGAATTTCTTTTTTTTCTTTTTTGAAAATTGAACAAAAGGATGGGGTCAAGGAAGAGCTACCCCTCATCCCTCTACCCAAGGCCATCACTAAAAGGGAGTGGCAGAGGTGGAAAATGATGCCCAATGTGTGTGTGGGAGTGTGTGTGTATGTGAGAGAGGGAGAGAGAGAGAAGGTGGTAAGGGGGTGTTCTTGTGCATCAAACAAAATGAACTAAAAACTTCCTTACAAAAACAAGAAAATGAGGAACTAATGGCCCAATGGAAGGGTGAAAGTGCCATGCCAACACACATATCCTAAGTGAATAAGCAAAAAAATTGCAAATCAATATCTTACCACATGCTCTTGAGCACTCCAAGTGATGAAAGGCCATTCTCCCCGGCAACGGCGCCAAATTTGTTGTTGTAGTATGCCCTTGGGAGCCAAGACCCACACCACCTTGCATGGAAGCAAGAAGGAAGGCCCAAGAAAGACTCTCCTTTCATCCACCCCATCCTCCACCATGTTCAAGCCATTGGCCATCAGCCCGCAGCTATGCCACATGCTTGAAAATATGGAGCAATGGGAGTCAAGGATCCTAGTCACATATGTAAAATACAAGACAATTGCAACACTCTACTTACACACAAAGGAAAATGCTAGCATGCACACACACCTCACTCTCACACTCTCCAAGACTAGATACATATATGCACAAAGCCTTAAGAGAAAGGAGAGTTCTTCCATTGAATGGATTTTACATGAGAGCACGACCAAAAGCTCCTCATTACAAGAAATGAGCCTCTATATATAGGCTAGGCACATTCTCCCATGTGCTCTTTTTGACTAGTCAAAAAGGAGCACATGCTCATATCTCTCTAAATCTTTGTAGATATTCTCTAACAACCCACTCTTTTCCAAAATATAGGCATGGGAAACTTCTACGTGGGTTTTTGTACATGTGTGTCCAAAAGGGTACTTTATTTTGAGAGGCTTCAACACCATAGGCTAAAAGAAATATCAAAAAGGGACTTAGGAGAGTGTTCATATGGACATCTCCTAAATACAAGAAGGAGGTATTTTTGTGAGGACTAGAGGGTGCCATTGCATGAGGAAATTGTGGGCAGCCCTAATAACAACATGCATGGCATGCACGAATTAAATACCTCCCTACTTGCTACAAGCAAACATTTGAAGAGATGTTCATCACAGGGTTCTGGGAATACCACTCTGAAGTCTTTGTTCCCAGACCCTCAAAACATTACATTCGGAACAACTGCGTTTGCCACATCCGGACGTTCAAGATCCAGTGGATTGGGATGCCATCCTAACATATTTAGCAAAGGGGTTGAGGCTAGCAGAACAGATGCCCTCCTAAGAGATTTAGCAAAGGGGTTGAGGCTAGCAGAACACCACTTGGCTACTGATGTCGTTGAATATTATGTCAAACGCTCAGCTAAACAAGAGTCTGTTAGAGACGACAGACGCGAGAGAGGGGGGTGTTGGCAGCAGTCAAGGCACCCAAGGACTCACAAGACAACAAAGCCAAATAATGGAGTCAGAACAGAGAGAAGGCACAAGCAGACAAAGTAGTCAATGAAGATCTGACAAATAGGCCATCCAAATTTTCCAACCAAACCTCATTTGAACAGTGATTTTCATCACTACATTAACCTTGTAAATACCATTTTTGGATAGTTTCGACTCCATTTTGTGCAAGCCAAGGATTCCTTGAGCTTGGGGAGCATTAGAAGTACCTACCTATCAATTTTCATATTTGTTTAGACTCCATTTGAGCCCTCAAGTAGGCCCTAGAACCTAATTTTTAACTAGGCTAGACATTAGGTCTAGACAGGGCCCAAACTAGTCAAAAACTATAAAAAGAGGTTGAGAGCTCATTTTTGAGGTTAGCTTGTTGTAGAATTGAACTTGTAAGAGCACTTTTGAGTAATCTAAAGAACTCCATTGTCTCTCTCTTTGTTCTTGCCATGTGTGTGCGTGTGTGTGTGTATGTGTTGTTAGTCGGCCGCTGGATGGGGACATGTAAAACCGAATCTTGGGTTCGCACGCGCGAAAAGTAGTTACACAACAGTTAGAATTTCTTATATAAAGCAATGCTTAGAGAGACAGAGAGAGAGTCGGAGACGATGAGTTGTGGAATCACCAGACTGTTTGTCTGGGTGATTGTCTGAGTGATTACTGTATTTTCATTTGTAACTTCTGAGTTTTCTGAGTAATCTATGATCTGTTGGTTTCTATCTATTGTCTGTGTCTGTTATTTCTGGTTTTTCGATACAGTTGTGAGTGTCATTCATCATATAGTAACTCATCGAACTATGGTCAGAAGTGAATCGTCTGTAAGTCCTTGTTGCAATCGTGTATTAAGAGCGCGACTGGGTTAGTGTTATTTCGTGGAATGTTCTGCCAAGTGTTGAGTAAGGACCGTAGAAGTTGTGATAATGCAATAATACTGCAAAGTATAGCATTGTCTTTAGTGTCATAATCGGTCATCAGACGATAAGGATTAATGTTGCAGAAAGGAATCCTGAATCGCATACTAAGTCTTTAGTGCGGTGTAATTGACTAGTTAGTTCTCTGTGTTTCGGATATTGAGCGGATTATGGTACTTATCTGGTAAAGATTGAACCCTTAGTTTATGTCTCTGGCATTTGTGGTAAGATGATCAATGTAGTGTTTTAGTGTATTCATTACGTGAGGGCTGAGCTAAGACCTGAACAGTGAAGGTCGGCGTATAACGGAATCTTACCAAAGTTTCAGTAACTCTCTATATCCGAGGTGGTTGCATTTGGGGACTAAGTAAAGGGCCTCTGTCTAATAGGGACAGGAGTAACGTACACCAAATTTGGTGGATTCCCAAGAGATGACCCGGATGCTCACGTACACACATTCGAGATAAGCTACGCAGTTCTCAACCATCCACCTGATCCGGCGTATAAGGCTATTGTCTTTCAATCTACATTGGTCAATGAAGCAGCTAGATGGCTTACAAAATATGATATTAATCACTTCGGCACCTATGAAGCAGTACGAGATGCCTTTTTGCAAAGATTCAGACTAAAGAAGAATCCAGCCAAAATTTTTGATTACCTGCAAAACAATAGACAGGAGATAAATCAAACTGTACAGGAGTACGCTACTCTATTCAGGACGCATCTCAGACAGTTACCACCAGCACACACCAACCTACCAGACGACGTTATTACTCAGTGGTTTATCAATGGCTTGACTCCACAACTTAAACAGATTATGATCATACGCTGTGTAGGAGCTATGACGCTAGATGCAGTAATCGCAATGGCTCTGCAGCTGGAAAACAAGGTTGGAGGATTTACAGAAGATCTGGAGTGGTTAAAAACAAACAGAAATGTCTCCGAAGATATGACCAGACAAGTATACTGCATCACATGCAAGAATTCAGGCCATACTAGTGCCACTTGTGCACTTAATCAGTTATTCTGTGCTATCTGCAACACTGTCGGACACACCACCGAAAACTGCGCATACAACGCCAAAGTGTAGGGAACCGCAACTGTCAATGCTATTATACAGGAACCAGGACAGCCAGCCAATCATTATGTACCTCTGCAAATGAGGAACAATGAGCAACAAGGATATCGACACTACAGAGGACAGAGAAATAACAACTACAACGCAAACCGCTGGCAGGCCGGACCAGCACCGGAAAATCCCAATCTGCCACCACCGCGCTGTCATTTCTGTGGTGAATTTGGTCACATTAGAAGATTTTGTAAAGATGCAGCTGAGAATGATCAGAGGAAGAAGGAACGACAAAATCCAATGGCTAATATGGTACAAATCACACCAGTAGAAACGCAAGCTGCAGTAATTCAGACCCGCTCTGGTAAACAATTGCAGCCTGTAGCAGAATTATTTGAACCAGGTATACGCGAACAACAAAGGATATACAACAAGGCTAGTCAATGGACCACCGCAGAACCTCCAGTCTTTCCAGATCCTATTTCGGTAACCCAGACTCCGTTAACCGAAGAAGGAACACAACAACAGGATTCCAATTCAGCAGCAGGCACATCATCAGTAGGAGGCACATCATCAGCAGCAGACACATCATCTTCAGCAGGCGCATCATCTTCAGAATCTGGGGAAACAAAAATTGCTTGTTTCGAGCCTCCAAGGTGGGGCCCACAAAAAAACCAGGTCAATTTCAGAAACTATAATTTGCGTTGTGTTTGGTGACACTCATATATTCCAGATTCAGAATTTCAAGCGATTCCGTGTACTGTTGATACACGAAAACTGTCTTTTTCTGAGATCGAATTGTCACGTCATAGTGTGATAGTGTTCAAGCAGAAGTGTTGCTTGTAGTGTGTTGCGGTGTTGTGAATTGTTGCAGAAATGGCAAACGCAGATGGAATGAGTCAGCTTATGAGTGATAAGCTGGACAAGAACAACTTCCATGCTTGGAGATTCAGAATGACGAATTTCCTGATGGGAAAAGGCTACTGGAAGTACATCGAAGGAGAGAATGAAAATGCTCCGCAGTTACCAGAAAGGAATCGGACTGCAGAACAATTAAGAGCATATGAGGAATGGAATCAAGGAGCACGAAAGGTAATGTATTGGCTATCTGCCAGCATACAAGATAGCATGATTGGACACATACAGGATGCCAAGACTCCAAAAGAGGCTTGGAATAGTTTGGTCACTTTGTACGAGACCAATACAAAGGCACGAAAATTGCAACTCAAGAACGAGCTGCATACATTGGAGAAAAAGAGCATGTTGGTAAGTGACTACACTCTAAAAATCAAAAGCATATGTGAGTCACTTGCATCTATTGGCGTGAATGTAGATGATGATGATAAGGTGGAAGTGTGCCTTCGTGGTTTAGGAGCTGCATATAAGCAGTTCAGAACTTCTATACAAACCAGGGAAAATATTCCGAATTTTGTTGATTTGGTCTCTATGCTGATTATTGAAGAAAAGAATCTTGGTGAGGATTCAAACTCCCAAGGAAAGCCTAGTTCTGAGCAGGTATTCTACTCTGGCAGAGGAAGAGGCAGAGGTAGAGGTTTTGGAAGTGGAAGAGGAAATAGTAACCAAGACCAAGGTCAACAACAGAATCATGCAGGAGGAAGAGGACAGTTTCGAGGCAAGGGGAGCCAAAGAGGTCGCAGAAATTTCCAAAGAAATGATTCAGGTAATGATAGTAAAAGATGTTGGAATTGTGGTAAACATGGAAACTTTGAACGTGATTGCAGGTTAAAGAATCAAAATAACAGAAGGCAGCAAAACAACTATGCATCCACAAGTGCAGATGATTGTGAGAAGCTGTTTGTGGTTCAACATCACATGATGAATACGATGTCTGCTGGTGTTTCAAAATCGAATGATAATGTCTGGTATGTTGATTCAGGTGCTTCAAATCACATGACCAGTCATGCAGAATGGTTTAGTAGTTTGCAGAAAATGCCAGTTCCTGGATATGTTGAAACAGGTGATGACACATCGCATCCTATTGAGCATACAGGAAACATAGCATTGTCTATGGAGGACGGAAAGGTAAAACATCTCGCTGATGTGCTACATGTTCCAAATATAACGAGAATCTGGTTTCTGTTGGACAAATGGTTGACCAGGGATTACAAGTCAGGTTCAATGCTGATGGATTATATGTAGAAGAGTACAAGCAGGATGGACGATTGGTTGCCAAAGGAAACAAAGTGGGTAGGATGTTCACCTTAAATGTGAAGATTCCTAAAATGAATGCAGCCATGTTTGCAAAAGGTGTAGGAGTTATTGCAGATATAGAGATATGGCACAAACGGATTGGACATGCAAACTTGCAAAGGCTGAAATTGATGCAGTCAAAGGAGATTGTCCATGGACTACCAAATTTCAAAGTTGTAGAAATGCAAAAGGTATGTGCAGCATGTCAATTTGGTAAACAATCAAGAGCATCATTTCCACATGACAAGCATGTTAGTGAGAATGTACTAGAAGTAGTACATACAAATGTTTGGGGTCCAGCGAAGACCACATCTATGGGCGGTTGAAGGTTTTATGTTACTTTCATTGATGACCATACACGCAAAGTATGGGTATATTTCATGAAAGAGAAGAGCGAGGTGTTTACTCACTTCCAGAATTTTAAAGTTATGGTGGAAAAGTATACAGGGAAGTACATTCAAACATTAAGATTTGATGGAGGAGGTGAATACATGTCAAATGACTTCAGCAGTTTTCTAAAAAATCATGGAATTCGGCGTCAGTTTTCATGCAGGTACACACACACAACAGAATGGTGTTGCTGAATGCAAAAATAGACATATTGCAGAAATAGCAAGAGCCTTGATGGCTGAGAAGAATATGCCTCATTGTTATTGGGTAGAAGCTGTGCATACTTCTGTATACATCATGAACAGAACTCCGACTGCTGTTGTACATCAAGTTACAGCTGAAGAGAAGTTTATAGGTAAAAAGCCAAACTTATCACATTTGAAAGTTTTTGGCTATATTGCATATGTACATGTTCCAGATGAGTTGAGGACGAAGCTTGATCCAAAAGCAGAAAAATGTGTCTTCATTGGATATTCCCTTGAGCAAAAGGGGTACAAATTTTATAACCCACTCACACGGCAGGTGAAGGTGAGCAGAGATGTGGTATTTGATGAAATGTCAAGCTTCTATGCAGATGCCAAAGAAGGACTGAATCTTGAACCAAATGACAAAGAAAATGCTGAAAAATCTAGTGCAGAATCTCAAGTTTTGAGTGGACCGGATGCATCACCAAGCAATAGTTCCAACTCAAATCCATGGAGTGGAAGATTGCGTGGAAATTTCAGTCCAGCAAATTCATCAAATACATCCAAGAAAGGTAAAGAAAAGCTTTCTGCTGGTAGTAAAACAGGTGCAGGTTTTGAAGACCTTGATGGAGATTCAAGCAGTTCAGAAAAGAGTCTTGATGAGGAACTTGGATTGCCCTCTGTGAAGACTCCAGGAGTAAGAAGGGCACATGCAGATGATACAAGAAGAAGTGACCCAGGACCAAGAAGATCTGGGAGGATGCGTAATTTAGTGCAACGATTGACATATGATAGTTACATGGCTCGCCATTGTGCCTACATGACAAAGGTAATACAAGATGCTGAACCTTCTTGCTTTGAAGATGCAATTGGTAATGCAAATTGGGAAAAAGCTATGGATGAGGAGATGGCTGCACTTTATGGAAATGATACATGGAAGCTGGTTCCATTGCCGCAAGGAAAGAAATCCATAGGTTGCAAATGGGTTTACAAGGTAAAGCATAATGATAATGGTAGCATAAGCAGGTATAAAGCACGATTGGTAGCTAAAGGTTATGCACATACATATGGCATTGATTATGAGGAAACATTCAGCCCTGTAGCTAAAATGTCTACTGTCAGAACACTTTTTGCATTCGCTACAACAAAAGGATGGACTTTGCATCAGATGGATGTGAAGAATGCTTTCCTACATGGTGACTTACAGGAAGAAGTATATATGGACCAGCCACAAGGATATGAAGATTCAAAGCATCCAGAATATGTTTGCAAGTTGCAAAAGGCTTTGTATGGGCTGAAGCAAGCCCCTCCTGCATGGCATGCAAGGATTGCTAATTACTTAACCAGCATTGGGTTCTCTATGTGTGATGAAGATCACTCACTATATGCAAGGAAGGTTGATGATGGCATCACTATTGTGGCCATTTATGTTTGGTGTAGCTCAAGCGTAAGCACCACCTCCTTTACTTGTCAATCCGCGGAGACGTGAGGACCAGTATGAAGACCACGAGCAAGTGAAGGCACAAGTGCGTGAGTGAAAGCACACAAACGTGCACACACATACACACACGTGCACAAAGTAAGATCAAAGAGAGGAACAATGGAAAGCTTCGATTGCAAAAGAGTTCTCTTACAAAAGCTCTATTCTCTCACAAGCTAACCTCAAAAATGAGCTTTCTAGCTCTTTTTATAGTTTTTTGACTAGTTTTGGCCCTTTCCAGACCTAGTGTCCGGCCTAGTTAAAAATTAGGTTCCAGGGCTTATTTGAGGGCTCAAACGGAGTCTAAAAATTATGAAAATTGGTAGGATGATAGTTCTAATACTCCTCAATCTCAAGGACTCCTCGGCTTGAACAAAGTGGAGTTATAAAAATAGATAATGGTATTTACAATGGTTTTTAGTGATGAAAATCACTATTTTTGTAGGGGATTCTTCTGAAAATTTGACATACACTTCTTGGAGCTCCCTACTTGCTCCATTTACTTGTGTGTCCACCTTTTGATGTGCTTCCATGCTTTGTCCTTGACTTTGAGCTTCAACACTCCCCACCCTCTCGAGACTGTTGTCCCTGACAGACCTTTGTTGTAGTGGTTGTTCCAAGTAGTGCCTTGAGAGGGAGTGTCGCTTCTGTATGAACAAAAGTCGTCTAACTTCCAGATGTGTCTGGTTCTTCATCTATCACTGTGAGTCTTTGCAAGTTGTAGTCTCTTGGTATGTGCTTCTTCCTTGGATTCTAGCATGACTATGTCGTTGTGAGTCTTCGTTGATGTTTTCTAGATCTTCCACAGTTGATGTTCATAGTGATCATGCCAAGTACTCATAACCCATATTGAGTGATGGGTAAGTGTGTTCGTGCATGGGTTGAGGAAAATATGTGCCTTGTGCACGGCCTTGTAATGTATCCCTATGAATGCTTACTTGGAAAATGCATTGGAAGAAGTATGGTGCAAAAATTGGCGGTCTTGAGCTAAGTGCTCCAGGGTATGTTGATGAAGAGGTTTCCTACGCTATCATGGTGATAATGTGGCCCAAGTAGGAGATTCTTACTATAGTGAAAGGTCAGTCGATGCGGATCTCTTTGTGTTGTACACATGTCATTGTGAGGGACCATTGGTTGGTCTATCATTGTCGATGAATGCCCTGGTTGATGGTCCATAGATGGGATATTCTTGGAGCACCCGGTCATGTTCCCTCTCTTCAAAGCAGCATTTGCCAAATACCAAGAATTGAATTTCTTTATATTCCTTCAAGTTCTTCCCTCCTGCCATGGTAAGGGGAAACAATAGTTGTGGATGCCCTATTCCTGCCAAGTGCTTGACATCTACCAGATAAGGCAGCAATAATATCATTTGCTAGCCGAGACACACTTCTATCCAGACTGATAAATGCCCAGTAATAGATAGTTCCACCTGCAACTAAGCATGACTCATTCATGTTTCATGAGCCAAACCTGGGAACAAGTTCTTCCTCTCTTTCTCTCTTTTTTTTTTTTAATAGAGGAACAACATCACAAAACAAGAAGACAGAATTTAGTATCAATCAATAAAAATCTTTGACATGTGTCAATGTGCTCTTGTGCTTGGGATTCTCAAGTGTGTCTATGCACGGCCGTGTAATGTGGCCCTATATTAATGCATACTTTGGAAATGCATGACCTGAATGGTGCAAAAGACAAGGTTGTGCAAGGAGCACATGGTTGTCGCTCGTTGTAACATAATCCTGGTAGGAGATGGTTGAACCACACCCTAAGAGAGAGGATTAGGAAGTAATCCTCAACCATGGCTTTTGGGGCAAGTGGTTAGCCCATCACATTCCTAACCAAGAGGTTGTGAGTTCAATCCCTTACATTGGTATCAGAGCTTACTCATCCAAGCCACGCGACCACTGCTGAGCATAGGAATTGAACTCGCAACCTCTTGGTTAAGAATGTGATGGGCTAACCACTTGCCCCAAAAGCCATGGTTGAGGATTACTTCCTAATCCTCTCTCTTAGGGTGTGGTTCAACCATCTCCTACCAGGATTATGTTACATTCTTCCCCCCTTGGTCGATCATTGTCCTCAATGATCTACTCTTGTATCCCTCTAGCCTCGGTGATCAGTCCCTTGAACCTCTAGGTGCCCTTGAATTGATGTCCCTCAACCTCGCATAGTTTCTTGAACCTTGTTCGCAACCTTGGTCTCTTGAACCCTTGCTCTCAACCTTGGTGTCTTGAACCTTCTTGTTCGCAACCTTGGTGTCTCGAGCCCTTGTTCTCAACCTCAGTCTTGAACCTTGTTCTCACCCATGCTTGGTATCTTGAACATTCAATCAAGTGCCACCCAAGGATTTCCAAGGAATTCACACTTCCAAGCTAGCTCATTGGAAAGTTCGTTCCGAGAGCTTTCCAACGGTATATTATACGCCTCAATCCGACCTACGGATTGAGAGATACACCCCAATCATTGTAAGGTCCATCCTTGAAACCGACGCGCGCACCTTCCACAATTCCTACCCTTTCACATAGAGGATGCCCAAGCGCCTTTTTTAGAGGCCATTGGATCATTCCACCTTGCCCAAGCCTACTTCCTAAGCTCTGATACCAATGTAAGGAATTGAACTCACAACCTCTTGGTTAGGAATGTGATGGGCTAACCACTTGCCCCAAAAGCCATGGTTGAGGATTACTTCCTAATCCTCTCTCTTAGGGTGTGGTTCAACCATCTTCTACCAGGATTATGTTACACTCGTCGAGGCCTGATGTCACTTGCAGATGTTGGTGTCATCTTTGTTGGAGGTATCCATTGGATCTCGAGATGACCACTGATCCTTCCTCTTTATAGGGATCCATTTTAGAACAACCTTCGACACTCTAGAGATTACTTTAGGCGTCTTCCTCTTTGGATGCATTCTGAACTGTGGTATCCAGTGTGGTTGGCGCTTTGGTTCGATGGAGGCTACTTGTACTTTTGGCTTCCAAACCCATATCCTTTTTGCACGTCTTCTTACTATTGTTGAAGAGCTGATTTGATCTTCTTTCGGTCTCTGTACGTGGTTCTTACCCTCTTCTCTTTTTGGCTTCTTTGTTGAGACCTTGCGCATGTGGGAGAACAAAGGTTGTTGTAGATGTAAGAGCTTCTTAGGTACCCACATCTGTAATCGCCCTTGTTGGGCTGCAGCTAATTTCTTAGGCACCCAAACTTGTTTGATACCTTGTGATTGAGCTTGTCCAAGCTGCTTCCTTCATCTTCGGACCTGGTTGGCTTGCCTGGATGGGATTTGTGGGGGCAAGGCTGGTGGTCTCTCTCCTTTGCGTACCCAGATCTGTGTCATGCTCGGAACTGCTTTCTTATCGAATGGTGTCTTTCTATTTGATGTAGCAATTGTCGTGATCGGTTGTGTTTGCCACTGTGGTGGACTGACTAGTGTGGCAACTTGATTCTTTGGAGAAGAAGAAAGATCCACCCACCTTCGAACCTGTTCTTCCACGATTGACTCCTTCTGCATCATAGAGCTTTTGACACGTACAACATCTTCTTCCGTATGATTAGTCTTAGAAGAGCTAAGAGAGTGTGTGGTGCCATGATCTGGGAGCATGCAGTTCGCTAATTCTAATGTAATGCATTGTTCATGTACCCAAACTTGAAGAATTTGACTTCTTAGGTTTAAGTTGACTGCATTGTCATAAATCCAATCTTGTCCTAAGACAAGTGGTTCTGTAAGGTTCTCATCTTGACACACTAGCACTTTGACTTTCATTGGAACATCTTGCAGGTAGATGGGAAGTTCCACCTCGCCCAAACAAGGGGTTTCCACACCTCCCAATCCTATGAGATAAGCTTCTATGGGATTGATGTTCAACTGCAAGTCTTGGCAGTAGGAAAGTCTAACTGCACTACTTGCTGCACCTGAGTCAATCAATGCTTTCACCGTCCTTACACCCTTCCCTTGTCCTATCTCTATGGTCACAAAGGGTCTTCGGTCAATGACCTGAGAAGTCGCTATGCCTGACTTTTGACACATATCCATGTGATATTTTGGGGCTTTTGAGTTGACATCTAGGCCTAATCGCCTTAACTTATTTCGCTTAATACGCTCTCTGGCCTCTGCCTGTGCTTCTTCTCTCACTCTTAACTCTTCTTCTTTTCGCTTCTTAGCAGTGTTGAGTCTCATTAGCATATCCTCAGTAAGAGGTTCTTGATATAGCTTGACTCTACAGCCACTAATATAGTTTGGCAAGATATCTCCTTCTAGAGTGGCCAACTGAACTGCACCACTAGTGGAAATTCTATTAATGATCATGGGTCCGTATCCTCTTTTTTCCAACTTACGGGCATGTTGTTTTAGTGTGTAAACCAACACTAGATCTCCCTCTTTCAATCCCTTATCCTTGATGTGTGCATCAAAGTATGCCTTTTGCCTCTTCTTTGCAGCGTAGATGCCTGCTGCCGCTCGTAGCCTTGTCTCACCCAAGCGTTCGAGATCAAAGATCCTAGAGGACAATTCATGCCCATCCCACTCATACTCTTGTGCTACTTTTAAGTCAGGGATTAAGAAATCTAATGGTAGCACAGCGTTCTGTCCGAAGACCATCTGAAATCGGGTGGCATTGAGTACCGTTTTGTAGGCAACTCGATAAGCCCAAACAGCATGATGAAGTTGTTTGTCCCAATCAGAGCGTTTATTATTTATCGATTTTGTCAATACGTTACAGAGGATCTTATTGGTGCTCTCGGCTTGTCCATTAGCTTGTGGGTGCTAGGGGGCAGACATCTTATGTATCACAAAGAATTCTTGGAGAAGATTTTCAATGACTTCATTCAAGAAGTGTGTGCCTCTATCGCTCACCAACTCTATTGGTAGTCCATATCTCATGAACACATTCTCAAATAAGAACTTAGTCGTAGTCTGAGCATCATTCTTTGTTGTGGCTTTCACTTCTACCCACTTTGTAAGGTAATCTATGGCTACAATAATATACTCTGCATGGGAGTTTCTAGCTGGGGGGTTAATAGGACCTATGAAGTCTATGCCCCACTTGGAAAATGCACGCCCTCCCATCATTGGCCTCAAGGGCATCTCATCTTTTCTAACTGGATATTGTGCACGTTAACATGTGTCACATTTCTTCACATAGGTATGTGCATCCATATGAAGAGTGGGCCACCAAAGTCCTGAGAATAGAATGATCTTGATCACTCGGTCAGGACCAAAATGTCCACCTGCAACACCACTGTGTGCAGTTTCTAAGATCTTTAAATAGTCTGATTCATGAATGCACAGTCTTAAGTAACCATCTTTGCCTCTTCGGTATAGGTTATCTCCTACTAAGGCATAGCCTTGAGCCTCTTGCTCCATGTTTCGTCTTCTTGCTAGACTAGCCTCTTTGGGTAATCTTCCCGACCTCATAAACTCTACCAATGGAGCACTCCAATCTGGAATTAATGACACTTGATAAAGGGTCGCATGCTCCACTGGGGGTCTCTCTCTGCACATTGGACAATTCTTAATCCACTCATGTATTTCTTTGTCCATGCTAGGCCAATACACTCCTAGATGCTTCAGATTCTGCAATGTTCGTTGTTTAGAATAGTGATTTCCTAGCAATCCTTCATGAGCTTGCTGCAACCAACTACTATGTTCATCATCCTTGACACAATAAGCTAATACACCCTCAATATCTTGTTTGTACATTGTAGCTCAGTGATGAGTAGCACCTCCTTTAATGTCAATCCGGGAAGACGTGAGGATGGTATGAAGACCTCGAGCAAATGGTGGCACAAGTGCGTGAGTGAGAAGCACACAAGCATGCACACACATACACACACACGTGCACACACGGCAAGACAAAGAGAGAGAATCAATGGAGTTCTTAGATTACTTTCAAAAGCTCTTACAAGTTTGTTTCAATTACAATCTAACCCCAAAAATGAGCTCTCTAGCTCTTTTTATAGTTTTTGGCTAAGTTTTGGCCCTGTCCAGACCTAGTGTCCGGCCTAGTTAAAAATTAGGTTCGAGGGCTTATTTGAGGGCTCAAACAATATCTAAAAAATACGAAAATTGGCAGGTAGATACTTCTAAAGCTCCTCAAGCTCAAGGACTCCTTGGCTTGCACAAAATGGAGCTGCAAAAAGATGAATTGGTATTTACAATGGTGTTTAGTGATGAAAATCACTTTGAATGGGTGTAAAGGATTTGAAAATTTAAAGGTTGCCTTAGTGCTAGATCTGCGTGAGTGCTCGTACTTGCTTCTTCATGAGAAAAATTACTGGCCTATTTGCCAGATCTTCGTTGACTCCCTTGTCTGCTGCTAACACCCCCCCCTCTCTCGCGTCTGTCGTCCCTGACAGACCCTTGTTGTGTGGGTTTCTGAATGTAGTACTCGACGACATCCTGCGCTAAGTGGTGTTCTGCGATTCTCAATCCTTTGGCCAGATCTGTGAGTAGAGCATCCCAGTCTACCGGCCCGGGAACCTCTGGATGTGGTATATGTAGCTTTTTGGAATGTAGAGCTTGTTCCACTGCAAACAACTGCAAGAGATGGGATGGTCTGGGAATGAATATCTCGGAGTGATATTCCCAGAATCCCGTGACAAACATCTCTTCAAACGTTTGTTTGAAGCAGGCCGGTAGATATTTGATGCGAGCGTGCCATGCATACACAACATTAATCGATGGGGTTGTGCTCATGTCGTATACCAGGTCCTGGTTACCTTCATTAAATCCTAGTGCTGAGAGATGCGGCTCCTTGACATTTTTGAAGGTCCTGAAGGTGACCAGCATAAGTTCAAAAATCTTCAGGCACATTTGAGTCATGACATCAGGTACATTCTTGAAACGGACCCCCCAATGTCGAATCGTCGAAATCATATATCCAATTGTAGGTGGACCCTTAGGGGGTGCGAAGTACACATAATTAAGCCACTTCTCACATCCTTTGATCGTCAGCACTGTTTGTGTGTACTCTGGTCAGGATCTTCTTCGAAATACAGGGCAATAACATGGATTATATTTGATGTACAATGGCATGTTGTTCCATGTTCTTACCATTTCCGGGTAGGTTTCGAGCAGCCGAATTCTCCATGTCGGTTGGCGAATATGTCCCTACTTGGCACTTTTTGGGATGTCGTCAGGTGCAAATTGGGTGGTAGAGGTTGGTTCCCTTGATGTGTGGTGCTTGATCTCCGCATTATAATCCGCCATTAGCACGCAAAAAGGAACATACAGGTCATCCGATGGGCCGATCCACCTATGGTGTGAGAGATTCTGAAAATAATCGGATTTGATTACAACCTCTTCCAATTTTGCCATCAGTGCGATTTGGACTGCCACCCTGTCATCATGCGTCGTGGCTACTTTTTCTAACTTTTGCATCCATTCCGGTGCCTCAATCTCAATTGTGTCCATGCCCTGTTCTGTTCGCTTACCTCTGGGTGTTGGCATCGGGACATAGGGATCCTCGAATGTTTCTTCTACTTCAATTGGCACAAGATCGTCAGGCTCGGGCTCTACCAGAGGGGAGGGCTGACGCTCGTATTGCATGACCTTGCTGCGTAATTCCTCAAGTTCGGCCCGGAGTTTAGTGACCTCTTCAGCTGTATCTTCTGCGGTTGTGCTCTGGTTGGGTTCTGTCTGTCGGGTGGCCTACTGTCTTCGTAACTCATCTCTCTCTTTTTCTAAAGCGGCATGGGCCTCCATTAGATCTGCATGAGTTTCTAACACCACCTTCATATTCTCAGAGGGAATGGCCTTGAATCGCTCTGGGTCAATTTCCTGTGGGGAACCCTCCATGGCCGCCTCCAGATTTTCTTCGTTCTGTTTCTGTAATCTTTTATTCTCTTCTAGCGCTGTAGACATATGCTTGTGTAGGAGGCCCAAGTTCCGTCGAAGCTTCAGGTTTTCCGTGATCTGAGAATGTAGTAGCTCGTCCATGTGTCGTCGTTCTTCATCATCTGCTTGGGGTGGGTTGGCTACTAGTTGTGCATATTGTTCCTGTAAGGTCGCGTGTTGCTGTTGTAGTAGCTGCTTCTGCTCTTCAAGATCCCTACATCGTGCTTGGAGATCTTCGTGGCTTCGGAAAAGCCGTGTATGTTGGTTGTCCAGGTGTTGGTAGTGTTGCTGAAGTTGGGACATACATTGATGCATATTATTAAATACATTACTAAGAGGAATGGTGGGAGAAATTGTGTTGAATGCAGAGGGGAAGGGAAAGGGAAGGGGAATTGTGGATGCAGTATTGGGGACGGGTGAGGGGGGAGGTGGGGGAATGGGAGATTGTGGGTAAATGGGGGGTGGGAGAGGTGCAGAGGTGGGTGACACCTCCATGAAAGTGGGGGCCGTGGTGGGAGTGACTGTGAACATGGGGATTGTGGTTGCGGTGAGAGTTGTGAATGTGTATAGAGGTGTGTGTAATTGTGAACTCCCAGGAAGTGTGATGGGAATAGTGGGGTTTACCGTGGCTGTGGTTAGACTTATGTGTTCAGTGGAGATAGAGTACGTGGGTTGACTGAGGGTTTGTGCGTCGGTGTGTGTAGTGGGTTCGGAAGTGGTGACAGTAGAGGTTACAGTGGTAGAGGGAGGTGAATGGGGTGGATGTGGGGGAGAAGGTGGCAAGGGAGGTGATGGAGGTGCACTCGATGTGTGGCCTTCCTCGGTGTCGTGAATAGTGTGTGCTGTGCCAGTGGTTGTGGGGGTGCCTTGTGGTCCTGAACCTAATACAGTCATTCGTTTTCCTGTTCGTGGGGGGCGTCTTCCATATCTTTTCTCTGTCCTTCGTGATTGCGCTAATGCAGTGTGCACCGTTTCAGGTACTCCCAAAGCATCTGATATCATTTCCAGGGTGGCACGGTATTGCTCGTCCACGCCTTCCTCCTCCAGAATCTGGTTCATGAGGGCTTTACCTGCAGCTAATGATAGCCTGTGTTGCTCTTGGACTCGGTTCATCGTATCGTAGAGCTTCTTTAATGCGTTAGTATAAGCTGGGGCACCTTCCAGTACTTGTAGGGCTTCCTGATCATATTGTTGTTCTTCTGCTTCCGATTGTCCACCCTGTGCCTCCTCATGTGCTTCTTCTTCATCGTCCACATTGACTACGTCCGGGTGGCTGGGCTGGGCTTGGTCTGGGGCAGTTTGCTGTCCGCCGGCTTGCTCTTCTTCAACTTCCGCATTTACAGCATCTATGATTCTTGCAACTTCTTCGTCCGTTAGATCGTCCAGAGTGAATCCATGCGGGAATTCCAGATCAGTCGGTACCGGTGGAAACACAAGATTAGGGCCATCTGTGCTGTGCCTGGGCAACCTAATAGTAAATGGTTGTACTCGACGTGGGAGTCTTGGGGTTGTTTCAGGCGTTAGGGTTGCACCGCGAGCTTGCGCACAAGGCATCTGGACAGTGCCTCTCATCTTCTTTGAGGGAGGCCCTACAGCTGACAATCTGCGTTGAAACTCCTGTGCTCTGGACCAAATGAGTGCCCTCTGCACTGGTACATCATATGCGAGACACCTGTATACAATTCTTGTAAGTGCACAGCAACCATACAGCACAGACTTTTGCTTCTTATACCATCTCTGATGAGCCATATGGATCTGGTCGATAATCCAGTGAGGCATGTTGATGGACAATTCAAAAGCATCCGCCAGGTAGAGGCTAAACCAGATCTTTTTGGGAGGCATCGTGAACCTTTCCTGCGCGGGGAATGCGAAATGTTGCATGACCATTCGTAAGTGAATAGCGATCGTGGGTGTCATCGCAACCATGTCCTTCAACTTTGTCAGATTCCTGTTCTTCATATTGTTTGGAACCATAGTTTCTTTCTCTTTTGGGATGTGCATACCTTTCATGTCGAGTGCTTCTCTCACCAAGTTGATAGTCAAGCGGAAACGCTTCAGCTCGTTGCCCCTTGTGAGTGATGGGAGCACAAAGGAACTGTATCCTTTCTTGTCTTTGTTGGGGGTGAGGGTGCTAATTAAGTATGAGCACCTTAGAAAATCCGGCTTTGGTAGTTGGAACTTGAAGTAATCATAAAGCCCAGCCTTCTTCCATATCGACTTCAGTCCTTCATTATTCTGCAGCTTTTCAAACTCCCTCGTAAAGAAATGGTATCTGCCCCAACGTCCATTGAACTCTACCTCGGACTCCCACATGTATGTGCCTTCACCCAGGGGTCCAGCGACGTTACTGAACCAGTGTGAAGCTTTGCCCACCGGCATGGTGTGACCCTGTGGAGGATTCTGGATTGGTATGGCATGCAATGCTCGTAATGCCACTGGTCTTTCCGTTAATTCCTCCTCGACTAGAAGGCTTTCGATGTCCACTACTTGGGGGCTGGTGCCGGCCTGGGAGCTAGTTCCAACCGTATCTGCCATTTTACCTCTTGCTGCCTGTCTTTGTGAGAATATACAACCATGTGTTAATATTGTACAGGACAGGGGAGGACCGTTGTTGTTCCCATCACAATATTAACATGAGGGTCGGGGAGCGAATAATGGGTTAGTAAGTGTTCGGTGCACGTGTGTGTGTAGTTAATGCTTGGGTAGTCCTAGGAGACTAATGAAGTTAGTAAGTGAGGATGAATTTACAAATTGGGGTCGGGGGGTTTATTACAGGTCTTAGGCTGCCAATTGCAGTGGATGGGCTTTGTTTTTGGTTTCGTAGAGACTCTAGAGAGCTTTCTCGGTGTCGCGGTTTGAAAATGAGGCCTTTAGGGATCCATTTACAAGTGATTACATGTGTGCTCTTGGGTCTTGGTATGTTCCTGAGTGTTGAGAACGAGTGAATACTGGCTGTACGCGTAGATGGGTTATGCTGTATAGGTTGTGGCCTCGGCGTAGCTACTTGCGCCCTCAAGCAAGCCTTAGGCACCCAAATTTGTCTTGATTGTGGGCTAGCCTTCATCGACTTCTTGGGCACCCAAATAGATTTCACTTTAGCAGAAGAATTTCTGAACGACTTCTTATTGGCTTCGTGTTGTTGGTTACTAGTAAGAGGTTTTGCGCGTGTGGTTGTCGTGAGTGCAACCGGGTGTTCGCCTTTCCGCACCCACACTTGGTTCACTTGCTGGGACATTTTGTTGCACAGGTACTTTTGATCTCGGACATAGGTAGTACTCTGCTTCTTCTGCCTTTGATCCACCTTTGGTTGCGGCCTCCTTCTGGCCTTTGGAAAAGAAGGGAGTTCCATTTCATCCCTGACTCCTTTGTTGAGAATATCATTCCTCTGCAACACATAGTTTTGGACAAGAACAGCATGGTCATCTTCATGTGTACTCCTGGAGGGACCAGGAGTCTGTGCCTTTCTTAGTTCTTTGAGTGCTCCATTACCTAACTCTACTATGATTCGACTATGATTGACCCATACCTGAAGAAGTCCACTTCTTAGGTTTAAGTTGACTGCTTGGTCATAGATCCAGTCCTGACCCAAGACAAGAGGTTTAGTGAGATCCTCGTCTTGACACACTAGTACTTTAACTATCATAGCCTCATCATGAATGTAGAGAGGAAGTTCCACCTCGCCCATGCAAGGGGTTTCCACGCCTCCCAATCCTATGAGATATGATTCCACAGGATTGACAGTTAACTGCAACTCTTGACAGTAAGACACTCTAACCGCACTAGTGGCTGCACCTGAGTCAATCAAGGCTCTTACGGTCCTTGCACTCTTTCCTTGTCCTATATCTAAGGTTACGAAAGGACGTCGATCAGTTATCCTATGTGAGCTCGTTCCTGCGACTGCACACATTGCCATATGATATCCTTGATCTGCATAGTCATTTGTTCTAGGCTGATCTCTACCTTGCCTTCGTAATTTCATCCTTCTGATGCGTTCTAAAGCTTCGGCTTGAGCTTCTTCTCTAATTCTCTTTTCTTCCTCTTTGCGTTTCTTAGCAGTGTTGAGTCGGCTGAGCATTTCCTCCGTGAGGGGTTCCTGATACAACTTGACTCTGCAACCGCTAATATAGTTTGGGAGAACATCACCCTCTAACGTGGCTAGTTGTACTGCTCCGCTCGTGGAGATCCTATTGATGATCATAGGTCCGTAGCCTCTCTTTTCTAGCTTCCTTGCGTGTTGTTTCAGGGTATAGACTAAGACTAGATCTCCTGTTTTCAAACCCTTATCCTTCACATGGGCATCGAAGTAAGCCTTCTGTCTCTTCTTGGCTGCATATATTCCTGCAGCGGCTCTCAGTATTGTTTCTCCTAATCGTTCAAGGTCAAAGATCCTAGAGGAGAGCTCGTGACCTATCCATTCGTGCTCTTGTGCTACTTTCAACGTAGGTATTAAGAAGTCCAAGGGTAGCACTGCGTTTTGGCCAAATACCATCTGAAAGGGGGTGGCTTGGAGTACCGTTTTGTAGGCAACTCGGTATGCCCAAACAGCATGATGTAGCTGTTTGTCCCAATTAGAGCGTTTAGTGTTCACTAATTTTGTCAGTACATTGCATAAGATCTTATTAGTGCTCTCCGCTTGTCCATTAGCTTGAGGGTGATAGGGGGCAGACTTCTTGTGTATTACCAAGAATTCTTGGAGTAGATTTTCAATCACTTCGTTCAAGAAATGAGTGCCTCTATCACTTACAAGCTCTATAGGTAGCCCATATCTTGTGAATACGTTCTCAAACAAGAATTTAGTAGTTTTCTGAGCGTCATTCTTTGTCGTAGCTTTTACCTCTACCCACTTAGTTAGATAGTCTGTTGCGACAATGATGTATTCCGCATGAGAACCCTTAGCTGGGGGATTAATAGGACCTACGAAGTCTATTCCCCCTTAGAGAACGCACGTCCACCCATCATAGGTTTCAGTGGCATCTCATCTTTTCGTATAGGATACTGAGTTCTCTGACAGACATCACACCGTTTCACATAGGTATGTGCATCCATGTGAAGGGTAGGCCACCAGAAGCCCGCAAATAGTATTGCCTTGATCACCCGATCTGGTCCAAAGTGTCCTCCTGCTACACCTTGGTGAGCAGTTTCCAAGATCTTAAGATACTCACTTTCATGGACACATAGTCTCAGGTAACAATCTTTCCCACGCTTATATATATTATCACCAATGAGTGAGTAATCCAGGGCTTCTTGTTCTAAACTCCTTTTCCTAGCCAGAGTCATTTCTGGAGGGAATGTGTTTGTCCTCAGGAAGGATACTAGAGGTTCGCTCCAATCTGGCACTATGGATACTTGATAAAGAGTGGCGTGTTCCACAGGTGGTTTAGTGCAACAGATTGGGCATTCCTTGCACAACTTTTGGACATCAGCTTCCATGGTTGGCCAATGTACTCCGAGTCTCTTTAGGGTCTGTAAAGTTCGTTGCTTTGAGTAGTGTTGCTCTAACGCACCTACATGTGCTAATTGCAACCATTTAGCGTACTCATCCTCTTCTACGCAACAAGCCAAGATCCCTTGATCTGTGTGTTTGTACATGCTACCTGCCATGATGTGGTACTTTTGGGCTTTTACAACCTCTCTATTTCGTGTGTTTACCACTGGATGGTTAGGCTCGTATGTCAATACTGGTACCAATGGCTTAGCCCACTGCGGCACCACTTCCAAATTAAACAAGTAAGCATCAGGAAGGTCATCTGATACTCCTTGTGGGGCTTCTCCCGATGTGAGCCTAGAAAGATGATCAGCTCTCAAATGGGTCCTCCCTTTTCTTACCACAACCTCAAAATCATATTCCATTAGCAAGAGAAACCATCTTACTAATCTTCCTGTATTGCATGGCTTGTTTACGAGATATAACAATGCCTGATGATCAGTAAAAAATTTAAACTTATTTGCAAGCAAATAGTGTCTAAATTTCTTAACTGCATATACCATGCCTAATCCTTCTCGCTCTGTAGTGGTGTAATTCCGTTCAGCCGCATTCAATTGTCTACTGGCATAGGCAATTGGAAGATCCATATTACCTTCACCAGTAGGTTGTGCAAGCACACATCCAATGGCATAATTGGATGCATCCACGTGAACATGGAATGGCTTATTCCAATCTGGTGTGGTCAAGATTGGTGTGGAACATAATCTTCGTTTAAGCTCTTGGAAGGAATTCTCACATTCATCCGTCCACTCAAAGTTAGTCAGAAGTCCGTACATGGGCTTTGCAATGACAGCATACATGTGTATAAATCGTCGGTAATACCCACAATGCCCCATGAAAGCTTGTACTTCCTTGACATTTTTTGGCCTAGGTAGCTCTGCTATAGCTCTCACTTTCTCTTCATCAGTGGATATGCCATTCTTTGACACTATGTGTCCTAGAATCTTGCCTTGCCTGACCATGAAAACACATTTTTTGGGGTTTAGGCAGACTTGATATTCTCTACATTTGTCAAAGATTTGTCTGAGTTCAGGAATATGGGTTTGTCTAATATTGGAATGAGCACAAAGATCATCAACATAGACTTCCAAGTTTTTCCTCAGGAACTCTTTAAATACATGGCACATCAGCCTTTGGAAGGTAGCTGGTGCATTGGTAAGCCCAAATGGCATTACTCTAAAGGCAAAAATGCCCCACTCTGTGGCAAAGGCCGTCTTATGTTGATCCTCTGGAGCTATGGCTACTTGATTGTAGCCCGAAAATCCATCAAGGAAGCTGTACACTTCCTTGCCTGCCACTCTCTCTAAGAGATGTTCTGTGATGGGAAGCGGATAGTTATCTCGAATCGTGGCTGCATTAACCTTTTTCAAGTTAATACACACACGCAGCTTGCCATTCTTCTTGGGCACCACTACGATGGGGGATACCCATTCAGTGTGCTCAATTTCATAGATAAATCCAGCTTCAACCAGTCTATCTATCTCTTCTTTGATCTTAGCAGCGTAATTATCGTTATATGTGTAGGGCTTTTGCTTAGAGGGTTTGGCATCTGAAGTCATGGGAATGGTGTGTGAACATATGTCAGGGTCAACACCCTTCAAATCCTTGTAACTCCAAGCGAATACATCTCGGTATTCTCTTAGCAAGGCAATTAACGCATGCTCTTCTTCTTCTGTTAGGTCATGGCCTATGTACGTACATCTCTCCTCTCCTTCTTCTAGGGCCACAACTATTTTCTTGGTAGTTTCTTTGTTATCATAGGCCTCTCCCGATTGTGCCTCTCGTTTAGGCATTCTTATCATGACTCTCCTGTCATCTATCTCATATTTCTTAAAATTTTCTAGGACCTCAAACAAAGATTCTTCCTCTTCTAGTGAGGCTTCTCTCTTCTTTCGTTTCTTTCCTTCTTCCTTCGGCGTCACATGTGTTGTTAATCTTACATCATTTGTAATCTCTTCATGCCTCTGGGGTTGAAATTCTATTTCATGGAAGTATTCTTCATCTGATGCAAATGGTGGGTCCATAATGATTGACTCGAGATCGGAGTCACTTGCATCCTCAAATGCATCAGGGCTAGGTTCGCATTCTTCTAGAACTGCCTCTCCCATGATTGGCTCTATGGAGAAGACTGAAATGTCATAGCCATCCTCATCACAGTGAGGGGTCCATTGTTCTTCATTGATGGCTATGTCCATGGTTGCTAAAATTTCTGCCCAGCCATGGGGTTCGAATTCCTCATCTGGAAAGACTACAGGTGCATAGGCTGGGTCTTGAATTGATCTATGTGTTTCTTTTGCACCTACCTCTCTTGCTTTCTCTCTCTTCTCTTCTTCTACTGCTACCTTGCACATCCATAAGTGAGTGTCTTCATGCATCCATGAGGATCCAGACCCTATGGAATGCACCAATTCTGTATCATCTTTGGTTCTATGGATGGGATTCCATTAGATAGGAGGGACATCTCTATGAGAGTAATCCTTGAGATTCACTTTGGTCGTAACACCTAAGTGCTGCAGGTACAAAGAATTGGTTCCCCAATCATGTACCACTTGCAACTGTCGCATAAATGGTCTTCCCAAAATCATCTCATAGGCATGATTTTTGCTAAAGTCACATATAGCAAATGTATGCTCGAAGTCAACACCACATGTAGTGAGAGTTATTCCTTCTAACAACCCTAGGGGTCTCTCTATGTGACCATCGGCCATCTGCAATTTCATTCTCGTTGGCCTGAGTGCCGGTTTGCCCCAACGCTTCCATAGGGAAGTGGTGGCAATTGCAACTCCTGCACCTGAATCCAAAATTGCCTTGGTGGTGTACTCCTGGTAGGTGATGGGAAGATAGGTGTTCCCTTCTTCGCCTTCACACATATCTCCTATCTTATCCAGGGGAATTTCTGGCACCGTCCTATGGGATCCTACCTGGGAACGAGGTTTGGCTATTTCTGGTACTTGTTTGGCGACATGTTTCCATAATTCAGGTCTAACCTTGAGTAGCTCTTCTAACTTGAGATTGCACTGCACGTTAGTGTTCTTCACTACCTCTGTGTTCCTAGGTATGACTGAATCTTCGTTTCTTACCATGACTGTAGGTGTTCTCATATAGGTGGACTTAGCTTCCCATGGGCCTGTGAAGTGGGGTAGCTCTTGTATGGAATTAGACTCAAAGTCCAATCTCTCGTGAGGCTGAGTACTCTCATGTTCCCCGTAAATAGATGGGATGTCTTGTGGGAATTGGTCATGTGCATCATCCACAAGTTCAAAGGGAGGGGCGACTTCACTTTCGTTATCCCATTTGTCTTCTTGAATCTCTCATAGGAAGTCTGGTGCAAACCGATTCATAAAAGAAGAAGTGTCTGGCTCCATAGAATTAGGCACATAAGCAACCTGGGAAGGAGGGCTTATTCTATCGTTGGCTCTCTCCTCATTCTCATAGATGGCTGGAGCACAAGCTTCTTGGGGAGGATTACTTATTCCCTTACTTTTCCGAACAGGCTCATACGCTCCCTGAGAAGGAATGTAGGCAACCTGTGGAGGTACGTAAGCTTTCGAGGGGGGTTCATCTGCCTTTTGGGGGGGAAGATAAGCTTCTTGAGGAGGCACATGGGCTTCCTGAAGGGGTTGGCTTATCCGTTCCCTTGCCCTTTCCTTCCTTTGAGGGGCAGGTTCCTTTTCTGAGTGTGCAATTAGCCTCTCTATTCTTTCTAGCAGTCCGTCAAAGTGTAACTGCGTCTTAGCTGAGCTAGAGATATTAAAGAGGCGGCTAGCTTCAAACATGGCTTGAGCCAATTCCACCATCTTAGCACAAATTTTAGTTCGTTCAAGCTCTAGCTCGGCTCTAGGGTAGCATTTTTCATGATCGGTTATGGTTGGCCCTTCTTGGATTCTGGCCTGATATGCTTTAAGCATCATATTAAGGTCTTCGGGAGTGGGATCTGCTAGGACTGATCCCACTCTAGGGGGCGGTGGGTTTAGGTGAGGTGGGTTGGAAGGTGGCTGGTCGGATGGCGATGGGAATGGTGGTGGTGGAGTAGTGTGAGAGGGAGTTTGAGTTGTGAGTTCGGTTATCCTGGCTCTTGTTTCTCTTACGCTTTCCTCGAGTTCACTCATCTTTTTTGCCCATTGCCTTTTCATTCTTTCCCGACTATCTTTCCAAGCTCTAGTCCTTTTCTTGGTTATGCTCTCAGTTTCACTAGCCTCTGGGCCCTTTTCCTGGGTTGCCCCTTTGTTTTGCTGCAATGCCTGAGCTCTAGTGACTACCTGTACTGGTGCAGTGGAAGTCACGCTCCCTGTGGAGTCTACCACTAACCCAACAACGTTGATAGGAGTGATTTTTTGGCATGTTATTGGGGTTCTTTGGGCAATCTCGTAAGAGATGCTCTTTTCCACAATCTTGGCAAAAGCCTTGGATCGTCACGGACTGAGTTTGTGTAGGTGGAGGTAAGGGACAATCACGAATGAAGTGATCTCCCTGACATCGGTAGCATGGTCCTCTAGGAAATGGTGGTCGTACCTGCCTAGGTTGAGGCCTAGGGTTGGGGTTTGCATACATGACGTTTGTATAATCTGACTCCCAACTAGGTTCATTTGGCTCTTTGCTGTAATAGGACTCACTATGTTCTGGAGACTGCATGTAGTAAGCCTGGGGACTATCGACATGTGTAGAATCAAAGCTATGGTCACTCGGGTCACTTTCAGAAATCAAGGGTGTTACAGGGACTATAGCTCTATTCAGGTTTTCTTCTGCAACAGCATACTTTACTGGAATCACATTAGCTGGAGCTGGTGGTTGTTGAGCTAACACTGGCTGAGGCCTTTGCTGGTTTTGATAGGGTTGCTGATAAGGTTGCTGTGGCCGGCCATATGGCTGTGGGGGGTACGGGTTCTGGTATCTTCCTTGCTGAGGGTATGGCTGAGGGTAGGGTTGCCTAACTGTTTGCTTATTGTAGGGGCAATCTTGTGCGGTATGATTGGTGTACCTTCGTTCTATGGTGCAATATTGGCTATTTGGATTAACCTGGGGTTGAGCCATAATGGGACACACGTTTGCCATGTGGTCACCACCACAAGTATAGCACCTTTTCACAGGGGCAAACCTCGGAATTTGTTTGCTAGAGACGCCTAGTTTTTGGGCCACTTTCTCTGCGAGTTCCTCAATTGATGTGGATTGCGTGGAAGAGTGACTAGATGCACTATCTGAATCTTTGTAGATTTTGGAAAGCTCTAGTTCTTCCCCTAGGTTATCTTCAATGTCAATGCACATGCGTACACACTCTTCTATAGTCCTAGGGTCCTTCAGATACACATAGGATCTCAATTTCGTACTCAGCAATCCATCAAGGAATAAGGCTACCTGTTTTGCGGGTGTGGGTAGCTCCGAAACAAGGCACCTTTCAAGATATTGTCTAAATCTTCTTCCGGCCAATCTGACAGTCTCTTGGGGAGTCTGTTTGAAGCTGTGAATCAATGAGGAGGTATTGTGTCTTATGCCACTCTTAGAGAACTCTACAATGAAAGCCTCTAGGAGTTGGTCTATACACCTGAATTGTCGCTCATCCAATGGCTGAAACCATGTAAGTGCTGTGCTCCTAAGGGTTAGACCGAAGGCATTGTACTGCGTGAATAGATCCTCCACTTGTTCAACTCTCAAGACTTGCTTGAATTCCACCACATGATCATAGGGATCTCCTGTGCCATCAAAGTAATTCTTCATGGACTTAACTAGCTGGGTCGGTCTCAGAGTTCTTGTGTGCTCTCTAGGTCGTGGTAGAGGGAACTCATCCACATTTCTTTGGTTCCTGTGAGCTCTAAGTATCTCAGGTTCTACACTATTCGTCTCCGTCCTCGTTCTTTCTCTGCCCACTGGGTTGGCAAAGCTTACTTCTGGTCTATCTCTACTTCTCTCTAAGGTTCATATGCCTATCTAAGTAGCCCACTTTTTGCCCAGCGTACAGCCTCGTTGCCGATCAATTGGTATCAGTCACTTGATTCTTTTTAGTTATTTATCGTGTTTAAGGTCTTGTCTGATATTACGTCGTCAGGAATACTTGAATGTTCTTCGTACTTTCAGGTTGATCGTTCCACGTTAGGTTCTTTTCCTTTATGTTATCGATAGTACAGAGATTAGGTTTTTAGCTTGGACTTGAGTTTTTAGGTAGTCTTCAACTTGATACCTGCCTATCGTCGCCCTGACTTACTCCTACCTCTCGTCGTTCTTAGCCTAAACTATGAATTGACAGAGGGGTTAAAAGTTTCCAACCTTTTGTTTCCTGCTTGCTTGCCCTTGAGTGCCCAGGAAGTGTGTTCCCAAGCTTGCACTTACACTTGCTTAGAACGCCTTTCGATGCTCTCAATGGATCTGTAAGGGTTCCAAAGTTAGCTTAAAGATTTAAATTCACAAGACAGAACCAAGCATTTTCATTCCTGTAGCACAAACACAAACTTGCATAGTGATTTTTAAGAAAACAATTCTAAAGACCCCTGACTTTGACCCCCCTGGGTATGGTCAACTTCAAAATACCCTATCTGAAAATCAACGCATTATCTTCATAAAAAACAGTTGAGGGCGTGTAGTATATGCCACAAGCTTTCCAACAAGCCCTAGAGCTCAAAAAATGGATTTCGTATGAAAAAGTTGTGACCGTTCAGGGTTCTAGGGTTAAGACAGGGTTCAAACAGGATCACTGTGCAACAGGTTTTCCCCAAGTTGTTTTCCTAAGGCTTCCTAATGTGCTCTAGAGTAAAATCTTTATGCCCCAAAATTAGCCCAACTCTTCAATTAACAAACCCTAAAAAATTTGGCTAAAATTGGCTGTCAATCGCGATGGACAAGGCTGTCAATCGCGATGGACAGGGCTGTCAATCGCGATGGACAGGAGTTCAGTCAATCGCGATGGACAGGCTATTGGTCGCGATGGACAGGGGGTTCAGTCAATCGCGATGGACAGAGGGTTCAGTCAATCGCGATGGACACTCAATCAATCGCGATGGACAGAGGTTCAGTCGGTCGCGATGGACAGGCAGTCAATCGCGATGGACAGAGCTTCAGTCGATCGCGATGGACAGGCAGTCAATCGCGATGGACAGAGCTTCAGTCGGTCGCGATGGACAGGCAGTCAATCGCGATGGACAGATAGTCAATCCCGATGGACAGAGGGTTCAATCAATCGCGATGGACAGAGGTTCAGTCAGTCGCGATGGACAGAGCAATCAATCGCGATGGACTGAAATTTTGCAAGATTTTCAAAAATTTTGATGGAAAGGTGATGTGTAGGGTCTCTAGTCCACTGTGGTGCACTCAGATTTACCAAAAGGTGAGAATTTCTGTCAATCGCGATCGACAGGAGTCGGCGACTGCGAGACAGTTTCGACGAGTTCCGTACCTGCGCAGGAAGCTGGGGATGGTGATTCAGCAAGGTCCTGCAAAAAGCTCAAGAAACATGCAAGAAAACACACATACAATATCGCTCTCTCGCTCTCTCTCACAAGTGAAATGAGGGAAATGAGGTGGAGATGGGGATATAGTCAAAAAACTGAAATTTTCGCGATGATGAAAATGGAGGTGGAAGATGGTGATGAGGAAGATGGTGATGATGATGGTGAAGAAAAAACAAGAAAATAGATGAAAATGAAGAAAATACCTACAACTCCAACGCGTCAACTCTACGTCTTACCATCACACGCTCTCCTCAAAGCTCGATCCCCGGCAATGGCGCCAAAATTTGGTGTAGCTCAGTGATGAGTAGCACCTCCTTTAATGTCAATCCGGGAAGACGTGAGGATGGTATGAAGACCTCGAGCAAATGGTGGCACAAGTGCGTGAGTGAGAAGCACACAAGCATGCACACACATACACACACACGCGCACACACGGCAAGACAAAGAGAGAGAATCAATGGAGTTCTTAGATTACTTTCAAAAGCTCTTACAAGTTTGTTTCAATTACAATCTAACCTCAAAAATGAGCTCTCTAGCTCTTTTTATAGTTTTTGGCTAAGTTTTGGCCCTGTCCAGACCTAGTGTCCGGCCTAGTTAAAAATTAGGTTCCAGGGCTTATTTGAGGGCTCAAACGATATCTAAAAAATACGAAAATTGGCAGGTAGATACTTCTAAAGCTCCTCAAGCTCAAGGACTCCTTGGCTTGCACAAAATGGAGCTGCAAAAAGATGAATTGGTATTTACAATGGTGTTTAGTGATGAAAATCACTTTGAATGGGTGTAAAGGATTTGAAAATTTAAAGGTTGCCTTAGTGCTAGATCTGCGTGAGTGCTCGTACTTGCTTCTTCATGAGAAAAATTACTGGCCTATTTGCCAGATCTTCGTTGACTCCCTTGTCTGCTGCTAACATACATGCTTCCTGCCAATATTTGATATTTTTGTGATCTTACAATTTCTTCTTGTTATGTTTTAACATTTTTATTTGCGGGTCCGAAGGTTAGGACTGGTACCAACTTATTTGCCCATTTAGGAACAATTTCTAAATTGAACAGATAAGCATCCGGTAGGTCGTCAGACACTCCTTGCGGTGACTCTCTTGAAGTGATGCGAGAAAGGTGATCTGCCCTAAGATGGGTTCTACCTTTCCTGACAACAACTTCAAAGTCATATTCCATTAGTAAGAGGAACCATCTTACTAAGCGTCCAGTATTGCAAGGTTTGTTGAACAAATATAACAAAGCTTGATGATCAGTGAAAAACTTGAATTTGTTGGCCAATAAATAGTGTCTAAACTTCTTCACAGCATATACCATGCCTAAGCCCTCTCGCTCAGTTGTGGTATAGTTTCGTTCAGCTGCGGTGAGCTGTCTACTAGCATATGCTATGGGCAAGTCTAAGTTTCCTTCACTTGTGGGTTGTGCTAGCACACATCCTATGGCGTGATTGGATGCATCCACATGGACATGGAATGGTTTATTCCAATCAGGAGTGGTCAGTATTGGTGCTGTGCACAAACGTTTCTTCAATTCATTGAAAGAATTCTCGCATTCGTCGTTCCACTCAAAATTAGACAACAAGGCATAAAGGGGTCTAGCTATGATTGCGTACATGTGGATAAACCTGCGGTAATATCCACAATGGCCCATAAAGGCTTGTACCTCTTTAACATTCCTTGGCCTTGGTAGCTCCGCTATGGCTCGTACCTTATCTTCATCTGTTGAAATTCCATTCTTAGAAACAATATGACCTAAGATTTTACCTTGACGCACCATGAACACACACTTTTCTGGGTTCAGACACACTCGATATTCTCTACACTTGTTGAAGATTTGTCGGAGCTCAGGGATGTGAAATCTTCTTTCTTGGGAATGAGCACATAAATCATCCACATACACTTCTAAGCTCTTCCGCAAGAACTCTTTGAAGACATGACACATGAGCCTTTGGAATGTTGCAGGTGCATTGGTGAGCCCAAATGGCATCACACAAAATGCAAAGATTCCCCACTCTGTGGCAAAAGCTGTTTTGTGTTGATCTTCTGGGGCAATGGCTACTTGATTGTAACCTGAAAATCCATCAAGGAAGCTATAAACTTCCTTGCCTGCAACACGCTCCAAAAGGTGTTCCGTGATTGGAAGTGGATAACTATCTCTGATAGTAGCGGCATTAACTTTTTTAAGGTTAATACACACTCGCAACTTTCCGTTCTTCTTGGGCACCACTACAATGGGGGACACCCATTCAGTATGCTCAATCTCATAGATGAATCCAGCTTCAATCAACCTATCAATTTCTTCTTTTATTTTGGCTGCATAGGTATCATTATATGTGTAGGGCTTCTGTTTGGTGGGCTTGGCATCAACAGTCATGGGGATGGTATGAGAGCAAATTCTTGGATCTACCCCTTTCAAGTCTCTATAGTGCCATGCAAACACATCCCTATATTCCCTTAATAGAGCTACAAGCTCCATTTCTTCTCTTGCACTTAGGTCATCTCCTATATATGTGCATCTCTCTTCGTTCTCTTCGATGGTCACTACAATCTTCTTGGTCTTTTCTTTATTATCATATGATTCTCCTATGATGGCCTCTCTCTTAGGCATTCGTACCAAAATTTTGCGGTCGTCAACTTCATATTTCTTGAAGTTTTCTGGTACTTCAAACAATGATTCCTCCTCTTCTTGTTTCACTGCTTTTCTTTTCTTTTTCTTTTGACTGCTCTCACTTCCATCCTTTGAATTTACCGTTTTAATACTTGTGAGAGGTTCTTCTTCTTTCTGGGTGAACACTTCTATATCTTCTAGATAGTGCTGCTCTGAGTTAAAGCAACTATCCATCACAATGGACTCTATATCATCGTCATTCTCTTTTTCTTCTATGACATCACTAGGGTCACATTCTTCTAGTAAGGGCTGGCACATGAACACTGAGATATCATAACCCTCCTCATCACAATGAGGTGTCCATTGTTCTTCATTGGTAGCAATGTCCATGGTGGCTAAGATTTCTGGCCAGCCATGAGGCTCAAATTCCTCATCTGGAAAGATCATCAGTGTATAGGCTGGGTCTTTAATTGGTCTATCTCCTGGCGAAGTTCCTTCTTCTCTTGCCTTTAAACGTTTTTCCTCTTCCTCTGCGACCTTGCACATCCACAAATGAGTATCTTCATGCAGCCATGATGGATCAGGTGAACTTTCAGAATGCACAGAGATGGAATCTTCTTTTGCTTTGTGGATAGGATTCCACTGTAGGGGTGGTACATCTCTGAAGGAGTAATCCTTCAAATTGACCTTGGTGGTGACCCCTAAGTGCTGCAAGTACAAGGAGTTGGTTCCCCAATCCTGTACTATTTGCAATTGTCGTAGGAAGGGTCTTCCTAGGATCATCTCATAGACATTATTTTTCTCAAAGTCACATATAGCAAATGTATGTTCAAACTCCACACCACAAGTGGTTAGAGTTATCCCTTCTAGCAATCCTAGAGGTCTTTCAAAATGATCGTCGGCCATTTGAAGCTTCATTCTAGTTGGTCTTAATGTGGGTTTGCCCCATTGCTTCCACAAGGAGGTGGTCGCAATGGCAACACCAGCACCTGAATCTATGATTGCTTTGGTTGTGTAACCTTGGTAAGTGATTGGAAGATAAGTATTACCTTCTTCACCCTCACACATGTCCCCTATTTTGTCTAGAGGTATCTCTGGTACTTTTTGCTTAGAGCCTATTTTTGGCATATTGGACTCAAGTTCTGGAACCTGATCCTTCACATGATTCCATAGCTCAGGTTTTGCTTTGAGAAGCTCTTCTACAGTGAGATGACATTGAACCTTAGTGTTCTTCACGACATCAATGTTCCTTGGGACCACTGAGTCTTCATGTCTGACCAATATTGTGGGAGCTCTAATCTGGAGGGATTCAGATTCCCATGGGCCTGGAAATTGAGGCAGTTCTTCTAGAGTATTAGATTCAAAATCTAATATTTCGTCTTCTTGTTGTTCTGCTTCATCTCCGTACATAGATGGAATGTCTTAGGGAAATTGATCATGAAGATCATCAATCTCAGGAATAGGAGGGGAATTACCCTTCTCCTTGGCCCATTTCTCTTCTTGTATTTCCCGCAAGAACTCTTGAGAGTACTGTTGAATTGAAGAAGGTATTCCGGCATCCGTGGAATTAGGAACATAAGCTCCCATTGGTGGTGAGCTTCCTCTGTCAATAACTAGTTGAGCCTGTGGAGGTAAAGAAACTTGTGGTTTGTTTACTAACTGCTCTAATCTTTCTAGTAACCCTTGGAAATGCAAATCTGGTTTGACAGAGTTTGTCTGATTGAACTTTTGACTAGTCTCAAGTATAGCTTGAGCTTGTTCTACCATTTTCATGCACATTTTCATTCGTTCAATCTCTAAATCCGCTCTAGGGTAACTCTTGTCTAGATTTGCAGCTGTTGGCCCTTCTTGAAGTCGAGCCTAGTAGGCCTTGAACATCATGTCCAAGCCTTCTGGGGTTGGATCTGCAAGAACAGACCCTGGTTGTGGTCTATTTACAATGGGTGGTGGGGTGGGATGAGGTGGAGTGGATGGAGTTTCGGCACGCGAGGGGCTTTGAGATGCAATGTCTTCTATTTTTGTTTTCACTTCTTTTAAGCTTTCTTCTAGTTCCGATAACTTTTTATTCCACTTGCGATTGGCCTTCTCTCTGGCATCCTTCCATGTTCTTGTTTTCCTCTTACTAGGCTCTCCTGATTCACTCGACTCTGATTGTTCTGCTGGTTTATCCTGTTTTAAGGCTTGTGCCCTAGTGACAACTTGTATAGGAGCCACATTGCTACTACTTGAACTTGAATCTGCCACTAAGCCTACCACATTAATGGGTGTAATCTTGGGTGCACTGGAGG
This sequence comes from Ceratopteris richardii, assembly GCA_020310875.1. Lineage (NCBI taxonomy): Eukaryota > Viridiplantae > Streptophyta > Polypodiopsida > Polypodiales > Pteridaceae > Ceratopteris > Ceratopteris richardii. Next base: position 140,998,424 of record CM035407.1, read on the forward strand.
GTTTTCTTGGACAATCTCTGGGGAGATGGTCTTTGCCACAATCAGAACAAAAAGCCTGTATTGTGATAGCCTGTCCTTGACTCGGAGATGGTGGGTGGGGACAGTCACGAATGAAATGGTCACCTTGACATCTGAAACAAGATCCTCTAGGGGCTTGTGGTCTCATTTGTCTCAACTGGGGCCTAGGGTTAGGATTTGTGTACAATGTCATGGAGTATTCTTGCTCCCAATTTTGCTCCATAGGTGGTGCCTCATATTGATACAAGTAAATCTCACTGGTATCAATGGGGTTAGTGGCACCAATGCTCTATTTGGATTTTCCTCTCCCACAGCATATTTGACTGGAATCACGTTGGCAGGAGCTGGTGGTTGGTTTCCCAAGACTGGTTTGTGGCCTATATTGTGCCTGATATTGCTGTTGTGGTCTATAATATGGCTATTGGTATTGGTTTTGATACCTACTTGGTTGGTAAGGTTGTTGATAATTTTGTCTAACAGCCTGCCTATTGTAGGGACAATCTTGAGCCGTATGGTTCGTGTATTTTCTCTCAATAGTGCAATATGGAGCATTCCTTTCTCTCATGTTCTGGTTGTGCAATGGGCATACATTAGCCATGTGGTTGCCTCCGCAAGTATAACACCGATTCACTGGAGTGACTCTCTGTGTTTGTTTATTTTGGACTCCCAGCTTCTTGGCAACTTGCTCAGCTATCTCCTCTATTTCCGTGGAGATTTTTGAAGTATGACTAGTAGAACTATCTGAATCCTTATAGAGTTTGGATAATCCTAACTCCTCACCCAAGTTATCTTCTATGTCAATGCATGTCCGCACGCACTCTTCTATGGATCTAGGCTCTTTCAAGTATACATATGATCTTAACTTTGTGCTCAGTAAGCCATCTAAGAACAAAGCCACTTGTTTGGCTGGTGTGGGTAGTTCTGGAGCAGGGCATCTTTCTAAGTACTGTCTAAACCTTCTACCTGCTAGCCGCACTGTTTCTTGGGGTGTCTGCTTGAAGCTGTGGATCAACGATGAAGTGTTATGCCTGATACCACTCTTGGAAAATTCTACAATGAATTCGCCTAGCAGCTCACCTATATCGCGATAGTTGCGACTACTCAATGGTTGAAACCAAGCTAAGGCAGTGCCCTTAAGAGTCAGACCAAATGCCTCGTACTGGGTGAACAAATCCTCAACCTATTCAGCTCTTAACACTTGTTTGAACTCGGCCACATGATCATAAGGATCTCCTGACCCGTCAAAATATTTCTTCATTGCTTTGATCACTTGAGTGGGTCTAAGGGTTCTTGGGTGCTCTCGGGGTCTAGGCAATGGAAAATCTTGTTCATCTCTTTGTTGCCTATGTGCTTGATGTCTCTCTCTTTCAAGTCTTTCATTTTCAAATCCTAACCTATTCCTGCCCACTGTGTGTGCAAAATTTACCTCAGGTCTCTCTCTAGTTCTTTCTCTTTGGCCTTCATGAGCGTGGGATGATCCTACTCCTTGGAGGCCATGTGAAACATTGGATCTTGGTGGAGGGAAAATCAATTCATTCTTCCAAGTATATGCATGTCTATCATGTTCTGTTACCGAGAATATCTTCTCTGATGTGTTATCCAGGTAGTCAACTTTGCCTGGTATCTCAGGATCTTTGAATTCATAGATGATAACTATGCCCAATTGGCTAGGTTGATCTGGCTTGAATCTCCAAAAGGCTTCCTCTGTTTCTCTATTCAAAAATAGTTCTATGCTTTTGTTGTCTTGAGGGATCCAGTCTAGAGTGATCACTCTGATCAAAATTGACTTGCCTCTAGGAGTCTGGGGTCCTTGTACTACATTTCCTTGTTCTAGGTCTCCTATCATGAATGACATTTCCAAACTCATCGGTCCTATCTGGTTGGTTGGTAACCACATACATGGTTCCTTCCTTATCAATGTATGAACCCTCTTCGAACTTGACCACCGGGTGTTCAAGTCCAAAGGATTGATATGGATTTTTGAGTTGGACCACTGATCGCCTCAGGCCATCCTCATAGATGCGAGCACCTAATCGGTTGGTCCGAATATATTCCAACTGTGTCTTATAGGGACCTTCTGGTGTTTGTAGATGGGCAATTGCTGAGCCACCTACAGGTTTCCCCATGCTAAAAGACATTTCTGAGTCACTTGTGTCTGAACTTAGTCCGTAAGGATGACCACTTAGTTGTTGTGCCCAAGACTTAGCTGTATGGTTGACACTGGATTGAGAAGATCTAATGCTTTGTTTATCCTTGCCTAAGTGTCTACCAGATCTCAGGTTCATAAGCTTTAGTCAAGAGTCCAAATTTTCCCTTTGGTATGGTTCAAAATTCTTTGGAGCCCCCTTGGTTCCCTAGTCCCACTTGAGGGTCAACTTCAAATTATCCTATCTAAAAATCAACGAGCTTTCCAACGAGCTATAGAGCTCAAAAAATGGACTTTGGATGAAAAAGTTATGTCAAATTAGGCTTCTGGGGGTCAAAATAGGCAAATAGGACCTTTGGAGAAAAACGCGATTTTGTGAACTTTCAGAGAATCGCGATTTTGTGAACTTCCAGAGAATCGCGATTTTGTGAACTTCAAGAGAATCGCGATTTTGTGAAGTCAAAGAATCGCGATTTTGAGCACAAAATCGTGTTTCTGAAAATCGCGATGTTGAGCACAAAATCGTGTTTCTGAAAATCGCGATGTTGAGCTCAAAATCGTGTTTTTGAAAATCGCGATTTTGAGCACAGAATCGTGTTTTTTGACATGAAAATTATGATTTTGAGCACAGAATCGTGTTTTAGAGAATCATGTTTTTTGACATGAAAATCACGATTTTGAGCACAGAATCGTGTTTTAGAGAATCGTGTTTTTTGACATGAAAATCGCGATTTTGAGCAGAGAATCGTGTTTTAGAGAATCGTGTTTTAGAGAATCGTGTTTTTTGACATGAAAATCGCGATTTTGAGCACAGAATCGTGTTTTAGAGAATCGTGTTTTTTGACATGAAAATCGCGATTTTGAGCACAGAATCGTGTTTTAGAGAATCGTGTTTTTTGACATGAAAATCGCGATTTTGAGCACACAATCGTGTTTTAGAGAATCGTGTTTTTTGACATCAAAATCGTGATTTTGAGCACAGAATCGTGTTTTAGAGAATCGTGTTTTTTGACATGAAAATTGCGATTTTGAGCACAGAATCGTGTTTTAGAGAATCGTGTTTTTTGACATGAAAATCGCGATTTTGAGCACAGAATCGTGTTTTAGAGAATCGTGTTTTTTGACATGAAAATCGCGATTTTGAGCACAAAATCGTGTTTTTTGACATGAAAATCGCGATTTTGCTGAAAATCGTGATTGGTGAGAATCGCGATTTTGAGCACAATCACAGGATCGCGATTCTGAGAATGACCACAGAATCGTGATTCTTTTAGCCAACTTTTAGGCCGGAAAACAGAAAATCGTGATTTTTCAAAAAATTTTGAATTTTCACAGAATCGCGATTTTCATCACAAAATCGCGTTTTTTGGCGGGAAATTCAAATTTCTGAGCGCCGGCAATGGCGAGCTCCATATGAGCAGAAAATCATGAAAAAAACACAGCGCTTGCTCTCCCTTGCACCTCCTAACTACTTCCCACACAATAATGCATGAAAAATGGTATGAAAATGGTGAAAATGCACTACAAAACAAGAAAGTTCTATGAAGAAGAAGATGGAAGATGGTGGAGATGATGATGATGAAGAAGATGAAGAAGAAAAAACAGAAAATGAACTGAAATGACAGTTTTTTTACCTTCCAACGTTGCAAATCTACGATCTTACCATCACAACGCTCGTCCTCGAAGCTCTCTCCCCGGCAACGGTGCCAAAATTTGGTGTAGCTCAAGCGTAAGCACCACCTCCTTTACTTGTCAATCCGCGGAGACGTGAGGACCGGTATGAAGACCACGAGCAAGTGAAGGCACAAGTGCATGAGTTTAAGCACACAAACGTGCACACACATACACACACACGCGCACAAAGTAAGATCAAAGAGAGGAACAATGGAAAGCTTCGATTGCAAAAGAGTTCTCTTAAAAAAGCTCTATTCTCTCACAAGCTAACCTCAAAAATGAGCTTTCTAGCTGGTGTAGCTCAGCGATGAGTAGCACCTCCTTTAATGTCAATCCGGGGAGACGTGAGGATGGTATGAAGACCACGAGCAAGTGGAAGCACAAGTGCGTGAGTGAGAAGCACACAAGCATGCACACACATACACACACACGCACACACACAGTAAGAACAAAGAGAGTAGACAATGGAATCACTTCTATTGCAAGAAAGTTCTCATACAAGCTCAAACTACAAGAAGCTAACCCCCAAAATGATCTCTCTAGCTCTATTTATAGTTTTTGACTAGCTTTGGCCCTGTCCAGACCTAGTGTCCGGCCTAGTTAAAAATTAGGTTCCAGGGCTTATTTGAGGGCTCAAACGAGATCTAAAAATTATGAAAATTGGCAGGCAACTACTTCTAAGGCTCCCCAAGCTCGAGGACTCCTCGGCTTGTACAAAATGGAGCTACAAAAAGGTGAAATGATATTTACAAGGGTTTTTAGTGATGAGAATCACTTAAAAATGATGTAAGGGTTTTGAAAAAAAATGAAGGGTTGCCTTAGTGCTAGATCTGCATGTGTGTCCGTACTTGCTTCTTCCCGTATACTGTCAACACTCTCCCCCCCCTAGGGTCTGTCGCCTCTGACAGACCTCTCTTCCACAGTTTGATCAATGTATTTCTACAGGAGGTCGGTTGCCAATTCTTGTTCTTTGATTCTTAAACCTCTGACCAGGTCTCGTTGCAAAGCCTCCCAATCAACTGTACCAGGCATGTCAGGTTGTGGCATCGTGTAAAGCTCGGAATGCATTGTTTGCTCGCATGCGAAAAGATGGAGTAAATGCGTAGGCCGTGGCGTGAATACCTCTGAATGTGCCTCCCAAAACCCCGTGGTGAACATATCGTCGAATGTTTGCTTGTAGCAGGCAGGGAGATATCTTATGCGTGCATGCCATGCGTAAGCCACTCGTATGCTCGGGGTTGTGCTCATATCATATAGCAGGTCGTAGTTACCATTAATAAACCCGGGAATAGGAGGTTGAATACGGCATACATTGCGAAAAGTTTTGAGTACGACCTGCATCATATCGAAGATCTTGAGCATCATCTGGGCAGCAACATCTGGCATGGGGTGGAGACGTGGTATCCAATGTCTGATGGTTGCAATCATGTATGACACTGTGGGAGTACCGGTTGGGGGGGCGATGGCGGGGTAATTGAGCCATTCTTTACAGTTCGCGTTATTCTGAACCTTGATTGCAAAAGCTTTCCATGATCTTCGTCTTTGCACTGGCCCAAAACACGGATTGTACTTCAAATGCATGGGGGCGTGATCCCATGTTCGAAGCATTTCTGGGTAAGTTTCGAGTAACTTCTGCCTCCAAGTTGGTTGGAATATGGCTCCTTTTCGTGCCGCTTCTGGTATATCTTCTGGTTCGAACTGTGTGGCAAATGTTGGGCACTTGTTGGTGACTCTTTTGATTTCTGCGTTGTAGTCGGCCAACAATACAAAATAGGGCTTGTATTGTAATTCTGAGCTAGTGATAAGGCGTCTAGAGGCAATGTGCCTGAAGTACTCTGAGTGAAGGATGGTGTCCTCAATGGCCTTCATTGCCAGCATCTGAGTGGATATCCGTTCCTGATGGGTTTGCCCCATTTCCTCTACCTGTTTCATCCATGCCGATGGGGGTTCCTCATAGGTATCTTGACCTTCTTCTGTTACGCGTCCTCCTGGGAATGGTTGAGGCTCGTAGGTGTCGTCGAATGCTTCCTCCACTGGAATAGTAACTGCTTCTTCCTCTAACGGTTGCTCTGGTGGGGAAGGAGGTCGTTCGTACTGCATCAACTTCAATTTTAATTCTGCGATCTGTTGCCGTAACTCCAGTACGTCGTTGGTCGTTGAGTGTTCAGGTTCGGTTGAAGTAGCAGCGTTGGTCATTTCTTTAGGTTCCTGTCGGTGTGGTGTAGACTCTTGGGGTCTCTGTAGGTCCTTCAGCTGGTCGGCAAGCTGATCATGTGCTTCTAAAAGATTGGCATAAGTTTCCAAGATTTGTTGTATGCTTTCTGAGGGAACAGCTTGAAATTTAACTGGGTCTATGGGTGCTCCCGGGGTGTTCTCCATGGCCGCCTCGAGGTTCTCTTGGTTTTGTTGTTGAAGCCGTCTGTTCTCTTCTTGCGCTGCTGCCAGATGTCGTCGTAGCAAAGCCATGTTTCGTTGAAGCCTTGCATTGCGGCCCATTTGATCTCGCAGCTGTTCCTCCATGGCTTTGCTCTCTTCCATATGCCTCGCTTCGATTTGCGCATTTGCCTGTTCGAGGGCGGATATCTTGCTTTGTGACTCCGTATGACTGAACTCCAAAGCATTGACACGCTCTTGGAGAGTTGCTGAGAGGGTGCAAAGCTCTTTGTTATTTTCTTCCAATAATGTATATTCCTGCTTAAGCTGAGTGGCAGCTTCGAGCATCGTGTTGAGTGCAAGACTAAATGAGGTGGATGCGGGGGTAAGGATGGAAGATGCAGGGGGTTGGGGAGTGGGAATGGGAAAAGTGGATGTTGTGCCTATCGTGTGTGGAAGTGGTGATGTGAGTGTAATAACCTGTGATGGTGTTGTGAGAACAGTGGTAGTGGGTGACCCAGCGGATGGTGAGATGTCCATGGGATCGGACATGAGAGAGTGTGATTCGTGAAATGTGAACACCGGGATGGTGGGTGGTGTGATAGTGGTGGCTGTGAGTGTGGGGAAGTGAATTTGGGGAAGGGACTTTTTCTTATGTTCATCAACCTGTTGAAGAATGTTTACAAGTTGGGTCCAGAAGGAGGGTTGGGTGATTAGTGTGGTGCCCGAGGCAGTTACAAGGGTCGGGGTAGGTAGAGTTTGGGAGGGAGGAAATGGAGGGGTGGAGGGTAAAGATATGGAAAGAGTCTGACTGGTGACAGATGGTTGTCCAAAGGCATGGGGGAAGGAAGGGTGACCTAATTAGGGTTCAAAAATCTGAGTGACAGAGATGGATGAGGGTGAAGGAAGGAAAGTGGACACGGGGGTGTGTACAATGGTCTCACTATAGGAGGAGAATGGTTGTGTAGAAAGACACGTGGAGAGAGGCTCTGAGGGTGGGATAGGAGAAGATGGGGGGGATGGTGCATGCGTAATGTCCTCCGGTTCATCATTGGGCCTAGGGCTAATCATGTGAACATCTTCTGATGTGGACGTAGCTAACGCGGTAGATACTTCCATCTGAATCATCTTTCCTTGTCGCGGCCGTGTATCAATTCTTCTTTGATCATAAGCAGGGTTCTCTTGATAGACCAAGGTTCTCATTGCTTCACTGATGCCACAGGTGTCCGCCAAAAGATTTAGCGATTCTACAAACTGGGGGTCGATATGCTCTGAGTGTAACATCTGGTTTACTAGGGCCCTATTTGCTTCTTCTGACATGTTATGGCGTCGTTGTACCTGCTTGATTGTTTGGTATAGTCGTTTGAGCTGTGCCGTATATGCAGGGGCTTCGTCTTCACTCTCTTCCGGGTTATCTCTTGGTGCCTTCTCCTGAGCTTGTGTGCTTAGTCTTTGAGGAAGTTGTGCCACTCCTATCTCCTGTACACTGCTTGTCTCGCCTCGGGCATGTTCTCTTTGGGTTGATGCCCCCGGATCGACATTGTCAGGGCAACCTTCACTGTCTGATAGATGAGCCGTCTGCAGAAATGTTTCAAAATCAAAATTTGGGTCCTCGGTGAAGGTGGCCATCGCTGCAAATTCTGCATCGGTAGGTAGCGGAGGGGCAGAAGGAGTGGGCTGTACCACCTCTCTTGGTTGAGACTCTTGGAGATGGATTGTGATAGGTGCCACCTGGGCTTCCTCTCTAGTGGAGACTTCGGCGGTGGTTACTGGAGGGATCAGGACCTGTGAAAGGGATCCACGCATTCTTTTTGCACGCTGACTCCCTGACTTTCGCCCTTTAAACAGCTCCAGGTGTGCATACTTTAGGGCTCGAGCAACTGGTACATCATACGCCAGACATCTGTAGATGATTCTCGTCAACGCACAACAACCATGTAAAGTGGGCTTCCTCACCCCCCGCTTGCCTGCCTCATACGCCTGATCTAAGATCCATACCGGCATCTTAATGGGCAAGCTTCCGGTCTCTGCTAAATACAATCCGTACCATATCTTCTTGTGAGGCTGAGTGAAACGGTCCTGAGCGGGAAACGCGAAGTGCTGGAGGCACATCCGCAGAGGTATGGCGATGTTGGGGGTGAGGGCGCACATTTCTTTGAGCTTCTTGACTCTATTGCTTTTCATTGATTCTGGTATCAAGGGGTCGCGATCTGAAGGCACATGAGTTCCATACATTTGAAGGGCTTCCCTGATTAACGTTACATTTAATTCAAACTTCCTCATCTCCTCCAGATTAGATAAGGAGGGCACCCAGAAGGTGCCTGAATGATCTTTATCCCCGGTAGGTTTCAACGTAGCAATCAAGTAGTAGCACCTGAGGAAGTCAGGTTTAGGGAGAGCTGCACTGAAGTAAGTTTGAAGTCCTGCCTTTTGCCAGATATCTTGAAGTGGAGCTGCATTTTGTAAGGTCTCAAATTCTCTTGAAAAGAATTGGAAGGTCCACCAAACCCCTCCACACTCCATCTTGGACTCCCATATGTGATCTGCGTCTCCCAAATCCCCTGGCATTTCATTGAACCAATGGGAGTGCTCTTTTACTCTTTCGGTTAGTCCACTGGGTGGATCTGGAATAGGAATCCTTCGCACATTCAAGAATTCTTCAGGCCTAGCTGTTGGTGGAGCTTCCACTGGCATGGCATCCCAATGGATAGGAGCACCAGATCCTACCTGAGAGCTTGTGCCTGCCGCTGTTGCCATGAGAGTAGGTTGCTTATCTGCTGGAAGACGAAAGGCACATTAGTGTTGCATAGGAAACAAGATGTAATGGTGTTCCCTTCACAATACTAACATGACAATTCCGGAGGTCAGTGGTTAGTGGTGAGGTGTTTATGATATGTGTGAGTGGTGATTAGAGGTCATTGTCGTCCTAGATGCATACTTTGGTGATGCAATGGGCTCGGAATGCTTTGTGTTAGTGTGGACGGATTTACAGATTAGGGTCAGGGGGTTTAGTACACAGTTTAATTCTCCACACTTTGATACGTAAATAGTAGCTCTTAGAGCTAAGGACACGTGAAGATTTCGGTATGAGAGTGTGATGTATTTGGGACCTTGTGGGCACCCATTTCCAGACATTCCTGGGATTGATGGGAGTGGGGACAGTGAGAGGTGTAGGTATCTTGTCACATTTTGAGTTGTTGGCCAAGAGTGCTTGTGGAAGCTGCTCCATCCTAGTGTCTGAAGGTGAAGTAATTTGGGCTTGTAAGCTAGCCTTGGGCACCCATATCTGTCTAGCATTAGGGGTGGCCTTCATTGACCGCTTAGGAACCCAAATAGAAATGGTGTGCCTAGGGGTTATCCTAGGGGGCTTCTTAGCTTTGTTCCTTGATGGTGAGGCTCGTTTCTTGTCTCCTTGAGAATCTGCTATTGGAGCTGTGGGTCTCCCATCCTTGCGTATCCAGATCTGCTTCATGCCACGAGATGCTCCATGTTGCACGGGTTGGGGCTCCTGCCTCTTGATCAGCGGCCTCCTTCGTGTAGAGTGATGTTCGGTCCGTTTGTTTAGAATCTTCTTTGGATCAGTTAGGAACTCCTTCTTGGCTCCTGAACCTTCAGTAAGATTGACATTCCTCTGCACCATAGAAGTTTGGACAAGCACAACATGGTTATCTTCGTGTGGATTCCTGGAGGGACCAGGAGTTGGTGCCTGTTCTATTGGTTTGAGCGCTTGATTTTCTAATTCAATCGTGAGACGACTTTGGCCTACCCAAGCCTGAAGAAGTCCACTTCTTAGGTTGAGGTTGACTGCGTGATCATAGATCCAGTCTTGGCCTAAGACAAGAGGTTCGGTCAGATCCTCGTCTTCACACACTAGCACTTTTGCTGGCATGAGGACCTCTTGTATGTAGAGGGGAAGATCCACCTCTCCCATACAAGGGGTTTCAACACCTCCTAATCCTATCAGATATGCTTCTAGGGGATTTACCTCCAATTGCAGCTGCTGGCAATAAGAGAGCCGAACTGCACTTGTGGCTGCTCTTGAATCAATTAACGCCCTCACGCTTGTTGTGCTGTCTCTTTGTCCTATTTCTAGGGTCACAAAAGGTCGTCGGTCCACTATCTTATGGGTACGTTCACCTGAAGCCTCACACATGGCCATGTGATAGCCTGGAGACTCTTGAGTGTCAGTCGTAGGCTGGTCCCTTCCTTGTCTCCTCAACTTCATTTGTCTGATACGCTCTAAGGCCTCTGCCTGTGCTTCTTCTCGAATTCGTTTTTCCTCCTCTTTACGTTGCTTAGCAATATTGAGTCGGCTTAGCATCTCCTCCGTGAGGGGTTCCTGATACAGTTTGACTCTGCACCCGCTAATATAGTTTGGGAGGACATCCCCCTCTAAAGTGGCTAGTTGTACTGCTCCACTCGTGGAGATCCTATTAATGATCATAGGTCCGTAGCCTCTCTTTTCTAGCTTTCTTGCGTGTCGTTTCAATGTGTAGACTAACACTAGATCTCCTGCTTTCAAGCCCTTATCCTTCACATGGGCATCAAAGTATGCCTTTTGCCGTTTCTTTGCAGCATAGATGCCTGCTGCTGCTCGTAGCCTCGTCTCACCTAAACGCTCTAGATCAAAGATCCTAGAGGACAACTCGTGTCCATTCCACTCATGCTCTTGTGCTACTCTTAAAGCTGGAATTAGGAAATCTAAGGGTAGCACCGCATTTTGTCCGAAGACCATCTGAAATGGGGTGGCATTGAGTACCGTTTTGTAAGCAACTCGGTATGCCCAAACAGCATGATGAAGTTGTTTGTCCCAATCAGAGCGTTTATTATTTACAAGTTTCGTCAATACATTACACAGGATCTTATTCGTGCTCTCGGCTTGTCCGTTAGCCTGTGGGTGATAGGGTGCAAATTTCTTATGTATCACCATGAATTCTTGAAGGAGATTTTCAATGACCTCATTCAAGAAGTGCGTACCTCTATCACTAACCAACTCTATTGGTAACCCATATCTAGTGAACACATTTTCGAATAAGAACTTAGCCGTCGTTTGAGCATCATTCTTTGTCGTGGCTTTTACTTCCACCCACTTTGTAAGGTAATCTGTGGCTACAATAATGTATTCTGCATGGGAGTTCCTAGCTGGGGGGTTGATGGGACCTACAAAGTCTATACCCCACTTTGAAAATGCACGTCCTCCCATCATTGGCCTTAAGGGCATTTCATCTTTTCTTATCGGATATTGGGCACGTTGGCATGTGTCGCAACTCTTCACATAAGTATGTGCATCCATATGAAGAGTGGGCCACCAAAGTCCGGAGAATAGAATGGTCTTAATTACTCTGTCTGGCCCAAAGTGTCCACCTGCAGCACCGCTGTGTGCAGCTTCTAAGACTTTCAAATAGTCTGATTCATGAATGCACAGTCTTAGGTACCCATCCTTGCCTCTTCGATATAGGTTGTCTCCTACTAAGGCATAGTCTTGAGCCTCTTGCTCCATGCTCCGTTTTCGTGCAAGACTAGCCTGATTGGGTAATGTTCCCGATCTCATGAACTCGACCAATGGAGCACTCCAATCTGGGATTAATGACACGTGATAAAGAGTGGCATGTTCCACTGGGGTTCTCTTCTGGCACACTGAACAATTGTGAATCCACTCTTGTATTTCTTTGTCCATGCTAGGCCAATACACTCCTAAGCGTTTTAGATTCTGCAATGTTCGTTGTTTAGAGTAGTGATTCCCTAGCAATCCCTCATGGGCTTGTTGCAACCAACTAGTATGTTCATCGTCCTCGACACAACATGCTAATACGCCCTCGGCATCTTGCTTGTACATACTTCCGGCCAATATTTGATACTTTAGTGATTTTACAATTTCCTCTTTGCTTGTTTTCACATTCTTATTTGCAGGCCCGAAGGTTAGGACTGGTACCAACTTATTTGCCCATTTAGGAACAACTTCTAAATTGAACAGATAAGCATCGGGCAATTCATCTGACACTCCTTGTGGTGGCTCTCCTGAAGTGATGCGAGAAAGATGGTCAGCCCTAAGATGGGTTCTACCTTTCCTGACAACAACTTCAAAGTCGTATTCCATTAGTAAGAGGAACCATCTTACTAAGCGGCCTGTATTGCAAGGTTTATTGACCAAATATAGTAAAGCTTGATGATCAGTGAAAAACTTGAACTTATTGGCTAATAGATAGTGTCTAAACTTCTTCACAGCATATACCATGCCTAAGCCTTCTCTCTCCGTTGTGGTGTAATTTCGTTCAGCTGCATTTAATTGCCTACTAGCATATGCTATCGGCAAATCTAGGTTTCCTTCACCTGTGGGTTGTGCTAGCACACATCCTATTGCATGATTGGAGGCATCTACATGGACGTGAAAGGGTTTGCTCCAATCCGGAGTAGTCAATATTGGTGCTGTGCACAAACGTCTTTTCAGCTCGTTGAAAGAATTCTCGCATTCCTCGTTCCACTCAAAGTTTGTTAGCAACCCATAAAGAGGTTTAGCTATGATGGCATACATGTGGATAAACCTACGGTAATATCCGCAATGGCCCATAAAGGCTTGTACCTCTTTAACATTCCTTGGTCTGGGCAACTCTGCTATTGCTCTTACTTTGTCTTCATCTGTTGAAATTCCATTCTTAGAAACGATGTGACCTAAGATCTTACCTTGTCGTACCATAAACACACACTTCTCTGGATTCAGACACACTCGATAATCTCTACACTTGTTGAAGATTTGCCTGAGCTCAGGGATGTGGTAACTTCTTTCTTGGGAATGAGCGCACAAATCGTCCACATATACTTCTAAGCTCTTTCGCAAGAACTCTTTGAAGACATGACACATGAGTCTTTGGAATGTTGCAGGTGCATTGGTGAGCCCAAATGGCATCACACGAAATGCAAAGATTCCCCATTCTGTGGCAAAGGCCGTTTTGTGTTGATCTTCGGGGGCAATGGCTACCTGGTTGTAACCTGAAAATCCATCAAGGAAGCTGTAAACTTCCTTGCCTGCAACACGCTCCAAAAGATGTTCGGTGATTGGAAGTGGATAACTATCTCTGATCGTAGCGGCATTAACTTTTTTAAGGTTAATGCACACTCGCAATTTCCCATTCTTCTTGGGCACCACTACAATAGGGGACACCCATTCAGTGTGCTCAATCTCATAGATGAATCCAGCTTCAATCAGCCTGTCAATTTCCTCCTTTATTTTGGCTGCATAATTATCATTATATGTGTAGGGCTTTTGTTTGGTGGGCTTGGCATCAGCGGTCATCGGAATCGTATGAGAGCAAATCTCTGGATCTACTCCTTTCAAGTCTCTATAGTGCCATGCGAACACATCCCTATATTCCCTTAATAGCGCTACAAGCTCTGCTTCTTCTTCTGTACTTAGGTCGTCTCCTATGTACGTACATCACTCTTCGTTCCCTTCAATGGTCACTACAATTTTTTTGGTCTTTTCTTTATTGTCATATGCTTCTCCTATAATGGCCTCTCTCTTAGGCATTCGTACCAAAATTTTCCGGTCTTCCACTTCATATTTCTTGAAATTTTCTGGTACTTCAAACAATGATTCTTCCTCTTCTTGTCTTACTGCTTTTCTTTTCTTTTTCTTTTGACCTCCTTCACTTCCTTTCTTTGAACTTATCGTTTTAATACTTGCAAGAGGTTCTTCTTCTTTTTGGGTTAACACTCCTATGTCTTCTAAGTAGTGTTCCTCTGAGTCAAAGTAAGTATCCATCACAATGGATTCTAGATCATCGTCACTCTCTTCTTCTTCTATGAACTCACTAGGATCACACTCTTCCAACAAGGGCTGACACATGAACACCGAAATATCATAACCCTCCTCATCACAATGGGGTGTCCATTGTTCTTCATTGACTGCAATGTCCATGGTAGCCAAGATTTCTGCCCAACCATGAGGCTCAAATTCCTCATCTGGAAATATCATCGGTGTATAGGCTGGGTCTTTTATTGGTCTATCTCCTGGGGGAGTTCCTTCTTCTCTCGCTTTTAGGCGCTTTTCCTCTTCCTCTGCGACCTTGCACATCCACAAGTGAGTATCTTCATGCAACCAGGATGGTTCAGGTGAACTTCCAGAATGCACGGAGATAGAGTCCTCTTTCACTTTGTGGATAGGATTCCACTGTAGGGGTGGTACATCTCTGAAGGTGTGATCCTTCAGATTGACCTTGGTGGTGACCCCTAAGTGCTGTAAGTACAAGGAGTTGGTTCCCCAATCCTGTACTATTTGCAATTGTCGTAGGAAAGGTCTTCCTAGGATCATCTCGTAAACATTATTCTTCTCAAAGTCACATATAGCAAATGTATGTTCAAACTCTACACCACAAGTGGTTAGAGTTATCCCTTCAAGCAATCCGAGAGGCCTTTCAAAATGACCATCTGCCATTTGAAGTTTCATCCTCGTTGGTCTTAAGGTGGGTTTGCCCCATCGCTTCCACAAGGAAGTGGTCGCAATAGCAACACCAGCACCCGAATCCACAATTGCTTTGGTTGTGTAACCTTGATAGGTGATCGAAAGATAAGTGTTACCTTCTTCACCTTCGCTCATGTCTCCTATCTTGTCAAGAGGTATCTCTGGTACTTTTTTCTTAGAGCCTACTTTTGGTGTATTGGATTCAAGTTCTGGAACCTGATCCTTCACATGATTCCAGAGCTCCGGTTTTGCCTTGAGCAACTCCTCTACAGTGAGATGACATTGAACCTTAGCGTTCTTCACAACATCAGTGTTTCTTGGAATCACTGAGTCTTCATTTCTTACCAATATTGTGGGGGCTCTGATCTGGAGAGATTCAGATTCCCATGGGCCTGTGAAATGAGGCAACTCCTGTAAAGAATTAGATTCAAAATCTAATCTCTCATCCTCTTGTTGCTCTGTTTGATCTCCATAGATAGACGGAATGCCTTGGGGAAATTGATCATGAAGATCATCAATCTCAGGAATAGGAGGGGAATTACCCTTCTCCTTGGCCCATTTCTCTTCTTGTATTTCCCGCAAGAACTCTTGAGAGTACTGTTGAATTGAAGGAGGTATTCCAGCATCCGTGGAATTAGGAACATAAGCTCCCTTTGGTGGTGAGCTTCCTCTTTCAACAACTGGTTGAGCCTGTGGAGGTAAAGAAACTTGTGATCTGTTTACCAACTGCTCTAATCTTTCTAGTAAGCCTTGGAAATGCAAATCCGGCTTGACAGAGTTTGTCTGATTGAACTTTTGACTAGTCTCAAGTATAGCTTGAGCTTGTTCTACCATTTTCATGCACATTTTCATCCGTTCAATCTCTAAATCTGCTCTAGGGTAACTCTTGTCTAGGTTTGCAGCTGTTGGCCCTTCTTGAAGTCGAGCCTGGTAGGCCTTGAACATCATGTCCAAGCCTTCAGGAGTGGGGTCAGCTAATACTGATCCTACTCGGGGTGGTGGGTGGGTCACGTGGGGTGTATTAGAGGGTGGAGAAATGGAGGGTGATGGGGATGGTAGTGGTGGAAGTGTGTGGGAGTGCGGTTGAGATGTGATCTCTGTGATTTTTGCCTTGGTTTCTCTCACGCTTTCTTCAAGTTCGTTTATCTTTTTTGCCCATTGCCTCTTCATTCTTTCACGACTATCCTTCCAGGCTCTAGTCCTCTTTTTGGTTATGCTCTCTGTTTCACTCACCTCGGGGCTCTTTTCGGGACCAACAACTTGGTGTTGTTGAAGTGCCTGGGCTCTTGTGATCACGTGCACAGGTGCAGTGGAAGTCACACTCCCTGTAGAGTCTACAACTAACCCAACAACATTGATAGGAGTGATTTTAGGCATGTTATTAGGGTTCTTTGGGCAATCTCGTAGGAGATGCTCTTTCCCACAGTCTTGACAGAAGCCCTGAATGGTTACTGGTTGAGGCTGTGTAGGGGCAGGCAGTGGGCAATCACGTATAAGGTGATCTCCCTGACATCTGAAGCATGGTCCTCTAGGAAATGAGGGTCGTACCTGCCTAGGTTGAGGTCTAGAGTTGGGGTTTGTGTACATGACATTAGCATACTCAGGTTCCCCACTATTTTCACTTGGGTCCTCATAATAGTATGACTCGTTATGCTCGGGTGACTGCATGTAGTAAGCCTGGGGGCTATCAATATGTGTGGAGTCAAAACTATGGTCACTTGGATCACTGTCCGATAGTAATGGGGTGACTGGAACTATGGCTCTATTCGGATTTTCTTCAGTAGATGCATATTTCACTGGGATCACATTGGTTGGAGCAGGGGGTTGCTGCACTAGGACTGGTTGAGGTCTCTGCTGCCCTTGATAAGGTGGCTGATAAGTTTGTTGTGGTCTGTTGTATTGTGGTGATGGGTACTGATTCTGGTACCTACCATGTTGTGGATATGGCTGAGGATAATTTTGCCTAACAGTTTGTTTGTTATATGGGCAGTCTTGTGCCGTGTGATTGGTGTACCTGCGCTCTATGGTGCAGTATTGGCTACTAGGATTCGCCTGTGGTTGGGCCATAATGGGGCATACACTTGCCATATGTTCACCGCCACAATTGTAACACCGCTTAACTGGGGCAAATCTCGGAATTTGCTTGCTAGAGACACCTAGTTTTTGGGCTACCTTCTCTGCAAGTTCCTCAATAGATGTGGATTGACCAGATGCCATGTTGCTAGAGCTATCAGAATCCTTATAGATTTTTGATAGTTCTAATTCCTCACCTAGATTGTCCTCAATGTCTATGCACATGCGTACGCACTCCTCTATCGTTCTAGGGTCCTTCAGGTACACATATGACCTGAGCTTAGTGCTCAACAATCCGTCTAGGAACAAGGCCACTTGTTTGGCTGGTGTGGGTAACTCCGGCATAGGGCATCTCTCCAGGTACTGTCTAAATCTTCTTCCAGCTAGTCTGACCGTCTCTTGAGGTGTTTGTTTGAAGCTATGAATTAGTGAGGAGGTGTTATGCCTGATTCCACTCTTAGAAAACTCAACAATAAATGCCTCTAAGAGTTGGTCTATGTTTCTGAAATGCCTCTCATTCAGTGGTTGGAACCACGTAAGGGCAGTGTTCCTAAGGGTTAGACCGAAAGCATTATATTGTGTGAATAGGTCCTCCACCTGTTCAGCTTTCAACACTTGTCGAAATTCTGCCACATGGTCATAAGGGTCTCCCGTGCCATCGAAATAATTCTTCATGGACTTCACCAGTTGAGTTGGTCGCAGGGTCCTAGTGTGTTCTCTCGGCCTTGGCAAAGGAAAATCATCAATGTCCCTGTGATTCCATGGGGTTCTATGTCTCTCAGGTTCCACTCTATTCCTTTCTATTCCCGTTCTTTCTCTTCCCAGGGAGTTGGCGAAACTTACCTCAGGTTTGTCTCTACTTCTATCTCTCTGAGCCCCATGAGCTTGGGAGGTCCCAGCTCCTTGGTGACCAAGGGACACATTAGACCTTGGTTGGGGAAAAACAAATTCACCCTTCCATGTGTAAGCATGCCTGACATGCTCAGTGACCACGAAGAGTCTCTCTGATGCATTGTCTAGGTAGGTTACTTGGCCTCGGCTATCAGGGTCTTTAAACTCATAGATTGTGAGGGCACTCACCTCCTGAGATTGAGAAGATTTATATCTCCAAAAAGCCTCATCGGTTTCTCGGTTTAAAAGCAGATCTATGCTTTTATTATCCTGTGGAATCCATTCTGGGGTCATGATTCTGGTCAAGACAGATTTACCACGGGGAGTTCTTGGCTCTCTCTCTAAGTTCCCTTGCTCTATATCACCCATGTCGGTCTCCGCAATCACATTTCCAAACTCATCAGTTCTATCAAGAAGAGTGGTGACTACATATATGGTCCCTTCTTTATCTAGGTAGGATCCATTCTCAAACTTGACTACCGGATGGTCTAATCCATGGGGTTGATCGGGGTTCTTAATCTGGACCACCGATCTTCTCAGTCCGTCTTCGTAGATGCGAGCACCTAGACGATTCATCCTGCTATATTCCAATTGAGTCTTGTAAGGTCCCTCTGGCTTTTCTAGGTAAGCCAACCCTGAACTACCTACTGGTCTCTCCATGTGATAGGACATCTCAGAATCACTGGTTTCTGATCTGGGAGTGTATGGGTAATCACTCAACTGCTGGGCCCAAGACCTGGCCGTGTGATTGACACTAGCTTCAGAAGATCTGAGGCTTTGTCTGTCTCGGCCTAAGTGTCTGCCTGATCTAATGTTCATATGCCTGATTTATTCACCCCCCTGGCACCCAAGCACACTCTCGTTGCAGGTTGATTTTGCACCAATCACTTTGTTCTTTTTAGTTGAATATTATGTTTATGGTCTTGTTTGAAATTGCGTCGTCAGGAGTACTTAAGTGGATTTCCGCACTTGATGAGTGATCGATTCCCGTTTACCTTTTGTCCCTTAGGGTTTTCGCACTTAAGACCTATTTATTTTCTTGCACTTGGTTGATCAATTCTCTTGGACTTGATTCGTGCCTACCGTTGCCCTAGTTAATTACCACACCTAAGTCGTACTTAGCCTAGGCTAGGAATTGACAAAGGAGGGTTATGAGATCTTCCAACCTCAGTCAGTTGGTTGACCAGACAGCTACGCAAGCCCAGGAAACCTTCTCCCAAGCTCGGTACTCACCCTTGCTAGCTTGCTTTGATTGCCTTGAGTGCCCACAAAGTTCCTGCAAAAACTCACCAGTTAGTATAGATTTATTGCCACAAGTATTTGAAAGACACACTTCAATAATTTTAATCCCCTTGGGGTAGCTCACTGTACCCCCTGACTCTGAGAATCACTTAGTTCCACCTATCTCTGGTTTCTAGGCCTTTTGCCCACTTCCAAGGTTCTAAGTTATACCAATATGTCTAAAATCAAGCTCAACTACCCTTTCAATCACTCAAAAATTAACTCTCAATTTTCATGCGTTAATGGCCGGGTATCGCGATAGGTCGGGTCGGGGTGTCGCGATAGCTCGGAGTGTCGCGATACCTCGAAGTGTCGCGATAGGTGGGGAGTGTCGCGATACCTCAAAGTGTCGCGATAGGTCACGGGGTGTCGCGATACCTCGGAGTGTCGCGATAGGTGGGGAGTGTCGCGATAGGTCGGGTCGGGGTGTCGCGATACCTCGGAGTGTCGCGATAGCTGGGGGTGTCGCGATAGGTCGTGGAGTGTCGCGATACCTCGAAGTGTCGCGATAGGTCGTGGAGTGTCGCGATAGGTCGTGGAGTGTCGCGATACCTCGAAGTGTCGCGATAGGTCGTGGAGTGTCGCGATACCTCGAAGTGTCGCGATAGATCGTGGAGTGTCGCGATACCTCGAAGTGTCGCGATAGCTCGGGATATGGCAAATTTTTCTGTTCTATCTAGTGTTCCTGGGAGCTCTAGGCCTGCGCAGTGTCGTGGTGCACTCAGAACTGTGATTGGGTGATATTTTCAGAGTGTCGCGATAGCTCGAGCTCAACGCCTCGGGGACTGTGCAGAGAATTTCTGTACCTGCTGAGCTTGCTGGAGATGATGATGGAGCTGCCACCTGCAAGAAACATGCAAAAAACACACAAATACAAGCATGCACAATCGCTCTCTCTCAAACTCGCACACAACAAATGAGGGAATGATAAGGAAGAGGGAGTATGTAGTGGAGAAGGAGGTGGAGGTGGAGATGAAGATGGAGATGAAGATGGAGATGGAGAAAAATCAGAAATTTACCTACTACTTACCATTCCAACGCGTCCTCTCTATGTCTTACCATCACACGCTCGTCCTCAAAGCTCGATCCCCGGCAACGGCGCCAAAATTTGGTGTAGGTCAGCGATGAGTAGCACCTCCTTTAATGTCAATCCGGGGAGACGTGAGGATGGTATGAAGACCACGAGCAAGTGGAAGCACAAGTGCGTGAGTGAGAAGCACACAAGCATGCACACACATACACACACACGTGCACACACAGTAAGAACAAAGAGAGTAGACAATGGAATCACTTCTATTGCAAGAAAGTTCTCATACAAGCTCAAACTACAAGAAGCTAACCCCAAAAATGAGCTCTCTAGCTCTATTTATAGTTTTTGACTAGCTTTGGCCCTGTCCAGACCTAGTGTCCGGCCTAGTTAAAAATTAGGTTCCAGGGCTTATTTGAGGGCTCAAACGAGATCTAAAAATTATGAAAATTGGCAGGCAACTACTTCTAAGGCTCCCCAAGCTCGAGGACTCCTCGGCTTGTACAAAATGGAGCTACAAAAAGGTGAAATGATATTTACAAGGGTTTTTAGTGATGAGAATCACTTAAAAATGATGTAAGGGTTTTGAAAAAAAATGAAGGGTTGCCTTAGTGCTAGATCTGCATGTGTGTCCGTACTTGCTTCTTCCCGTATACTGTCAACAGGTGCCAAAATTTGGTGTAGCTCTCTCGAAGCTCTCTCCCCGGCAACGGTGCCAAAATTTGGTGTAGCTCAAGCGTAAGCACCACCTCCTTTACTTGTCAATCCGCGGAGACGTGAGGACCGGTATGAAGACCACGAGCAAGTGAAGGCACAAGTGCATGAGTTTAAGCACACAAACGTGCACACACATACACACACACACGCACAAAGTAAGATCAAAGAGAGGAACAATGGAAAGCTTCGATTGCAAAAGAGTTCTCTTAAAAAAGCTCTATTCTCTCACAAGCTAACCTCAAAAATGAGCTTTCTAGCTCTTTTTATAGTTTTTTGACTAGTTTTGGCCCTGTCCAAACCTAGTGTCCGGCCTAGTTAGAAATTAGGTTCCAGGGCTTATTTGAGGGCTCAAACGGAGTCTAAAAATTATGAAAATTGGTAGGATGATAGTTCTAATACTCCTCAAACTCAAGGACTCCTCGGCTTGAACAAAATGGAGTTATAAAAATAGATCATGGTATTTACAATGGTTTTTAGTGATGAAAATCACTATTTTTGTAGGGGCTTCTTCTGAAAATTTGACATACACTTCTTGGAGCTCCCTACTTGCTCCCTTTACTTGTGTGTCCACCTTTTGATGTGCTTCCATGCTTTGTCCTTGACTTTGAGCTTCAACAATGTTGATGACCTAATTGTAGGTGGTGATAATGAAGAAAGCATCAAAGAGGTAAAGAAACTTCTTATGCAGGAATTCGACATGAAAGATCTTGGTGTGCTGCACTATTTCTTGGGCATTGAGTTTATACATACAGAAACAGGTATATGGATGTCGCAAAGGCAATATGCCTTGAATATGCTGCAAAAGTATCGTATGGCTAATTGTAAGCTATTTTGTATGCCATTAGATCAGAATTTGAAATTGGATACTACATCATGTGAAGCATTGGAAAATGCTACTATGTACAGGAAAATTGTGGGAAGTCAGTTTATGTAGGTTCCCAGGAAGCCACATTTGGATGCTCTGAGGCGCACTCTACGTTATGTGAGTGCTACTTTGGATTATGCATTGTTTTATGAAGCTGGTGTAGATTTGCACGTTCATGGATACACCGATGCAGATTGGGCTAGTAGTACTCCAAATAGAAGATCTACTAGTGGCTTTATTTTCTCACTTGGAGGTGTAGCTATTACGTGGAGCAGTAAGAAGCAACCCACTGTTGCTTTATCGAGTACAGAGGCTGAGTATAGAGGTGCTGCAATGGCAGCATGTGAGGCATCATGGCTGGAGATGTTACTTGCAGATTTAGGTGTGGAAGTGCAAAATCCTATCACTATCTATTGCGATAATCTTAGCAGCATACAATTAGCACGGAACCCTGTTTTCCATGCTAGAACAAAGCATATCAAGGTACATTATCACTTCATCAGAGAGAAGGTATTACCAGGTGATATTGATCTTGTTTATGTGAGAACAGATGAGCAGGTTGCTGATATTTTCACCAAAGCACTTGGAGCTGAGAAGTTGAAGAAGTTTCGGAAGATGCTTGGATTATAGGATATGGCGTTGAGCTTGAGGGGGAGTGTTGAGATATCAAGCTCAACATGTGATGATCCAGGATGACACGTACCAGTTTTTCGTTTCTCTGACATGGATAGTGGTCACGCCAGTATATGTCAGGGATACTTCATTGAGCTTTATTAGATTTATCTACCGAGAGTGATGGCACATTTGTTTCTTGCCAGCTCACTCATTTGCGGACATTAGGTTTTTCCTTATGTACTGGTCTTTATATATTGCACTGGTTGTATTCTTGTTTTTAGGTCATTCTTGTACATTCCTTTTATGTAATAGAAGAAGAAGAAGATCATTCTTCCTTGCCTCAATCTGTGTGTGTGCTTCTCCTTGAGAGTGAGAGTGTGTGTGTGAGCTCTCTTCCTTATCTCCTTCCTCGTGACAAAGATTACCTCTTGGCTTGTGGTGCACTTATCACATCAAGAGAGTTTTGTGCTAGTAAAGTTTAGAGACCCAATGAAAACATGTTTTATTTGATGAGGAAAAAGAAAGCTAAAGACTTTATACCTATATTGATGAAGAGTTCAAGTGATCATGCTATTCATCTCAAGGAGAATTTACAAGAGGTTTTTGGCTTCTTTACCAATGTTTTCTCTAGGCCTCCCAGGTGGGGGGAGGACATATAGAGAACCAGAGCTATTATTGACCTTGAAAGGAAAAAAATAGTTCCGCAATGCTTGGCTTCTATTCTAGACTTTCCCCTCACTATTAGTGAGGATAGAGAAACCATTACTAAAATGAAACCTTGTAAATACCCTAGTTTTGATGGTATCCCTAATGAATTCTTCTTGAAATTTAAGGATTCTTTTGACTCCCATAATTCTCTAGAATTGGCAAAAAGTTTTGAGGAGAGGTACTCTGTCTATTTTTAAGCTTCATTCTTTGCTTTCAAAGTCTATTTTGAAGCATTTTTGGGGTGATTCTTGGAGCCATTTTGAAGTACTTTTGCGCATAGTTCTCCTTACATAGGTTCAAGAGCATCAACAAGAGTGCTCTTTGTACTTATTCAACAACAAACATTCACCTTTGGGGTTATGTTGTTCAACCACACTAGTAAATCTACATGTTTCTTGAAAGGTTTTAGTTGTGGTGGGAGCAACCACCACAAGTTTATGTGTTTTCGAGCCGAAAGAATAGAGTTGATCCTTTAAGTGCCATCTTATTGTATATATTGAGCACATACACACTATGCACACTTCTGTGGATACTACTTATGTACGTCCATGTGGTCATCAATATAGCGGTAACATTTTTGCATAAAGCCTTTGGCATTGATAAAGAGGATTGTGTTGAGGTTTTCTTAACTAGGAGACACCAGATGTCAGGGTCTCTTTGGTGATGTAGGTGGAAGACTTACTCAGCCTTGCCATACGAGATATATGCTAGTTATTCATAGGTGCTCAATAAGCCAAGTTGGCTTTGTTCAGATAACTGATTATATGCACTGGAGTCAGTGATTGCCTATGCATGTTTACATGTCACTAATTGTAATTTTATGAGCATTTCACAGCCATATGCTCATTTTTGAGAGGAGTCTCTGACAAAAATTTTCCACCATTTTGTTTTGTCAACTTTATACTAGTTGATTTAGTCATTGATACACTTATTGATGCGAGCACATGTATTCTCACAAAATCCTTTTGGTTGGTCATTACTGCTCATTAATCCATTTCTCTAGGGAGACTCTCTTAATTTTCCCTAGAAGTTCACACTTGGCCATCCTTTTTTGAGCCTCTATGGTGTTTGGACTCTTCTATGTCTGTTATCATGCTTGTCAGTCTCGATCATCATGGCATTAGAGATCTTGAGAACATCCAACGGATTAGGCTCTAGTGCGAGTTTTCCTAGAAGGAGCTAAACTTGTAGGGAAAAGACCATTTTGAGATCCAAAAGTTTGATGGCACAAACCTTGCTCTATGGAAGAATCATATTAAAGATGTGCTAATTTAGAGGAGGCAATGGAAGCAAGTAAATGGAATCTCAAAGAATCCTGCTAACATGGATGAAGATGATTCGGATAAGTTGGATGAAATGGCTAGGTCTACCATTCAATTGCGCTTGGTAGATAATGTTTACTTTACGATATTGGATTGTGAAAGTGTAGAGGAACTTTGGAAGAAGCTATACAAGACATATGAAAAAGAAATGGCATCAAATAAAGTGTATCTGATGAGAAAGTTATATGACCTTTGCATGAAGGACACAGATAGTGTTTCTACTCATTTGAATGGGTGTGATGGTATATTCTCTCAGTTACAACCTCAAAAAATGGACATGGATAATGAAATGAAAGTAGTCTTATTGTTATGCACATTTCCATCATCATGGGATACATTTTGCATTGCTATGAGCAATAGTGCACCTGGTGGTAAACTAGTCTATGATGACATATGTGGAGCACTCTTGAGTGAGGAGATTTGTAGAGAATCTATGTTTGGCCCGCATAGTGGAGATGCATATAAAGTTCGTGATTCTTACCAAGGAAAGAATTAGCAACGTGGCAGCAGCAAGAATAAGGAAAAGAATGGTCAACATAATAAGAGTAGAAATAAATCAAGGAAGAGGAACATCGAATGCCATTATTGTCATAAGAAAGGACACATGAAGAAGGACTCTTATACATTAAAGAATGCAAAATGTAAAGGGAAAAATGTTGATGGACATGTTAAATAGCTACATGCACCATCTACTTCGGCTCTGAAGATTGAAGAAATTAATGCCATTTTTGATGATGCTAATGTGTTGACACTTGACAGTACTATGCCTATTGAGGCTCTTGTGGTTGATTCTCTTTCCCACACATGGTTGCTAGATTCTGGTGTTTCTTTCCATGTGACACCACATAGAGAGTGGTTCCCTACTTATGCAACAAAGTCTCTTGGTACTGTGAGACTTGGTAATTCTTAGTAGTGTGACATTGTCGGGATTGAAGATGTTGTGTAGTTCATTGATGGTTCAAAATTTACTATGCATAATGTACACCATGTACCTGAATTGTCATGCAATTTGATGTCAATTGGTCAACTTGATGACATTGGTTACAAGGTGGTCTTCTATGCTCAGCCCTTTTGCATACTAAAGGGCAATATGCTTATTGGAAAAGGAAGAAAAGTTGGCTCACTTTATCCTTTATTTGTATCACAGAAGGAATACTTGTTAGCTGTTACTGGACAAACTATGGCTTGTATTTGGCATGGCCATTTGGGCCATATATCATGTAGTGGAATGGAAAATCTTTCTCGTTATGTCTACTTATTTGTGTTATCATTCTTTGATTTTTCATTTTGTGAGCATTTTTAATATGGAAAGCAAACTAGGAATGTGCACAAGATGCACATTGACTCTTCAATTCAGCCTTTAGTTCTCATTCACACAGATGTGTGTGGTCCTATGGCTAGAAGGTCATTAGGTGGTTCTATTTATTTTGTCACTTTCATAGATGATGCTACTAGAAAAGTCTTGGTATATCCTATCAAAGCAAAGGATGAGGTATTCCCTAGTTTCAAAAAATGGCTTGCTTCAATTGAGAATGAAAAAGGAAGTAAGCTTAAGGCTTTACGTTCAAATAATGGGGTGAGTGTACTGTCACGAGGAAGGAGATGAGGAAGAGAGATCACACACACACTCTAACTCTCAAGGAGAAGCACACACACTGATTGAGGCAAGGAAGAATGATCTTCTTCTTCTTCTTCTATTACATAAAAAGGAATGTACAAGAATGACCTAAAAACAAGAATACAACAAGTGTAATATATGAAGACCAGTACATAAGGAAAAACCTACTGTCCACGAATGAGTGAGCTGGCAAGGAACAAATGTGCCATCACTCTCGGTAGATAAATCTAATAAAGCTCAATGAAGTATCCCTGACATATACCGGCATGACCACTATACATGTCAGAGAAATGAAAAACTAGTGCATGTCATCTTGGATCATCACATGTTGAGCTTGATATCTCAACACTCTCCCTCAAGCTCAACGCCATATCCTGTAATCCAAGCATCTCGTGAAACTTCTTCAACTTCTCAGCTCCAAGTGCTTTGGTGAAAATATCAGCAACCTGCTCATCTGTTCTCACATAAACAAGATCAATATCACCTGCCAATACCTTCTCTCTGATGAAGTGATAATGTTCCTCAATATGCTTTGTTCTAGCATGGAAAATAGGATTCTGTGCTAAATGTATGCTGCTAAGATTATCACAATAAACAGTGATAGGCTTTCCGACTTCCACACCCAAATCTACAAGTAGCATTTCTAGCCATGATGCCTCATATGATGCCATTGCAACACCTCTATACTCAGCCTCTGTACTCGACAAAGCAATAGTGGGTTGCTTCTTGCTGCTCCATGTAACAACTGCACTACCAAGTGAGAATAGAAAACCACTAGTAGATCTTCTATCGGGAATGCTACCAGCCCAATCTGCATCGGTGTATCCATAACCTGCAAATCTACACCAGCCTCATAAAATAATGCATAATCCAAAGTAGCACTCACATAATGAAGAGTGAACCTCAGAGCATCCAAATGTGGCTTCCTGGGAACCTACATAAACTGACTTTCAAGTCCAACAGTATAACTTAGACCAGGCCTTGTAATTGTGAGATATATAAGACTTCCCACAATTTTCCTGTACATAGTAGCATTTTCCAATGCTTCACCGGATGTAGTATCCAATTTCAAATTCTGATCTAATGGCATAGAAATTGGCTTACAATCAGCCATACCATATTTTTGCAGTATATTCAAGGCAAAATTGCCTTTGCAACATCCATATACCTGTTTCTGTATGTATAAACTCAATGCCCAAGAAATAGTGCAACACACCAAGATCTTTCATGTCAAATTCCTGCATAAGAAGTTGCTTTACCTCTTTGATGCTTCCTTCATTATCACCACCTACAATCAGATCATCAACATAAATAACCACAATATTGATGCCATCATTAGCCTTCCTTGCATATAGTGAGTGATCTGCATCACACATGAAAACCCAATGCTATTTAAGTAAGTAATTAGCTACCAATTGTGCTTTATACCTGCTTATGCTATTGTTGCTCTAGCACAATGGTAAGTACCATGTTAAGAAGCTCCACCTCCTTAATGTCAATCCGCGGAAGAGATAGGAGTGATATGAAGATCGTGAATGTGAAATGTAGTGAGAGTGAAGGTGAGAAGCATAGAGATGCACACACACATACACACACAATGAAGAGACAAGCAAGACACCATGGAAGGTAGGAAAATAGACTCTATTACTCAAGATCTCAATTAAAAGCTCAAAATAGCTCTAAGCTCTTCTCTACTCATACAAGCTAACCTAAAAAATGAGCTCTCTAGCTCTTTTGATAGATTCTAAACTAGTTTTTGACCGGTTTCACATCTAGTGATCGACATAGTTAAAAAATAGGTTCTAGGCGCTATTTGAAGGTCTAAACGAGGTCTAAAAATAGCCAAAGTTGGTAGGCTTGTTCTACCTAAGCTCCTCAAGCTCAAGGACTCCTTGGCTTGCACAAAATGGAGCTACGAATTGCAAAAGTGGTTGTTCTTTGTTACATATGGTACAAGAGTGATGAAAATCATTGTTGAGAGTTTTTGGAAAGTAATTATAAAACATATTTGTTTGAAAAAATAATTTTTCCGGCTCCCTTCTACTTCATTGTGCTCTATCTTTACATGCTTCCTCGACATCTGTGCCTTTGGCTACTGCCAACACCCCCCTCCCTCTCGCTTCTATCATCCTTGACAGAACCTTGTTGCGGGGTCTGTCGAATATATATTTGTAGGAGGTCCTGAGCGAGGGTGTGCTGTTGAGGGCGAGACGAGTAAAAAGAGGAAAAAGAGAAAGCAACGAAAGAAACAGCTTCATTAAAAGACAATTTGAAGATCAGACAAATGTAAAGATACATCTCTGCAGGAAGCCCCGCAGGGGCGCAACACCCATCTCTGCACAGAGCCCCGCAGGGGCACGCACCAGGCTACAAAGCTAAACCCCAGGGTCCAGAGGAGTGGATTTTTTCAAACATCAAAGTAGGGCCAAAAGTTAGAAAGGGGTAGAGGCTGAAAAGTTGAAGAGGGTGACTAAGAATAGCACATTCCTAGTCACTGGTGGCGTGCGTGGCAACCCAAGTCAACAGGCAAGGCGACTACGTCAGGCTCTCGAGTTGTAGAGCTTGAATCAAGAAGGCCATCGAATCTGCATGTCTGTTTAACTGCAGACAATACTGACCACAGGGCGCGTGCGCGAAGCAAAGTCTGTCAAAGGAAGCGAAGTCTGTCAAGGGACGACAGAGGCGAAGAGGGGGAGAGTGTTGCAGAGCCAAAGAGCGCACAAAGCAGAGAAAAAGACGGGCCCCAAAATTTTTCCGATTTGGACCAGAGATTTTTGTAACATATTCATTTTTGTAACATATTTCCCTTGTAAAGGCACTAGAGGAGTCCTCTAGATGCATTCCCATAGAGGAATAGAAGCTTATCCATGTAAAATAGTAGGAAATTAGCTCTTAGAGAATAAAAGTGCCGGTCACTAATGTGAAAGGACCAATTTTAGGGCACTAGTATATAAGTCAAAATCTGACTCATTGTAAGAACTTTTTGCCATTGTGAGAATAGAGAGCTCAGATTTTCGAATTTGTGTCTTCTTCACTCTGTATCTTCTTCTTCGTGAGCTTGTATGCATGTGTATTGCTTGGAAAGAGTGCTTGTGAGTGTTGTCTATCCATGAGAGTGATTATTTGCTGGAGGTAATGTGTGTGCGAGGTGTAGGAAGTGCTGAAGTGTAGGAAAGATTTCCCGCGACTCAGTATTTTGCCCATAACTTGAAGTAGGAGCGTCAGAATTGAGTGAAACCACTGCCATTGGATGCGTCTTCTCGAGAGCTTCGAAACGCATATGCTATTCGCTATATTTGGAGTTCGGAGCTGGGAGAAAAGTCCAAAATACTGACGGCTGCTGCACCAAGTATCGTTTCGCCATAACCGACAGTTGAAGCTCGTTTGGATAAGTATTAGTCTTGCTTGCATTCTTGAGTTATCCACTTGCATTGACCATTACATGATTGCATGTCCTCATACACTCGGCTAGGTTTGTATACTCTTTGGATTGATATTTAAAAGCGTGTATCCCCACTATATGCACTTGAGAGGAGATGGAGGTATAGTCTCTGTCGCCGCAAGTCCCTAAGTTGAAGCTTAGGTCAACACACTTTTTGGCGCCGTTGCCGGGGAGTAACGAATCAAACCGAGACATTCGTGTGATGGTAAGTAGCTTTTTGAGTTGAAGCGAGAGGAGGAGTGGAAAATTTCTCTTCTTTGGTAAGTCAATTTCAACCGCACTTGCTACTTCTCATTCTTGGAGTGTGTGTAGTGAGTTGTTAGTTTAGGAAAGCGAGTGGAAGAAGTAGAGTAGGAGGAGTAAGGGAGTAGATTAGAGTAGCCTTCACCTCTTGTCTTTTTGTTTCATTTTCAGTAGATAGGAAAAAACCAAGTATAAAAGCCAAAAAACTTCATTTTGCAAATCACTTGTGTGAACAAGTATCGCGTGTTCCTGTGTCGAGTATCGCGCAGATAGCAGAGATCGTTTGTGAGCAAGCAGGCAATCTGGGGCTACATAGAGTTAGGGGAAGTGACCAGGGGATCATAGAAGCTACCAAGGTAAGCTAAACCACCCATTTGATCAAAAATTTTTCAGCAAGTCAACTTAAGAAGGAAAAAACGATCTGCGTTAGGTATCGTTTGGGGGATTTCAAAGGTGAAAGGAGGTGATTTAATTGATACAGAGAGGGGAGAAGGGGTAAGAGAACATATAAAACAGTTGCATCAAACCAAAACTTGAAAAATCTTAGTTAAAAATTGAGAATGGGTCAAGTATCGTTTTGCTCCCGCGGTTGAGTATCGCGATACTTCACAAGTATCGTGATCTCCTGTGGTCGAGTATCGCGATATTTCCCAGCGATCGGTATCGTTTGATTCAGAGATCGCGATACTTCACGAGTATCGTGTATCGTTTGAGTCAGAGATCGCGATACTTCACGAGTATCGTGTATCGTTTGAGTCAGAGATCGCGATACTTCACGAGTATCGTGTATCGTTTGAGTCAGAGATCGCGATACTTCACGAGTATCGTGTATCGTTTGAGTCAGTATCGGGTTAGTCAGATATCGTGTATCGCTTTGTGCTAAGTATCGTTTGTCTGGAGTAGTATCGGTATCGTTTCATTTCAAGTATCGGTATCGTTCAGTCTGCAACGATCGCGATACCTAATAAGTATCGTGTATCGTTTTATATCAGATATCGTGTATCGTTCTGGGCAAGTATCGTCATTCGAGTATCGTCTGGAATCAAGTATCGTGTATCGTTTTATGTCAGATATCGTGTATCGTTCTGTGCAAGTATCGTCATTCGAGTATCGTCTGGAATCAAGTATCGTGTATCGTTTTATGTCAGATATCGTGTATCGTTCTGTGCAAGTATCGTCATTCAAGTATCGTCTGGAATCAAGTATCGAGTATCGTTTCGGACTCAGATATCGTGTATCGTGTAGTCCAGAGATCATTTTTGGTCCAGAGATCGTGTATCGTGGACTTTGGGAACCAAGTATCGTGAGTTGAAATTGTTGCTTCTGTCTTTTTCCAGCCTAATTTTTCCTAGAATTTTAAAACATAGCTTGGAGTTCTAGAAGCCAGAGGTTAGCAAGGGCTGATTTGAGTTTTTAAGTGGATGAACCTGAGATCCGGAAGAACCCTAGGAAGCCGAAGAAGTGTAATATCTTCTGTAGGGAGTGTAGCAGAGCCAAGTAATCGTTCACATTATACCGAGGCCTCTAGTGAGTCAGAGGAAGAAATTCCCATGGCTTCCGAGGACATGCAAAACACAGTGCCCATGATTGGCATGATGTCAATCATTGAAGGAGAGTACAGAACCTCCTTGGAGTATGTGAACACCAATCAAAATGAAATTCCTATTTATTTGGATGGTCTAAACAGATCAGTGGCTAGACTAAGGAAGGCCTCAGAGGCTTACATAGTGCCTAGACCAGCAGTCAAGTACGTAGGAGGATTTTACATGGACAAAAGGGATATCCAGTATGTTGTCACGGAGCACCCCGAAAACATCAATGAAATTGGTGAAGAAACTAATGCTTCAAACTTAAATGGAGGAGGGAACGTAGAGCAAGTGTCTACACCTAGAGGGAGATCTTCTATAGCTAGGGTATGGAGAGGAGACCTGATTCCCCAAGATGACACTCTAATAGATGTGTATTTGATCAATGGGATGGAGCATCTGCTTAGAGCCCATTCCTCTATATGGGAAGCTGCCCCTAATCCTGTCACCATCTATGAGTTACAGGACCCTGATTTCCCCACTATCATCACATATCTGGATAAAAATCAGAGAAGATATTGGCCCTTGTCAGAAGTAGAAAGAGCTGAGTTGAAGTATCAAAATATTCCAGTGTTTCCCCCTAGGGACCAAGCCACTACTTCAAGAAACCCACATGGAACATCCCAGAATGATTCATATCAACCGTCGGGCCAAACGCAACAAACGCAACAAACACAACAAACACATCAAACTCAAATTCCGGTCAGACCACATGTGCAGTTTGCAATGCCTGCAAATAACCCTAATTACCGACCTCAACCAACGATTGACCCAAGACATGGAGTGCATGCTCCAGTCAGACCACAGGGAGTACGAGGACCAGGCATACCTATAGGAAGACCAATTTACCCTGTAATGCCTAGACCACCTGAAGCAGGAAGAAGATTAAGACCAATTCAAGTTGCCAAATGCATGAGAAATCACTATGATGGTTCTAGTGAACCCTACAACCACATAGCGGAATTCAAACAAGTAATCAGAGCCGAACAGGTAGAAGACTTCCTGATCCAATATGAGTCCTTCGGTCTCACATTGACAGACACTGCATTAGCATGGTTTCAACCATTGGACCCTAACAATTTTCAAAACATGGAGCAAGTCTACCAAGAAATGATTGAGGAATTCGCTAAGTCTGGAATTAAAAACAACTCATCCTCATTGATTCATAGCTTTAAACAAGCCCCTACCGAATCCGTGAGATTGGCTGCAAGAAGATTCAAGCAGTATGTGGACAGATGCCCAGTGGAAGAAAGACCTACCCAAAATAAAATGGTGTCTTTATTTTTGGAAGGATTATTGAACGGATCTTTGAGATCATTGGTATATGTAAAGAGAGTTCAAACTTTGCAAGAGTGCATGAAGGAATGTATAGACCTAGAGGACAACCTAGCAGAAGACCTAAAAATACCGCCAAGCGGTTTGAAGAGTGAAGATTCGACTAGTAACACATCAATCCCTAAAAACAACATAGAGGAGATAGCTGATTTGCTAGCTAAGAAGTTGAACGTGCAAGGACAAAGGAACTACCCCAATAACCCTATGAGAGTGCCCATGCTTAGAAAATGTATGCAGTGTGGAGGTGATCATCCTTCTCACTTGTGTACCAGGGGAGTAGTCCCACCACCTGCTTATGGGTATCACAGACCACCTGTCCCAGGACCTTTACAATACTGCAGCATAGAGCAAAGGTATACAAACCATAGCACAGAAAACTGCCCTTACAATAGGCAGGCTAGACCAGCACAACCATATATGAGACCTTACGGATACCCCCAGAGAGATCAGGGAGGTGAAGTCTTTAGGTATCCAGCTTACCAACAGCAGGCACCAGTGCCACGACCATACGCGTATCAAGGATACACTCAACCTCAGCCGGTGCTAGGACAACAACCGCCCCATCCTCAGAACGTTGTCCCGGTTAAAATGGCTCAACCGGAAGAAAATCTAGAGAGAGCAATAGTCCCAGTCACACCTTTGACGAGTAATGAGCCATATGACTCATCTTACGACCCTAGTCAAGGAGCACATTCAAATTATGACAGCCCTATGACAGAATATGGACAATGGTATGAACCTTATACCTATGGCGTAGAAGTATCGGATAGTTCATACGGATACGAGCAGGATTATGTCCCGCTTATGTACACAGCTCCTAGAGCAACCATGCCACCTCGACCCATGAATAGACCGCCGATACCCAGAGGACCATGTTACAGATGTGGAGGTGATCACTACATTAGAGAATGTACACTGCCAAACCCACCACCACCACAACGTGTCTGGGAAGGCTACTGTAGTGATTGTGGTAAAGAACACCTTTTCAGGGATTGTCCTAAGAATCCCAACAAAGTTACTTCTAACGTGCAAATTAATGTGATAGAAGTAATTGAGTCATCAGGGAGCGATAAAGAGTACACAATACCCTTGAAGGCAATCACAAGAGCCAAAGCTAGAGAGACCCCTGATAAAACTAAGGAAGACAATCAAAGTAGCTCAGAAAGGGATATACCCACACCACAGAGAGTTGAAGACTCAGAAGAACCTGAGAAAAGTGTGGTAAGTAAAAGAACCCAAAGATGGAAGAATCGTAGAAACAAAATAAAGGAAAAGAAACTATCGCAAAAGAAGGAAAAGGAAAAGAGCGAACTCAATCTTAAAAAGGAACCGCAAGTGGAAGAAGAAAACAAAAAGGAGAATAAATGGGGTGAGGTAGGATCAGTGTTAGCAGATCCCATGCCTGAAGAACTAGCCATGTGGATTCAGGCATACAAAGCACGAATAAGAGCAGGACCAACCATAGAACAACATGAGAGAGAATATCCCAGAGGTGACTTAGAAAAAGAAAGGTTGGAGATCTGCAAGAAATTGATAGAAGTTGCTCAACAGACCTTAGAAAAACCTGCATCGCCTTTACCCAATACCCGAATTTCTGAAAGAGAGTTCCAAGAATGTGTAGTCATGCATGATCAAGAAAAGCCTGAAGTAGTTGAGACACAGAATCACGAATGTGGTATAGAGAGAAGGGAAGGATCGATTGTTCCCGAAGTAGAAGGGGAATGGCCCAAGGATCTATGGGCAAGAGTCCAAGAGGACAGATGGAAAAATGTGGAGAGAATTGAACCGCCATTTGAAGAGTTGAAAGCAGAGAATGAAATAGAGGATTCAATACCTGAATTAAATTCAGAGGGAATTTCACGAAGGGATCCCAGTAACCAAGGAGAGGAAGAGATAGATGAATTGCCAAATTACACAGGGGAGTATGAACACAATTCAGAATTGTATCGCATTCCCTTAACGAGGAAACGAGAACCGAATCCATCAGCTCAAACATCGGAGATTATACAACGCCTTAGAGAGGTAAAGATTCCTTGTACCTTAACATTCGAGGAATTATTGAAGGCAAAACCACATTTGAAAGAAAAATTAATAAAACAATGGGAAGTCAAGGAGGAAAAGAAAAAGGAAGCTGATGAAGTAAACACAGTAAAAATTCCAGTTGATAAAGTCGGAGACTTTAGTGAGGGAGATGAAGGAAATACCTGCCTTCCCATTACCTATAACGGTTACACTACCAAAGCCATTTTGGATTCTGGAGCTGGCGTTGGCATTGCTACCAAAGATATTTGGGAGAAATGGGGAAAACCAGCTTTAAGACCAACCCGTATGAAGATTCAAATGGCTGATGGACACACAGAAAGACCCTTAGGATTATTGGAACGAGTAGTATTCACTACGTGTGGAGTGGAATTTGAACACACATTAGCAATATGTCACTTCGAAAGGCCAAGCAATTATGAAATGATATTGGGAAGACCTTTCATGAGACAGCTAAAGGTTGTACAAGATTGGGGAAAAGATGCTGTGTACCTACAGCACGAAGGAACCACAACTAGAATAAACCTCCACACATACGCTTATCTAGATGTTCCACCTCTGCAATGGAATCAAATTCATAAAGAGGAGGACAATCAATCTATTCATAGTATAGGTTCGAGTGACCAATCTTGGATGAATGAAGACACTCATCTATGGATTTGCCGAACTGCCCAAAAGGAAGAGGATAGGAGCAAAGGATGGCAGCAAGGGCAAGGTGTAGCAAGGTCTGTACAAGATCCAGCTTACATGCCTCAAATCTTTTTAGATGAAGAATTCGAACCTCATGGTTGGATGGAGATTTTAGCGACCCTCGACGTATGCGTGAATGAAGAAGTGATAACAATGAATGAATGCATTGACGAGGAAGGATACGATGTTAGTCTCTTTGTAGTAGTCCTTCAAGAAGCCGAAGAAGGAGAAGTGATAGAGAGAGAATGGAAAGAGGACTACGAGAGCATTGAAATGGAACCAGAATCAATGGAACACAAGTATGAACATCAAAAAATAAGCATCACAGTTAATGAAAGCGACCAGGAACCTAAACAGGAAGAGGAGCTGGAGATAGAGAAAGAGCCCGAGAATGATGAAAACAAGCCAGAAGATCAGTTTGAAGTACCAGCTCACTTTAAGAAATATGAAGTAGAAGAAAGAAAAATTGCTATTCAAATGCCTAAAAGAGAGGCACAACCAGGAATAGCGTATGACAATAAAGAACAAACCAAAAAAATAGTGGTAACGTTAGAAGAAGGAGAAGAACGATGTACTTTCATAGGACAGGATGTCTCCTTAGAGGAAGAACAAAAGTTAATCCGACTCATCAGTGAATATCGAGATGTCTTTGCATGGACCTATAAGGACTTGAAAGGAGTAGATCCTTCTATATGTGCTCATAGGATCCCAATGACACCAGAAGCTAAACCTTCCAAGCAAAGACCTTACACCTACAATGATGTATATTCAGCAAAGATAAAGGAAGAGATAGACAAATTATTAGATGCTGGATTCATATACGAGATTGAACACACGGAATGGGTGTCGCCTTTGGTGGTGGTACCAAAGAAGAACGGAAAATTAAGAGTGTGTATAAATTTGAAGAAAGTAAATGCAGCCACCATAAGGGATAGTTATCCCTTACCTATTACTGACCATCTTTTGGAAAGAGTGGCAGGGAAGGAAGTCTATAGTTTCTTAGATGGCTTTTCAGGATATAATCAGGTAGCCATAGCTCCTGAGGACCAACATAAAACAGCCTTTGCAACTGAATGGGGAGTTTACGCCTTTAGAGTCATGCCTTTTGGTTTAACGAATGCCCCAGCCACTTTCCAAAGATTGATGTGCCATGTGTTTAAAGAATTTTTGAGGAAAAGCATGGAGGTATACGTGGATGACCTATGCACTTATTCAGCTATACGATCAGAGCACATTCCGGAACTAGAAAAGATCTTCGCAAAATGTCGACAGTATAGGGTATGCCTCAATCCAGAAAAATGTGTCTTCATGGTTAGACAAGGAAAAATTTTAGGACATATTGTCTCTAAAAACGGAATCTCAACTGATGAAGACAAGATTAAAGTAATTCTAGATTTACCTAGACCGAAAACTGCTAAAGAAGTTCAAGCATTTATGGGACATTGTGGATACTATCGGAGATTTATACATATGTATGCCATAATTGCTAGACCTCTTTATGCTTTGTTGACTCAATTCAATTGGACCGAAGAATGCGAGAAAGCCTTTACTGAGTTAAAGAGTCGATTAAGTTCAGCACCAATTCTTCGAGTACCTAACTGGAATAAACCATTTCACATCCATGTGGATGCTTCCAAGTTTGCCATTGGTTGCATCTTAGCTCAACCTGCAGATACAGGAAAACTAGACCACCCTATAGCCTATGCCAGTAGACAGTTAAATCAAGCAGAACGCAATTATACTACCACAGAGAGAGAAGGCCTAGGGATGGTATACGCAGTAAAGAAGTTCAGACATTACCTATTGGCAAACAAATTCAAATTCTTCATTGATCATCAAGCCTTATTGTACCTAGTCAACAAACCTTGCAATACAGGAAGACTAGTACGATGGTTTTTATTGCTAATGGAATTTGATTTTGAGGTAGTTGTCAAGAAAGGAAATACCCACATAAGAGCAGATCACTTATCGAGAATGACCCATGGTGAACCACCCATAGGGGTACCAGATGATCTGCCAGATACTTACCTGTTTAACCTGGAAGTATGTCCCCAATGGGCAGAAAAGTTGATCCCTATACTCACACATGGACCTAAAGATGGGATCACACCAAATCAAACCCAGGATCTGTGGAAGACTAAGAACCTTCATATCATTGCAGGAAGCTTGTATCACCAAGATTCAAGTGGATTGTTAATGAGATGCATAGAAGAGGATGAACAGGAAATGTGGCTTAAGAAAGCACACGTAAATCAATGGAAAACTCATCTAAATGCAAACGGAACATGGCAAACCCTGAAGAGGTTAGGCATATATTGGCCTACCATGCAAAAAGATGCACATAATTATGTATCAGCCTGCCCAAATTGCCAAGAACAGAATCCAGAAGAGAACTCTACTCTAGGCTACTCTACTGTAGCACCAAGATGGAGCATACCTTTGGTGAAGTTCTTGAAGACCCAGGAATACCCAGAAGGAGCTACATTAGCGAGGAAACGTGCGTTAGAACAACAGAGTAAGGATTATGCCATTATAGGAAAACAACTCTTTAAGCGTGGAAGAGATAATCAATTACGATTGTGCATCCATGAGGACGAATATCTGGCTGTGTTAGAGATGGCGCATACAGGAGCTGCAGGAGGACACTTCTCTGCAGACAAAACTGCAAAAATGATTCTCTTTGCAGGAATGTGGTGGCCAACTCTACATCAAGATGCAGCAACATATGTGCAACGATGTGATACGTGTCAACGAACAAAATATCCAGTCAAAAGAGATGAGATGCCACTTAGACCCATGATGAGTGCAAGAGCTTTCACGAAATGGGGAATAGATTTCATAGGACCTATTAGCCCCCCAGCAAAAGGATCCCATGCCGAGTATATAATTGTAGCCACGGACTATCTAACCAAATGGGTTGAAGCGAAAGCAACCAAGAAAAATGACGCAAGAACTACGGCCAAGTTTCTCTTTGAGAATGTTTTCACTAGATTTGGACTACCAATAGAAATTGTGAGTGATAGAGGTACGCATTTTGTGAATGAAGTCATCGAAGCCTTGCTGAATGAATTCTTGGTAATTCATAAGAAATCAGCTCCTTATCACCCACAAGCCAATGGACAAGCGGAGAGTTCGAATAAAATTTTGTGTACAGTTCTCACAAAAATTGTGAACACGGGAAGAACTGATTGGGATAAGCAGTTACATCATGCTTTATGGGCATTTCGAGTAGCTTACAAAACCGCCATAGGCACCACACCTTTTAACTTAGTATATGGACAAAATGCTATTTTGCCAATTGATTTCTTAATTCCCACCCTCAGAGTAGCAACTACTTACGAGTGGAAGGGACATGAACTATCAGCTCAATTGGACCAAATAGAAAAACTTCATGAAACTAGGTTACAAGCAGTAGCAGGCATTTATGCTGCTAAAAGGCGACAAAAAGCCTACTTTGATGCTCACATCAAGGACAAGAAATTGAAGGAAGGAGATTTAGTTTTGGTATACACTTTGAAGCAACATGCTAAGAAACTGCAAAAGAGAGGATATGGCCCATTGATCATCAATCGCATATCAACAAGTGGAGCCATCAATCTCGCAACCTTAGATGGAGACGTATTGCCAAACTACATCAGTGGATGTCGAGTAAAAAAATATCTAGAACCATTGACAGAGGAAACAATGGCTCGATTAATCAAAGGCAAGAATAGACGCATGGAGGAGGAAAGGATAAGAGAAGAAGCTAGACAGGAAGCACTAGAACGTATCAAAAAACGGAAAGAGTGGATGAGAGAAAGAGACGAGAGATATAGAGTAGGAGAAGAACTCATCCCCATGGCTAATTTTAGAGCCACAGAGAACTCTGGACAACAAGGAAGACAACCTTATTTGAATCTGGGAGCAGGACGGAAAGAGTACCACTTAGTGGATGCTCTTATTGACACAGGAGCAGCAATAAGCTGTATTAGAATTTCTTTGTCTCAGAAACTTAGAGAGGAATTACGCCCATCGAAGGCACAGCTAATTGGAATAGGAGGAAAAGTTACTCAATGCATAGGTGAGATCACTCTACCTTTGCATATGGGGAACAATACTATGGAGCAAAGACTTTTAGTGTGCCAGGATCAAGATTTACTTGAAGATGTGGTGTTAGGGCAAGATTGGATATATGAATATGAGGTAACCATCCAATTGGCTTTAGGATACATCTCGGCCAGGATAGGACCTCGTGAAGTGTTTAGTCTGCTAGACGAACGACCACTCAAAGCCGCTATTATAGAGCCAGAAGTTCAGTCCAATGAACAAAGTCATGATTGTCTGCTCCCTAGCACTTCAGAAACCTCTTCTTCAAGTCCTACATTGAATTCTGTGTGCATTCCATCTTTAAGTGTTGAGAGTCACAAGAGTGCACATGAACCTGCAATCAAGCCCAGTGACACACAATGCACAAAAGAGAATATTCCTTTGAAGGAATTAAAGTCTACACCCATGAGAGTATACCCCATTCCACTTTCTACACTAGCTTGGATAAGGAAGGATCAAAAGAAGGCATATCTTCAGCAACAGACCAGTCATCGACATCAGTGTGTCCAATCGAATAAGAAGACTAAGAATTTTGCGCAATACAGTCAACCTCGACTCAAGAGCATTTGGGTTCCGAAGAAAGTGACAACTGCACAACCGGATCGAACACAAATATGGATCCCAAAGGCATGTACTCCAAAGCCGATCGAACATCCTCATAAGGGCAATCACCATCAACATAGTCCACAAGCACACCAGCCAAGAAAGAGGACCTATTGGAGAAAGAAGGAGTCTGCCGCTGCAACTCAAAGAAGACCGAAATTCCAAAAGCAGATAGAGCAAACGCACTATAAGGGAAGAATCACATTTATCACGAAGGTTCCGAAGGAAATACATCCCCAAAGAGTGAACCAAATTTGGGTACCGAAAGACAAGATAGGAGGCATAAAGCAAACAACTACTTCCAATTGCACACATGCGGAGCTATCAATATCCAAAGTATGCACGATAGGGCCACATTACAAGGCCAAGCATTCGGCACAATCTTCTTCTATTTCGAAAGAGTCAAGCACATTCTCCCTTTGGAAATAGGAGAGCACTTGTAAATACACCAACACGAATACTATCAAAATAATAACCGCTTCGGCTATGAACTAACCTTTCTGTTTTCCTTTCAGATGAAAATATAAAAATATCCAAAAATGT
The DNA here is from genome assembly GCA_020310875.1 of Ceratopteris richardii. Lineage (NCBI taxonomy): Eukaryota > Viridiplantae > Streptophyta > Polypodiopsida > Polypodiales > Pteridaceae > Ceratopteris > Ceratopteris richardii. The sequence continues at coordinate 141,038,778 of CM035407.1, forward strand.
AACAATCCAGGTATTACCTTTCTCACACCCACGGGAAAGGGACGACACTATTCACTCGGAGCAAAATCGAGCTTGAGAGAAATAAAGGAGGATTTCTGATCAAATATGGCCACTAATTCACCCTCTATATTGAGTGCAGATGTCGTCTACCAATTCTGAAGCCACACAAGAGGAAGAAGTCCAGCTTTTCCCGCTCGACTCAATTACAAAAGCAAGAGGTCACTGGTTCCGGGATGACCAACCAGTGTCAGATCTCATCTTCATGGCAACAATAAAAATTATGGACAGGGATCATTGCTTCCCTATCATGTCACAAGATTTCAAAACGATAATACAAGGGCTACCACATATTGAAGATGTATGGACCCAGGCAGGATTAGAGGCATTTCTCAAATTGCCTATTTATGTTCCAGACTTCCAAAGATGTACACAAGTCATGAATACTATGCAGCCTGCGGCAACAAAGATATCAATCCCAGAAGCACAGGTATTGGATAAAGTAGGCAGATGGAAAACGATTCAATTCACGCATGAATTGATCAATAAAGCTTTTGGATGGTATCAAGAGGGCATTACTAATGTTAAGGACGAGTGCCATGATCCCAAGAAGAAATCATTTTTTGATATAAACCGAATTGACTTAGAAGATGCTGTTCGATTGGTGCATCAACACTTTTGTTTCCCAAGCATGCACAGGTATACAGCTCCACAGAAGATAATAGTTCAATTACTATCTCATGCCATGAGACAAATAGGCAACAAGGTAAATCTGACAGGATATGTTCAAGAAAGATTATTTGAAGCCCAGAAAAAGTGGGGCAAGAAAAAGTTTTTGAATGGTAGTTCTGCATTGACATTATTGATATATGAAGCGTTAGACATGAAGAATTGTTTAAGGGAGATGCCTACCTCCGAAGGATTAGCTAAATATGTGAAATCCGCCACAGTTCCCAAAAAGAAGAAAATTACTACAGGTATTGAAGAGGCAGGAACCAGTTCTCAGCCACAAATGAGAGGTACAAAACGCCTACGGGAGGAGGAAGCTCAGGCTACACCTCAATCAAAAAGGACACATATATTGCCAACAGTACCGATAGTCCAAATGCCAATAACCAAGAGAGATCTTTCCGCCGCCCTCGAAGAAACACACCAGTATATGCGAGGGCAGGTGAATCTTAATGTCCAAGGACATCATTATAGGCAAGCAAGTCAAGCTAAACAGCAGCAAAGCACCGAGAGAACACCAAAACAGGCTGGAAGATACAAAGAGCTGGGCATAGAAGATTCCAGTACCGACATGGAATCCAGTCCTGAGAAAGATACCCTAGATACTGATATCAGGACAGAGACTCAGGAAGACGAAGGACCAGAAATCAATCAAATGGAAGTGACGCCAGACAACCAAGCAAAGGATAAAGAAATTGAGAAGGTCGATGACCCTGAGCTGGTCATTCAGTTGAATGACACTACAAAAATCAACATCAAAGAAGCTCCAGTCAGTGAGACATACGTAAAACCACCTATCAAAGAGGAAGAACGAACCCCAGTAAGAAAGGAAGCGGAGGAGCTACAAAATAAAGAACAAATTATAATCGAGGTGCCAGAAGATACACCTCAAGGAAACAAAGAAGACATGGTGGCTGAGCCAAGCATTCAACTTCAGATTAGGCAGCCCCATGATACCACTTTACATATCGCTCAAGGTAAAGATGTAAATACAGGTGAAGCACCGAGTATACCAACAACATGGTTGAATGTTGATGTGGCACAGTTGAAGCCTGTAGTCAAACAGATGATTCAGACGGCCATGGACACTCAACAACAGATGATGGATATCGACACAGAATATGACAAGGCCATGAGGGAAAGAAGTCAGTTCCAAATAATGAGCGAACAACTGTCATCACAACTCATCCAGGCACAGAAGGAGTTAACGGACAAAACCACTGTGTTGCTTGAAAATAAAAGGCAATATGAATCGTTAATCGCTCAGCACCATCAACTACAATCACAGCTAGCAACTCTCCAAAGATCATATGATACAAGCGAGGCTGATAAAGCACGAATGAAGGCAAGAAGCACTATGCTTGAAACACAGTTGAAGGTGTATATGGAGGAGAATGACAATTTACGCAACCGAAATAAAGAATTAATGAAGTCATTATTATATGATCAGCCGATCGAGCAACCAGAGACCTCGGAAACCAAAGAAAAAGAATTGAGAGAGCAGCTTACACAATATGAAGATCTGCTGAGACAAGAGCGCGCTGTACGAGAAGCATCAGAACAGAAGCACAATCAAGAAATATGTGGACTCACAAAGCAATTAAATACAGCACATGGGAAACTTGCAGCAAGTTACAGTGAAAACATGGATAATGTCGCTGAAGTGGGCAATGAATTGTTAGCCGCTAAAGAAGCACTCAGAGCAGCCCTGCAAGACATAAAAGAGAAGGATGAATGCATAGAAAAATTAAAGATTCAAATCAAAGAGAAAGAACCGATCGGGACACCAGTAGTGCCAGAAAAAGAACATCCTACTGACGAGGTAGAGGTAAGCCCTCTATCTCAACCGATCTATCATTCTCCAATGCATGAGCAGATGGCGGATATGCATGATGATCATCCAATGCCATACACTGCAGAACTAAGTCAGAAGGAACGGGCACTAGTGGTGTCCCGGTTGACGGAAAGTTTTGAAAATGAAGTTATCAAGGTTATGAAGGAAGCAAAGATCAAAGGCAAAGACCTGGACAAGATCATGAAGCCTTTCAATATCCCGTACGGATTGTTGAAAGAGAAGACGAGAAGGTACATTAAGCAGACAACAAAGAAAAGTCCAGATGTGCAGCTTAATTTCAAACATGATACATTCACATACACTCAAGCCGAGTTTGAAGCAGCACAGCCAGTGTGGAGGAGAAAGTTTTTGGAGAAACATCCCACACTTCGGGTGCATTGGGAAGCCGCACCTTATTTATTCCAGGTAAACCCTTCATTTTGCCCAATACCACGAAGAAGGGAGCCCACGGAATTTTTGGCTTTACAACGCAGCGGCAACATTAATAAACAGTGGCTCAACTATCCGATGCTACCGAGCCCACCGCATAATTATTTGCCAACCGAGGATTACATGATCAAAACAATAGAATTTTGGCTACACAACTATGCGACAGTACCAGATTTAGCAGTTAAAATGGCAAATAAAATACTTAGTATGCTACTTACAGTTTTGAAAGTCTTCAAACATGCGGCATATACATTTTTGAACTTCATCGGCATTAATCAAGGCACAGATGTACTTGTTTTTGATCTATCAGTGATGCCGAGCCGCCCCACCATAATGGCATACTATTCTAGACTCATGTTTTTGCCAAGTCCATATATGCAGACATTCGAAGAAGCGTTTTTTACTGGATTTTTTGAAATCGATTCAGAGATATTTTTAAAGATGTCATCCAATCTGAATGCCAGACTTGTGGCATATGAACTGAGCTTCTTCGCAGATCATAGACAACCGCCCAACGATGGAGTCAAAGCGGAACAATGGAAACAGATCATGATACGTGAAGCTAATCTGCTAAACGATACAGAGCAACAAGTATACAGAACATATGCCCGGCGCTTATCAAAGCCTGTCGGGGACGACAGAGTTCAGGAGGGGGGCAGTGTTGAGGGCGAGACGAGTAAAAAGAGGAAAAAGAGAAAGCAACGAAAGAAACAGCTTCATTAAAAGACAATTTGAAGATCAGACAAATGTAAAGATACATCTCTGCAGGAAGCCCCGCAGGGGCGCAACACCCATCTCTGCACAGAGCCCCGCAGGGGCACGCACCAGGCTACAAAGCTAAACCCCAGGGTCCAGAGGAGTGGATTTTTTCAAACATCAAAGTAGGGCCAAAAGTTAGAAAGGGGTAGAGGCTGAAAAGTTGAAGAGGGTGACTAAGAATAGCACATTCCTAGTCACTGGTGGCGTGCGTGGCAACCCAAGTCAACAGGCAAGGCGACTACGTCAGGCTCTCGAGTTGTAGAGCTTGAATCAAGAAGGCCATCGAATCTGCATGTCTGTTTAACTGCAGACAATACTGACCACAGGGCGCGTGCGCGAAGCAAAGTCTGTCAAAGGAAGCGAAGTCTGTCAAGGGACGACAGAGGCGAAGAGGGGGAGAGTGTTGCAGAGCCAAAGAGCGCACAAAGCAGAGAAAAAGACGGGCCCCAAAATTTTTCCGATTTGGACCAGAGATTTTTGTAACATATTCATTTTTGTAACATATTTCCCTTGTAAAGGCACTAGAGGAGTCCTCTAGATGCATTCCCATAGAGGAATAGAAGCTTATCCATGTAAAATAGTAGGAAATTAGCTCTTAGAGAATAAAAGTGCCGGTCACTAATGTGAAAGGACCAATTTTAGGGCACTAGTATATAAGTCAAAATCTGACTCATTGTAAGAACTTTTTGCCATTGTGAGAATAGAGAGCTCAGATTTTCGAATTTGTGTCTTCTTCACTCTGTATCTTCTTCTTCGTGAGCTTGTATGCATGTGTATTGCTTGGAAAGAGTGCTTGTGAGTGTTGTCTATCCATGAGAGTGATTATTTGCTGGAGGTAATGTGTGTGCGAGGTGTAGGAAGTGCTGAAGTGTAGGAAAGATTTCCCGCGACTCAGTATTTTGCCCATAACTTGAAGTAGGAGCGTCAGAATTGAGTGAAACCACTGCCATTGGATGCGTCTTCTCGAGAGCTTCGAAACGCATATGCTATTCGCTATATTTGGAGTTCGGAGCTGGGAGAAAAGTCCAAAATACTGACGGCTGCTGCACCAAGTATCGTTTCGCCATAACCGACAGTTGAAGCTCGTTTGGATAAGTATTAGTCTTGCTTGCATTCTTGAGTTATCCACTTGCATTGACCATTACATGATTGCATGTCCTCATACACTCGGCTAGGTTTGTATACTCTTTGGATTGATATTTAAAAGCGTGTATCCCCACTATATGCACTTGAGAGGAGATGGAGGTATAGTCTCTGTCGCCGCAAGTCCCTAAGTTGAAGCTTAGGTCAACATGTGCTTTGAAATGTGGATACCTCGTCCTCGACAGAACCTTGTTGTGGGGTTTGTCGAATATATATTTGTAGGAGGTCCTGAGCGAGGGCGTGTTGTCGCTTCTATCGTCCTCGACAGAACCTTGTTGCGGGGTTCGTCGAATATATCTTTGTAGGAGGTCCTGAGCGAGGGTGTGCTCTGAAATGTGGATACCTCGTGCCAAATCTACTTTGAGTTTTTCCCAATCTATGGGTTGAGGTTCCTCTAGTGGTGGGAGTCTGTAGTGTGTGGAGTACACCAGTTGTTCACAGGCAAATAGTTGGAGTAGATGGGTGGGCCTGTAAATATTTGATGCGACAGTGACAGGCATAACACACCTGGAGCGATGGTGTCGTACTCATATCATACGCTAAATCTTGATTGCCATGCTCGAATCCCGGGGTGTTCACATGTGGTGCCTTGATGCGATGGAAGACTTTGAATACTATCTGCATCATGTCAAAGATTTTGACAGTCATATGTGTTGTTACATCATCCATTCGTCATAAGTGAGGCAGCCAGTGGTGAATTGTTGCCATCATATATCCTACAGTGGGTGGTCCACAAGGAAATACGAGTAATTGAGCTAGTCCTGACATTGCTTACTGTTCTGTACTTTGATTGCAAAAGCCTTCCAGGAGCGGCGTCATGGTATCGATCCCCAACATGGGTTATACTTCAAATGGAGTGGTGCCTTGACCCATGTGCTCATCATTTCTGGATATTCCTCTAATAAGTCCTGGCGCCAAGTAGGTTGAAAGATTTCTCCTCTCTATGCGTCTGGTGGAAAATCATCAGGCTCAAACTGAGTTGCATGGGAGGGTTTCTTGTTTGTTTCCTTTTCGATGGCCAGCTGATATTCTACCATTAACATAAAATATGGCTTGAATTGCAGCTCATGCCCATATATATACCTGTGAGGGGCCAAGTGAGCGAAATAAGGGGATTGTAAAATACACTCTTCGATCATAGCCATTGTGTGTAATTGTGCTTCCACCTTTGCTAAGTGGGTCTTGCCAAGCTCTTCTACAGTCTTCATCCATGTGGAGGTAGGGAGTTCAAAGGTAGTCTGGCCCTCAACCGTGACACGTCCGCCTGGGATGGGTTGGGGTTCATATGCTTCTTCAAAAGTGTCCTCCACCGGGATAGTCACTGTTTCTTCATCCACTCGTAGTTCCGATGGGGAATCTGGCCTATGGGGTGCTTCATATGCTGCTATCTATGTTTGAAGAGTCAATACCTGGGCTCGTAAAGCATTGAGTTCCTCGATGATTTCAAGAGATGTGGCCACAGGAGCTGGTGGTGCTTGCTCTATAGGTGCTCATAACTGTAATATTTTGTGTTCTTCTTTGAGCTTCTGGTATTCCTCATTCATACTGTCATACTCCTCTAGTAGTTTGCCATGATCTTCCAATAGCATCTTCGTGGATTCGGAGGGGACAGCTTTGAAACGACTGGGACTCAAGAGTTCGTTCGATTGATCTAAAGCAACTTCAAGGTTCTCTCGATTTTGTTCCTGCAAGTGTTTGTTCTCTTCTTTAGCTGCTGCTAGGTGGCGTCTGAGTAGTCCCATGTTTCTAGTAAGCATAGCATTGCGAATGGTTTGAGCCATTAACAAATTATCAATATCTGTAATGACCTCTTTTGTCTTCTGTTCGCTTTCGAGTTCAGGTTTGTGGTAGGCCTGGTGTAGCTCTTGGTAGCATGTGTTAAGGGAGGCATTCTCGATGGATAAAGAATTTAGCTTCGACTGTAAGTCGTTCGCGGTCTGCTGCGGCGTCTGGTAACTGGTGCTTAGAGATGCGAACTCATCTCTCACTTGTGTCATACATGCAAACATCTGACAGAATGCGGTGTCGATTGTGGGTGATAGTATTAATGGCGTAGTGAGTGAAGATGCTGTGGGTGTGGGTGTTGATTCAAGGGGAAGGGGGAATAGGGATGGGAAAGTGGATCCAGTGGTGACTGTGGAAAAATGTGATGTGCCTAAATGTGGTGGTAGAATGGATGAGGTGAGTGGTGGTGCAGTGGGTGGTGATATGTCCATGTCACTGGACGTGGTCTCGAGTGCAGTGACCGTGAATAGTGGAGTGATAGTAGGTGCATGAGTGGGTGTAAATACAGGATTTACAAAGGTTGCTGGATAGTTTACAGATGGGTTATCTTGTACTACTTGGTGGAGAGGGAAAAGAGGAAATACAGTGGGTCGGGGAGGTGAGACGGGGGAGAAGGTCAATGGAGGTGGAAATGGGAATAGGGGTCTTGGAGGGGTGGGAAAGGAAGGGAAGGATGGATGGAGAAATGGACTGGATAGAAGGGTGGAAGTCCTAAGAGGGAGGCTAGGTTGTGTAGGTGCAAAAAGGGTGAGAGGAATGGAGGCAACAAAGGCTTCTGCTACGGCACTATCAAAGGATGTGGATGGTCTGGGGGAGGCAGGGTGTACAAGAGAGACTGGAGGGACGGGAGGTGAAAGAGGAGCAATTGGGGTGGTGGATACTTCGAGCACAGTAGTGGTATGTACAGTAGAGGTGTGAGGTGGGGAGTCGATGATGATCGTTTCTTCTACCAAAGATCCTTCAAGGATGAGGCGGGCTTCCCTCGTCTGTTCTGAAGATTGGCCATCCATTGGTACACAAATATATTGACCTGGTTTCGATAACAAGCGTATGCAGCATGTGTCAAATTGTGGTAGTGGCTTCCTTTGCAAATAGCGTAATGCTTCATCCGTTCCTACTGACTTCACGAGTTCTCTGAATCCTTGAATGTAGGCTTCTTCGAAGCCTCCTGTTGCGAGTTCCTGTTTGACAAGCTCTTGGCTTTCTTCTTTTGAGAGTTTTTTGCGCGCCCAAACGGCTTGCATGGTTCGATATAGCTTCTTGATTGCCAATGTGTAGGCCCCTGCTTCAAATGTTTCATCTTCATAAGTACTGGTGTCACCCTAGGTATCGGTGTGCTGTTCCTATTCATATGTCTGCACATTCTCTTGAGATTCATGGCTTCCCTGACTGGCTTCATCATCTCCATCTTCATCATCTGTTTCTATCCTTTCTTCTTCGGAACTAGAGACTACTTGCTCTTGTGTTTGATCAGGGGGAGTTGTAGGGTAACTTGGACATTCATACTCCTGAGAGTGAAATGTCCTTCCAAGAATTGAAATTCATTTGAAAAAGCATCCGACATTTCAAAATCAAACGTGGTATTCATTGGTTCAGCTTCCAGATTAGGTATCAGAAAAGTAAACGCTTCTACACCAATGGAGGTGGGAATTTCTGCTGTTGTAGTGGTAGATTCCTGAACGGTAGTTGCTTGGGAGGTAACGGTACTGGTAGTACCTTCTATGATGATAGGTGTTGAAGCTTAAGGTCAAGGACAAAGCATGGAAGCACACCAAGGAAGTGGACACACAAGAAGAAGGAGCAAGTAGGGAGCTCCAAGAAGCACATGTCAAATTTTCAAAAGAAATCCCTACAAAAATAGTGATTTTTATCACTAAAAACCATTGTAAATACCATTTTTCATTTTTGTAACTCCATTTTGTCCAAGCCGAGGAGTCCTCGAGCTTGAGGAGTATTAGATCTACCATCCTACCAATTTTCATGATTTTTAGACTCCGTTTGAGCCCCCAAATAAGCCCTGGAACCTATTTCTTAACTAGGCCGGACACTAGGTCTGGACAGGGCCAAAACCACTCAAAAACTATAAAAAGGGCTGGAGAGCTCATTTTTGGGGTTAGCTTGTTGTAGATTTCAGTTTTGTAAGAGAGCTCTTTGGTAATCGAAGCTTTCCATTGTTCCACTCTTTGCTCTTACCTTGTGTGCGTGTGTGTGTGTATGTGTGTGCATGCTTGTGTGCTTTCACTCACGCACTTGTGCCATCACTTGCTCGCGGTCTTCATACCGGTCCTCACGTCTCCACGGATTGACATTTATGAGGTGTATCTCCTCACGTTGGTACTCACCATTGTGCTAGAGTGACACCAAATTTGGCGCCGTTGCCGGGGAGAGAGCTTGGAGGACGAGCGTGTGACGGTAAGACGTAGAGTAGCGACGTTGGAAGGTAAAAAGATTATTATCATTTTCAGTTCAGTTTTTGAATTTCCCTTCTTCTTCATCTTCATCATCATCACCATCTCCACCCACCTTCATTTTCTCAGTTTTCGCCATTTTTTAGAGTACATTCACTTTGTTTTTACTTGTGGTTGTGAGCAAGAAGCTTAGAGAGGGTGCAGAACAGAGGCGCAAAAGAATCAGTACCAAAATAGCTGAATTAGCAAACCTGCGCCAAGTATCGTGAGGGAAACTGCCAAGTATCGTGAGAACTGCGCCAGCGATCGTGAGTGAGTTGCAGGGCAAGCTGGGCTTGAACAGAACAAGGGGAAGTTACAAAGAGATTATAGGAGTTACCAAGGTAAGCAAACCTGCCCTTTTGATCAAAATTTCTCATAAAATCAATTGCGAGAGTGAAACGATCTGTGCGAAGTATCGTTTGGCACTGTTAGGGATTGAGAAGTGTGTTTTGTGCGATACAGAGATCGTGGAGAGGGTAGGAGACCTTGTAAAACCTCTGTGTGTGATTAAACTTAAAAAATCTTGTAAAAATCTTGGCAAAGGGTCAAGTATCGTTTTGCTCCCGCGGTCGAGTATCGCGATATTTTACAAGTATCGTTTTGCTCCTGTGGTTGAGTATCGCGATATTTCCCAGAGATCGTTGATCGTTTCGGTCAAAGATCGTTTGCCAGCGATCGTTCTCCAGCGATCGTTTATCAAAGATCGTTTATCAAAGATCGTCTATCGTTTGATTCAGCGATCGCGATACCTGACAAGTATCGTGTATCGTTTCGAGTCAGCGATCGTTTTGTCAGCGATACTCAGCCAGCGATCGTTTTGTCAAAGATTGTCTAGTCAGCGATCGTTTCTCAGATATCGTTTGGTGTAGCGATCGTTTTGTGAGAGATCGTGTATCGTTTTGAGCCAAGTATCGAGTATCGTTTCAGAATCAGAGATCGTCTGGTCCAAAGATCGTTTGGGGAAGTATCGTGTATCGTCTGGATTCAAGTATCGTGTATCGTTTTGGTCCAAGTATCGTGTATCGCGTCTTAGAGATCGCGATACTTGCCAGCGATGGAGTATCGTTTTGAGCTAAGTATCGAGTATCGTTTTGTCAAAGATCGTTTTGTGAGAGATCGTGTATCGTTTGGCTTGGAGGTCGTGTATCGTTTGGGGCTAGAGATCGTGTATCGTTTAGGGGAAGTATCAAGTATCGTTTTCCTTGAAATATCGTATATCGTCTGTTCAAAGATCAAGTATCGTGTATCGAGTTCCTCAAGTAACAAGTATTGTGTCCTATAAATGTCATATATCGCCTGATTTGAAGCATCTTCTGAGAGACCCTGTTTCCCTGTTTTAACCCCCAAAACCCTGAACTGGCATAACTTTCTCATACGAAATCCGTTCGGAGTGATCTTGGGTTTGTTGGAAAGCTCGTGAGGAGTACAACAAAAACATCGACTGGTTATGTTAATATTAATACCAGGATTATTAGATAGGGTATTTTGAAGTTGACCCTCAGGGAAACTAGAAAATCAAGGTGTTCCAAAGGATTTTGAGCAATATAAGAGAACTTTGGGACTAGAAGCCAAGGCTTATGAACCTGAGATCTGGCAGACACTTAGGCAAGGATAGACAAAGCATTAGGTCATCTGAGGCTAGTGTCAACCATACAACCAAGTCTTGGGCTCAACAGCTTAGTGGTTATCCTTACACACGAAGTTCAGAAACCAGTGACTCTGAAATGTCTTTTGGCATGGAAAGACCCACACGCAGCTCAGGCCTTGCCTATTTACAGACACCAGAAGGTCCCTATAAGACCCAATTGGAGTATATCAGGACCAATCAATTAGGTGCTTGCATCTATGAGGATGGTCTAAGACGATCAGTGGTTCAACTCAAAAATCCTGACCAACTCTTTGGACTTGAACACCCAGTGGTCAAGTTTGAAGAGGGTGCTTACATTGATAAGGAAGGAACCATGTATGTGGTTACCAACTTACCAGATAGGACAGATGAGTTTGGAAATATCATTCCTGAGAATGAGATAGGAGACCTAGAGCAAGGAGACCTAGGAGGAGAACCCAAGACCCCTAGAGGTAAGTCAGTCTTAACCAGAGTGCTCACTCCAGAATGGATTCCTCAAGATAATAAAAGCATAGAACTATTCGTGAATAGAGAAACGGAGGAAGCCTTTTGGAGATTTAGGCCGGATCAACCCAGCCCAGTAGTCACCATCTATGAATTCAAGGACCCAGAGACACCAGGGAAGGCTGTCTATCTAGATCACACATCTCAGAAATTATTCTTAGTGTCAGATCATGACAGACATGCTTACACTTGGCAAGGTGGAGCAATTTTCCCTCCACCAAGATCTAACGTTTCCCAGGGCCTCCAGGGAGCCGGATCATCCAAGGCTCATGAAACCCAGAGGGAAAGAACTAGAGAGAGACCGGAGGTAAGCTTTGCAGACACTGTAGGCAGAGACAGATCAGGATATGGAACGGAGAGACTTGAAAGGGAGAGACATAGAGTTCATAGACATCAAAGAGACGATCATGATTTCCCATTGCCTAGACCACGAGAGCACTCAAGAACCCTTAGACCCTCTCAAGTGGTTAAGACAATGAAGAACTACTTTGATGGATTTGGAGATCCTTATGATCATGTGGCAGAGTTCAAACAAGTGCTAAGAGCTAAACAGGTTGAAGACTTATTCACCCAGTTCGAGGCATTTGGGTTGACTCTTAAGGGTACTGCCTTAGCTTGGTTTCAACCTCTAAACAGTCGCAACTATAGAGAGATAGGTCAGCTGCTAGAAGAATTCATTGTGGAATTTTCCAAAAGCGGTATCAGGCATAACACATCATCATTGATCCACAGCTTCAAGCAGACACCACAAGAAACAGTGCGACTTGCAGGAAGAAGGTTTAGACAGTACTTGGAAAGATGCCCTGTACCAGAATTACCCACATCAGCCAAACAGGTGGCACTGTTTTTAGATGGCCTATTGAGCACAAAATTAAGGTCATATGTATACCTGAAAGATCCTAGATCCATAGAAGAGTGTATACGGATGTGCATTGACATAGAAGACAACTTAGGTGAGGAGTTAGGACTATCCAAACTCTATAAGGATTCTGATAGTTCTACAAGTCATACCTCAAGAACCTCCACTGAGATAGATGAGATAGCTGAGCAAGTGGCCAAAAAGCTAGGAGTTCAAAATAGACAAATGCCAAGGGTCACTTCAGTGAAGCGATGTTATACGTGTGGAGGAGATCACATGACTAATGTTTGTCCATTGACGACTCAACCCCAAGGAAACCCTAATGCTCTGTATTGCACCATTGAGAGAAAATACACAAATCATACGGCCCAAGATTGTCCCTATAACAGGCAGGCTGTTAAACAAAATTATCAGCAACCTTACCAACAGGGTAGGTATCAGAATCAGTACCAACAGCCATATTATAGGCCACAACAATATCAACCGCAATACCAGCAGCAATATCAAGCACCATATAGGCCACAACCAGTCCTAGGAAATCAACCGCCAACTCCTGCCAATGTGATCCCAGTTAAATATACGATGGCAGAGGAGAACCCTAATAGAGCATTGGTGCCACTAACCCCATTGATACCAGAAAATGATTTTCACGCTCATGGTTCAGACTACGTCCATGAAGATAGTCCACATGCTTACTATATAGAGTCACCTGAGCAAAGTGAGATTTCTCAGTGCCAATATGAGACACCACCTATGGAACAAAATTGGGAGCCCGAATACTCCAATGTCATGTATACGAATCCAAATCTTAGGCCCCAATTGAGACAAGTGAGACCACAAGCCCCTAGAGGACCATGCTTTAGATGTCAGGGTGATCATTTCATTCGTGAATGTCCCCACCAACCTGCTCTGGGACTAGGACAAAACATCACAATACAAGGTTTTTGTCCTGAGTGCGGCAAGGAACATCTTCCTAGAGAGTGTCCCAGGAATCCCTCTAGTGCACCCAAGGTCACACCCATCAACGTGGTAGGCTTAGTGGCAGATTCAAGTTCAAGTAGCAATAATGTGGCTCCTGTACAGGCAGTTACTAGGGCACGGGCTGCACAACAAGCAAAACCATCTGAGCAATCGGAGTCAAGTGAGGCAGGAGAACCTAGTAAGAGGAAACCAAGAACATGGAAGGATACCAGAGAGAAGGCTAATCGCAAGTGGAACAAAAAGTTATCCGAGCTAGAAGAAAGCCTAAGGGATACCAAAACAAAAATAGAAGACATTGCATCTCAAAGCCCCTCGCATGCTGAAGCTCCATCCACTTCGCCTCATTCCACCCCACCACCCATTGTAAATAACCCACAACCAGGGTCTGTTCTTGCAGATCCAACCCCAGAAGGTTTGGACATGATGTTCAAGGCCTACCAGGCTCGTCTTCAAGAAGGGCCAACAGCTGCAAACCTAGACAAGAGTTACCCTAGAGCAGATTTAGAGATTGAACGGATGAAAATGTGCATGAAAATGGTAGAACAAGCTCAAGCTATACTTGAGACTAGCCAAAAGTTCAATCAGACAAACTCTGTCAAACCGGATTTGCATTTCCAAGGTTTACTAGAAAGATTAGAGCAGTTGGTAAACAAACCACAAGTTTCTTTACCTCCACAGGCTCAACCAGTTATTGGAAGAGGAAGCTCACCACCAATGGGAGCTTATGTTCCTAATTCTACGGATGCTGGAATACCTCCTTCAATTCAACAATACTCTCAAGAGTTCTTGCGGGAAATACAGGAAGAGAAATGGGCCAAGGAGAAGGGTTATTCCCCTCCTATTCCTGAGATTGATGATCTTCATGATCAATTTCCCCAAGACATTCCGTCTATCTATGGAGACCAAGCAGAGCAACAAGAAGATGAAAGATTAGATTTTGAATCTAATTCTTTACAAGAATTGCCTCATTACACAGGCCCATGGGAATCTGAATCTCTCCAGATCAGAGCTCCCACAATATTGGTAAGAAATGAAGACTCAGTGATTCCAAGAAACACTGATGTTGTGAAGAACACTAAGGTTCAATGTCATCTCACTGTAGGGGAGCTGCTCAAGGCAAAACCGGAGCTATGGAATCATGTGAAGGATCAGGTTCCAGAACTTGAATCCAATATGCCAAAAGTAGGCTCTAAGCAAAAAGTTCCAGAGATACCTATCGACAAGATAGGAGATATGAGCGAAGGTGAAGAAGGTAACACTTATCTTCCAATCACCTATCAAGGTTACACAACCAAAGCAATCGTAGATTCAGGTGCTGGTGTTGCTATTGCGACCACCTCCCTGTGGAAGCAATGGGGCAAACCCACATTAAGACCAACAAGAATGAAGCTTCAAATGGCAGATGGTCATTTTGAAAGACCTCTAGGATTGCTTGAAGGGATAACTCTAACCACATGTGGTGTAGAGTTTGAACATACATTTGCTATATGTGACTTTGAGAAAAATAATGTCTACGAGATGATACTAGGAAGACCCTTCCTACGACAATTGCAAATAGTACAGGATTGGGGAACCAACTCCTTGTACTTACAGCACTTAGGGGTCACAACCAAGGTCAATTTGAAGGATTACACCTTCAGAGATGTACCACCCCTACAGTGGAATCCTATCCACAAAGCAAAAGAAGATTCTATCTCCGTGCATTCTGGAAGTTCACCTGATCCATCCTGGCTGCATGAAGATACTCACTTGTGGATGTGCAAGGTCGCAGAGGAAGAGGAAAAGCGCCTAAAAGCGAGAGAAGAAGGAACTCCCCCAGGAGATAGACCAATAAAAGACCCAGCCTATACACCGATGATATTTCCAGATGAGGAATTTGAGCCTCATGGTTGGGCAGAAATCTTAGCTACCATGGACATAGCAGTCAATGAAGAACAATGGACACCTCACTGTGATGAGGAGGGTTATGATATTTCCGTATTCATGTGTCAGCCCCTGTTGGAAGAGTGTGATCCTAGTGAGTTCATAGAAGAAGAAGAGAATGACGATGATCTAGAATCCATTGTGATGGATACTTACTTTGACTCAGAGGAACACTATTTAGAAGACATAGGAGTGATAACCCAAAAAGAAGAAGAACCCCTCACGAGTATTAAAACGATAAATTCAAAGGAAGGAAGTGAAGGAGGTCAAAAGAAAAAGAAAAGAAAAGCAGTAAAACGAGAAGAAGAAGAATCGTTGTTTGAAGTACCAGAAAATTTCAAGAAATATGAAGTGGAAGACCGAAAAATTTTGGTACGAATGCCTAAGAGAGAGGCCATTATAGGAGAAGCATATGACAATAAAGAAAAGACCAAAAAAATTGTAGTGACCATTGAAGGGAGCGAAGAGCGATGTACGTACATAGGAGACGACCTAAGTGCAAAAGAAGAAGTAGAGCTTGTAGCTCTATTAAGGGAATATAGGGATGTGTTCGCATGGCACTATAGAGACTTGAAAGGAGTAGATCCAAAGATTTGCTCTCATACGATTCCGATGACCGCTGATGCCAAGCCCACTAAACAAAAGCCCTACACATATAATGACAATTATGCAGCCAAAATAAAGGAGGAAATTGACAGGCTGATTGAAGCTGGATTCATCTATGAGATTGAGCACACTGAATGGGTGTCCCCCATTGTGGTGGTGCCCAAGAAGAATGGGAAATTGCGAGTGTGCATTAACCTTAAAAAAGTTAATGCCGCAACGATCAGAGATAGTTATCCACTTCCAATCACCGAACATCTATTGGAGCGTGTTGCAGGCAAGGAAGTTTATAGCTTCCTTGATGGATTTTCAGGTTACAACCAAGTAGCTATTGCCCCCGAAGATCAACACAAAACGGCCTTTGCCACAGAATGGGGAATCTTTGCATTTCGCGTGATGCCATTTGGGCTCACCAATGCACCTGCAACATTCCAAAGGCTCATGTGTCATGTCTTCAAAGAGTTCCTACGAAAGAGCTTAGAAGTATATGTGGATGATTTATGTGCGCATTCCCAACAGAGAAGTTACCACATCCCTGAGCTCAGACAAATCTTCAACAAGTGTAGAGATTATCGAGTTTGTCTGAACCCAGAGAAGTGTGTGTTCATGGTACGACAAGGTAAAATCTTAGGTCACATTGTTTCTAAGAATGGAATTTCAACAGATGAAGACAAGGTAAGAGCGATAGCAGAGTTGCCAAGACCAAGAAATGTTAAAGAGGTACAGGCCTTTATGGGCCATTGTGGATATTACCGTAGGTTTATCCACATGTATGCCATCATAGCTAAACCTCTTTACGGGTTGCTAACAAATTTTGAGTGGAACGAGGAATGCGAGAATTCCTTCAACGAGCTGAAAAGACGTTTGTGCACAGCACCAATATTGACTACTCCGGATTGGAGCAAACCCTTTCATGTCCATGTAGATGCCTCCAATCATGCAATAGGATGTGTGCTAGCACAACCCACAGGTGAAGGAAACCTAGATTTGCCGATAGCATATGCTAGTAGGCAATTAAATGCAGCAGAACGAAATTATACCACAACGGAGAGAGAAGGTTTAGGTATGGTATATGCTGTGAAGAAGTTTAGACACTATCTATTGGCCAACAAGTTCAAGTTTTTCACTGATCATCAAGCTTTACTATATTTGGTCAATAAACCTTGCAATACAGGCCGCTTAGTAAGATGGTTCCTCTTACTAATGGAATACGACTTTGAAGTTGTGTCAGGAAAGGTAGAACCCATCTTAGGGCAGACCATCTTTCTCGTATCACTTCAGGAGAGCCACCGCAAGGAGTGTCTGATGAATTGCCCGATGCTTATCTGTTCAATTTGGAAGTTGTTCCTAAATGGGCAAATAAGTTGGTGCCAGTCCTAACCTTCGGACCTGCAAATAAAAATGTGAAAACAAGCAAAGAAGAAATTGTAAAATCACAAAAGTATCAAATATTGGCCGGAAGTATGTACAAGCAAGATCCAGAGGGTGTACTAGCTTGTTGTGTTGAGGACGACGAACATACTAGTTGGTTGCAACAAGCCCATGAGGGACTGCTAGGAAATCATTACTCTAAACAACGAACATTGCAGAATTTAAAACGTTTAGGAGTGTATTGGCCTAGCATGGACAAAGAAATACAGGAGTGGATCCAAAATTGTCCAGTGTGCCAGAAGAGACCCCCAGTGGAGCATGCCACTCTTTATCATGTGTCATTAACCCCAGATTGGAGTGCTCCATTGGTTGAGTTCATGAGATCGAGAACATTACCCAATCAGGCTAGTCTTGCAAGAAAACGGAGCATGGAGCAAGAGGCTCAAGACTATGCCTTGATAGGAGACAACCTATATCGAAGAGGCAAGGATGGTTACCTAAGACTGTGCGTTCATGAATCAGACTATTTGAAAGTCTTAGAAACTGCACACAGCGGTGCTGCAGGTGGACACTTTGGGCCTGACAGAGTAATTAAGACCATTTTATTCTCAGGACTTTGGTGGCCCACTCTTCATATAGATGCACATACTTATGTGAAGAAATGTGACACATGCCAACGTGCCCAATATCCGATAAGAAAAGACGAGATGCCTTTAAGGCCAATGATGGGAGGACGTGCATTTTCAAAGTGGGGTATAGACTTTGTTGGTCCTATTAACCCCCCAGCTAGAAACTCCCATGCAGAATACATTATTGTAGCCACAGATTACCTTACAAAGTGGGTGGAAGTAAAAGCCACGACAAAGAATGATGCTCAAACGACGGCTAAGTTCTTATTCGAAAATGTGTTCACTAGATATGGGTTACCAATAGAGTTGGTTAGTGATAGAGGTACGCACTTCTTGAATGAGGTCATTGAAAATCTCCTTCAAGAATTCATGGTGATACACAAGAAGTCTGCACCTTATCACCCACAAGCCAACGGACAGGCCGAGAGCACGAATAAGATCCTATGTAACGTATTGACGAAACTTGTAAATAATAAACGCTCTGATTGGGACAAACAGCTTCATCATGCTGTTTGGGCATACCGAGTTGCCTACAAAACGGTACTCAATGCTACCCCATTTCAGATGGTCTTTGGACAGAATGCCGTGCTACCATTGGACTTCCTAATCCCAGCCTTGAAGGTAGCACAAGAGCATGAGTGGAATGGACATGAGTTGTCTTCCAGGATCTTTGATCTAGAACGCTTAGGTGAGACGAGGCTACGCGCAGCAGCAGGCATTTATGCTGCAAAGAAAAGGCAAAAGGCATACTTTGATGCCCATGTAAAGGACAAAGGATTGAAGGAAGGTGATCTAGTGCTGGTTTACACGTTAAAGCAACATGCCCGCAAATTGGAGAAACGAGGATATGGACCCATGATCATTAATAGACTCTCCACTAGCGGTGCAGTGCAATTGGCCACTTTAGAAGGTGATATCCTACCAAACTATATTAGTGGATGCCGAGTCAAGTTATATCAGGAACCTCTTACAGAGGAAATGCTCACGAGACTCAACACTGCTAAGAAGCGAAAAGAAGAGGAGTTAAGGGTTAGAGAAGAAGCACAAGCAGAGGCAAGAGAGCGCATCAGAAGAAATAAGCTACGGCGGCTAGGCCTAGATGTCAACACAAAAGCTCCCAAATATCACATGGACATGTGCCAAAAATCAGGCATAATTACTTCTCACATAATTGATCGACGGCCCTTTGTGACTATAGAGGTAGGACAAGGAAAGAGTGTAAGGACTGTGAGAGCATTGGTTGACTCAGGAGCAGCAACTAGTGCAGTTAGACTTTCATACTGCCAAGACCTGCATTTGGACATCAAGCCCATAGAAGCCTATCTCATAGGATTAGGAGGCGTGGAAACACCCTGTTTGGGCGAGGTGGAACTTCCCATCTACCTTCAAGATGTTCCAATAAAAGTCAAAATGCTAGTGTGTCATGATGAGGACCTCACAGAGCCACTTGTCTTGGGTCAAGATTGGATTTACGACCATGCTGTCAACTTGAACCTAAGAAGTCAACTTCTTCAAGTGTGGGTATATAATCAATGCATTACATTAGAGTTGGAGAATTGCATGCCCACTGAAACTGACACCACACACTCTCTTTGTTCCTCTAAGGCTAATCTTCTCGAACAAGATGTTGTAGATGTCAAAAGCTCTATGATCCAAACGGACGCAATCATGGAAGGACAGCCGCAAAGGCATGATGAACCTTCTTCTTGTTTTTTAAAGAGCAAAGCATCCACAGGAGCTCAACCTCAGAAGCAAGCAAGACAGTGCAAGACAGCCAGTCTATCAAATAGACAACGAGCCCTCAAGAAGAAGGAAGTGTTGGGCATGACACAGATCTGGGTAAAGAAAGGCGTACAACCATCGATGCTGCCTCAAGGACTCCCACCCAACCAGATCGACCATGACTACAGAAGGACCAAGCACCTACGACAGGGTCAAGCACGAAGAATCCATCAAATTTGGGTACCGAAGCTATCAATGAAGGCCGACCACAATCAGGTACAAATTTGGGTACCTAAAAAATTAGCTACAGCTCAACACGGGCGATTACAGATGTGGGTACCCAAGAAGCTCTTACACGTACAAAGGCCTATGCTCCCCACCATGCAAAAGGTCTCAACAAAGAAGCCAAGGAAAACAAAGGGTAAGAACAGAGCACAAAGACCAAAAGAAGATACACTTAACCCTTCTACAAAAATAAGCAGGCACTCACCCAGGATATGGGTTTGGAAGCCAAAAGCACAAGCAACATCCACAGAACCAAGGGGTCAACCACATTGGATACCAAAGTTTGGACAACATCCACAGAAGAACTGGCCTGAGGTGATCTCTACAGGGCCAAATACTATTCGGAAATGGGTTCCCATTAGGAGGATTACATCATTTCGAAATCCAATCGACACCTCCAAACAAAGAATTCATCAAGTATACAAGTAACATCAAAAGCCTCGACCAGCAGCAACCATGTGCCTTTGGCATAACCAAGTCGTTTGCACCATTCAGGTCATGCATTTCCAAAGTATGCATCAATATAGGGCCACCTTACATGGCCGTGCATAGACACAATTGAGAAATCCCAGGCACATGAGACACAATTTTCACATGAAAAATATGTTATTGATACTAACTTCTTTCTTCTTGTTTGATGCCATCGTGCTCCAAAAAAAAAAAAAAAAAAAAAAAAAAAAAAAACTATGTGCTTGAAAGTGCTCATCAGCGAACTTCCAGCAAGGACATCCCTCAACAAAAAGGACAAGCCGACGGTCAAACATCATGAGGGAACCACAACACGAAGAGATGAAGATCAACGGACCCGTCACCATGGTAAGACGTGTATGTTTCAACAACACTATAACCATGATAGATTAGGAAACCTCTTCGTCAGCATACCCTTGAGCACTTAGCTCAAGACCCAATCTCTTGCACCATACTTCTTGCCATGCATTATCCAAGTACGCATACGTAGGGCCACATTACAAGGCCATGCACAAGGCACATAATTTGTTCAACCCATGCACTAATGCACTTAACCATCATCCATTATGGGTTACAAGTACTTGGCACGCAAACTATGAAAGCCATCTTTGGAAGAATCAGAGGACATCACGGTGACCACTACAAGAACAAGGGAGCCATCCACCACCGAGAGTTGCTCACAATCAACATTGACCACATCCTTTGAGCAGCTAGCAGTTTTGGAAAACTCACAAATGCACCACCCAGATGGAATACAAGGCAGAAGCACGTACAAAGGGACTACAAACTGCAAGAGATAACAGTGGCAAAGTGAAGAACCAGACAAACGACCAGAATACATTGGGAAGAGGGATCGCCCCTGTTGGACGCAAAGGACGCTACCTCTCAACGTACTACATGGAACGACCACTACAACAAGGGTCTGTCAGGGACGACAGACTCAAGAGGGGGGGGAGTGTTGAAGCTTAAGGTCAAGGACAAAGCATGGAAGCACACCAAGGAAGTGGACACACAAGAAGAAGGAGCAAGTAGGGAGCTCCAAGAAGCACATGTCAAATTTTCAAAAGAAATCCCTACAAAAATAGTGATTTTTATCACTAAAAACCATTGTAAATACCATTTTTCATTTTTGTAACTCCATTTTGTCCAAGCCGAGGAGTCCTCGAGCTTGAGGAGTATTAGATCTACCATCCTACCAATTTTCATGATTTTTAGACTCCGTTTGAGCCCCCAAATAAGCCCTGGAACCTATTTCTTAACTAGGCCGGACACTAGGTCTGGACAGGGCCAAAACCACTCAAAAACTATAAAAAGGGCTGGAGAGCTCATTTTTGGGGTTAGCTTGTTGTAGATTTCAGTTTTGTAAGAGAGCTCTTTGGTAATCGAAGCTTTCCATTGTTCCACTCTTTGCTCTTACCTTGTGTGCGTGTGTGTGTGTGTATGTGTGTGCATGCTTGTGTGCTTTCACTCACGCACTTGTGCCATCACTTGCTCGCGGTCTTCATACCGGTCCTCACGTCTCCACGGATTGACATTTATGAGGTGTATCTCCTCACGTTGGTACTCACCATTGTGCTAGAGTGACAATAGGTCATGACACTCAGATGTGAATGGGTTGTATCAATGCAGGGGGTTCTGTAGGAGACTCTTCTAGAGAGGGTTGAGGTGACGGGGACTCTAGAACTTGTAGGCATAGGATAGATCCTCGCATGCACTTGCCTGCTCGTCCCTTGCTAGATTTTTTGGCTTTCTTGGCAGTTCCTTTGAACGCTTTCAATTCTTCACTTGTCATGCACGCTCTATAGGCAAGTCATATGCCAAACACATATACACAATTCTCGTGAGAGCACAACATCCATGGATGATTTTTTTCCTTTCCCATCTGTGCTGCGCTAAATACAACTAATCAATAATCTAACTTGCAAGATCAACTGTTTGTGGCCTCATACATGATAAATACAATCCGAACCAAAACAATCTTGAGCTAGGAATGCAAAGTGTTGCATACATATACGTAATGGCTTAGATAGCTCAAGTGTGATGGCCTAAATTTCTTCCCATTTGGTAACATCACCATGCTTCATCGGCTCTGGAATCAGCCTTTCTCGCTCTGTCGGTGTGTGAGTTCCATGGATCTTAATTACAGCTCGAACCAAATCCTTTGAAAGATAGAAATTCTTGAATGGGGGGTCATTTACTAAAGATGGCAAAATAAAAGTGCTCGGCAAGTCGTTGTTCTCGGAGGCGGTCAGAGTGGTCACTAGGTAGTAGCATCTATAAAAATCTGGTTTGGGTAGTGATCACTGAAGTATTCCGTAAAACCTGCTCTAGCCCAATCATGCTTTAAATCTTCCATATTCTGGAGCGCTTCAAATTCTCTAGAGAAGAACTTATACTTGCCCCACTTACTGCTATCAAAAGTCAAATTGGCATCAAAAATAAAATCTGCATCTGCCAAAGGTCTTGCTAAACCGTGGAACCAATGAGAACTACGATGAAATTTTTCGGTATATCCCCTAGGAGGATCATCCATCGGCATAGGTCCTAGGAATCCTTTAAATTTGGGTGTTTGAGCTCTGGGATGCGACTCAGCTAGTAATTCGCCAAAATTGATCACCGGTACATTGGAGCTAGCTTTAGATGGTCCTTCTATCTGCATGATGAATGATGCAAATGTGGAGAAGATATGATACAAAAGATTAGCACATTAGTATGGAAATTAATCATGATTCCAATAAAGTGTGACCACAATCCCTTTCCATAGCCGATGTGTAACCCGTGTAGCCATATAGTGAGGTGGTTTATGAAATGATTTTTTTCAAAACTAATGCAGGTCTCTAGACACCTACATGCTTGAGATAGTGCATACATTACTTGATGAGATTTTTATTATAAGTGATGTTGGGTTATGGTGTGTGGATTTGTACAAAGTTCAGGTGTGAGTGAATTATTACAAGGGAGTTGGTTATTCAGGATGGGAGTAATGTTAGACAATCGTACATGAGGAGACATCTGGATACGTTTCGGTATCCATTTCCTAAGAGTTGTTGAGTGGGTGGTATGTTTCTGTTGAGGGACAAAAGATGATATTGGATGCGGTGGTGTTGAGGGGTGAAGTGATTTCTGAGGGGTATATATTACATGACTTGAGTGTTGAGCTATAATACACTGTTTGGGTATCCAAATCTTCATGGGTGTGGGTCGATTTGTAAGGTACTTCTTGGCGATCCAAATCTATCGACTACTCGTACTTGTAGAAGAAGATCGAGGAGATGTTGAATACTGCCTCTGATTCTGTTGAAACTTCGTCTTATCCTTGTCTGCATTGTTGAAATATGTTGGTGCTTTCTGTCCTTTCGACACCCATAGTTGCCTTGTGCCACTTGTTCTGTGATGCGGATACTGCTTTCCTTCTTGTGTTGTCTAAGATGGTCATTGGTTTGGGTTCCTTCGTTGTGGTTGACTCCTTCGTGGTTGAGGTTGAGAGGTCGGATGGACACTCTGCTTTGGAAAAGAAGGGAGGTCCAACACTTGCAAAACTTGCCCATTAGGAAGTGCTTCGTTTTGTACCGTAAATCTAGGCAAGTCCGCAATAAGTGTGGAAAGATGGGCACTGCAGGGTGTTGTGCCCATGTGGCTACTGATGCAGTCCACCTGGCCGCCGATGTAACCCACCTGACGCATTTGTTGGGTGGTGACACCTTCTTATTTGCAGGAAGACCAAGGGAAAATATGTTGATGTTCTTCTGAATAACAATTGTCCATCGCAAAGCCCGCGTGGGTTGGGGTAGATGTATCGTGACTTATCTGGCCAAAGATCTTTCGGTCCTCCTTTGCATGCTTTTCATATGGTCTAGGGTTAAATACCTCAGGTGGAGTGTTGTTAGCGAAGTCAAGCGGTATCACTCGCTGCTGATCTAAGGTTCCAATATGCAAGGAGCCTTGTCTAAGATTTAGATCCACTGAGTGATTGTATAGCCAATCTTGGCCAAGGATTAGGGGTTCTATCAGGTCCTCGTCATGGCACACTAGTAGCTTCGCTGTCATGGTCATATCGTGTATGAGGATAGGAAGGTTCACCTCACCCATGAAAGGGGTTTCCATGCCTCCTAGCCCTATGAGGTATGCCTCAATTGGCTGCATTTCTATTCCTGAGTCCTTATAGTGGGACCATCTAATCACACTAGTTGCAACACCTCAATCAATTAAAACCCTGAGCTCTTGGCAAGGGTTGCCGTGCTTTAGCGTGACTGTAATGAATGGTCTCCTATCCACTATGCTAGGATGAGTACTTGACTTTGCTTGACGCATGACCATGGGGTATCCGGGTGTTGTTTCCAGATGGTTATAATGTTCTCTCCCTAGTCCTTGTCTTCTTAGCTTCATGTGCTTAATGCATTCTATAGCTTTTGCCTGAGCTTTAGCTCGTATTCTATTTTCTTCCTCCTTACGCTTCTTTGCCAAGAGTCGTCTAAGCATATCCTTAGTAAGAGGTTCCTGATATAACTTGACTCTACAACCACTAATGTAATTAGGCATTATGTCTCCTTCTAGGGTAGCTAATTGTACTACTCCACTTGTCGAGAGTCTGTTAATGATCATAGGTCCATAACCTCGCTTTTCTAATTTCCGTGCATGTTGTTTCAGCATATACACTAGGACTAAATCTCCTTCTTTTATGCCTTTATCTTTCACATGTGCATCAAAATATGCTTTCTGTCGTTTCTTCGCTGCATATATACCTACTGTTGCTTAGCGTGGTTTCTCATAATCGTTCCAAGTCCATTATTCTTGCTGATAATTCATGGCCGTTCCACTGATGTTCTTGTGCAACCTTAAGGGTCGGTATCAAGAAGTCCAAAGGAAGCACAACATTCTAACCAAAAACCATCTGAAAGGGAGTTGCATTGAGTACGGTCTTGTAGGCCACTCGATATGCCCAAACAGCGTGATGTAACTGTTTGTCCCAGTCTGAACATTTGTTGTTCACGAGTTTCGTCAGTACGTTACAAAGGATCTTATTAGTGCTTTCGGCTTGACCATTGGCCTGAGGATGATATGGTGCGGATTTCTTGTGAATCACCATAAAATCCTATAACAAATATTCAACGGCTTGGTTTAGAAAGTGAGTTCCTTGATCGCTCACTAACTCTATAGGCAGTCCATATCTTGTAAAGACATTTTCAAATAAGAATTTTGCGGTCATGTGTGCATCATTCTTTTTTGTGGCCTTGGCCTCTACCCATTTGGTAAGATAATTTGTCGCAACAATATTGTATTCAGCATGTGTACCTTTTGCAGGGGGGTTAATGGGTCCTACAAAGTTTATACCCCAGTTAGAAAATGCATGTCCTCCCATCATGGGTTTTAATGGCATTTCATCTTTGCGAGTAGGAAATTGAGTTATCTGGCACACATCACATCTCTTAACATAGGTATGTGCATCCATGTGAAGAGCGGGCCACCATAATCTTGCAAAGAGGATGGCTTTTATTATCTTGTCGGGGCCAAAATGACCTCCTGCAACACCTTGGTGTGCAGTCTCTAGTACGCTCAAATAATCACTTTCATGAACACATTTTCTTAAGTATCCGTCTCGTCCTCGTTTGTATAAATTGTCACCAATAAGTGAGTAGTCTTGAGCTTCCTGCTCTAGACTTCGTTGTCGTGCTAAGGTCATTCCTTGATGGAATGTTTTCGTCCTCAAGTACATCACTAATGGTTCACTCCATTCTGGTGTGAGAGACATGTGATATAACATAGCATGTTCTACCAGTGGTTTTTCACAACAGACAGGCATTCTTTACACAACTTGTAGACGTCTACTTCCATAGAAGGCCAATATACTCCTAGTCTATGCAGAGTCTGCAGTGTATGATGTTTTGAATGATGTTTCTTTAATGCACCTACATGTGCTAATTGCAACCAATTTGCATGTTCTGATTCATCTACACAACAAGCAAGAATCTTTTGATTATCCTATTTATATATACTTCCTGTTATTATTTGATATCTCTGAGACTTGGTAATCTCTTCTTCCTTGATCCTTATCCTAGGATTTTTGGGTCCATATGGGAGAATAGGGACAATAGGCTTAGCCCATTCTGGTACTATCTCAAGGTTAAACAAGTATGCATCGTGTAATTCATCTGGTATGCCTTGAGGGGCTTCTCGTGTGGTCAATCTTGAAAGGTGGTCAGCTCTAAGATGTGTCTTTCCTTTCCTCACTACTACTTCAAATTCATACTCCATGAGTAATAGAAACCAACATATCAACCGTCCTGTATTACAAGGCTTATTGACTAAGTACGATAATCCTTGATGATCCGTAAAGAACTTGAACTTCTTTGCCAACAAATAATGCCTGAATTTCTTTACTACGTAGACCATTCCTAATCCATCTCATTCCATAGTGGTGTAATTTCTTTCTACTGCATTCAACTTTCTACTCGCATAAGCTATGGGGAGATCTATATTACCTTCATTCGTGGGTTGTGCTAACACACATCCTATGGCATAGTTGGATGCATCCACATGTACATGGAATGGCTTACTCCAATCTGGGGTTGTCAATATAGGTGCTGAGCACAAACGTCGTTTAAGTTCATTGAATGAATCCTCACACTCATCTGTCCAATCAAACTTCGTCAAAAGAGAGTACAGAGACTTGGCTATGATTGCAAACATATGTATGAATCGTCTGTAATAACCACAATGGCCCATAAATGCCTGTACCTCTTTTCCGTTATTTGATCTAGGTAGATCGGCAATTACTTTCACTTTTTACTCATCCATAGCGATCCCATTCTTTGACACAATGTGTCCTAGAATTTTGCCTTGTCTGACCATGAAAACGCACTTTTCTAGGTTTAGACAAACCTGATATTCTCGACATTTGTCAAATACTTGCCTTAATCCTGGGATATGAGTCTGCCTCATATTCGAATGTGCACATATTTCATCAACATAAACTTCCAAATTCTTGCATAAGAATTCCTTAAAAACGTGACACATGAGTCCTTGGAAAGTGGCGGGTGCATTTGTGAGCCCAAAAGGCATCATGCGAAATGCAAATATGCCCCATTCTATGGCAAAAGCCGTCTTGTGTTGATCTTCCAGAGCAATGGCTACTTGATTATAGCCTGAGAAACCATCAAGAAAGCTGTAAACTTCCTTGCCCACAACTCTTTACAATAAATGTTCGGTGATAGGAAGAGGATAACTATCTCTAATCGTGGCGGCATTTACTTTTTTAAGATTAATACACACACGCAATTTTCCATTCTTCTTGGGCACGAACACAATAGGGGATACCCATTCGACACGCTCAATTTCGTAAATGAATCCTACTTCTGTCAAACGATCTATTTCTTCTTTAATTTTCACAACATAGTTATCATTGTACGTGTACGATTTCTCTTTCGTAGGTTTTGCATTTGGAGTCATAGGGATTCTATGGGAGCATATATCTGGGTCTACTCCTTTCAAGTCTTTGTAACTTCAAGTGAACACATCTCTGTATTCCCGCAATAGGGCAATTAACTCTTCTTCTTCTTCATTCGTCAAATCATGCCCAATATATGTACATTTTTCTTCTTCTCCTTCTATGGTGACTATGCTTTTCTTGGTTTTCTCTCCATTATCATATACTTCTCCAACATCAGCTTTTCTTTTAGGCCTTCATACCATTATTCGTCTATCTTCTATTTCATACTTCTTGAAGTTCTCTGGTACTTCCATGAGTGGTTCTTCTTCTGCTTCTGTCTTAGGTGATTTCTTTCTCTTCTTTTGCTTACTTTTTGTATCTCTCGTGGATAGCTCAAGTTGTTCCATTCGGCTTTCCTTTTCTTCTTCAGGGTTTTTGGCTTCTACAAAATAGAGATATTCCTCTTCTATGGAACAAAAG
The DNA here is from genome assembly GCA_020310875.1 of Ceratopteris richardii. Lineage (NCBI taxonomy): Eukaryota > Viridiplantae > Streptophyta > Polypodiopsida > Polypodiales > Pteridaceae > Ceratopteris > Ceratopteris richardii. The sequence continues at coordinate 141,066,803 of CM035407.1, forward strand.
GGTTCCATGATGGTAGATTCTAGGTCCTTGTCATCACTCTCATCTGGTTTCGGGATCACTTCTGTGCATTCTTCTAGGATAAAGTCTTCCTCAATAGGTTCAATCATGAAAATGGAAATGTCATACCCATCTTCATCGCAATGAGGGGTCCATTGTTCTTCATTCACTGCTATGTCCATCGTAGCTAAGATTTCTACCCAACCGTGAGGCTCGAATTCCTCATATGGAAATACTACAGGTGCGTAAGCTAGGTCTTGAACTTGAAGGGTTCGCGGATGTTGTTTTGAACCTAAGGTCCTGGCTTCTAATCGTTCTTCCTCTTGTTTTGCCACTTTACACATCCATAGATGAGTATCCTCATGCAACCATGATGGGTCTGATTCCAATGAGTGTACCGATTCTGTTTCTCCTTGTGTCTTATGGATGGTATTCCATTGTATTGGGGGTACGTCTTGATGAGAATAGTATTTAAGATTGACTTTAGTAGTCACTCATAAATGTTGCAAGTACAAAGAATTAGTTCCCCAATCTTGTACGATTTGCAACTTACGCATGAATGATCGTCCTAAAATCATCTTGTAAGCATGATTTTTCCCAAAATCACAAATGGCAAAAGTATGCTCGAACTCCATACGACAAGTGGTGAGAGATATAACTTCTAGTAAGCCTAATGATTTTTCTATATGTGCGTCAGCCATTTGTAGCTTCATCCTGGTAGGTCTTAGTGCTGGCTTACCCCAACGTTTCCATAAACCGGTGGTAGCGATGGCTACTCTGGCTCTTGAATCTAAGATGGCTTTGGTGGTGTAGCCCTGATGGGTTATTGGAAGATAAGTGTTACCTTTCTCTCCTTCGCTTACATCTCCGATTCTTTCTACTGGTATCTCTGGTACCTTCTTGTGTGATCCCATCTGTGTGGGAGCAGTAGCAAGCTCAGGGAATATATTTGCTACATGCTTCCACAATTCTAGTTTAACTTGCAACAACTCCTCTAGAGTGAGGTGGCATTGTACTTTGGTGTTCTTGATCACTTCCATGTTTCTAGGAATCATTGATTCTTCATTCCTCACTATTATCGTGGGTGCTCTCATACTAATAGACTTGGCTTCCCAAGGTCTTGTGAACTGAGGTAATTCTTGCAAAGAATTGGATTCAAAACTTGTGTGTTCACTCAGTTGCTCTTCCTCTACTTCATCGTAAATAGAGGGAATGTCTTGTGAAAATTGCTCTTGCAAGTCATCCATTTCTTGAATAGGAGGATGGGTTCCTTGTTACTTTCTCCACTTCTCTTCTTGTATTTCTTTTAGAAATTCATGTGAATACTTATGTATGGAAGACAGGTTGTCTTCACCCTCTGTATTAGGTACTTGAGATAGGGATGGTGCATTCTTTTCTTGTCTCCAAAATATTAGGGTTCCTATGCAAATTCTTTTTCTCCTTGCTATCACTCAAGTATTCTAGCCTCTCAAGTAGTCCTTGAAAGTGTAATTCACGTTTTGCCATGTTGTTCCAATTAAGATATCGCGAGGCTTCGAACATAGTTTGTGCTAATTCTACCATCTTCATACAAAGTTTAGTCCTCTCAATTTCTAAGTCTGCTCAAGGGTAGTTCTTACTCCTTTCGGCTATCTGGGGTCCTTCCTTTAATCTAGCCTGATATGCACGAAACATCATGTCTAGGTTTTCTGGTATGGGTTTCGCTAACAGTGATCCTGATTTCTGAGCTAGATTCTCCTGATTAGGTTCTTGAGAAGTCAATTCTAGGATTTTGGCTCTCGATTCCTTCAAACTTCCTTCCAACTCAGTTATCTTTTTACTCCACTTTCTCTTAATTCTTTCTCTTGAATCTTTCCATGATTTTGTGTTTTTCTTACTAGACTCTCCAACTTCACTAGTTTCAGCTATTTTCTCAGGATTAAGCTGTTGATTTTGTAAGAGCGCCTAGGATCTTGTTATAGCTTGGATAGGCATGTATGTAGGGTTGGATCCATCTGCATTGTGCACAATACCTATCATGTTGATCGGTATCACTTTTGAAGCATTTGTAGGGTTCTTGGGGCAATCTTCTATGATATGCTCTTTACCACAATCAACACAAAAGCCTTGTATGTTATAGTATTGTGATTGTCCTATTATAGGAGGATGTGGACAATTCTTTATGAAATGATCTCCTTGGCACCTAAAGCATGGTCCTCTAGGGCCTTGTGGTCTTTGCTGTCTTAACTGGGGTCGTGGATTAGGGTTTGTGTACATCACGTTAGCATAGTCGGGCTCCCAAATGGGTTCCAATGGTGGACTATCATATTGATATGTTTCCACATGTTCTGGTGACTCGGTATAATATGCGGGTGGACTATCTACATGAGTAGAGTCAAAACTATTGGAGTTAGGGTCACTCTCTGTGATCAGGGGTGAAGAAAGCACTAAAGCCCTACTGAGATTCTCTTCTGCATCAGCGTATTTGACTGAGATGACATTAGCTGGTTGGGGTGGCTGCTGAGCTAAAATAGGTTGAGGTCTCTATTGATTCTGATAAGGATAGTTTTGAGGAGGCCTATAGTAATGAGTATGAGCATCATATTGACCTTGATATCTACCTGGTTGCGGGTAGTACTGTCATACTACTTGTTTGTTGTAAGGGCAGTCCTGAGCCGTATGATTCGTGTATCATCTTTCAATTGTACAGTATTGGCCACTAAGGTTTGCTTGTGGTTGTGTTACATTGGGACACACATTCGCCATATGATCACCACCACATGTGTCACAACGCTTGTTTGTTGTTAACCTAGGCGTCTGTTTACTAGAAACTCCTAGTTTTTGGGACACTTTTTTTGCGAGGTCCTCTATCGAGCTAGACAATTTTGAGGATGCTAGAGATGAAACAATCTAAGTCATTATAGACCTTTGAGAGTTCCAACTTGTCTCCAAGGTTGTCCTCAATGTCTATACAAATTGTAGCTCAGTGATGAGTAGCACCTCCTTTAATGTCAATTCGGGAAGACGTGAGGATGGTATGAAGACCTCGAACAAGTGATGGCACAAATGTGTGAGAAGCACACTAACATGCACACTGTTAAACTGCGAGACCAAACGGCCAATGTTAAGGCCAGTGTTGAATTAATGCGTTGTTCTAACTGTTAGAACGTGTCTACTCGAGTCGTGGGTTCTTGGGAGTGGTAGGGGTTTGTTAGACAGAGGCCCTTTACTTAGTCCCCAAATGCAACCACCTCGGATATAGAGAGTTACTGAAACTTTGGTAAGATTTTGTTATACGCCGACCTTCACTGTTCACGTCTTAGCTCAACCCTCACGTAATGAATACACTAAAACACTACATTGATCATCTTACCACAGATGCCAGAGACATAAACTAAGGGTTCAATCTTTACCAGATAAGTACCATAATCCGCTCAATATCCGAAACATAGAGAACTAACTAGTCAATTACACCGCACTAAAGACTTAATATGCGATTCAGGATTTCTTTCTGCAACATTAATCCTTACCGTCTGATGACCGATTACGACACTGAAGACAATGCTATACTTTGCAGTATTATTGCATTATCACAACTTCTATGGTCCTTACTCAACACTTGGTAGAACATTCCACGAAATAACACTAACCCAGTCGCGCTCTTGATACACGATTGCAACAAGGACTTACAGACGATTCACTTCTGACTACAGTTCGATGAGTTACTATATGATGAATGACACTCACAACTATATCGAAGATCCAGAAACAACAGACACAGACAATAGATAGAAACCAACAGATCATAGATTACTCAGAAAACTCAGAAGTTACAAATGAAGTTACAGTAATCGCTCAGATAATCACCCAGACGAACAGTCTGGTGATTCCACAACTCGTCGTCTCCGACTCTCTCTCTGTCTCTCTAAGCATTGCTTTATATAAGAAATTCTAACTGTTGTGTAACTACTTTTTGCGCGTGCGAACCCAAGATTCGGTTTTACATGTCCCCATCCGGCGGCCGACTAACACTGGCACACACGGTGGACTCGAACCCGCAGGTTGTACAAAATTATTGTTCTTCTATTATTCCTTCTAAATACATATTCCTAGCTGATCGGAAAGTACGGGCTATTTTTTTCTTTAGAGTTTCTAACATCTGTTTTAGAGTTTCCCGCTCTACTAGCTGTGCATCTATTCTGACAGAGCTTAGTGCTATTGCTTCGGTGAGCAAAATCTCTGCCTGTGTTTGCAAACATGCTTCCTGCAAGTAGAATTCGTTAGATAGAGTTGCATCTCTTGAAACTTTTACTTCTGCAACCTGCTTCTGCATATCGATTACTCGTTCATTCTGATTGCTCAGTTGATTTTCTCGCCTTTCTATTTCTTGGTTTTGATACTGTATTGTTGTTGAGTAGGCATCTCTTTCTCGTCGGAGCTGTGCGATTTCTTTCTGTGCTTGAGCTTCTTTTGCCAGGTAATGTTTCAGCATTTTGTTAACATCCACTAGAGCCTCACTTGTTCTATGGAGTTCTTCTTCTGTCAATTTGGCTTCCCTTTGCTGTTCTTCACTTTTCTTTACTTCCTCGGCTAGACGCATTCTGGTTTCTTCTAGTAAATTGCCTAGCACCATCGTTGCATCTTCTTTTTCTTTGAGTAGTTGATTCAGTTTATTTATCTCTGCATCTCCAACAAGTAGTAATTCTTCTTTTTCTTTTGCTGCTGCCAGGGCTTCATCTCGCTGAACTGTAATTTGTTCCTGTTCTTGGATTCTGGCCTGTAGCTGCTGTACTTGTTCATGAAGTGCATGATTTTTTGTCTTCACAGCCTATAGTTCTTCTTGGAGGGGCGTGATATCTGCCTCCATGACTTCTAATTTATGCTGGAAATCTTCGCGAACACTTTCTGTAATCTGCTTTAGTTGTCGCGGCAGTTGTCTTGATAACTCTAATAGCATCTGACCCATCGATTCCAACTGAGAAAATATTGGGGTGGAGGGTAGTGGAAGAGGGGGACGAGGTTGGGAAGATGATGCAGTAAGTAGTTGCTGTGAGGTCAGAGGGGAGTAGTTGGGGGATGAGGCGGAAGAAGCTGCAGGTTCGAGTGGTGGTTTGGATGGGATAGGAAGGATGGGGTTAAGTGGATGTTCCGGTGGTGGAGTGGGAATGGCAGAGTTAGCTTGTGTTACCTTATTTGTGGTTTGTGGTTCAGCATTTGCGGCTGTAGACTCAACTGCCCTAAGCAGCTCTTCGAATACTTGTTTTGCCGTCTGTTGTCCTTCGTGTTGCTGTTCCTGCTCAGTTTGCTGCTGCGATGCTTCTTCGGTAGAACTCGTTTTTGTTTCAGTCTGTTCCTCCTGCTCTTGTTGCTCAGATGGTGATGCTTGCGCTGAGGAATCATGATGCATCGAATTGGTGGTGTCGTGAAAGGTGTCTTCCTCTTGTTTTTCTTCTTCATTATCATCTGCGGCTGAGTTCTGTGCTTCACTCTCGGATGAGCTGATTCTGACTCTTTTCCGGTAGAAGAGTTGGTTGAGTTCTTCGTCATCTTCTTCCTCATCGTCCTCTAGCAGCTGTATCAATTCTTCATAACTCAGAATGGGCCCTGGGGTGGTGGTTGGGCTGCGAGGATTGCTGGAAAGAGAAATGACAAGATATGGGGCAATCTAGATCTAGGCGTACTACCCTTGTTTACTTGTTTGATTATTGCTACGGACTCCTTATGGATTCGGTGGAAGAAATAAGATGCGAAGTTTATTGGCTCACGGGCAGCTAAATCTATGGCAGAGTAAAATGGGCGGGATATGCCGTAAGTGCGCTTCTATAGATTTAGGATTGCTACCAAGAATTGGAGTGAGGTTCTTTCGGGTTCCGATCGACATAAGATGGCATATTCATTGGATGAATATCGGGGAAATAATTCTATCATGCGGGCAACTGGTATACTTGGGCCATTTTCGCGACCTTGCGGTATGAGTCGGAATGACTCAGCGAAGGTTTGGAATGTGATTACTGTTCGAGAAGGTAACGATGGGAAAGCCCATCTTCGCTCGTTGGCTGGTGATTGAGCGATGGCAGATATGATCTATGCAAAGAACGGGTGGGCTTCCACTGAATGCCAAGGCAATTCGCGAAATTCGCAAGCCCACGGTTGGCAAGAACTCTCCTATGTCAGCAGGGAGTCCATCACGGAAAGCGGCATAATTAGCCAAAGTTTCCATGGTGCAACACAGATAATAGGCTCAAAACGCAGGCACACAGGGATTTCACAAGCATACAAGCACACAAACACAAACAAAATTGAAAAATCATCAAGATATACTTGCATAAAAGAGGTAAGGTAAGGAGAAAATATCTCCTGCATACACCTGTGGAATGTACTTGGGGCATTCCTTAATCCAAACCACATAACAGTACAAGCAAATACACCCCAGTTGGTAATGAAGGTTATCTTCGGTATATCCTGTTCAGCCATTCTAACTTGTTTATATCCACTGTACCCATCTAAAAAGGAATACATTTCATGTCTTGCTACTCTGTCAAGCATTGTGTCAAGAAAAGGGATCGAAAAAGGATCAGACACTGTAGCTGCGTTCAGTTTTCGGTACTCTACACATATTCGCAACTGCTTATTCTTTTTCGGGACAATAACAATTGGTGAGATCCATTCAGCATGTTCTATTGGTACAATAAATCCGACTTTAAGTAGCCTATCCAGTTCTGCCTTTACCTGTGATGCATAGTTTGGATTCATCCGGTAGCTGGGTTGTTTGTTCGGTTTTGCTTCCGGCTTCAGCATGACTGTGTGCTGATAGATGCGCGGGTCCAATCCTTTCATATCTTTGTAATCCCATGCAAAGACGTCCGAGAATTCTCGGAGTAGCTGGATTAAGCCTGCTTGAAATGTTTCTGGTAAGTTTTGTTTTATCTTCACAGGACGCGGATGATCTTCATCGCCTAAATTATAAGTGATCAACTGATCTTCTGGGACATAAAATTATCGGGGCTTTTCTATATCGCCAGCTGGCTTAAAGAGTTGTTGCAGTTGAGTGTCATCTATAGCAGCAATATCTTCCTTCTTATCTTTTTCTATTACAGTAATTACCGTACAAACTACAGGATTCTAATTATCTACAACAGATTGTAGATCAATGGTTCCTAGGGAGATCAAATCAATATTTTTTTTCAGAAACTCTTCTTCTTCATCATCTGACAATCCATCTAGCATATGGACTGGTTATGCCAAATACGGTCTAGCATGCAACTCGCAAGGTTGTATATCATCTAATTTTACAACGTATTTATGATTTTTATCCTTGAAAGTGAGCTCTTGTGCAGACCAATCCTGTATCACCTTAGCGTGCTTCAGCCAAGGTCGGCCGAAAAGGAGGTTGTAATCAAGAGTGGATTCCGATAAATCTAGTATGACAAAGGTCATTTTAAATGTTGTACCTTGTAAAGTGATTGGTACATTTCGTATAAGTCCTATGGGATGGACTCTTGATTGGTCGGCCATTTTGACAAAAAACTGAACTGGTTCGATTTCGGTCCACCCTAACCTTTTACATAGTGCAACAGTAGCAATGTTGACTCCTGATCCTCCATCAATTAGTACCTGTGTGATTTTATGATTCTTGTACCATACCGTTATCAAAGGAACTAAATGATCGACCGTAGAATCAGGTTCCGGTTGCACGGTTGTTGTCGCAGGAATGCAAGGAGGCACAGGACTGAACTGTTGTTGAAATTGTTGTCGAACTCCCGATACTAGTGCAAGTAATTGGACCAAAGTAAGAGTGATGGATGCTTTAGATAAAATTTCCCAGGCCTTTTGTGATTATGCGTTTTTCTCCACGCCTTCAAGTGCATATAGTGGGGATTCACGCTTTAATTATCAATCCGATGAGTATCAAAACCTAGCCGAGTGTATGAAGACATGCATTCAAATGACGATCAATGCAAATGAGCTACTCAAAGAGTGGAAACAAGGCAAAGACTGTTCCAAACAAGCTTCAATTGTCAGTTATGGTGTCACGATACTTGGTGCTGCAGCCAACAGTAAATTCAGCTTTTCTCTCGACTCTGAAATCCAAATATAGCGAATAGCATATGCATTTCGAAGCTCTCAAGAAGACACATCCAATGGCAGTATTTTCACTAAATTCTGACGCTTCTACTTCAAGTTATGAGCAAAATACTTAGTCACGGGAATGACCTTCCTACACTTCAGCACTTCCTACACTTCACACACACCTTAACCACAGCAAACAAACGCTTTCATGGATAGACAACACTTCCTTACACTCTTTCCAAACAACACACATGCATACAAGCTCACAAAGAAGAAGATACAGAGAGGAGAAGACACAACTTCAAATTTCTGTGCTCTTGATTCTCACAATGGCAAAAAGTCTCTACAAAGAGTCACAAATTGACTTATATACATGTGCCCTAAAAATGGTCCTTTCACACAAGAGACCGGCACTTTATTCACTGAAAGGCTAATTTCCTACTAATTTACATAGGTAAACTACTAATCTTCTGTGGGGATGCATCTAGAGGACTCCTCTAGTGCATTTACAACGGAAAATATATTACAGAATGGTTATGATACAAAAATAAGGTGTCCAAATCGGAAAAATTTTGGGGCCCTTCTTTTTCTCTGCCTTGTGCTCTCTTTGCTCTCCAACACTCTCCCCCCCTTTGTCTCTGTCATCCCTTGACAGGCTTTTACTTATTGTCTTTCCTTTGTTGTCCGCACGCATCCTTTGGTCAGTTCTGCCTACTGGTTGGACTGGCGTTACATTTTAATGGCCCTGTTCTTGATTTTTTCTTTTACATCCTCTCGGCTTGTGCTGCCTGTTCTTTTCTTTTCATCGCCCGCAACCCTTGGTGAGTTCTACCTGTTTGTTAAACAAGTGTGCGGTTTTGATGGCCTCTTCTTAATTCTTGTTTTACATCCTCTAGGCCTGATGCATTCGTCTTTCCTAATAAGTCGGGTTGCCATGCACGCCACCGGTGGAAGGTATGAGGATGTGATCCTTCAGCCTTCGATGTGGACCTTCCAAAGATCAAGAGGTTGAAGCACCCTCTTGTGGTTTCGGAACCGCTAGATATCTTCTTGCACATCTTCATGGATACTTTCCTGGCCCTGATTCCTCCTTCCACCCATGTGTACGTGTGTACCTAAGAACCAACTTAGGGACTTGTGGAGAAAGAGACTATACCTCAATCCCCTTCAAGTGCATATAGTGGGGATTCACGCTTTAATTATCAATCCGATGAGTATCAAAACCTAACCGAGTGTATGAAGACATGCATTCAAATGACGATCAATGCAAATGAGCTACTCAAAGAGTGCAAACAAGGCAAAGACTATTCCAAACAAGCTTCAACTGTTAGTTATGGTGTCACAACACTTGGTGCAGCAGCCAACAATAAATTCAGCTTTTCTCTCAACTCCAAAATCCAAATATAGTGAATAGCATATGCATTTTGAAGCTCTCGAGAAGACGCATCCAGTGGTTTTATTTTCACTGAATTTTGACACTTCTACTTCAAGTTATGAGCAAAATACTTAATCACGGGAATATCCTTCCTACACTTTAGCACTTCCTACACTTCACACACACCTTAACCACAGCAAACAAATGCTTTCATGGATAGACAACACTTCCTAACACTCTTTCCAAGCAACACACATGCATACAAGCTCACAAAGAAGAAGATACAGAGAGGAGAAGACACAACTTTGAATTTCTGTGCTCTTGATTCTCACAATGGCAAAAAGTCTCTACAAAGAGTCACAAATTGACTTATATACATGTGCCCTAAAAATGGTCCTTTCACACAAGAGATCGGCACTTTATTCACTAAAAGGCTAATTTCCTACTAATTTACATGGGTAAGCTACTAATCTTCTGTGGGGATGTATCTAGAGGACTCCTCTAGTGCATTTACAACGGAAAATATATTACAGAATGATTATGATATAAAAATAAGGTGTCCAAATCGGAAAAATTTTGGGGCCCTTCTTTTTCTCTGCCTTGTGCTCTCTTTGCTCTGCAACACTCTCCCCCTCTTTGTCTTTGTCATCCCTTGATAGGCTTTTACTTCTTGTCTTTCCTTTGTTGTCCGCACACATCCTTTGGTCAGTTATGCCTACTGGTTGGAATGGCGTTACGTTTTAATGGCCCTGTTCTTGATTTTTTCTTTTACATCCTCTTGGCTTGATGCATTTGTGCTGCCTGTTCTTTTCTTTTCATCGCCCGCAACCCTTAGTCAGTTCTGCCTCTTTGTTAAACAGGTGTTCAGTTTTGATGGCCTCTTCTTAATTCTTGTTTTACATCCTCTCGGCGTGATGCATTCATCTTTCCTAATAAGTCGGGTTGCCACGCATGCCACCAGTGGAAGGTATGAGGATGTGATCCTTCAGCCTTCGATCTGGACCTTCCAAAGATCAAGAGGTTGAAGCACCCTCTTGTGGTTTTGGAACCACTGCATATCTTCTTGCACATCTTCATGGATACTTTCCTGGCCCTGGTTCCTCCTTCCACCCACGTGCTTTTTCCTTGATATGTGCCCCTGCGGGGCTCTGGGCAGAGATGGGTGTTGCGCCCCTGCGAGGCCTCTTGCAGAGATGTATCTTCGGATATGATCTTTTAGTGAAGCTTCTTTCGTTGTCTTCTTCTTCTCTTCTTTTTGCTTGATTCTCCCTCAACACTGCCCCCCTCCTGAACTCTATCGTCCCCAACAGGCTTTGAGAGTCGACGGGAGTATGTTCTATACACTTTTTGCTCTGTTTCATTAAGCAGATTGGCTTCACATATCATTAGCTGCTTCCAGTGTTCTGCTTTTACACCGTCATGTGGCGGTTGTCTATGATTGGTGAGGAAGCTTAGCTCATATGCCACTAATCTGGCATTCAGGTTGGATGAAATCTTTAAAAAGATCTCTGAATCAATTTCAAAAAACCCTATGAAAAAGGCTTCTTCGAATGTCTGCATGTATGTACTTGGCAAAAACATGAGTCTGGAATAATAGGCCATTATGGTAGGGCGGCTAGGCATAATAGACAAATAAAAAACAAGAATGTCTATTCCCTGATTAATACCAATGAAGTTCAAAAATGTATATGCCGCATGTTTGAAGACCTTCAATACTGTGAGTATCATACTGAGTATTTTATTTGTCATTTTGATAGTTAAATCTGGTACTGTTGCATAACTCTGCAGCCAAAATTCGATGGTCTTTACCATATAATCCTCCGTTGGTAGATAGTTATGCGGTGGACTTGGAAGTAGTGGATAGTTTAGCCACTGTTTATTGATTACACCGGTCTTTTGCATATCCATGGATAGTCTACCCGTGGATGTGCCCCCGACTGAACGACCAGTGGAGATGCAACACCTTTAGCAACTCCCGGTGCCAGATCCACCTACAGGAATCACGGAAAGAGTCCATGCCAATTCTCATTGGTTCAATGGCATGCCCGGTCCATTAGGAGAGGCCAAGTATATCTGGGAGTCTAAATGCGAGTATGACAGATCATGGGTGCGATTCCAATTTTTCTCCAAGGAGTTCGAGACTTTACAGAACACCGAAGATCTCCAGACCATATGGCAACGAGCAGGGTTAGCAGAGTATTTTGAAGCTCCACTACCTAAACCCGATCTCCTCCGATGTTACTATTTGGTCTCCACATTACAAGCTAATGAAGATAAGGACAAACCCGGATCATTTGTTCTTCCCTCATTGCTGGGCAACAACGAGTTGAAGAGATTTGAACTTACTGTGGAGTTGGTAAGTGACGCTTTGAATATGCATGGCACGCATGTACCCTCAGAAAAGGATGCTCTTGTTCCCACTAATATGAAGGACAGGAAACTGCTGAAGCTTAAGGACATGGCAGCACTCACCCCAAATGTGTCCATCCCTCTCCGCATGTGCATGCAACATTTCGCCTTTCCCGGCCAAGACCGATTCACGCAACCACACAAGAAGATCTGGTTCGCTCTCTATTTAGCGGAAGCAGGTGCGTTACCCATTAAGCTCCCAGTATGGATTATAGATCAGTTGTATGAAGCAAACAAACGGGCATCTAGGAAATTAGTGGTGAACGGATGCTGTGCAATCACACGCATCATTTACCGATGCTTGGCATATGATGTCCCCATTGAGCGTGCCTTAACTTGGGCACAGTTACAAATGTTTAAAAGGCTCAAGACGTCCACACATCAGTCCAAGCGCATGAGGGGCGCGATCCCTTGTGTCCAGACAAGGGAAGTCCTGACTACTCCTGAGGCATCACCATTAAGAGAGGGCACTGTACCTCCCTTTACCATTAGGATACCCAGGTCGGAATCTGACACTACGACACAACCTACCCCATCGGCTCCTCCTGTTACACCTGAATTCGAATTTGCTGCCACTGGAGAGGCTGAAGGACTGGACCCCCAGGATTTCGAAGCATTCCTACAAAGCACACAATTCTCTGATGTGGAGTTTTATTCAGAGGCAGAGGAGCAGGGCACATCCTCACGAAGAAGAAGAAAGTCTACAGACGGTAGACATGTCCATTGGAGTGACGCTCAGCAAAGTCAACAACACGGACACCCGGAAGAAGAAGAAGCGTATGAAGAAGAGACCACTGAAGCCCCAGCATATACAGCAGAACTCCGAAGGCTGTATCAGATTATGAAAAGAGTGCGATCGCAGCAGCTACTCACTGAACAGAGCAGCAGAGTACTTATGACTCAGTTGTTGGAAGAAGCGGGAGTTGACTCAGAGTACAAGGAAGGTCTCTTATTGATGGCAAAAACATATGGAGTAGTAGAAGCAGTGCGCACTGCCATTCAGAGACCTCCAGCTCAATATGACCCACGAAGGTTCCAGACACGACCTCGCTCAGGTAAAAATATCCAAATTCCCGTTACAGTTGCAAAATAGCCAACTACTACACCAACCTCCCAAACAGCTAGTCAACAGCACCCCGCCACCCATGAGGAGTCCACCGAACCACTACCATCCACTCCCCCACCATCACCTCCTAGAAGAGAAACAGTGGAAACCACATCGACTGCTCAACCCACTGACCCCACCTTCATCTTCCGTACTCCCATCTCCAGTGCCACCCTATTCTCTACCACTGATAACCCGACCTTTGAAGCAAACCCCATCACTACACAACCCACCGAAACCCTTCCCGAGCCTGCCCTAGGACAACCATCCCCAATGCCTTCAGCCACGGGTCATCCTGACCCCAGATCCACATTCATGGGCTTCCCTACTACCACGCAACCCTTTCCACCCTTCTCAAATTTACGACCCCAACCCCCGATATCCCTCTCTCCATTTCTACAATCCCTCCATGACATCTTTGTTAGGGCTTTTCAACCAGGCTCTCAACCATTCCCTGCCTTTTCAGCTCCCCACCCCACTTCGCATCTATTCACCACTTCCACACGCACACCACCTACCATACCAATGTATATGGCAGACCCCACACCCACATCCACTCCTGAAGGTATGGACATTTCACCACCCACGGCACCTCCACCCACGGTTTCACCTCCTCCCGTTCCCCCTCCACCAATTTCATCCACACACACAACTTTCGTAGACACATCATTCACTGTCTCCCTTCCCCAATTCCCTTCCCATGCATCTCCCACGATAAACAACCCACACTCATCTATAGGAAATGCATTGGACACCATGTTGGCTTGTATATCAAATTTAAGAACAGATTACATTCAGCTCCAGCAACAAAACGAACGCCTGCAAGAGCACTCAGCGACACTACAGCACTGCCTTGTGGCACTAGAAGAGGAGAACGCTCGCCTCCACACACAGTTCCAAACCCTCCAAGAAGCCCATAATATATTGGAGGTACAGCTACAGAACGTAGATCAGGAGGCGGTGCAGGTGGTAGAAGGTCACCTACGGACACAGCTGGAACGCAACTCAAAACTTCAGCGAAATATGGCGCTACTTAAACGCCATCTTGCGGCTGCTCAGGAAGAGAACAGACGTCTGCAAATACAAAATCAAGAGAACCTGGAGGCAGCTATTGAGAGCACACCGGGGGCACCCATCAGCCCATCCAAGTTTCAAGCAGTGACCCCCGATAATATCAAGATTATATTGGAAGATTATGCCATGCTGCTCGAAGCACATGATAAGCTATCGGAGGAGCTAGGACAACTGAAGCAGGAACACCAACAAGGACCAACAGCTGCCCCCCCAACCACCCCCTCTGCGGCTTCGCTTCTCACAGACGTAGAGGCCATAAAAGATCTCTAGAAACAGGTAACTGAATTGCAAACACGCCTACTACAATATGAGAGACCATCTTCCCCTCCGGAGGCTCCCACAGACGAAGAAGTTGTGCAAATTCCTGTGGAACAAACGTTTGATGAAGAATATGATCCGCAACCATTCCCAGGAGGCCAACAAACAGAGGAAGCGCAGGACACGTTCGAGGCACCACGGCCGCCATGGTTACGACAAGTGGAGGAAATCGGGAGTTCGCACGAAGAGCGCACCGTAGTACAAAATCAGGCCATGAGGGTCATAGAGGAGACTGTGTTACAATCAGCTTACTTTAAGAACCTGTCATCGAGACGCCTGATTCTCTCATCGGAACTCCAATACAGGCCGTATTATATTATCTTGGCTGATTATAATGCAGAAATACAAAGAGTCACGGGTCAGATTCCTACTTTTGCGACCCAATTTCAACCCGAAGACCTTCCTCCAGAGGTGCAAAAAGGCAAGATTCGTCAACCAACATGGCGGCAGAAACTTTTAGAGACCTATCCAGAAATGCTACGCACATGGAACAACGCGCCGTTGCACCTCCTGTACAACCCATGCTACGGTCCAGTCCCCCGCCGCAGGTCGTGGAAGGCATTTAATATCAAGGTACAGAACAATGCGCAATGCAAGGAATGGCTGAACTACCCGTACATCGCGCCACCACAAGGACCACCATCGGTAGCATATATGATGGGGACCATTCGCCACTGGATGCCGCGCTTGAAGCCCATGCAAGATGTAGCAGCGCAAATGATGCTTAAAATCTTAGATATGATGCAAGTAGTCCTGAAGACCTTCAGAAATGCAGCCGCACCACAGGTACGTCTCCCGGGGTTTAGCAATGGAAATTACGACTTGGTGTATGACATGAGCACCACCCCCAGTATTCGTGTGGCTTACGCTTGGCATGCACGTATCAAATACCTCCCCGCCTGCTACAAACAGACCTTCGAAGAGATGTTCAGATCAGGTTTCTGGGAGTATCACTCGGAGGTTTTCGCACCAAAGCCAACACATCTGCTTCAACTATTTGCTTGTGAACAAGCAATGTATTCAGAGTACTACACCACCCCGCAACCCGAAACCCCTGGTGCAATAAATTGGGATGCATTGGAAGCTGATCTAGCAAGAGGCTTAAGGATAGGAGAACATGAACTGGCCACCAATGTCATCCAATATTACATCGACCACCCGAGGGAACAAAGGTCTGTCAGGGGAGACAGACGCTAGGAAAGGGGGAGTGTTGGCATACAAAGCAACAAAGGAGTCATGCACAATACGGCAACAAGGCCAGATTATTTTTTCCCATAGATTATGTACAACTCAAGTGATTTTAATCACTACACAAACATTGTAAATCCTGTTTTTGGTAGAATAGACTCCATTTTGTGCAAGCCGAGGAGTCCTCGAGCTTGAGGAGTATTAGAAGTACCATTGTACCAATTTTCATAATTTTTAGACTTCGTTTGAGCCCTCAAATAAGCCCTGGAACCTAATTTTTAACTAGGCCGGACACTAGGTCTGGACAGGGCCAAAACTAGTCAAAAACTATAAAAAGAGCTAGAGAGCTCATTTTTGGGGTTAGATTGTAATTGAAACGAACTTGTAAGAGCTATTGAAAGTAATCTAAAGAACTCCATTGATTCTCTCTCTTTGTCTTGCCGTGTGTGCGCGCGTGTGTGTATGTGTGTGCATGCTTGTGTGCTTCTCACTCACGCACTTGTGCCGCCACTTGCTCGAGGTCTTCATACCATCCTCACGTCTTCCCGGATTGACATTAAAGGAGGTGCTACTCATCACTGAGCTACACCAAATTTTGGCGCCGTTGCCGGGGATCGAGCTTTGAGGACGAGCGTGTGATGGTAAGACGTAGAGTTGACGCGTTGGAGTTGTAGGTATTTTCTTCACTCTCATCGTTTTTCTTTTACTTTCTTCTCCATCCTCATTTCCATCATCATCATCACCATCTCCCACCTCCATCTCCATCATCGCGAAAATTTCCGTTTTTGATCATATCACCTTCCCCACCTCATTTCCCTCATTTCACTTGTGAGAGAGAGCGAGAGAGCAATATTGTGTGTGCGTATTTTGCATGTTTCTTGAGTTTCATTGCAGGTTCTTGCTGTACCATCATCCCCAGCAGTGTGCGCAGGTACGACAGGCTCTGCACAGGTCCCGGGACGACGACCTCTGTCTGTCACGACAGACAGAAAAACTTTAAATTTTGTGAATGCATGTTTAGCACGGTAACCTACACCATTAGGGCACTCTAAAGCACTAGAAGTTTCTCAAAAATTTGCGTTTTTTCAGTCTATCGCGACAGACACAGTCTATCGCGACAGACAGCGTCTATCGCGACAGACTGAAATTTCGCGACAGACAGCGTCTATCGCGACAGACAGCGTCTATCGCGACAGACAGCGTCTATCGCGACAGACTGAAATTTCGCGACAGACAGCGTCTATCGCGACAGACTGAAATTTCGCGACAGACAGCGTCTATCGCGACAGACTGAAATTTCGTGACAGACAGCGTCTATCGCGACAGACTGAAATTTCGCGACAGACAGCGTCTATCGCGACAGACTGAAATTTCGCGACAGACAGCGTCTATCGCGACAGACTGAAATTTCGCGACAGACAGCGTCTATCGCGACAGACTGAAATTTCGCGACAGACAGCGTCTATCGCGACAGACTGAAATTTCGCGACAGACAGCGTCTATCGCGACAGACTGAAATTTCGCGACAGACAGCGTCTATCGCGACAGACTGAAATTTCGCGACAGACAGCGTCTATCGCGACAGACTGAAATTTCGCGACAGACAGCGTCTATCGCGACAGACTGAAATTTCACGACAGACAGCGTCTATCGCGACAGACACCGTCTATCACGATAGACAGACATTTTCGGCAAAAGATTAAGGGGAAAATTTTTGGAAATTTAGGCTAAATTTTGGGCATATTTGCACTCTCAAGTACTCATATACTTACAAAGGCCTTAGAAAATGCATTAAAACCCCTGAAAAGTTCTGTTTGTCTAGTCAACCCCTAAACCCTGAACGGTCATAACTTTTTCATACGAAATCCATTTTCTGAGCTCTAGGGCTTGTCGGAAAGCTCGTGGCATATACTACACGCCCTCAACTGTTTTTTATAAGAATAACGCGTTGAATTTCAGATAGGATAATTGGAAGTGACACACAGAAGGGTAGAAACACCAAGGGAGCTCTAGAGGAAATTTCTAGCAATACAAAAGGGGGAACAAGGGTCATTAAAAAAGTGTCTGAAATAAATTGTCTGTCAATTGAAAGGTCTACTTGGAGCTAATCTTGGGATTTATGCAGGCCTATTGAGAAGCAATTGAGAGTATCCAAGCAAGGGTGTTGCGCACGCTTGAGAATCAACTTCTCGAGCACTAAAGAGCAAGGTTCGGCAAGAAAGGTCGGAATATTCTCAACTCCTCTTCGTCAATTCCTAGCTTAGGCTAAGAACGATTAGAAGTAGGAGTAAGTCAGGGCAACGATAGGCCACTATCAAGTTGAAGACTACCTAAAAACTCAAGTTCAAGCTAAAAACTTAATCTCTGTACTGTCGACAACATAAAGGAAAGAACCTAACGTGGAACGATCAACCTGAAAGTACGAAGAACATTCAAGTATTCCTGACGACGTAATAGCAGACAAGACTTTAAACACGAGGAATAACTAAAAAGAATCAAGTGACTGGTACCAATTGATCGGCAACGAGGTTGTACTCTGGGCAAAGAATTGGGCTACTTAGATAGGCATATGAACCTTAGATCAGGACGACACCTAGTAAGAGAGAGACAAAGCCTTAGGTCTTCAGAGGCTAGTGTCAATCACACTGCAAGGTCTTGGGCTCAACAGTTGAGTCACCACTCTCATTACCCTAGCTCTGATACCAGTGAATCAGGGATGTCTCAAGGTATGGACAGACCTACGGGAAGTTCAGGTGTGCCCTACTTGTACAGGGTAGAAGGCCCTTACAAAACACAGTTGGAATACCTTAGGACCAACCGATTAGGTGCGAGCATCTATGAGGACGGCCTAGGAAGATCTGTGGTCCAGATTAAAAACCCTGACCAATCCATAGGACTAGAGCACCCAGCTGTCAAGTTTGAAAACGGTGCATACCTGGACAAGGAAGGAACCATATACGTAGTCACCAGTCATCCAGATAGGACAGATGAATTTGGAAATGTAATTTCAAAAGCGGACTTAGGTGACTTGGAACAAGGAAACATGGGAGTGGAACCTAGAACCCCTCGAGGTAAATCAGTTCTCACTAGGATTATCACGCCTGAGTGGGTCCCCCAAGATAACAAGTGCATAGATTTGCTTCTCAATCGAGAAACGGACGAAGCCTTTTGGAGGTATAAACCGGATCACCCAACTGATATAGGAACAATCATGATCTATGAGTTTAAGGATCCAGATAGCCCAGGTAGAGTGACCTACTTAGACCACACTTCGGAGAGGATCTTTGTGGTGACAAAAAATGATAGGCATGCTTACACTTGGAAGGGCGAATTCATTTTCCCCCAACCAAGATCAAATGTATCCTATGGTCACCCTGGAGCTGGAACATCCCAGGCTCATGGTATGCAAAGAGACAGAAGTAAAGATAGACTAGAAGTAAGTTTTGCCAATCCAGTGGGCAGAGAAAGAACGAGAACGGAGACGAATAGGGTAGAACCTGAGATGCTTAGAGCCCACAGGAACCAAAGAAATGTAGATGGATTCCCTCTGCCGAGGCCTAGAGAGCACACAAGAACTTTGAGACCCACCCAGCTAGTTAAGTCCATGAAGAATTACTTTGACGGCACAGGAGATCCCTATGATCATGTGGCGGAGTTCAAGCAAGTCTTGAGAGCTGAACAAGTTGAGGATCTATTCACGCAGTACAATGCCTTCGGTCTAACCCTGAGGAATACGGCACTTACATGGTTTCAGCCATTGGATGAGCGCCAGTTCAGGAGCATAGACCAACTCCTAGAAGCATTTATTATTGAGTTCTCCAAGAGTGGCATAAGACACAACACCTCCTCACTGATTCACAGCTTCAAGCAAACCCCTCAAGAGACTGTGAGACTTGCAGGAAGAAGATTTAGACAATATCTTGAAAGGTGCCCTATTTCGGAGCTACCCACATCTTCTAAACAAGTAGCCTTATTCCTTGACGGATTGCTGAGTCCAAAATTGAGATCCTACGTGTATCTGAAAGACCCTAGGACTATAGAAGAGTGTGTACGTATGTGCATTGACATTGAAGATAACCTAGGAGAAGAGCTAGAGCTGTCCAAAATTTACAAAGATTCAGATAGTGCATCTAGTCAATCTTCCACACAAGCCACATCAATTGAGGAACTTGCCGAAAAAGTAGCTCAGAAATTAGGTGTAACTAGCAAACAAATCCCAAGGTTTGCCCCTGTGAAAAGATGCTATACATGCGGTGGTGACCATATGGCGAATGTCTGCCCTATTATGGCTCAACCCCAAGTAAACCCTAGTAGCCAGTACTGCACCATAGAACGGAGATACACCAACCACACCGCACAAGATTGCCCATACAACAAGCAGGCGGTTAGGCAACCCTACCCTCAGCCCTACCAACAAGGCAGATACCAGAACCAGTACCCTCCACAACCATATGGCAGGCCACAACAAAATTTCCAACCTCAATATCAAAACCAACAAAGGCCTCAGCCTGTGCTAGCACAACAACCCCCAGCCCCAGCTAATGTGATTCCGGTAAAGTATACTGCTGCAGAAGAGAACTTGAATAGAGCTATAGTCCCTGTAACATCCTTGCTTTCTGAAAGTGACCCGAGTGACCATAGCTTTGATTCTACACATGTTGATAGCCCCCAGGCCTACTACATGCAGTCTCCTGAGCATGGTGAGTCCTATTATAGCGAAGAGACAAACGAACCGAGTTGGGAGTCAGATTACACGAACATCATGTATGCAAACCCCAACCCTAGGCCTCAACCTAGGCAAGTAAGACCTCCATTCCCAAGAGGACCGTGCTACAGATGCCAAGGAGATCACCTCATTCGTGATTGTCCCTTGCCTCCACCTACACAAACCCAGTCAGTGACGATCCAAGGCTTCTGCCAAGATTGTGGAAAAGAGCATCTCTTACGAGATTGCCCAAAGAACCCCAATAATATGCCAAAAATCACGCCCATCAATGTTATTGAGTTAGTGGTAGATTCCAGCGGAAGTGTTACTTCCACTGCACCCGTACAGGTAGTCACGAGAGCTCAAGCAGTGAAGCAAAACCAAGGGGTAGGCAAGGAAAAGAGCCCAGACACTAGCGATACTGAGAGCCAAAATAAAAAGAGAACACGAGCTTGGAGAGATAGCCGCGAACGCATGAAAAGGCAATGGGCAAAGAAGATGAGTGAACTTGAGGAAAGTCTACGAGAAACCAAGGCTAAAATCATAGAGATCACATCTCAATCGCACTCTCACACATTCCCACCGCTACCATCCCCATCACTCTCCATCCCTCCACCCTCTAAGACACCCCACGTAACCCACCCACCACCCCAAACAGGATCAGTATTAGCTGATCCCACTCCCGAAGACATAGACATGATGCTTAAGGCATATCAGGCCAGAATCCAAGAAGGGCCAAACGTCACGGATCATGACAAGTGCTATCCTAGAGCTGACTTAGAGATAGAAAGAACCAAACTGTGCGCGAAAATGGTCGCACTGGCTCAGACTATGTTTGAAGCCAGTCGCCTTTTCAA
This sequence comes from Ceratopteris richardii, assembly GCA_020310875.1. NCBI lineage: Eukaryota > Viridiplantae > Streptophyta > Polypodiopsida > Polypodiales > Pteridaceae > Ceratopteris > Ceratopteris richardii. The sequence continues at coordinate 141,087,880 of CM035407.1, forward strand.
TTACTCGGGCTCAGCCAAAACGCAATTACACTTGGATGGATTCCTAGAGAAATTAGAGAGAATAATTGCAAGATCTGCCAAGGACGAAAAAAATCAAGAGAGAGAGAAATCAAGCAAAAACATGAACCATTCCCCATCGGAAGTTTATGCGGCCAATTCCACTAAACCAGACAACTTCCCCTCCTTAGAAGGAATAGAGAGGCTAATTGCACAGTCAGAAAAGGAACCTACCCCTCAAAGAAAGGAAAGGGCAAGAGAACGGATAAGCCAGCCTCTTCAGGAAGCCCATGTGCCTCCTCAAGAAGCTTATCTTCCCCCCCAAAAGGCAGATGAGCCTCCCTCGGAAGCTCACGTACCTCCACAGTCTGCCTACATTCCTTCTCAGGGAGTGTATGAGCCTGCTCGGAAGAGTAATAGAATAAGCAATCCTCCCCAAGAAGCTTGTGCTCCAGCCATTTATGAGAGCAAGGAGAGAGCCAACGATAGAACAAGCCCTCCTTCCCAGGTTGCTTATGTGCCCAATTCCACGGAGCCAGATACTTCTTCTTCTATGAATCGGTTTGCACCAGACTTCCTACGAGAGATTCAAGAAGACAAATGGGATAACGAAAGCGAGGTCGCCCCTCCTTTTGAGCTTGTGGACGATGCACACGACCAATTCCCACAAGACATCCCATCTATTTACGGGGAACATGAGAGTGCTCAGTCTCATGAGAGATTGGACTTTGAGTCTAATTCCATACAAGAGTTACCCCACTTCACAGGCCCATGGGAAGCAAAGTCCACATGTATGAGAGCACCCACAGTCATGGTAAGGAACGACGACTCAGTCATACCAAGGAACACGGAGGTAGTAACGAACACCAAGGTGCAACGCGATCTCACTTTGGAAGAACTGCCTGAGGATAGACTAAACGCGCGGAAATGTGCAGCCAGTCGAGTAACTGAAGTTGCAAAACCTCATTCCCGGGCAGGATCCCATAGGACAGTGCCAGAAATTCCCTTGGATAAGATAGGAGATATGTGTGAAGGCGAAGAAGGGAACACCTATCTTCCCATTACCTACCAGGAGTACACCACCAAGGCGATTTTGGACTCAGGTGCAGGAGTTGCAATTGCCACCACCTCCTTATGGAAGCGTTGGGGCAAGCCAGCACTCAGGCCAACGAGGATGAAATTGCAGATGGCCGATGGTCACATAGAGAGACCCTTAGGATTGCTAGAAGGGATAACTCTCACCACTTGTGGTGTCGAGTTTGAGCATACATTTGCCATATGTGACTTCAGTAAAAATCATGCCTATGAGATGATTTTGGGAAGACCATTTATGCGACAATTGCAAGTAGTACAGGATTGGGGAACCAACTCCTTGTATTTGCAACACTTGGGTGTTACGACCAAAGTCAATCTCAAGGATTATTCTCATAGAGATGTCCCTCCTATCCAATGGAATCCCATCTATAGAGCTAAAGATGATACAGAATCGGTGCATTCCATAGGGTCTGGATCCTCATGGATGCATGAAGACACCCACTTATGGATGTGTAAAGTAGCAGTAGAAGAAGAGACGAGAGAGAAAGCCAGAGAGGTAGGTGCGAAAGAGACCCATAGATCAATCCAAGACCCAGCCTATGCACGTGTAGTTTTTCCAGACGAAGAATTTGAGCCTCACGGTTGGGCAGAAATTTTAGCAACCATGGACGTAGCCATCAATGAAGAACAATGGACACCTCACTGTGATGAGGATGGCTATGACATTTCAGTCTTCTCCATAGAGCCGATCATGGGAGAGGCAATTTTAGAAGAATGCGAACCTAGCCCTGATGCATTTGAGGATGCAAGTGACTCCGATCTCGAGTCAATCATTATGGACCCACCATTTGCATCAGATGAAGAATACTTCTATGAAGTAGAATTTCAACCCCAGAGGCATGGAGAGGTTACAAATGATGTAAGATTAGCAACGCATATGACCCCTAAGGAAGAAGGAAAGAAACGAAAGAAGAGAGAAGCCTTACCAGAAGAGGAAGAATCTTTGTTTGAGGTCCCAGAAAATTTTAAGAAGTATGAGATAGATGACAGGAGAGTCATGATAAGAATGCCTAAACGAGAGGCACAATCAGGAGAGGCCTATGATAACAAAGAAACCACCAAGAAAATAGTAGTGGCCCTAGAAGAAGGAGAGGAGAGATGCACGTATATAGGCCATGACCTGACAGAAGAAGAAGAGCACGAATTGATTGCCTTGCTAAGAGAATACAGAGATGTATTCGCTTGGAGTTACAAGGATTTGAAAGGTGTTGACCCGGACATATGCTCACACACCATCCCCATGACGTCAGATGCCAAACCCTCTAAGCAAAAGCCCTATACTTATAACGATAATTACGCTGCTAAGATCAAAGAAGAGATAGATAGATTGGTTGAAGCTGGATTTATTTATGAAATTGAGCACACTGAGTGGGTATCCCCCATCGTTGTGGTGCCCAAGAAGAATGGCAAGTTGCGTGTGTGCATTAACTTGAAAAAGGTTAATGCCGCCACGATTCGAGATAACTATCCGCTTCCCATCACAGAACATCTCTTAGAAAGAGTGGCAGGCAAGGAAGTGTACAGCTTCCTTGATGGATTTTCGGGCTACAATCAAGTAGCCATAGCTCCAGAGGATCAGCATAAGACAGCCTTTGCCACAGAATGGGGCATTTTTGCTTTTAGAGTAATGCCATTTGGGCTTACCAATGCACCAGCTACCTTCCAGAGGCTGATGTGCCATGTGTTTAAGGAGTTCCTGAGGAAGAGTTTAGAAGTCTATGTTGATGATCTCTGTGCTCATTCCAATGTTAGACAAACCCATATCCCTGAACTCAGACAAATCTTTGACAAATGTAGAGAATATCAAGTCTGCTTGAACCCAGAAAAGTGCGTTTTTATGGTCAGGCAAGGCAAGATTCTCGGACACATAGTGTCAAAGAATGGCATATCTACTGACGAAGAGAAAGTGCGAGCCATAGCAGAGCTACCTAGGCCCAAGAATGTCAAGGAAGTACAAGCTTTCATGGGGCACTGTGGTTATTACCGACGATTTATACACATGTATGCTGTCATTGCAAAGCCCATGTACGGACTTCTGACAAACTTTGAGTGGACGGATGAATGTGAGAATTCCTTCCAGGAGCTTAAACGAAGATTATGTTCAGCACCAATCTTGACCACACCAGATTGGAATAAGCCATTCCATGTTCACGTGGATGCATCCAATTATGCTATTGGATGTGTACTTGCACAACCTACTGGTGAAGGTAATATGGATCTTCCAATTGCCTATGCCAGTAGACAATTGAATGCGGCTGAACGAAATTATACCACTACTGAACGAGAAGGATTAGGCATGGTATATGCAGTTAAAAAGTTTAGACATTATTTGCTTGCAAATAAGTTTAAATTTTTTACGGACCATCAGGCATTGTTGTACCTAGTAAACAAGCCATGCAATACAGGTAGATTAGTAAGATGGTTTCTCTTACTAATGGAATACGACTTCGAGGTTGTGGTAAGGAAAGGTAGGACTCACTTACGAGCAGACCATCTCTCTAGACTCACATCTGGAGAAGCCCCACAAGGAGTGTCAGATGACCTTCCTGATGCTTACTTGTTTAATTTGGAAGTTATACCGCAGTGGGCTAAGCCATTGGTGCCAGTATTGACGTACGGGCCCAACCATCCAGTGGTAAACACACGGAATAGAGAGATCGTAAAAGCCCAAAAGTATCACATCATGGCCGGAAGCATGTACAAGCACACAGATCAAGGGATCTTGGCTTGTTGCGTAGAAGAGGATGAGTACGCTAAATGGTTGCAATTAGCACATGTAGGTGCGTTAGAGCAACACCATTCAAAGCAACGAACTTTACAGACTCTAAAGAGATTCGGAGTGCATTGGCCAACTATGGAAGCGGATGTCCAAAAGTTGTGCAAGGAATGCCCAATCTGTTGCACTAAACCACCAGTGGAACACGCCACTCTTTATCAAGTATCCATTGTGCCAGATTGGAGCGAACCACTAGTATCATTCCTGAGGACAAACACATTCCCTCCAGACATGACTCTGGCTAGGAAAAGGAGTTTAGAACAAGAAGCCTTGGATTACTCACTCATTGGTAATAATCTATACAAACGCGGCAAGGATGGTTACCTGAGATTGTGTGTCCATGAGAGTGAATATCTTAAGATCTTGGAAACTGCTCACCAAGGTGTAGCAGGAGGACACTTTGGACCAGATCGGGTGATCAAGGCGATACTATTTGCGGGCTTCTGGTGGCCTACCCTTCACATGGATGCACATACCTATGTGAAACGGTGTGATGTCTGTCAGAGGACTCAGTATCCTATACGCAAAGATGAGATGCCACTGAAACCTATGATGGGTGGACGTGCATTCTCTAAGTGGGGAATAGACTTCGTAGGTCCTATTAATCCCCCAGCCAAAGGTTCTCATGCGGAATACATCATTGTTGCAACAGATTATCTCACCAAGTGGGTAGAGGTAAAGGCTACAACAAAGAACGATGTTCAAACAACTGCTAAATTCTTGTTTGAGAATGTATTCACAAGATACGGGCTACCTATAGAGCTTGTAAGTGATAGAGGCACTCATTTCTTAAATGAAGTGATTGAAAATTTACTCCAAGAATTCTTGGTAATACACAAGAAGTCTGCCCCCTATCACCCTCAAGCTAATGGACAAGCTGAGAGCACTAATAAGATCTTATGCAATGTACTGACAAAATTAGTGAACACTAAACGCTCTGACTGGGACAAACAGCTACACCACGCTGTTTGGGCATATCGAGTTGCCTACAAAACGGTACTCCAAGCCACCCCATTTCAGATGGTATTTGGCCAAAACGCTGTGCTACCCTTGGACTTCTTGATCCCTACATTGAGAGTAGCACAAGAGTATGAATGGACAGGTCATGAGCTCTCCTCTAGGATCTTTGACCTTGAACGATTAGGAGAAACAAGACTGAGAGCCGCTGCAGGAATATATGCAGCCAAGAAGAGACAGAAAGCATATTTCGATGCCCATGTGAAGGATAAAGGCCTGAAAACAGGAGATCTAGTCCTAGTCTATACACTGAAACAACACGCGAGGAAGCTAGAAAAGAGAGGCTACGGACCTATGGTTATCAATAGGATCTCCACGAGTGGAGCAGTACAATTGGCCACATTAGAGGGTGATGTTCTCCCTAACTATATTAGTGGATGCAGAGTCAAGTTGTATCAGGAACCCCTCACGGAAGAAATGCTCAACCGACTCAACACTGCTAAGAAACGCAAAGAGGAAGAGAGGCGAATTAGAGAAGAAGCTCAAGCAGAAGCTTTAGAACGCATCAGACGGATGAAATTACGAAGGCAAGGTAGAGAGCCGCCTAGGACAAATGACTATGCAGATCAAGGATATCATATGGCAATGTGTGAAGTCGCAGGAACCAGCTCACCTAGGATAACTGATCGACGTCCTTTTGTAACCCTAGATATAGGACAAGGAAAAAGTGCAAGGGCTGTAAGAGCCTTGATTGACTCAGGTGCAGCCACTAGTGCTGTTAGAGTGTCTTACTGTCAAGAGTTACAGTTAACTGTCAATCCTGTGGAAGCATATCTCATAGGATTGAGAGGCGTGGAAACCCCTTGTATGGGCGAGGTGGAACTTCCCCTCTACATTCATGATGAGGCAATGACAGTTAAAGTACTAGTGTGTCAAGATGAGGATCTCACTGAACCTCTTGTCTTGGGTCAAGACTGGATCTATGACCAAGCAGTCAACTTAAACCTAAGAAGTGGACTTCTTCAGGTATGGGTCAATCATAGTCGAATTACAGTAGAGTTGGATAATGGAGCACTCATGAAACTAGAAAAGGCACAGACTCCTGGTCCTTCCAGGGGTACACATGAAGATGACCATGCTGTTCTTGTTCAAAACCCTGTGTTGCAGAGGAATGATATTTGCAAAAAAGGAGTCAAGGATGCAACGGAACTCCCTTCTTTTCCAAAGGCCAGAAGGAGACAACAACCAAAGGCGGATCACAGGCACAAGAAGCAGAGTACTACCTATGTCCGAGATCAAAAGTACCTGCGCAGCAGAATGTCCCAAAAATTAAACCAGGTGTGGGTGCGGAAAGGCGAACAACCGGTTGCACCACCGTCAACTACATGGGCAAAGCCTCTTATTAGAAACCAACAACACGACGCTAATAAGAAGTCTTTCAGGAACTCTTCTGCTAAAGTAAAATCTATTTGGGTGCCCAAGAAGTCGATGAAGGCAAGCCCACAATCAAGACAAATTTGGGTGCCTAAGGCTTGCTTGAGGGCACAAGTAGCTACGCCAAGGCCACAACCTATGCAGCATAACCCAACTACGAGTACAACCGGTATTCACTCGCTCTCAACACTTAGGAACACACCAAGAACCAAGAGCACGCATGTAATCACTTATAAGTGGGTCCCTAAAAGGCCCGATTCCCAAACCGCGACACCGAGACCGCTCTCTAGAGTCTCTACGAAACCGAAAGCAAAGCCCATTCACTGCATTTGGCAGTCTAAGACCTGTAATAAACCCCCCGACCCCAATTTGTAAATTCACCCCCACTTACTAACGGCAGTAGTCTCCTAGGAATACACAAACATTAACTACACACACTGTCTTCGTGCACATACTAACCACTAACTCACCATCTACCTCATGTTAATGTGGTAACGGGGACAACAACGGATTTATTCTGTCCATTACGATGTTAACACATGGTTCTATATTCTCACAGAATCAGAAGGCAAGAAGTAAAATGGCAGAAGCGACAGGTTCGGGCTCACAAGTAGGGATACTTACTGCGGGAATTGATGTGGATAGTCTACCCGTGGATGTGCCCCCGACTGAACGACCAGTGGAGATGCAACACCTTCAGCAACTCCCGGTGCCAGATCCACCTACAGGAATCACGGAAAGAGTCCATGCCAATTCTCATTGGTTCAATGGCATGCCCGGTCCATTAGGAGAGGCCAAGTATATCTGGGAGTCTAAATGCGAGTATGACAGATCATGGGTGCGATTCCAATTTTTCTCCAAGGAGTTCGAGACTTTACAGAACACCGAAGATCTCCAGACCATATGGCAACGAGCAGGGTTAGCAGAGTATTTTGAAGCTCCACTACCTAAACCCGATCTCCTCCGATGTTACTATTTGGTCTCCACATTACAAGCTAATGAAGATAAGGACAAACCCGGATCATTTGTTCTTCCCTCATTGCTGGGCAACAACGAGTTGAAGAGATTTGAACTTACTGTGGAGTTGGTAAGTGACGCTTTGAATATGCATGGCACGCATGTACCCTCAGAAAAGGATGCTCTTGTTCCCACTAATATGAAGGACAGGAAACTGTTGAAGCTTAAGGACATGGCAGCACTCACCCCAAATGTGTCCATCCCTCTCCGCATGTGCATGCAACATTTCGCCTTTCCCGGCCAAGACCGATTCACGCAACCACACAAGAAGATCTGGTTCGCTCTCTATTTAGCGGAAGCAGGTGCGTTACCCATTAAGCTCCCAGTATGGATTATAGATCAGTTGTATGAAGCAAACAAACGGGCATCTAGGAAATTAGTGGTGAACGGATGCTGTGCAATCACACGCATCATTTACCGATGCTTGGCATATGATGTCCCCATTGAGCGTGCCTTAACTTGGGCACAGTTACAAATGTTTAAAAGGCTCAAGACGTCCACACATCAGTCCAAGCGCATGAGGGGCGCGATCCCTTGTGTCCAGACAAGGGAAGTCCTGACTACTCCTGAGGCATCACCATTAAGAGAGGGCACTGTACCTCCCTTTACCATTAGGATACCCAGGTCGGAATCTGACACTACGACACAACCTACCCCATCGGCTCCTCCTGTTACACCTGAATTCGAATTTGCTGCCACTGGAGAGGCTGAAGGACTAGACCCCCAGGATTTCGAAGCATTCCTACAAAGCACACAATTCTCTGATGTGGAGTTTTATTCAGAGGCAGAGGAGCAGGGCACATCCTCACGAAGAAGAAGAAAGTCTACAGACGGTAGACATGTCCATTGGAGTGACGCTCAGCAAAGTCAACAACACGGACACCCGGAAGAAGAAGAAGCGTATGAAGAAGAGACCACTGAAGCCCCAGCATATACAGCAGAACTCCGAAGGCTGTATCAGATTATGAAAAGAGTGCGATCGCAGCAGCTACTCACTGAACAGAGCAGCAGAGTACTTATGACTCAGTTGTTGGAAGAAGCGGGAGTTGACTCAGAGTACAGGGAAGGTCTCTTATTGATGGCAGAAACATATGGAGTAGTAGAAGCAGTGCGCACTGCCATTCAGAGACCTCCAGCTCAATATGACCCACGAAGGTTCCAGACACGACCTCGCTCAGGTAAAAATATCCAAATTCCTGTTACAGTTGCAGAAGAGCCAACTACTACACCAACCTCCCAAACAGCTAGTCAACAGCACCCCGCCACCCATGAGGAGTCCACCGAACCGCTACCATCCACTCCCCCACCATCACCTCCTAGAAGAGAAACAGTGGAAACCACATCGACTGCTCAACCCACTGACCCCACCTTCATCTTCCGTACTCCCATCTCCAGTGCCACCCTATTCTCTACCACTGATAACCCGACCTTTGAAGCAAACCCCATCACTACACAACCCACCGAAACCCTTCCCGAGCCTGCCCTAGGACAACCATCCCCAATGCCTTCAGCCACGGGTCATCCTGACCCCAGATCCACATTCATGGGCTTCCCTACTACCACGCAACCCTTTCCACCCTTCTCAAATTTACGACCCCAACCCCCGATATCCCTCTCTCCATTTCTACAATCCCTCCATGACATCTTTGTTAGGGCTTTTCAACCAGGCTCTCAACCATTCCCTGCCTTTTCAGCTCCCCACCCCACTTCGCATCTATTCACCACTTCCACACGCACACCACCTACCATACCAATGTATATGGCAGACCCCACACCCACATCCACTCCTGAAGGTATGGACATTTCACCACCCACGGCACCTCCACCCACGGTTTCACCTCCTCCCGTTCCCCCTCCACCAATTTCATCCACACACACAACTTCCGTAGACACATCATTCACTGTCTCCCTTCCCCAATTCCCTTCCCATGCATCTCCCACGATAAACAACCCACACTCATCTATAGGAAATGCATTGGACACCATGTTGGCTTGTATATCAAATTTAAGAACAGATTACATTCAGCTCCAGCAACAAAACGAACGCCTGCAAGAGCACTCAGCGACACTACAGCACCGCCTTGCGGCACTAGAAGAGGAGAACGCTCGCCTCCACACACAGTTCCAAACCCTCCAAGAAGCCCATAATATATTGGAGGTACAGCTACAGAACGTAGATCAGGAGGCGGTGCAGGTGGTAGAAGGTCACCTACGGACACAGCTGGAACGCAACTCAAAACTTCAGCGAAATATGGCGCTACTTAAACGCCATCTTGCGGCTGCTCAGGAAGAGAACAGACGTCTGCAAATACAAAATCAAGAGAACCTGGAGGCAGCTATTGAGAGCACACCGGGGGCACCTCAGCCCATCCAAGTTTCAAGCAGTGACCCCCGATAATATCAAGATTATATTGGAAGATTATGCCATGCTGCTCGAAGCACATGATAAGCTATCGGAGGAGCTAGGACAACTGAAGCAGGAACACCAACAAGGACCAACAGCTGCCCCCCCAACCACCCCCTCTGCGGCTTCGCTTCTCACAGACGCAGAGGCCATAAAAGATCTCTAGAAACAGGTAACTGAATTGCAAACACGCCTACTACAATATGAGAGACCATCTTCCCCTCCGGAGGCTCCCACGGACGAAGAAGTTGTGCAAATTCCTGTGGAACAAACGTTTGATGAAGAATATGATCCGCAACCATTCCCAGGAGGCCAACAAACAGAGGAAGCGCAGGACACGTTCGAGGCACCACGACCGCCATGGTTACGACAAGTGGAGGAAATCGGGAGTTCGCACGAAGAGCGCACCGTAGTGCAAAATCAGGCCATGAGGGTCATAGAGGAGACTGTGTTACAATCAGCTTACTTTAAGAACCTGTCATCGAGACGCCTGATTCTCTCATCGGAACTCCAATACAGGCCGTATTATATTATCTTGGCTGATTATAATGCAGAAATACAAAGAGTCACGGGTCAGATTCCTACTTTTGCGACCCAATTTCAACCCGAAGACCTTCCTCCAGAGGTGCAAAAAGGCAAGATTCGTCAACCAACATGGCGGCAGAAACTTTTAGAGACCTATCCAGAAATGCTACGCACATGGAACAACGCGCCGTTGCACCTCCTGTACAACCCATGCTACGGTCCAGTCCCCCGCCGCAGGTCGTGGAAGGCATTTAATATCAAGGTACAGAACAATGCGCAATGCAAGGAATGGCTGAACTACCCGTACATCGCGCCACCACAAGGACCACCATCGGTAGCATATATGATGGGGACCATTCGCCACTGGATGCCGCGCTTGAAGCCCATGCAAGATGTAGCAGCGCAAATGATGCTTAAAATCTTAGATATGATGCAAGTAGTCCTGAAGACCTTCAGAAATGCAGCCGCACCACAGGTACGTCTCCCGGGGTTTAGCAATGGAAATTACGACTTGGTGTATGACATGAGCACCACCCCCAGTATTCGTGTGGCTTACGCTTGGCATGCACGTATCAAATACCTCCCCGCCTGCTACAAACAGACCTTCGAAGAGATGTTCAGATCAGGTTTCTGGGAGTATCACTCGGAGGTTTTCGCACCAAAGCCAACACATCTGCTTCAACTATTTGCTTGTGAACAAGCAATGTATTCAGAGTACTACACCACCCCGCAACCCGAAACCCCTGGTGCAATAAATTGGGATGCATTGGAAGCTGATCTAGCAAGAGGCTTAAGGATAGGAGAACATGAACTGGCCACCAATGTCATCCAATATTACATCGACCACCCGAGGGAACAAAGGTCTGTCAGGGGCGACAGACGCTAGGAAAGGGGGAGTGTTGGCATACAAAGCAACAAAGGAGTCATGCACAATACGGCAACAAGGCCAGATTATTTTTTCCCATAGATTATGTACAACTCAAGTGATTTTAATCACTACACAAACATTGTAAATCCCGTTTTTGGTAGAATAGACTCCATTTTGTGCAAGCCGAGGAGTCCTCGAGCTTGAGGAGTATTAGAAGTACCATTGTACCAATTTTCATAATTTTTAGACTTCGTTTGAGCCCTCAAATAAGCCCTGGAACCTAATTTTTAACTAGGCCGAACACTAGGTCTAGACAGGGCCAAAACTAGTCAAAAACTATAAAAAGAGCTAGAGAGCTCATTTTTGGGGTTAGATTGTAATTGAAACGAACTTGTAAGAGCTATTGAAAGTAATCTAAAGAACTCCATTGATTCTCTCTCTTTGTCTTGCCGTGTGTGCGTGTGTGTGTGTATGTGTGTGCATGCTTGTGTGCTTCTCACTCACGCACTTGTGCCGCCACTTGCTCGAGGTCTTCATACCATCCTCACGTCTTCCCGGATTGACATTAAAGGAGGTGCTACTCATCACTGAGCTACAGTATCCATGGCCGTTTGGATCATTTGTTTGACAACAGGTTTTAATTGAGTGACATCTACATTTAACCAAGTGGTAGGTATACTAGGTTCTGCTCCTGTTGTCACATCTTTCCCTTGAGCCACGTGTAATGTGGTGTCATGGGGCTACCTGATATGAAGTTGGATCCTCGGCTCAGCCTCCATGTGGTCAATCTTGCCTTGAGGTGTATCATCCGGTACTTCGATCACAACGGGCTCCTTACTTGGTTGTCGGCCTGATTCCTGGTCTATTGGAGTTTGTATTTCTTGTTTCATAGGTGGCACGACATCTTTATTAGTTATTGGAGCTTCCTTGATACTGATCTTTGATGTATCATTCAATTGAATGACGTGCTCTGGTTCAGTTGGTTCTTCTATGCTCTTTACTTGTCTATGTTCGTTGTCTGGCGTGACTTCAACTTGATTGATCTCTGTCCAATCTTCATTGTGTGTTTCTGTTTGTATATCTGTATCCAGGGTGTCCTTCTCACAACTTGATTCTTCATTAGAGCTTGATTCCTCTAATCCTATTTCTTTGTATCTGGAAGGTACTTGATGAGTTGCTTTATCCTTTTGTTTCTTTTCCTGGCTTGCTTGTCTGTAATGGTGACCTTGAATATTCAAATTTATTTGCCCCCGCATATACTGATGCGTTTCTTCCAGGGCTGCAGAGAGATCTCTCTTAGTAATGGGTTGTTGGGTCCCAGGAATCCCCGATAACACATGTGTTCTCTTTGATTATGGTGTCTCTTGAGCTTCTTCCTCTCTTAGGCGTTTAGTCCCTCTCATAGGCGTCTTTGAGCTAGTTCCTACTTCTTCAACCGTGATGACTGTTTTCTTTTTCTTTGGGACAGTTGCTGACTTGGCATATTTGTCTAACTCTGTTGATGTTGGCATCACGCGCAAGCAGTTCTTCATATCCAAGGCCGAACTACCATTCAGAAAATTTTTCTGACCCCACTTCTTTTTTGCTTCAAATAGGCGCTCTTGAACATAGGGAGTCATATTTACTTGATTTTCAACTTGCCTCATAGCATGTGAAAGCAGTTGCACCACGATCTTTTGAGGTGTTGTATATCTATGCATGCTTGGAAAACAAAAGTGCTGGTGAACTAATCGAACAACCTCTTCAATATCACTTTTATTGATTTCCAAAAAGGATCGCTTTTTAGGATCATGACATTTATCTTTGACATTAGTTTGTCCTTCTTGATTCCATCCAAAAGCTCGGTTAATTAGCTTGTGAGTAAATTGAATTGTCTTCCAGGCACCAACTTTATCCAGTACTCGTGCCTCAGGGACTGGTATCTTATTTGATGCAGGCTGGAGTGTATTCATCACTTGCGTACATCTCTGAAAATCTGGCAAATATATTGTAAGTCTTAAAAAGGCATCAATTCCAGCTTGAGTCCAGACATCTGTCATGCGCGGTAATCCTTGTACGATAGTCTTGAAGTCTTGTGACATGATAGGGAAATAGTGATCCCGGTCCATAATCTTGATGGTTGCCATGAAAATGAGATCAGATATTGGTTGGTCATCCAGAAACCAATGGCCTCTTCCTTTTGTTACTAATTCCAATGGAAGAAGTTGGACCTCTTCCTCTTGCGTTGCTTCGGAATTAGTAGATGCCATCTGCACTCAATATAGAGTATGAATTAGTGGCAAGATAGTATCAAAAATCCTCCTTCCTTTGTCTTTCATAAGATTGGCAATGCTCCGCGTGAATGGTGTCGTCCCTTCCCCGTGGGTGTGAGAAAGGTAATACCTGGGATTTTTCATACTTTTAGATATTTTTATGTTTTTGTCTAAAAGAAAAACGGAAAAGTTAGTTCATAGCCGAAGCGGTTATTAATTTTTTTAGTAATTTTCATTAGTTTATGTATAAGTGCTCTCCTATTTCCCAAGAGGAAAATGTGCTTCACTATCCTGAAATAGAAGAATAATGTGCCGAATGCTTGGCCTTGTAATGTGGCCCTATTATGCATACTTTGGATTCTGGTAACTCCATATGCGTGCAACTCGAATTATTTGGTAGATGTATACAGCTTGTGTTGTCTTTCGGCATCCAAATGTGCTTTATTCTGTTGAGAGAAATCGTGTTCCCAACCTTCCTGGTGAATGTGATGCTTCTCATTTGGTGCTTCTGCTTTATCTGCTTTTTGAATCTTGGAATGATGTGTGAATTGTATGTAGACTCCTTCTCTATCATGTAGCAGTTTAGCTTCTGTCGTGTTGCCTTTAGATCATACTGATTTTCCTTGTTCATTGGTTCGTCCTTTTTGATGATTGTCATTTGAGTACATGACTTGGGAATCCATATTTGTGTGCGATCCTACTGGGCGGCTACCACCTTCTTAGGAATCCATACTTTAGCAATTCTTTGTGGAACTGAATATCCAGAGCGATTTACATATTGGTTCTGTGGGTTCTTCTGATGTAGCAAGTAGTTCTTTTGTTGAAGATATGCAGTCATTTGGTCCTTCCTTATCCAAGCTTGTTGAGTGTAAGGAATGGGGTATGTTCCAATAGATGCCGACTTGTGATTACCTGGAGAACGAGTCTCTCTTGTGCATGGTTCTTCGCTAAGGTTGTTTTCAGATAGAATGACACTCTTGTGACTTGCTAGATTAGAAAATGGCGTGCAAGCAGACTTCTGTGTATCCTCACATGAAGTACTCGATGAAGGGGTTTCCATAGTGCTAGTGAACATACATGCATCACTTTGTTCATTTGAGTGAGTTTTTGGTTCTATACTTGCAGCTTTGATTGGTCGTTTGTCTAGCATGCTGAATACTTCATGATGTCCTATCTTGGCTGAGATGTATCCTAAGGCCAATTGAATAGTTACTTCATATTCGTATATCCAGTCTTGACCTAACATGAGCTCTTCCAATAAATCGTGATCGTGACATACTAAGAGTTTTTGTTCCATTGTGTTGTTTCCTAAGTGTAGAGGTAAGATAATCTCTCCTATACACTTGATGATCTTTCCTCCTATTCCAATCAGCTGTGCCTTAGATGGACGTAATTCTTCCTTGAGTTGCTGAGTCAATGAAAATTTGATGCAGCTTATGGCGGCTCCTGTGTCAATGAGAGCATCCACTAAGTGGTACTCCGTTTTTCTGGCTCCCAAATTCAAATATGGTTGTGTCCTCTGTTGACCTAGGTTTTCAGTGGCTCTAAAATTAGCCATTGGGATGAGTTCCTCTCCTAGTTGATATCTCTCATCTCTCTCTCTCTCATCCACTCTTTCCGTTTCTTGATTCGTTATAGTGCTTCCTGTCTGGCTTCCTCTCGTATTCTTTCTTCCTCTAGACGTCTATTTTTACCCGTTATCAGTCGTGACATTATTTCTTCAGTCAATGGCTCTAAGTATTTTTTCACTCGACATCCACTGATATAGTTTGGTAATACATTTCCATCTAGAGTTGCTAAGCTGATGGCTCTACTGGTGGATATGCGATTAATGATTAATGGGCCATATCCCCTTTTCTGCAATTTCTTTGCGTGTTGTTTCAGGGTATATACCAAAACTAAATCTCCTTCCTTCAAATTTTTGTCTTTAACATCAGCATCAAAATATGCTTTCTGTCGCCTTTTAGCAGCATAAATCCCTGCTACTGCTTGTAACCTAGTTTCATGTAACTTCTCTATTTGATCCAATTGAGCTGAGAGTTCATGTCCTGTCCACTCATAAGTTGTTGCTACTCTGAGAGTGGGTATTAAGAAATCAATTGCCAAAATAGCATTTTGTCCATACACTAAGTTAAAAGGAGTAGTTCCTATGGCGGTCTTGTAAGCTACTCTGAATGCCCATAATGTGTGATGTAATTGTTTATCCCAATCAGATCTACCATTATTCACAATTTTAGTGAGAACTGTGCATAAGATTTTATTTGAACTTTTGGCTTGTCCATTGGCTTGTGGGTGATAAGGGGCTGATTTCTTATGAATTACCAAGAATTCAGTCAGTAAGGCTTCTATCACTTCATTCACAAAATGCGTACCTCTATCACTCACAATTTCTATTGGTAGTCCAAATCTAGTGAAAACATTCTCGAAGAGAAACTTGGCCGTAGTCCTTGCATCGTTTTTCTTGGTAGCTTTGGCTTCAACCCGTTTGGTCAGATAGTCTGTGGCTACAATTATATACTCGGCGTGGGATCCTTTAGCTGGGGGGCTAATAGGTCCTACGAAGTCTATTCCCCATTTTGTGAAAGCTCTTGCACTTATCATGGGTTTTAGTGGCATCTCGTCTCTTCTAATAGGATATTTTGTTCGTTGACAAGTATCACATCATTGCACATATGTTGTGGTATCTTGATGTAGAGTTGACCACCACATTCCAGCAAAGAGGATCATTTTTGCTGTTTTATCTGCAGAGAAGTGTCCTCCTGCAGCTCCTGTATGTGCCATTTCTAACACAGCAAGATACTCGTCTTCATTAATGCACATTCGCAAATGATTATCTCTTCCTCGCTTAAAGAGTTGTTTTCCAATAAGAGCATAGTCCTTGCTTTGTTCTACAAGTGCTCGTTTTCTTGCTAGAGTGGCTCCTTCCGGGTACTCTTGGGTCTTTAAGAACTTCAACAGAGGCATGCTCCATCTCGGTGCTACAGTGGAGTAGCATAGAGTGGAGTTCTCTTATGGATTCCGTTCTTGACAGGTTGGGCAGGCTGATACATAGTTATGCGCATCCCTCTGCATGGTTGGCCAATATATGCCCAATCTCCTTAGTGTTTGCCATGTTCCGTTTGCATTTAAATGAGTTTTCCATTGATTTACATGTGCTTTTTGAAGCCACATTTCCTGTTCCTCTTCTTCTACACATCTCATGAGTAATCCTCTTGAGTCTTGGTGATACAAACTTCCAGCAATGATATAAAGGTTTTTAGCCTTCCATAGGTCTTGGGTTCGGTTTGGTATGATCCCATCTTTAGGTCCATGAGTGAGTATAGGGATCAACTTTTCTGCCCATTGGGGACATACTTCGAGGTTAAACAGGTACGTGTCTGGCAGATCATCTGGTACTCCTATGGGTGGTTCACCATGTGTCATCCTTGATAAGTGATCTGCTCTTATGTGGGTATTTCCTTTCTTGACTACTACTTCAAAATCAAATTCCATCAACAATAGAAACCATCGTACTACTCGTCTTGTATTACAAGGCTTATTGACTAAGTACAATAGGGCTTCATGATCAATAAAGAATTTGAATTTGTTTGCCAATAAGTAGTGTCAAAACTTCTTTACTGCATATACCATTCCTAGGCCTTCTCTTTCAGTCGTGGTATAATTGCATTGTGCTTGATTCAATTGTCTACTGGCATAGGCTATCGGGTGATCTAACTTTCCTGTATCTGCTGGTTGAGCTAAGATGCAACCAATGGCAAACTTGGAAGCATCCACGTGAATATGAAATGGCTTATTCCAATTGGGTGCTTGGAGGATTGGTGCTGAACTCAATCGACTCTTTAATTCGTTAAAGGCCTTTTCACATTCTTCTGTCCAATGAAATTGAGACAATAGTGCATAAAGAGGTCTAGCAATTATGGAATACATATGTTTAAATCTTCGATAGTATCCGCAATGTCCCATAAATGCTTGGACTTCCTTCGCATTCTTTGGTCTTGGCAAATCCAAAATCACTTTGATTTTGTCTTCATCAGTTGAAATTCCGTTTTTAGAGACAATATGTCCTAATATTTTTCCTTGTTGAACCATGAAGACACATTTTTCTGGGTTGAGGCATACTCTATATTGTCGACATTTGGCAAAGATCTTTCCTAGTTCAGGGATATGCTCTGATCGTATAGCTAAGTAAGTACATAAATCATCCACGTATACCTCCATACTCTTTCTCAGGAACTCTTTGAATACATGGCACATCAATCTTTGGAAAGTGGCTAGGGCATTGGTTAGGCCGAAAGGCATAACCCTAAAGGCGTACACTCCCCATTCGGTTGCAAAGGCCTTTCTATGCTGCTCCTCAAGAGCAATAGCTACCTGATTATAACCTGAAAAGCCATCCAAAAAACTATAAACTTCTTTCCCTGCCACTCTTTCCAACAGATGATCCATGATGGGTAATGGGTAACTGTCTCTTATGGTAGCAGCATTTACTTTTTTCAGATTTATGCATACTGATAGGCTCTAAAGCCCACGGAAAAGATGTGGTTTTACGAGACTTTATTTGGTTTAACCCCTCGCAATTGGTCTACTTGGATTACCTAGAGTCCACAATTATCTCGCAATGGATTCTTCCTATGTCTATGCACTAGCTCATATGTTCCCGGCAAACGCACCAAATGAACGGGGTCTTAAGCCCAAGGAAAAGATGATTACACGAGACTTTATTTTGTTACTTATCCCTCGAAATTGGTCCAATTGGATTACTTAGAGGCCACAATTATCTCGCAATGGATTCTTCCTATGTCTATGCACTAGCTCATATGTTTCCCGGCAAATGCACCAAAATGATACACTCTTAGTCCAAGGGAAAGTGCATACGCTCAATGATGTTTTGCCCAACTTTCCTGATACTAGGTCAATTTTGGTTTTCCCTAAGTCCACAATTTCACTCCAAAGTTTTGATGGAGGAGGCGAGAAAACGCATGCGCGATTGGATATCCACCTCCAGTGGTCACTTCCGGTAACCTCCCTTTCTTCGCTTGACCCCCCCCCTCCTCTTTTCACATCGAGTTTTCGAGAAAGGAAGAACGCATACTAACTCGATCTTAAAGGCATTTGGGTCTGTATGAAAGAAAACTCAAGAAAATGAATCCTCTATTTCTTAAGTTCCGAGATTCGCCAAAGTCAATTGTGAAGAACTATCAAGTTCAAGGAGGAAAAATACCCCTTCTTTGTTTAGGGTTTAGGAATGCAATAGGGGATATCTCCTATGTGAAGCGTATGGAGATCATTTTCAGTAGGTGACGGAAAAAACTACGATATTACTAAGAGAAATCTCACTAGTTTTAATGTAATAAAATACGAAGTGTTCGACTTAATTCAAGCTTGGCTTTGGCGGTTGTGACTCAAAAGTGGAACTATGTTTCCTCTTGTAGGAATATATAATCAGTTCAACACGAATGTATACGTGCATGTTTTGTAAACTATGTCACCCTTTTTGTCATTTGCGTTATGCTTATCCACAGCCTCTATAGTTCTTCACTCGTCAAATGTACGTACATATCAGATCTCTCTTTCCGATAGCTTATGGATAATGTGATTGATAGTATCGAATCCAACAGATGCAAATCCAATTAAGCATTCGACACAACGAGAAACTATTCAACCCTTGAAAAACAGATAAATAAAAGACTGAATACCATAATTTTGGACTGGTCTTGTTACCATCATCTTAATCATATTGCATCATCTATTACTTGGGTGGATATACCTCCATGATAGACCATCTCATGCTAGAAAAGGTTTTTCGCAGAGACAACAGTGCATACACTTCCATGGGATCCCTCACACACATGCCACCAGATTTTATCTATTCATGAACATAAGCAAGGTCCAACCACACTCAAAGATTGGTGCTGTTCCTTTCGAGTTTAGTCACGACAAAAAGCACAAAATGTGGTAATTGAAGTGCTCTCAAAAGACACACAAACATCCGAAAATACATATTCACTTCAAAAGAACGTCATAACTAGAACATGTAATAGCATGAAGCATGTTTTAGCTAGGTATCGAGTATCGACTATTTTCCAACTCAGAAATCAACATACCTACTTTTCTAACACAATTTGAAGAAAAAAAGTTGAAATGAGTGTGCTACATCCAACACAGTCAAAATATCGTGTTTCGAATCACTTATGTGAGACGCCATATGCAATACATTCTATCGATCCAACATCACAGTGTAGCAGTGTTAAATATATATATATTCTGTATAATAACTTTGATGGGATGTTCTAATCTGAAACGCGATTCATCAGCCAAACATAGCACGCATACAAGTAAAAATATTTTGAAGCAAGTTCTAAACAACCTATCAGACATTCACGTTAACTATTCCTTCAACGAAAAGATGTACGACATGACCAAAGCAAGGACAACTGTAGCGTTTTGATGTAGAATTAATGATGCAACAAAATAACTGCCATACCATGTAAAGCATCATAAAAAATGAATGCACAGATCAGACATTACCCAAGGAGAAAAAGCACACTTGTCCTTCGCTGTCAACAAAAAATGGCGACTCAGTCCATAGCCGAATGAGATGTTCACTCCTAGCACATGTACAGATGAAGATGTTTTTGGCTCCCTGCTATATGCTGTAGCGTACCCTCTTCAGTGCTCCGTTATTCAGATATCGTGGTTTCATCTCTTTCCAATGGAGAGTAATGGCACACTTCTCTGTTAACTCAAACACCATACCGGAATACAACGCCTTGGGCTATCATCTTCTTCATGCAACCTTCCACAGAGCTTTAACCACCACAGCCGCGTTGGCCTTCGTTGAAAAATGCTTCAAAGAAGTGTGAATCTCCTCCTGTACTTTACCGCTTCCTTCCTCTGTTGCCTCCTGTATTGATCTTCCAGCTACCGAGAATGCCTGCCGCCCCTGTCGAAGAGCACCAAGACACACTCTCGGAATGTCCTTATGGCCTGCAGAGAACAAGCAAGAAGAGCGAGCCAAATTGATTCTCCCCTTTTTTTTCCATCTTCTGCCCCCTTTTCTCCGTATGAAGACCTCCAGCCGACGTCCCCCATTCGTGCACATTTAAGGAGGCAATCCTTTTTTCTTCTAACACTTCAGAGGCAGGCGGCCACTACTCAACCCCCCTTTTCCATTTTTCTTCTCAGGGCAGTCACAACCACTCAAAAACGGACCTGCCAGTTCACGGAAGAAGAGATCCTTGCGGGAAAGGAATGGTGCCGGGTCTGACGGAACGAGGGTAGCCCATACCTCGTCAGCGTCTGCTAAGTTCCGAAATCTACGGCAAACTCTTGCCATGCGGCAGAAGTCAGAAGCTCTCAATAAAGACATTATGCGCATGAAACCTCAATATAAGTGCCAATCGCAAATATCTCCAGAACTTTAAACTAAAAATGATGTCCGAGACACCTTAGTGCTTTATGAATGGTCTTCACAATCATCTAGTACTTAGAACTACTCCAAAGGATAATTTATATAGCACCCTCAGCAACACCTCTTATAGCACTACTCGGCTGGATCTTCAGACAGTCCACAATAATTCCGCTCTTCCACTGTCCGCCTTCTATTTCCATCATTTGATATTTCAATGCAACATGCATCTCTTTATCCACTACAAACTCACCAATGTCAAGTTCCATCCATGGATATGAAGGTAATCGCCTTAATCGAGCAAGATTAGTGATCTCTCCATTTTTTCTATCATCAAAAACCGTTGTACTTCGACATTTTGGCCATTATTAGCAGAAAGATAGAACTTGACTGGTGCTCTACTCCAACTTCTGCCTGGATCAACCCTTAGTTTGACCTCTCAGGAAACCCTGAATCAGGTTGTGATGCCCAATGCCAGTAGCGCATGTCATCCCCCCATACAATGTGCAACTGCCTTGCAGATTTCACAAAGAAACCTTCACCTGTTTCTGGATCCAACCAGTATGGCTGAGAGGGATCTTTGCGAGTCATTCCTGCCAAATAGAGCCGCATTAGTGCATAAAAACCACCCATTTATTGAGTTAACACATACTCTTAACTTACCATTCTTTTTCGGTACGACCACCAAAGGTGACACCCATTCCGTGTGTTCAATCTCATATATGAACCCAGCATCTAACAACTTATCTATCTCTTCCTTTATCTTACTTTTTTCAGATTTATGCATACTCTTAACTTACCATTCTTTTTCGGTACGACCACCAAAGGTGACACCCATTCCGTGTGTTCAATCTCATATATGAACCCAGCATCTAACAACTTATCTATCTCTTCCTTTATCTTTGCTGAGTAAACATCATTATATGTGTATGGTCTTTGTTTGGAAGGTTTAGCTTCAGATGTCATAGGGATTCTATGTGCACATATAGAAGGGTCTACTCCTTTCAAATCCTTATATGTCCAGGCAAAGACATCCCTGTATTCCCTTATGAGTCGTATTAACTCTTGTTCTTCCTCCATTGAGACATCCTGTCCTATAAAAGTACATCGTTCTTCTCCTTCCTCTAGGGTTACTACTATTTTCTTGGTCTGTACTTTATTGTCATATGCTATTCCTGGCTGTGCTTCTCGTTTTGGCATTTGAATAGCAATTCTTCTCTCTTCTACTTCATATTTTTTGAAGTGGGCGGGCACTTCAAATTGGTCTTGAGGCTTGTTTTCTTCATCATTTTTTGCTTTTTCTAATTCAAGCTCCTCTTCCTGTGTTGGTTCTTGATCTATTTCATTAGTTATGACACTTCTTGATTTCCACTTTCTATTTCCATTTGCTCTTGCTCCATTTCAATGCTCTCGTAATCCTCTTTCCATTCTTTTTCAATTACTTCTCCTTCTTCAGCCTCTTGAAGAACTACCACATATAGACTAACGTCATATCCTTCCTCATCAATGCATTCATTTATGGTTATCACTTCTTCGTTTACACACACATCGAGAGTAGCTAAAATCTCCATCCAACCATGAGGTTTAAATTCTTCATCTAGGAATATTTGAGGCATATAGGCTGGATCTTGTACTGATCTAGCAACTCCTTGCCTTTGCTGCCATCCTTTTCTCCTATCTTCTTTCTTTTTCACAATTTGGCATATCCATAGATGAGTGTCTTCATTCATCCACGATTGGTCACTTGAACCTATACTATGAATCGACTGGTTATCTTCCTCCTTGTGAATTTGATTCCATTGTAAGGGAGGAACATCTTGATATGTATAAGTGTGGAGATTTATTCTTGTTGTGGTTCCTTCATGCTGTAAATATACTGCGTCTTTTCTCCAATCTTGCACTACCTTTAGTTGCCTCATGAATGGTCTTCCAAGTATCATTTCATAATTGCTTGGCCTTTCAAATTGACATATTGCTAAGGTGTGCTCGAATTCAACTCCGCAAGTGGTAAAAACTACTCGTTCCAATAATCCCAAGGGTCGTTCAGTGTGTTCGTCTACCATTTGTATCTTCATGCGTGTTGGTCTTAGAGCTGGTTTTCCCCATTTCTCCCAGATTTCTTTAGTAGCAATTCCTACTCCAGCTCCAGAATCTAAGATGGCTTTAGTGGTGTAACCCCTATAGGTAATCGGAAGGCAAGTGTTTCCTTCATCTCCCTCACTAAAATCGTGTTTCCTACCTTATCTACTGGGATTTTTACTGTGTTTACTTCATCAGACATCTCCTTCTCTTCCACCTTGATCTCCAATTGGCTGGTCAGTTTCTCCTTCACATGTGGTTTGATCCTTAACAGTTCTTCCAATGTCAGAGTGCAAGGGATTTTTACCTTTCTAAGGTGTTGTATGATATCCGATGTTTGGACAGATGGGTTCAGTTCTTTTTTTCTCATTGAGGGAATGCGGTATAATTCTGAATTATGTTTGTACTCTCCTATGTAATTTGGCAAAACCTTCACACTATCATTTTCTTCGTTACTTGGATCAATTGGTATTATTTCTTCTAAATTCAGTTCAAGTATGGAGTCTTCAATTTCACCTTCTGCTTCTAGCTCCTCAAAGGGTGGGTCTATTCCTTCCACTTTCTTCCACTGGTCTTCTTGGACTCTTGCCAACAAATCTTTAGGCCATTCCCCTTCTACTTTGGGAACAATGGATCCTTCCCTTTTATCCTCATAGTAATTTCCATTATGTGTCTTACCTGCTTCAGTTTTCTGGGGGTCCTTAGGGGTGACACACTCTTAGAATTCTCTTTCGGGAATTCGTGAACTAGGTAGTCGAAGGACAGGTTTTTCTAAGGTCTGTTGAGCCACTTCAATTAATTTTATTGCATATCTCCAACCTTTCTTTCTCTAGGTCACCTCTAGGATATTCTCTTTCATGTTGTTTGATGGTAGGCCCTGCTCTTATTCGTGACTTGTACGCCTGAATCCACATGGCTAATTCTTCAGGCATGGGATCTGCTAAAACTGATCCTACCTCTTCTTTTTTATGCTTTCCATCTTTATTTTCTTCTTCAAATTTTTTATCTTTGTGTTCGTTTGCTTACAACACTTTTCTCAGGCTCTTCCGAGTCTTCAACTAGTTGAGGTGTAGGTATGTTCATTTCTCTGTCACCTTGATCATTTTCCTCAGTTTTGCCTGGGGTCTCTCTAGCTTTGGCTCTAGTTATTGCTTTCAATGGTACAGTGTACTCCTTATCGCTTCCTGATGATTCTATCACTTCTATAACATTAATCTGCACGTTAGAGTTAACTTTGTTGGGGTTCTTGGGGCAATCTCTGAAAAGGTGTTCTTTACCACAATCACTACAATATCCTTCCCAGACTCGCTGTGGTGGTGGTGGGTTTGGTAGTGTACATTCTCTGATATAATGATCACCTCCGCATCTATAACATGGTCCTCTAGGTACGGGCGGTCTGTTCATAGGTCGGGGGGGTATGGATGCCCTAGGGGCTGTGTACATCAATGACACATAGTCCTGCTCATATCCATAGGAACTATCTGGCAGTTCCATGCCATAGGTATATGGTTCGTACATTTGTCCATATTCTATCATAGAGCTCTCATAGCTGGGATAGTTTCCTTGATTATGGTCATAAGATGAGTCATATGGTTCATTACTAGGCAATGGTGTGGCTAGGACTACTGCTCTCTCTAGGTTTTCTTTAGGTTGAGCTATTTTCACTGGGACAACATTCTGAGGATGGGGTGGTTGTTTTCCTAACACCGGTTGTGGTTGATTGTAACTTTGATAAGCGTATGGTCATGGTACAGGTGCCTGCTGCTGATATGTGGGATATATGAAGGCTTCTCCTCCTAGTTCTCTCTGAGGGTATCCATAAGGTCTCATGACAGGTTGTGCAGGTCTTGATTGCCTATTATAAGGACAATTTTTTGTGTTGTGATTTGTGTATTTTTGTTCTATGCTGTAATATTGTAAAGGTCCTGGAACGAGTGGTCTATTGTAAGCGGGCAGGTGGTGGGACTATTCCCCTAGTGCACAAATGAGAGGGATGATCACCTCCATAATGCATACATCTTCTAAGCATCGGCACTCTCATTGGGTTGTTGGGGTAGTTCCTCTGTCCTTGAACATTCAACTTCTTTGCTACTAAGTCGGCTATTTCCTCTACATTGTTCTTAGGGTTTGATGTGCTACTGGCTGAATCTTCACTTTTCACGCTACTTTGAGGTATTTTCAGATCCTCCGCTAAATTGTCTTCTAGGTCGATACATTCCTTCATGCATTCTTGCAAGGTTTGAACTCTCTTCACGTACACCAGAGATCTTAATGATCCATTCAACAATCCTTCCAAAAATAATGACACCATTTTGTTTTGGGTGGGTCTCTCTTCCACTGGGCACCTATCCACATATTGCTTGAATCTTCTTGCTGCCAATCTCACTGATTCTGTAGGAGCTTGCTTAAAGCTATGAATCAACGATGACGAGTTGTTTTTAATTCCAGACTTAGTGAATTCCTCAATCATTTCTTGATAGACTTGTTCCATGTTTTGAAAATTATTAGGATCTAATGGCTGGAACCAAGCTAGAGCTGTGTCTGTCAAAGTTACACCAAAAGATTCATATTGGATCAAAAAATCTTCTACTTGTTCGGCTCTGATTACTTGCTTGAATTCAGCTATATGATTGTACGGTTCGCTAGAGCCATCATAGTGGTTTCTCATGCATTTGGCCACTTGAATTGGTCTTAATCTTCTTCCTGCTTCAGGCGGTCTAGTCATTACAGGGAAAACTGGCCTTCCAATGGGTATACCAGGTCCTCTTGCTATAGGTGGTCTAACAGGGGCAGGAATTCCATTCCTTGGATCCACAGGTGGCTGAGGCTGATAATTAGGGTTATTTGCAGGCATAGCAAACTACACATGTGGTCTAACCGGGATTTGAGTTTGTTGCGTTTGTTTTGACTGTTGGAATGAATTATCCTGAGAGGTTCCATGTGGGTTTCGTGAAGTAGTGGCTTGATCCCTCGGGGGAAACACTAGAATATTCTGATATTTCAACCCGGCTCTCTCTGAATCTGTTAGGGGCCAATACCTTCTCTGGTTCTTGTCCATATGTGATAATGGTCAGGAAGCTAGGATCTTGTAACTCATAAACCATAACTGGATTAGGGGTTGCTTCCCATATTGAAGAGTGGGCTCTAAGGAGATGCTCCATTCCATTGATCAAATACACATCCATTAAGGAGTCATCTTGGGGAACCAAGTCTCCTCTCCAAACCCTAACAATAGTAGATCTCCCTCTAGGTGTGGTCACTTGCTCTTGATTTCCGTCTTCATTAAGGTTTGGAGTAGTGTTTTCTTCCCCAAGTTCATTGATATTTTCAGGGTGTTCTGTAACAACATACTGGATATCTCTCTTGTCCATATAAATTCCTCTTGAATACTTAACTGCTGCCCTAGGAACTATGTAAGCATCTGAAGCTTTCTTTAGTCTGGCCACCGATCTGTTTAGACCATCCAGGTATATGGGTATCTCATGTTGATTGGTGGTCACATATTCTAAAGATGTCTGATATTCTCCCTCAATAACTGACATCAAGCCAATCATTAGTACAGTGTTTTGCATATCCTCTGAAGCCATAGGAATTTCTTCTGCTGACTCACGAGAGGTTTCAGAATAATGTGAACGGCTACTTGGCTCGGCTACACTTCCTACAAAAGAGATCACACTTCTTCGGCTTCCTAGGGTTCTCCCAGATCTTAGGTTCATCCACTTAAAAGCTCTGATCAGCCCCTGCCAACCTCTGGCTTCTAGAGCTCTTCACCAAGGGTCAGAATTCTAGAAAACTTTGGTGGGGACAGGACTAACTGTGAGTCCTCAAGTCACGATACTTGACCTTTGACTCAGACGATACACGATATCTACTCGAGACGATACATGATACTTCACGGGAGACGATATTCGATACTTGGATAAAGTCGATACTCGATACTCAGCAGATACGATACACGATACTTAAGTTCACACGATACTCGATATAGACTCGATACTCGATACACGATACTTGAGGGACTCGATACTCAATACATGATACTTGATAAGTATCGCGATCAGGGATCTCACGATACTCGATACTTGGTAAGTATCGCGATCAGGGATCTCATGATACTCGATACTTGGTAAGTATCGCGATCAGGGATCTCACGATACTCGATACTTGTGAAGTATCGCGATCAGGGATCTCACGATACTCGATACTTGTGAAGTATCGCGATCAGGGATCTCACGATACTCGATACTTGTGAAGTTTTGCGATCAAGGATCTCACGATACTTGATACTTGTGAAGTATCGAGATACTCAACCATAGGAGATCACGATACTTGTCAGGTATCGCGATACTTGACCGCGAGAGAACACGATACTTGACACTTTTCAGTTTTTTGCTAGTGTTTATTTTTTTTTTAAGATGAATATGTGCATTCCTCAAGCTCTTCTAATCTCTCCTCACCAACTGTATCTCCCAAAATATTCTTTCTAAGCCATGTAAGACCCTCACGATACTTGCTGCAGATCGTTTGGCAATGATACTTAACTTTTGATTGATGAAGATGAGTAGCAGATTGAATTGCTCACCTTAGAGGCTCTTTCCCAAATCTTCTAACACTCTCTCTCGCTCTGCGCTGCTCCCAATCCCTTTGCTTATCAGAACGCGATACTCGACAGAAGGCTCTTACGATACTTGCTGTGCAGACAAGTAACTTGAAAAAGGCAATTTTTTGGCTTTTATACTTTTTGAAAAATTTTCCTAATTAAAAAACTTATCAAAACTAAAATTGACGGCTGCTCTAACTTCCTAGTCTACTCCCTTACTCCTCCTACCCTACTCCTTACACCCACTTTCCTAGGCTAATAACTCACTACACACACTTCAAGAGTGAGAAGTAGTAAGTGCGGATGGATGTGACTTACCAAAGAAGAGAAAATCACTACTCCTCCTCTCGGCTTAATGCAAAAAGCTACTTACCATCACACGAATGCCTCGGTTTGATTCGACACTCCCCGGCAACGGCGCCAAAAAATGTGTGTACCTAAGAACCAACTTAGGGACTTGTGGAGAAAGAGACTATACCTCAATCCCCTTCAAGTGCATATAGTGGGGATTCACGCTTTAATTATCAATCCGATGAGTATCAAAACCTAGCCGAGTGTATGAAGACAAGCATTCAAATGTCGATCAATGCAAATGAGCTACTCAAAGAGTACAAACAAGGCAAAGACTATTCCAACAAGCTTCAACTGTCAGTTATGGTGTCACGATACTTGGTGCAGCAGCCAACAGTAAATTCAAATTTTCTCTCAACTCCAAAATTCAAATATAGCAAATAGCATATGCATTTCAAAGCTCTCAAGAAGACGCATCCAATGGCAGTATTTTTACTCAATTCTGACGCTTCTACTTCAAGTTATGAGCAATATACTGAGTCATGGGAATGACCTTCCTACACTTCAGCACTTCCTACACTTCACACACACCTTAACCACAGCAAACAAACGCTTTCATGGATAGAAAACACTTCCTAACACTCTTTCCAAGAAACACACTCTTGGCATACCTTGTAATCTAAGTCACCAAAATTAATGTTGGCTATGCGCGAGGGAAGACCTCAATGATCAAGGAAGACGAAGTTTCCCGACATTTCTTGGGAGGTCACCCATCCCAGTTTGTTCCCCCTTGGAGCCCGCTTAATCAACAAGCTCTCTTTCCACTAAGCTACACTCTTGTGCTATCTAAAGAAGGGGAAAGACTAAGCTTAACATTATCTTGAACATGTTTCGGTAAAACTTGTGCATAAAAAAGGATCCAAGGATGACCCAAACAACTAGAGAACTATCTCTTGTCTAAGTTCTTTGTATAAAATCTTATTTTCTTCCTTGGCCAAGAGACTTAGCCCCATTATGGAGATCATTCGTCCTGAGCGAAAGGGATTTATAAGGAGGAGATTCATCCTTGATGTTATCATCACTATTTGGGAAGTTCTTGAGTATGCCAAAGAGAGAAAACAAGATTGTTACTTCTTCAAAGTTGACTTTGGCAAAGCCTGTGATAGGATGGATTGGGACTTCATTATACAATCTCTTCATGACAAATCATTCTTCCTGAGCAAAAGGGATTTATTAGTATACATATACGTATGTGTATGTTTATACGTATATTCATCCTTGATGTTATCATCGCTATTTTGGGAAGGTCTTGAGCATGCCAAAGAGAAAAAAACAAGATTGTTACTTCTTCAAATTTGACATTGACAAAGCCTATCATAGATGGATTGGGACTTCAGTATGCAATCTCTTCGTGACATTCGTGTTGGGAAAAATTTTATCAAGTTTGTTAGTGTGCTCTTTTGTAATTCTCATTCTAGGGTCACTATGAATGGTTAGGTGTCCAGTCCCTTTAGACTTCATAGATCCATTAGACAAGGTTGTCCCCTTGCCCCACTTCTCTTTTCCATTGCTAATGATGCTCTTGTGGTTGGTTAGGGATTGCACTGATCAAAGTTCCATCAAAGGGATTGGGATTCCTAATGCTCCCTTTCAACTTGGCCTTCAAATGTTTCTTGATGATACCAATATGATTACTAGAGCTGACGAAAGATATGTTGATATTTTATGAGTTTTTGAGAAAAGAGAAAGGGGGACTTGGCATCCTTTGTCCTATTAGAATGGCTAAAATGATTTTTGCTAAATGGATTTTGAGAGATATTTAGTCTAATGATTTTTGGGCTTGTTTGATAAAAAGGAACTGTGAAGTTTTTAGTGAAAAAGTATAAAGCGTGGAAAAACAACAAAATTTGGGATAGTTTTATTTCTCCTAACATTTTTTAGTGAAAAAGTATAGAGCTTGGAAAAACAACAAAATTTGGGATATTGTTATTTCTCCTAACATTTTTGTCCCCACAAGCAGTAGACGTGTGCAACATGTGGAATGCTTGGATGAAACTAAAATAGCTCTATGCTCTTAATAATGCTTTTTCTATCAATTCTTTATTTTTTTCTCAAAAGTCTATTAGGAAAGGTTGGATTATGCACTGGGAGAAAGGAGAACTGACCATAAGAATGAATAAATGTAGAAAGGTTAGTCTAGATTTGACTCTTGGAACAGCTTGTACAAGAATAGTGATCTGGTTCAGGACTTTGAAATTCTAGAAAATAATGATTTGTCTTTTGCATGCAAAGAGGTCCTTCTTGGATAAAAAAAGGCTTCTACTAGATAGATTGGATAGGTGCACTCAAAATAAGAAGGTTGATATGTACTCAGTGGGTGCTAACATGTTCCATCATGCCAAGAGACTTTCACATCTATCAGGTCTATTGTTGTAAGCTTAATAAAGAATGGATGGTTTAGTGGAATCTACATCAGTGGAAATATAGATTCAAAAACATATGGGCTTTTCCATTGTCAACCAATCAGTCAACTCTCTTATGGATAATCCTTCATAAAGGTGTTTAGACTGGGAATAAAGACAAAAAGTTGAACATTAATATAGGAACTTGTTACTTTTGTGGAAGAGAGGAGGACCTTGCCCATTTATTCATCAATTGCAGGCATACTTAGAGATATTGGAAGCTCTTTAACAACTTTAGTTTGATGGTCGGCACTCCATAGCTTGGGTTTAAAGAGATTTTGCTAGGTGAATGTAACAAGATGGATGTGGTCTTGTGGCAGCTGTGGAGATCGCAAATAATGTAGAGTGTCAGGAATAGTAGAAACCATAGGATTTTGACTCTATTCAAAAAGACTTCTTCCATACTTGTATCACTGAGATGAAAAAGATTGAAAGGATGTGTATTAAGTCAATTACTCATGCCCCTCTTGAGGACAAAAGCTTTAAAGAAATCATTTGTAAAAGTAACCCTAGAAATTAGAGAGCAAAGCTCTTATCTTGATGCTCTGATGTAAAATTCACCATGTATTGTTCCCTATTTTAGGGAATGTATCTCTATGGAAGCCTGCCCTCTCTACATAGATTATAACTCTCTGTATTAATGTTCATCTTTACACTTTTTTCCCTCAAAAAAAACTCTCTCTATATCTTTCTGCATTTTTTTAAAACAATTATATTTTTTTACATTTTTTACATATAATAATTTTTTTTGTTATAGAAAAAAAATGGAAATTTTTTTTAATATAAAGGAAGTTCGGCATTAGCCTACTCTCCCGGATTTGAATTAAATAAAGAAAGAAAAGTACAAGAGAAGGGGACTAGTGCCCACGGGACCCCCCAAATCCCACAAAGCAGGGGAAGCTTTTACAGAGCTTAGATGGCATTACAAAGAAGGTTAATTACCCTCTCATCACCCTCATGGGGGCCCACTTGGGTTTAAGCTTGTTATTGATCAAAAGGAGAACTTGATGATGCCTGAAGGGGGGGGATTTCTTACAGTTAACAATCCTTTTGCCAAGGAGGAATAATGATTTCTCAATTGACCACTCCTTGGGGGAGTCACCGAAGTTGAGAGCACATCTTTCCCGCCATATTTTCCATAGGACCTCCCCTCTGATGGCGTTCCAGAGGGTTGCGGAGCAGCTGATCGCTTCTCCCAATAGGGCTTGCTGCCAACTGAGATGTTTCTGAAGTCTGATTTTCATTCCAACTGTCTGCCAGAGTCTGTTGGAGTTAGGGCAGGTAAAGAAGATGTGTGGGACATCTTCTATAGACCGGTAGCAGCATTTGCACCAGGGAGAAATCCCACAAAGTTTGCTAGCCTTAAGGTTAGTCTAGATTCCATGATGAAGAATTTGCCATAAGAGGACAGACTTTTTTATTTCTATGAGGGGTTGCCAGATAGCCATGAACTTCATGTCCCATCGAAGCCGCGTCCATGACAGGCACCACTTCTTGTTGAGGTTAACCTGATAGTCAATCGTTGATGTTCGGGATTTTTGATAGGCTATTCCCATTGTGCCATTTGAGACCAAGCGAGCTCCATGTGTCGTGTCCCATGAGAAGGCGAGTTTTGTGTCGATCCCAGGCGAGACGTCTGCTTTGCAAAGTGTTCCATTCTTCGTACGAAATATTGACACAAGGGTCAATATCCTCAAAGTTGATCTAGCGGTTGGAGTCATGTTTCCAGATATGTTTCCATTTTTTGAAGCCTTTGTTCCATAACTTCTTGGCATTTTGAATGTTCCAAGATTCCACACTCCGGATGCCATGGATTGGGAACCAGATAGAGTCGTTTTGTCTGATACCGGCTGCCCACTTCCAGTCTTCACTAATTCTTGTGTAGCTTTTAACTTTATTCCAACTCTTCCATAGGGAGCACACGAGATTAGAGCCTTTTGGGAAGACGGGGATCGGGGAAAATAGCAAGGTCAAGATGTCGAGATTCTTCCAGTTTGGGAAACCCATGAGAGCCAACTCGTTCTTGTTTCTGAAGATCAACTTGGCCCACGAGGCCTCCCCATTGCACCAAGCCTTAATCATCCATTTGGCTGCCAGTTTGTTAGCCATGCACCCAATGTCCAGGATACCAAGTCCCCCACTATCTCTAGGGCTAGTGCAGATGGACCATTTGATTTTAGGCACCCCCCTTCTATTGTGATCGCCCGTCCAAAGGAAATTTCTACAAATACTATCCAGTTTGGACAGATCTTGCTCTTTCGGTCTCCAACATGAAAGGAAATAAATGGTAGAAGAAAGGAGAAACGTGTTGCTAACCATCGCACGACCAGCGAGATTGATTTGCATACCTCTCCAATAGTTAAGCTTGTTTTCGAGTTTGGCCAGCACCCAGTTCCACCTCTGTTCCATAGAGATGCCAAACCCCAAGGGGATCCCAAGAAGCCGAAAAATTTGGCCCTACGGAATGATTTGACAGCCATGATCAATGAGAAGGTCGGGCTGAGATCCCACAATAGCTCTAAAGGCGGTCTTAGAGTGGTTGATTATGGATCCAGAGGCTTCATAGAAGGTAGCAAGACACCTCCAGAACGTCTCCAGGCTGGTATTATCATTGTGAACAAACGCGTTCATATCATCGGCAAAAAGTCTCATGGTATCTGACTGTGGTCGTGAGGCAAATAGAGGCCTTTGATATTACCAGCTTCCACCTGGTGCGCCACAAGCCTGCTAAGCCCCTCCGTGGCAATGGCAAAGAGAAGGGGAGCCAGTGGGCACCCTTGTCTGATAGATCTTTTAAGTTTGATCACCTTCGAAAGTTTGTCGTTAATGTTAATTTGGATCGATGCGTTTCCGAGAAGGGTCGCGATCATCTTAGTGAATTTCTGACTACACCCAAGATCTTGGAGCGACTGCAGAATATAGTCCCATTCTAGCCTGTCGTAGGCTTTATCAAAGTCGATCTTGAGGAAGACCACATCTTGTTTAGACTCATTTGCAAATTCAAGACCTTCCCAAATATCTATAATGGTTTCCAAAATTGACCTGCCTTTGATGAAACCTTTTTGGTCCTCGCTTAGCCATGCTCTCAAGTGGCAAGAGATTCTGTTGGCAATGACTTTGGCGATGATCTTGTATCCTGTTTGGAGCATCGTAATAGGACGTCAGTTCTCTATTATGTTCTTTTCCCCTTTTTTGTGTATTAACTTGATAATACCATTGTTGAGACAAGAAGGAAGTGCACCAAACTTGAGCGCCTCTTGCCAAACGAGACGAAGAGGGGTGGCAACCACCAACTTGAAGGATTTAAAAAACTCGTTAGTGAGCCCGTCGGGTCCCGGGCTTTTACCGAGAGGCAGGGCATCAATGACCTCAATGATTTTTGCTTCAGAGATAGGGGCATGTAGCAAGGATCCAAGGCTGGGTGGTATCCTGCGGGGGGAAACCCTAGATATGGTTGCCATACAGTCCCTTCTATGGTGGGAGAGGGGGTTCGAGGTCCCCAGGAGTCTCGTGAAGTGCCCTTCAATGATCCCAAAATTATCTTCTTCCGAATTGCATACATTGATATTTAAGTCTAGCAATAGGGGGATCGATTCTCTGTTATGTTTCCTTTTAAGGATACAGCACATCTCTTTGCTGGGTTTGTCGGCTTTGCCAGCCCATCACTCCTTGAAGAAAATTTGCAAGTTTCTCCTTTGTATTTCTTCCTCGTATCTCAACAGCACTCTGATTTTTCGAAGACCTTTCTGGTCTTGAGGTTTTCCCTTGTTCACTTCCTCCTTGAGCCTCCAGAGTCTATGGTAAAGAGCTTCCCTACGAGCCCGCCGCAAAGTCTCGAGCATCTTCTTGGTTCTAATCATGATCTTTCGAGACTTATCGACCGCACTTCTCCAGCACTTGGTTGGGGACAAGTCAGAGGCGAACGCCTCCTTCCACACATCAGCAATTTCTTGATGGACGGAGGGAAGAGAGAAGGTGGGCGCACTGGCATGGAACTAGGGAGCCTTGCGGATCTTGTTGGAAGGTTGGAAAGTGATAACGATCAGGTAGTGATCAGAGATGGTGAGGTCGGTGCATTGCGCAAGGGACGGGTGACCCCACTAATGGGTAAAACTCTGAGAGATGTAGCATCTATCAAGTCTAGCTTTCCTCAGGTCCTCGTCCGCTTGGATATTTGACCAAGAAAAGCCGTTTGAGTCTTTGAATTTGACCAAATCCAAGTGAAGTTTGGTCTTGTCCCACGTTTCTTTCTCCCGACTACCGATGACCCTGCCCTTGCCCATCCATCTGTCCATAGGGTCCTCCACCATGTTGAAGTCTCCACAGATAAGCACGTTTTGGGGGAGCGAGTTCAAGGAGGCCCATGTGTTCAGTCTCTCTAATTCCCCGTTAGGGGCGTACAAAGAAACCAGAGTAAGGAGCACCAAAAGAAACAGCAATCCATCGGTGGCTTTCATCTTCAATGGAGTTCTCAAGCTTTTCAAACTAGAGTTGATTAATACCGATTACCGTTCCACCGGACCCCCACTGGTGCGCCGTTGAAATCCAAACATGGGTCGAGGAGACCTGTCTAAGCCATTTTTGGAGGTCTTCTCCGTCAATTTTGATCTCTTGAATACATATGAAATCTGGGTTTATGCTAATGTCGCGAAGCCATTGATCAATGATGGTCGCTCTTGAGGGGTCGGTTAGCCCTCTAGCATTTAACGAGATGATGATCATTGTCGTAGTGAGCCCTCTTTGCGGGAGGGAGCTTTGTCCTTTCTTTTCTTGGATTCATCTTTCTTTTTCGCTGGGATCGGATCCCGAATTAGCAATAGGTTCTTGTGGGGGCTTTTCGAGGGTAACTCCATAGGTTGTTTTCCTTTGCGGGATGTCTCTTGCTAGGAAGACTTGGGCACCGTTTTCGACACCATTTCCGAAATAGTCGATCCGATGATGGAACTTTCACTATCCATGTTATCTTCGTTACTAGTGGTAAAGCCGTCTTCTTTGCTTGTAGTGTAGTCCTCCTGGGAGGTTTCTTTATTGTGAGGGATCTCTAGGGCTTTGTCGTTGGTGTCATCCTCAAGTAGGTTCCCATCTGGGTAGTCAAACTCATTGATCTCCTTTTCCAGATTGCAATACAAATTGCTAGAGGGGGTAACTGATAAGTTGTTTCGCTCAGAAGTCGCCCTAGGGCTTCTTTTCTTTCTTCTTCTGACTTGGATGAACCCGTCTGCATCAGCTTCTGGATTAAGGAGGCCCTTGCCTTCCTCTTTCTTCGTTGAGTGTGTCAAAGCGCCTTTGTTGTCTTTAGCGTTTTGGAGGCTTCTTGATTTCGCTTGCTTTTTTGTCTCAAAGGGCAATCTTTAATCATGTGACCTTGTTGGCCACAACGAAAGCACGCGTTGGGAAGGTTTTTGTAGTTGATGTCTTGCTCCCATACATCCCCTTCGCCCAAGTCCACTTTGATCTTCGATGGAAGCGGCATGCTGAGGTCCGCCTCGACACAGATTTAAGGGTGCCACCTAGCGTTGAACGAGTGTCTTGCACCTTCATAAATGAGACCACCAATGTCCTCGTGTGAGGCCAATGGCTTGCCGATAGGAGAAACAATGTCCCACACGAAGTTGTACAAGAAGTAACGAAGGTTAGGGAGCTCAATCCAGAGAGGGTACCGAAGCGATTTCGATTTGTTGAGAGTAAAATCAAGGGACCATCTGAATAGGCACAGGGTCGCCCGACCGAGTTGCCAGGTGTCGGCGCTTACGGCTCGGAATGCCATATCTTCATTTTCAAAGACTAACAACATGTGGCTAGCCAGTAAGAACTGACACTTACAAACAATTAGTCCACGAGGGAACCACTCGTTTCGAAGCCACTGTCGCACAGTTTCGAGCGAGGGCCTAGGGCCAAACATTTGACCGACGAGACAAACTTTCTTGAGCTCCTCCTGAGCTGAAATAATTGCGGATCTACTGAGGGAGACTACGGGGGGTTCAACACTTTCGGAGGCCCCATGGGCGGCACAAGACCCCCCCTCCAACAGAGCGGCCAAGTTACCGGTCTCCCCCGGAGGAGGGGCCTGGTAACCTGGAAATTTTGTAAACAGATCTATCCGTGCACATTCACGCACGCTCTTACATTAGACACTTTCACTCTCACGCACACACTCCCTCTCACACGCGCGGACACTCTCTAAAGCACAAATACAGAGAATACGCCATGGAAGCTGCAAGACTCTCTGAGTCTCTGTAAAGGGACTCTCTCCGTAGCCACGCCGCTCGGACAAAACCCATCATCACGGATGATGGGTTCATGTGTTCGTAACCAGAAAGCGTCTCGAGTCTCGACTTGGAGCTTGAGACTCAGCACCACTCTGCACAGACAGTTCACATGTGTACTAAATGTAATAACTTAATAATATCTTGCCTGTTTACTCCATGATGGAACATGGAGGTCATTGAGCTGCACCACCCTAAGAGTCTAGAGATTGTACGCAGTTCTCTCTCTCTCTCGTGTGTATCACGACTCACGCCTCTGTAGTCTGTACATACATACCGACATATGACACGTTCATTGAGCTGCACCACCCTCAGAGATTGTACGCAGTTTTCTCTCTCTCTTGAGTCTGTATCACGATTCACGGGACGTTGCGGCGATCAACTAAGGAAGAAAAATACTGGGACATTCAAACTCACGGCGCGCGCATCACGTGAGACCTTCCACGTACGATGTCTCTTCACTTTCCAAGAGAGTTTTTTTTTTAAGGAGGTTTGGTCTAGCTTGCCATACTCCTCCCCTGTATTTTGGATTTGGGGGTCCCATGGGCACTAGTCCCATTCACTTGTAACTTTTTTTTTTTAATTAAAGTCCGGGAGACTATGTTAAGGCCGAACTTCCTTTTATTTAAGAAAAAAAGGAGGTTTGGTCTAAGTTTATTCGACTTTGTGATACTTAATATTTAATATTTTCATGGAAAGAATGGCCGAGTTCGAGTAGCCTAGTGGCTTGACTTCTTGAAGCTTGGGAGGAAGTCTTGAATTTAATTCTTGGCTGAATATGTCCATGAGTCTCTCATGATGGGTGCCTCTATCTTACGAAGTTAGGTGTGTGTGTATTTCCAATTCATGGTACTCTCTCTCTCTCTATCTCTCTCTCTCTACACACACACACACACACACATATATATATATATATATATATATATATATATATATATATATATATATATATATATATATATATATATATATATGGATGAATAATTAAATAAATATCTATATGGAAACATAGATAGATGAATATATATATATATATATATATATATATATATATATATATATATATATATATATATATATATATATATATAGAGAGAGAGAGAGAGAGAGAGAGAGATCAATATATAGATAAATAAATGAGTTGATAGGTAGATGAATAATTGAATGGATAGATAAATGAATAGATAGAGAGATGGATATATAGATATATGAGTAAGTGAATGCATATATAAACGAATAGACATATATATGGATGCATAGATAGATGAATAAATAAATGCATAAATAGATGCAAAATATATAATTAGATATATAGATAATTAGAGAAATGAATATATATATATATATATATATATATATATATATATATATATATATATATATATATATATATATATATATAGAGAGAGAGAGAGAGAGAGAGAGAGAGATAGAGAGATAGATAGATAGATATATAGATCAATGGTTATACGAATAGATTGATACATAAATATATAAAGATATAAATGAATAATTAATTGATAAATGGAAAAAAAAAAAGATGAATAGTACGATGGTTAGTAAATTTATATGTAAATAGAAAGCAATTTTATAATCTTGAAGTGAACCTATCTAACTGTTAAAAATGTAAGAGTCAAAGAATCAGAAATTCATAATAGTTCATATACACTTCCTATATTGTATGATTTTGTCACATGAATGTATATAGCTATTGTGAAATTAAGAATCCAAGAATCAGACAATCACAATAGCTTTTATACACCCATAACCCTATACTATGTATAATTATTCTCACACAAATCTGTATGACTATTATGAGAATAATATTCAAAGAATTAGACAATCACAATAGTCCCTGTAGACTCCTTATACTATTGAGAGAGTAGGAATTGAGGGAGTGATTCAAACAATCTCAATGGATCTATTGCTCATAGTCGTATACTACTCTATGTGTAAGTATCGATGATCGAGTCAGACAATCACAATAGTGGTTTATTTTAAAGTTAATTCATCAAAGTATATAATTAAAGAACAATTTTGAGAGTCAAACATGTCAAATGAAACTATATTTATATTTTTTGCTTAGAAAACACTTTTCAATCAAAAGCACTTTCAATCGAAATCATTTCGATCAAGAAGAATTTCGATTAAAAAAAAAAAGATGAACTCTATTTTTTTTGTTTGCAATTATTTGGAAATCCCCAAATAAACCAAACATATTTGGTTTTTTTTTTAATTTGATCAAATACATGCAACATAGATAGAGATTCATGATCTTAGGGTTGAGATTAGGTTGAGGAAGCTCTATGATGCTAGGAATGCCCTTGTTTATCCTATGTACCTTTTTTTTGTTGGCAAGATAGATAAACCTAGTAACAATATATTTGACTTTCTTAGAAAGAAAAAGTTTAAAATCTTTGTTCCTCTTTTCAAGAATAAATGGTTAGTGTATGATCAATGTTTACCCCTCATGATTGTATGTTTTAATGTATGTTTCCCCATTATGAGGAGAAGCCAATTGTGCATTACCCCTTTGGTAGGAATTCCAAATTAAATGCTAGATAAAGTTCAAATTGGATTGTTTATGGCTAATAGTGACATAGGTATACTTGGATTATTTTTAAGTGAGATTCTGATTCGAATGATATGTAATGCAAGTTAACACTATTTGTGCTTTAACTTAAGTGACCGACTTTGAG
The DNA here is from genome assembly GCA_020310875.1 of Ceratopteris richardii. Lineage (NCBI taxonomy): Eukaryota > Viridiplantae > Streptophyta > Polypodiopsida > Polypodiales > Pteridaceae > Ceratopteris > Ceratopteris richardii. Next base: position 141,127,010 of record CM035407.1, read on the forward strand.
CTTAAGATGATCGGATTTTGAATCTTATCTCAATTTTGACCTTGAAGCCTAATAGGACCCTTTTTTCTAATTTTGTTGATCATGAAGCCGATTGGTTGGTTGGATGCAATATCCATCGATGAACCCTATGTAATCCTTGCATATGGGATAATCCACTCTGTAGGTGATGAATTCCCATGCAAAAGCACCCATGTCTAGCCAATCATGGAAGACTGCATATGTCCATTGAAATATTTATAAGAGATCTACACGAGCACAAAATTGAGCTGAGCAAACATACCTATACCTTGCATCCCCCCATCTAGATTCGTCTAGGTCACCATTTAAGATCTACTATAAGAGCACAATAGTTGACAATGCCATCATTGTTGTACTTGTTATTAGTGAGTACAATTTTAATTTTTCCTATGTTTATTCTCTTCACTTCAATTTCATTCATATCTATTGCATAATTTCTTACATGGTATCAAAGCTTTAAGATGTCTATAGTTTGAAAGAGTGTAGTATTGCATTCAAAATTACATTAGTAACTTGGTTATGGATTTATCCTCCTCATGCATTGGTGCTATGTTTATTATTGCACCAATTCACATTCCTCCAACCACCTTCACAAAAGGGAAGCTTTATGGAACAAACTATACGCTATGGAAGTTGAAAATCTCTACAATCTTGGACCTTATGACTTGTTCAATAATGTCATGGGCTTAATAAAACCAAATTTATATCCTATTCCAATGGATGTTCCAGGAACAATTGAGTAATGATTCAACATGATCTTGACCTCCATTGAGCTTAGAAGAGGCAAAATGCAGATGCATTATGTGAAATTGTTACCAATATAAGTGCTTTTGCTTTACTCTATTTCAACACACAAATAAATCACGCAAAGCTTGTGTCATATCAACTCACCAAGACAACAAGAATCACACCTGAATGGAAAACCTTGAGGATAAACTTGATAATGAGAATCATTTTGAATAAGGCAAAACTAAAGGCGTCATAAAGCAAAGCAAGAATTTACAAGATCAACTAGCTATTATTGGTCTTGCAATAACACCTAAGAACTGATTCAAAGGTGCATCTAAATTGTTCTTGCAAAGTATGATGGGTAAGTGACAAGCCTTATGAACAATTTGGATCATATTCTCACTTTTGGAGAGTCTTATGCACTGTTATTGGAAGAGAAACACATCTAAAGAATTTTCAAGGTTCAAATGATGCTTCATTCACAACTAATTCAAAGGAATAAGATCATGTGATAGCTCAAAAAGAAATTGAAGAAGAAGAATTTCAGTAGAAGATGTTATGACAACTATGAGAAGAAGGGCCATGCCATGGAGGATCATAGAAAGAAGTAAGTCGATGAGATGAATGGAACTATCAAATCCAACTTAAAGAATAAGGATCTATGTAGCCACCAATGATTCAAATGTCCAATATTTGTATTCAATATTCTAGATGGATGTAAAATCAACATTTTTGATTGGATATCTCAAAAAGTATCTCAACTACCATGATTTGAGGCACCCATTAGAAAAAATAACTATTTGTAGACGTAAAAAAGAATTTTATGGACTTATGAAATCTCTAAGAGCTGGCCTCTAAGGAATCGATAATTTTCAAAAATTTAGTATTTGAAGAGGTACTATTGATGAAAATATTATGTGATGAGAAAATATAACTATCTAATAGTTGTCTTCTTGTATGTAGAAAATCTAATCATTTTAGGGGATCGTGCATAATTTATCAAACAATATTGTGCTAGATTGAGCAATGATTTTGAAATGAAAGAACTTGGGCTCCACAATTATTGTCTTAGAATTTAAGTATGATGGAAGGGGGATGTAATTTTCACATTAGGTAGTTTGGTTAAGAAAAATTTTTATAAATCTAGGTTTTTCTATTGTAGATCGAAACTACAACTAAATGAACTAATCAAAGTTTCATTTAAATTGCTTATACAAAACACATAGAGTTATACAAAACACATAGAGTCATAGTTCAATTATATCCATAAGAATATACATGTGCAACATTATGGAGTTGGAATACTATTCTATGGAAGCCAACTATGTTGACATATTCAACAAAGCACTCGAAAAGGAGAAACTTAATTGATAGCTTCAACATATGGTCATATAACCCAAACCTACTAGATTCATCATTAGGTAAACATTGAAGGGCGTGTCCATATATGATCTATGTATACCCTCATGTTTGTATGTAGTATCACACATTTATAAGGCCTCCAGTATGAGGAGAAGCCAATTGTGCATTAACATTGATGGAAATCCTAAGTTGTATGAAGATCATTCTGACCATTTATAAGTAGTAGACGATTTATCTAGACTTGGACCATTGCCAAGTGGGAGTTTGGTTGCAATCCTATGTAAAGTAAGTTAAAGCTTGTGGATATTTAACTTGGATGCCCCATTTTGAGGTTGATATTATTTTGGATCATGAATTTAAGCTCCATCTTGATAGGGCTCCTTTTCCTGATTTTATTGATCATGAAGTTGGGTAATTAATTTGGTGCACTATGCATCCATACGCCTCTTGTATTTCTTGCATATGGATGATATTCCACTATTTGAGCAGTGATATCTCACACACAACCACCCACATTTAGTCAACAACAAGAGAAAAGACTTCTTCAATAGCCTATCTATAGATGACTTCAATGCTTGTCTAAACATTGTGCTCAGAAAGCATACCTCTACCTTGTATTCTGCCATCTAGGGTTACCTATATCACAATTTGAGATATACTTTGAGAGCACACAATTGGAAAAAATGATAATTGTTTTCCTTGATATTTTCAAGGTTTTTTTCAAGTTTTATTATAGTTGCTCTCTTCTCTTCTACTCCAATTATCTCTCTTGCATGAATTCTTTTCTACATTAACATGGTTCGTGAGTTGTTTCTTACAAAGATTATTTGCAAGTGCCTCAAGAGTACTTTATTTATATTTATTCTATTACTTCTTGAAGGGGGATAATGTCATGAATGTTAGTACTAAAATCTCTCTTATAAGGAGGAAAACCATGTCTCTGTCGTTTTCCTATACCATGGACCTTTCCCTCTCTATTAAAGAGACCTTAGAAAGTCTTAGACATTAATGGTAGCCTTAATTATGGAAATTCTCTTTGGATAAATAAGTGTCCTATTGAATCCTTTATTGAATAAAATTTTTTCCCTATATAGTTTCTCTCTATATGGAAAGAAGCTACTAGACAAGGAGCCTTCCGCACTAAGTCAACATCGATGTCAAAAAGCTTTTCCACAAAAGAATGGAAAAAAAACTTGGGGAATTAGAATCCTATTAACTATTTTACCTCAACATATAGAATATTTGCCTTCTTTCAAGCTAGAGAATTAATTTCTTTAATGATTTCCATTATTCTTTAGGAATAAAAGGGGATAATCAAGGGTGATTTTATCCTTGATGTCACTCTTTTTTTATCAAATGGGATAAAGTATGCTTTGAAAGCATCAAAGCCTACTAGTTTTTGAAACTTGTCTTTGATAAAGCTTACGACAGAATTGATTGGGATTTTATATTTCAATTCTAACATGATTTTGGTGTAGGTAAAACGTTCATCATGTTTGCTCATGCTCTCTTTAGTAATGCTAATGCTTGTATTTCTATTAATGCAAAACTTAGTAAATATGATTTCTTGCTACATTTGGTTGGATAGAGATTTAGTGCTACATTTGGATATAGATGCTTTAGTGCCGCATTTGGATAGAGATGCTTTAGTGCTGCATTTGCTTGGATTGTCAAGAACTTCCTTCAAAAAGGTCTTATTGGACGTATTTATATCCAAGAAACAAATGTTGTTTTATCTTCTCAGATATTTGTTGATGATACAAGTGCACTTGCTAATATCAAACCTCAATAACATAAATAAATGCCTGAACTCTTGAATATTTTATAAATAAGTTTTAGGTTTTTAATGGCCTTTTCCTTTATTGTTATTACTCAACTTGTTTTTCTTGAGTTGAAAGGTGGTAATTTTTAGTGTTTTAAGTAGCTGTATGGGCTTTAAAGCTACATTGAAATAGAGGAGGGATTGTGTTATAGAGAAGTATAGGAAGAATACCTTTAGGCAGTGTAATATGCATCCGAGCTTATTCTTTTTACTTTTAAATCATTACATTGTTCCAAGCTTGATAAAAATTATGTCATTTGGCTTACTTATTAAGAGTCAAAGAAATATTTTCATTGTTTCTTCTAGAATATTTATGTAAGGAGGTAATGAGTTAAGATCCAAAGCTTCTACTTTGCTTGAAATACCTACTACGAACTAAAATCCTAGCAATTCAGTTCATCTAAGCATCATTCACATCCACAAGATGGAAAATGAATTAGATGCAAAATTGATTTATGTATAAATAAAATTCTTGATCATAGAAAATATTAATGACAAAAGTCATTTGCACTAGTACAAATCTTGGAAGAAGTCGAGCCTCTAGGATGCTATCTCTTCTTCTTAACTCATTCAATTGATTGTCAACATCTTTCCACCATATGATGGAAGGCCTAGATGGAGGTGAAGAAGTATTCCTATTTAAAAAAAAAAAACTATTTTTAGTACTAGATTTCTTTTGCAAGAGTTTGTTTTGACAGGATGACATGCTCAAACTAACAAGACAAAGGATATCACCAAAGCTCACAAATTTTACAAAGATGATATGTGATCATGGTATGATTTAAGGGCAAATAGCACTATGATGGATGATCAAACTATCACCAAGAAGTAGAAGCTGCCTTAAGGTGTCCTTAGGAACCTTGTTTTTGGATCAATGAGTTCATTAAGAAATATGTTATATACCATATAGATAAAAATATTTCGCCTGGCTAGGTTATTGAGATGATCTGGAAGCAATTTGATAGACTAGCTACTTTAATAGTCAGCTCAAATCAAAACTCATGAGGATTTGAAAGCTCCAATGTAGTAATAAATATTGGATATACAAGCTACCTTGTGCTTGGGCCCACAAAATCCCAATCAAATACAACTTCCTCCTCATGTGACTAACTATCCACCAAGATATCTCAACTCAAAAAAGGACCTTGAAAGCTAACAAAGGAGACAATCACTATAGAGATGCTTACAAAAAGGAGACACCAACCACATCTTCTTCTCTTGTCCTAGACTCCAACCTCTACTCCTTTTCATAAGGCCTATTAGAAATCACACCCTCAACCTTTTGATTACAAAGAGATATTTCGTGAAGAATGTAGATATATAGATGGCACTCTCTACAATTTGTGGAGAGTTAACTATCCTTGAACATGTTGAAATCTTAAGAGTGATGCTATCTTTGATGATTAGTGCTCTCATGGTGTTAATGAACTAATATGTAGGCTAAAGCAAAATTCTCTTAGAGCTCTCAATATCATCAAGGATGCCCCTCTATATTTTAAGTCCCATATCATTAAAATATTCATGCCTGATAAATGAAGAGAGTCTCTAATGTCTCTATATTTTTTTCTTTGAAAAAGCAAAAAGTATTTGGACATGAGATAACCTACAAGAAAGAATAGGGAGCATTACAAAGAAGGCATACACCATTCGAGGGATCCATGGATCCACTTATTTTATTTTTGCTACAAGCAAGAACCGAATCAAGCAAGCAAAATTACTTGGCCTTAAAGGGGGGGACCCAAAGTTCCTAGCTAAATAAATTACAAAGCTTCATAGATCATATAGGACCTTCTACTAGTATGCAAGGAGAGCAATGTATCTCTCCATCTATTAGGCTTCAACCCTTTTTGTTTAACATTCAATGAGGACCTAGAGGCATCCTCCACAGCTCGAAAGGCTTTCAGCCTAGTGAATCTTAGGTGAAACTTGGAGCATCCATGGAAATCCAAAAACTCATCATCAAAGATCTTCTTGTTCCTCTAGACCCAACAAAAAACCCCTCCAAATATTCCACACGGTGATGTCCATTTTGCAGAGTCCAACAAGATTTCTTTGTATGTGAAAGGTTGGATTACAAAAACTATTAAGAATATTGAGCATCTCATTTCCTTCAATACAAGAGTCAAGGTATGGAGGAATGGATATGACAAATACTTGTATGAATATCCAATGGCGAGGTTCCTCTTCCCCCCTCTCTTAAGGATCTCCATCTTTTTACTTTTATTTGTTTAGTCTTGTTTATGCTGAAGTGTTTCGATGGCGATGCACCACAGTGCGCTCTCCTTCTCGAGAGCTCCACGATGATATGCTCGAAGTAGAAAACCGAGCTCCTGAGGCCGCACACAGTACTCCGCACAGAGGCTATAGAATACACAGAAAACACAGTACATAGGGAGCACGAAGACAAACTTCTTAGGTCTTACAAATGCGATCGAACTTATAGTCTGTGACTGACCAAGCCACTATATGTTTTAATAAAGAACATATACAAAGAAGTGTCCGGTGACCATTTGGCCTTTCACATGGACACTAACGGTAACATATGCTGGGAAAAATGACTCTATAAACTCTCTTGGGAAGTGCCCATGCACATTGGTCTGGCTAATTGGAACCTTTGCCTCTTGAAGTGAGGGGATTCAACCCCTCCCAATAGCAGTGTACATATAATGGAACTTAGGCTAGTTTGTACTGCCTTCAGGAAACTTGATACATCTAAGCCTTGCTTTGTGAGATACGAGGTGTCACGTAGGTACCATCCCCACCTTCACTTTAGATAGATAGATAGATAGATAGATAGATAGATAGATAGATAGATAGATAGATAGATAGATAGATAGATAGATAGATAGATAGATAGATAGATAGATAGATAGATAGGTACCATCCCCACCGTCACTTGTAAAATTAGGTTGTTTACAATTTTGATTATATTCAAAATTTTATTTCATCTGATATTGTATTGGTTGTGTTTGCACAGCTCACAAGTAAAAGAAATAAGCATGAGATGAATTTTTTAGACGATTTCTTCTACTTGTGCATGTATGGAATGTGATAAGACTAGATAACATTAGCAATGGATATGTCAAATTACAAAGATTTCATCAAACAATTATGTAGAACACCATATATTAACATCAAAATAAATTCAGAAGCGTCTCAGGAGGAGCACAAGCGCTAGGTGAGCAAGTGAGCAAAGAGCTCACTCATATTTTTGGACAAATAGTCAAAGTGGTAGAATCCTTGGCATTATATATCAAAACAAAGTGAGGACTTATAGAAAAAATCAAATTTGTCGATCTACACTACCAAATAATGAATAAAGGAAAGAGAGTAAGGCTAGATACTATCGAGCAAGAAGAATAATGAGATTTTTTAGCAAAATTATTCAAACTACATGGTGGTGACATGCAAACATGAGACAATGAAGCGATACATGAAGTCACAATATTACCTATTACCTATAGTGGAATAATCAGTCCACTTGCATTAGTTAAATGCACATGTTTTATTTTCAAATTATGGAATGGTGATACATTGGACATGTCCAATGTGCATTTAACTAATGCACATGTCCAATGTACATTAGTTAAATGCACATTGGACATGTGCATTTAACTAATGCAAGTGGACTAATTATTCCACTATGGGTAATAGGTAATATTGTGACTTCGTGTCTTATTCTCAAATTATGGCTCAGTGATACATGTGGGTTGTTAGACATACCATGTAGTAGAAGCAAAGGACACAAAAGGGGATATAACTATGGTAAAGATAAATATTTGGAAGCCGATCAATGGATAGTTGTAGACAATATAGTTTTCTACATACTTGTAATATTTCACATAATGATGTCCATCTAGGCAATGGAAAATGTATTTACCAGATATGGGTTGCCTATAGAGTTTGTGCGCGATCGAGGAACTCATTTCCTAAATGAATTCATTGAACATCTATTGCATGATTTTATGTTGATTGAAGAATCTGTGTCTACATCAGATTATGTGACTTTGGCAGAGCAACACGTTTGTCAAAGTTTTTGAAAGTTACTAAACATCGAGATATCAACAAAGAATGAGTGGAATCAAACTATTGGAGTGGAATCAAACTATCAACAAAGAATGAGAGGAATCAAACACATATATATAAATTGATAAAGCATCAAAAAGTAATAATGAGAGGTCATGAGAGGTCCAAGTATTTCCTCTAATTTGTCTTCCCCTCCCAGCTCTTTTTACTCAAGTGAAAAGATTTTTTCCATGTGCATGGGTTTAAATCTCTTGTGCTTAGAGAACGCATGGCTTTGTAGTGTATCCCTACACATTAATACTTTAATACTGCATCCTCTTTATGGTGCAAATTTGAGGTCTTAAGTAATTTACTTAACTTGTTTTCTGATGATGACATTTCATTTTGATTGTTCATCTTTTCATGTTGTTTTTTTAATTGTATTCTCTGTGTTCAGTGTTGTCTTTTTTCTCCATTACCAGCTTGATCTTTTTTTTGTTTATCACTTTGTTCTATTGTTCTTCTTCCACATATACTATGAAGTTTTTTTATTTTGTTTGGTTGTTAATTGTTTGGGTCTCTAGATCTGCTTCATTCTTGTGTTTTGGTCTTGTGGCCTTTCTTTTGGTCTCCAGTCGTGATGGAGATCAATGGAAGGCAAGGAAAGAACTCATACTCATATTCATCATCAGCTAGTTACAATAGCTCTCTAGCTCTAGCTGATAGGTTCATTCATAAACTAACAACAACCTCAAAATGAGCTCTCTAGCTCTATTTATAGTATTTTGCCTAGTTTTGACCGGTTTCACATCTAGTGATCGGCATAGTTAAAAAATAGGTTCTACCTCTAATTTGAACTATATAACAGCTTCCAAAAATTACAAAAATTGGTGTGAGCTTTTTACGTAGACTCCTCAAGCTCGAGGACTCCTTGGCTTGTAGAAAATGGAGTCACAATCGCAATTGTTGGGTATATGTACATATATTATATTGTTTTAGTGATAAGAATCATTGTTGCCATGATGAAATATTCTGAGTAGTTTAGATGCTTCCTCTTCTTCTATGATGAGAACCAGTACTTGATCCTTTGCCTTGAACACTCCCCTCCTCATTTTTGTCGTCCCTGATAGAATCGGATTTTGCATGAGAAATGTAGTTAGTGAGCAAGTCCGTTCCCAAGGTATGTTCTGTAATGAAAAGTCCCCGGATAAGGTCACGTTTGAGTTTCTCCCAATCAATGGGTTAGGGCTCGTCTGGAGGTGGGCACATATAATGTTTTGAATACATGATTCGTTCACAGGCAAATAGGTGTAGCAAATGCATTGGACGATTGATAAACACTTCTGAGTGATATTCCAAGAAGCCGGTGGTGAACATATCTTCAAATGTCTACTTGTAGCAGGCGGGCATATACTTCGATCTACAGGGTGTATTGATAGTGGGAGCCTTGACACGTCAAAAAGTCTTGAATACTATCTACATCATATCAAAAATCTTTACAGTCATTTGAACACCAATATTGGTCATCTTGTGTAGATGTGGTAACCAATGATGAATGGTGGCCATCATATAGCCGACAGTCAGAGTATAATTCCTCGAAGGTGCGAGATATGGATAATTGGATAATTGGGCCAATCTTGGCATTGATGATTATTCTAAACCTTAATAGCAAATGCCATCCAAGTATGTCTGTGCAAAATCGGTCCATAACAGGAGTGTACTTCAAGTGTGTGAGTGTGTGCATCCATGTGTGCATCATTTTTTGGTACTTTTGTAGTAAGTATGCATGCCATGTGGGTTGATATATGTGGCCGCACTCTGCTTTTGGTGGAACATCTTCCGGCTCGAATTGTGTAGCGTGCATGGGATGCTTCTGAGTAATGCTTTCAACTTGAAAATTATATTCTTCTAACAAAAGGAAATAAGGCTTATACTGTAATTCACAGGACATTATATGTCTGCGATGGGTGATAGCGGCAAAATAGGGCGACTTCAAAATAACTTCTTCAAGATTTGCCATCACATGGAGTTGTGCATCTATGCAAGCAGAATGTGTCTTACCCAATTCTTCGATGGTCTTTAACCATGCTAGTGGAGGTAATTCGTAGGTGTCCAGTCCTCCAGGGGATGAGCGACCGCCAACAACAAGTAAGGATACATATTCTTCTTCAAATGTTTCCTCGATAGGGATAGGTATTGTTTCCTCCGGTTCCGGTATATCAAGTGGTGACTGTGGTTGAGGGGGTTCCGTCATATTAGATACTTGAGTCTGTAACTCTTGTACTTTCATACGTAGTGCAGTCAATTCTTCCAAGAGAGTCGGTGGTGCCACTTCTTGTACAATAGTGGGTCCCAAAGAATCTTTAAGCAACAAAGTTTTATTGGTGTCCTTGAGGGTTCGACATTCTTCCTGTAAATGGTCATAGTCCTCAAGCACACATGCATGGTCTTCCAATAGGATCTGCATTGGTTTGGGGGGAATGGCATGAAAGTGAGACGGACTAAGAGTTGTGTCCGGATTGTCCAATGTAGCTTCAAAATTCTCACGATTCTACTATTGCAGACATTGATTTTCCTCCTTTGCAGCATTGAGATGTCGGCAAAGAAGTGCCATATTGCATGACAATTGGGCATTTCGCATCAAGTAAACATCTAATTGTGATTCAACCTCTTTGACCCATTCCTGAACTTGAGCTTCCAAAGTTTGTTGTTGTTTCTGATGTTCGACCTCCAAGTTTTGTTATTTTTGGTTAAGTTCCTCATTTTATAGGGTGAGTGCATCTAAGCATACTTGAGGGTTTTGGTATGGGTATGTACATAGGAAGGCTCTTTCGAGGGTCAATTCAATCGTCGAGGAACCCACAAGGGGTGCTGACATGATGGGATCAGTAGGGACACGAATGTATGTACTTGGGCATTTAAGAATACGAACCCATCAAGGGACGAACTTGGGTAATGGCTTCCTTAGCAAATAGCACAAGGCTTTCGGCACTCCAAAAGATTTCACCAACTCATGCATAGCAAGATAAAAGTTTCTTTCAAGTTGTCACTGACCAGTTCCTGTTGGCTTCACTTTGTTCTTTTGTTAATTTGGTCTGTGCCCAGAATTTATTCATATTATTGTGGAGTCCTTGGATGGCGATGGTATAAGTTGTAGCTTCTGCCATTTCTTCTTCATACGTGCGCGCTTCCCCTGAAACTTCAACATGTGCTTCTGATTGTTGTACTTCTTCCTCGCTAGCTTCAATATCAGTGTCGCCTTTGTCTGTCATTGTACTGTCGTCGTCTTCATTTTCAGAGTTGGCATTCTCTCCCTCTGATGGTGTAGTGGGTTAAGCAGGGCGTTCGAATTATTGAGAGACAACATGGGTATCCAAAAATTGAAAATAACTAGACAATACATCGGTGATCTCAAAGTCAAACATGGTATTGATATCCTCAGTACCCAAGCTTGTAACTACGATCGTGGTGGTAGTAGTTGTGATGGTGGTAGGCACGGTGGTCTCTGCCTGTGAAACCTCACAGAGTGTGGTGGATTGGCTTAGGTGAACGTGAAGAGGGGGAATCATTGGTTGTGGTTGAGCTGGAGATTGTTGAGGAGAGGTGTCGGGTGTGGGTTGAGGTGATGGTGATGTCGGCACTTGTAAGCATGGGATGGTGCCGCACATGCGCTTGACTCAGTAGGTTTTGGGGGTCTCGTGGTCTTCTTGGAGCCTTTATATTGTTGTAATTGCTCAGCTAGGAGGGCTCTCTCTGTAGCAATATCATAGGCCAGACACATGTATATGATTAGCATGAGAGCACAGCATCCATGAACGACCTTCTTCTTCTCCCACCGATGTCCAGCCAATACAAGTTGATCCTAAATATAAGTGGAAATATCGATTGTCTGAGGCCCTATGGTGGCAAGATACAAACCAAACCAAAGAATCTTGTGTGGAATCATGAATCGCTCCTGTGTCGGGAAGGCAAACTGTTGTAGACATATTCTTAGCAGTGTGGTCAACTGAGGGGTGATGGCAGAGATGGCGGGTTGTTTATCAACATTGCTTCGCTTCATTAGTTCTGGGATGAGACGCTCCTTCTCTGTGGGCATATGGTTTCCGTGAATCTTGAGCATAGTCCTGATTAGATCCAAAGAGAATGTAAACTTCTTGAAGGATGGGTCATTCACCAAGGATGGTAGTACAAAGACAGGGTCCAATTCCTTGCGCTCCTGCTCTCTGATAGAAGCCACTAGGTAATAACACCGATAAAAATCCGATTTCAGAAGGGGTGCACTAAAGTAACTCGCAAATCCTGGCCTCTGCCATATTGGTTGGAGATCTTCACTATTCTAGAGGTTCTCGAATTCTTGTGAAAAGAAATGGTAGCATCTCCACATGTTTGCACCGTAGGTCAGATTAGCTTCTTATATGAACTCTGCATCGCCCAAGGGGTCCTACAAGCCCTTGGAATCAGTGTGCTTTGCTACTAACTCTTTCTGTCTATCCTTGAGGAGGGTCTTCAATGGGCATAGGTCTCGTGAAACCCTAGAGCTCCACCACGATAACCTTAAGCAAGCTCTCAAATGGAAGAGCCGAGAAATCTAGAATCGACAACCCGAGCATCACGCTAGTAGAACCTTCTACTTGCATGATGGAAAGATGGTGTTGCAGACCTAAGCTGAAGTGAAGAGGAAAACACATTAGTCATGGAAAATAATTAAGATCCAAAGAAGATGAGACCTCCATTCCTTTCCACCACCAACATGCTTCCTGTGCAGTGTGTGATTTTAATGACGTGATACGTGGATTGTGAGAAGTGTGTGCTTGACTGTGAGTGGGAGTGTGTGAGGTGTGTGGATTTACAATTGATTTTGAATGAGTACTACCTACAGAGTTAGTGTATGTTACAAGGATAGTGGTGATATGAAGTTGTGAAACTGGTTCTGCCTGTAGTGGTTAATAAGAGTTTTAGTTTCACTAAGTCGGTGATCAAATTGAATTGGGTCAAGGGTATTCATGACTGCAGAAGGCTTGGGAATCCATTTCTGTAGCACATGGAGGGTTAGAAGAGATGAAGTAGAATTTACAAAAGAAGGTGTGTAGGGTCTCATAGTAGTCTCAGAAAGGGTCTAGCTAGAACTGATTGAGATTGAAGTATGAACTAAGAACTTTTTAGGCACTTAGAGTTGACGAGACCTGGACTAAGCTATCACCAAGGACTTGGGCACCCAAATTTTTTGAATGTGTTGCCTCGATCGAAATTGAGAGGGCTACCAAAGATCTGGAGTGTTTGACTCACTGGGTACGGTTGCCTTGCGTATCCACCTCAGTTGAGGGTATGCCTGAGTGGACTGTCTAATGAACCATTCTTGTGTGCTGCACCGATGAGTACGTGGTGATGTGACCATGCGGCTTGTCGAGGGTGAGATATCATATCCACATGTTGTTTTGGAAAAGAAGGGAGATCCACTGCACTCTTGCCTGGAAATGGTGACTGTTGACATTCATATGAAGATTGAGTCTTACGCAGCTATACATGTCGGATTCTGGTCTATCTACCCAATTTCTACTCCTGGGTGGTAATTCTTGTGTGTATTCAGTAGGGTGTGCTACCTCGCGCAAGGTTGGGGGGTTGTTGTCACATCCAACACCTCTCTGTGTTGACTTTGGAGGGGCAGTTCATGATACTGTCCTGCAAGTTCCAACTAAAGCACACTTCTCCGAAGATTTAAACTCATCGAGTAATGGTATAACCATTCCTATCCTAGGATCATAGTTTCTATTAGATGATCATCATGACAAACCAACAGTTTTACCATCAAGGTCACGTTTCTATGGAGATTGGTAGCTTGACCTCACCTATGCAAGGGGTTTCTAATCCACCTAGTCCGATGAGATAGGCTTCAAGAGGCTTAGTTTCATATTTCCTACAAAGAGAGAGTCAAATTGCATTCGTGGCTGCACCAGAATCAATTAAAGCCTTACACTATGTGCGCATGGGTTCTTGTCCTAGAGTGATATTAATGAACGGTATCTTATTAATGATACTAGGGACATCTCTTCCGCCAAGTTGGCACATAGCTACAAGGTATCGTGGGGCATCCACCAATTGAGGTTCTCTATCTAGTCCTCTCCTTCGTAGTCTCATTTGCTTAATGCATTCCAATGCTTCTGCTTGGGCTTTAGCTTTGACTCGTTCCTCTTCTTCCTTTCGCTTCTTGGTAGTAGTTGGTCGTTTAAGCATGTCTATGATTAAAGGTTCCTAATATAGCTTAACTCAGCATTTGCTAATATAACTAGGCAATACTTCACTTTCAAGAGTTGTTAACTAAACTGCATTGTTAGTTGATATCCTATTGATGATCATGGGTCCGTAACCTCGTTTCTCTAACTTGTGAGCATGTTGTTTCAAGGTCTAAACTAGCACCAAATCTCCTACTTGTAATCCCTTGTCTTTAATATGAGCATCAAAGTAGGCTTTTTGTCTCTTCTTAGCGGCATAGATTCCTGCTCCTTCTCGTAGTCTTGTCTCTCCCAAATGTTCTAAGTCGAGTATTCTTGAGGAAAGTTCACGACCTGTCCATTCATACTCTTGAGCATTCCTGAGTGTGGGTATCAAAAATTCTAAAGGCAACATGGCATTCTGACCAAACACCATTTGGAATGGTGTAGCATTAGCACTATTTTATAGGCTATGCGATAAGCCCACAAAGTGTGGTATAATTGTTGATCCCAATCCAAACGTTTATTGTTCATAATTTTGGTGAGAATGTTGCACAAAATCTTATTAGTACTCTCAGCCTGTCCGTTAGCTTGAGGATGATATGGTGTTGATTTCTTGTGTGCAACCATAAAGTTGTGTAATAGGTATTCAATAACCTCATTTAAGAATTGAGTACCCATATCACTTACAAGCTCGATAGGAAGTCCATATCTTGTGAAGACATTCTCAAACAAGAACTTAGCAGTGGTGCGTGCATCATTTTTCCTAGTAGCCTTAGCTTCTACCCATTAAATAAGATAGTCAGTGGCAAATATGATGTACTCAGCATGGGAATTCCTTGTAGGGGGTTAATAGGTCCCACAAAATCTATTCCCCATTTTGAGAATGTGCGCCCTCCCATCATGGGCCATAGGGGCATCTCATCCCTGCATATGGGATACTGAGTCCTTTGACACACATCACATCATTTTACATAGGTGTGGGCATCCGTATGCAGAGGCCAACATATCCTGAAAATAATATGGCCTTGATAAGGCAATCGGGTCCGAAATGGCCTCCTGTTGCACCCTGGTGTGCAGCTTCCAATAGGTTAAGATATTCACTTTCGTGCACACACATCCTCCAATAACCATCTCGTCCTTGCTTATACAAATTATCACCAATGAGTTTGTATTCTTAGGCCTCTTGTTCTAGGCTATGTCTACATGCTACGGTCATGTCCTCTAGAAAGGTCCGCATCCTTAGGTAAGTAACTAAAGGTTCACTCCAATCTGGTGTTCAGGTCACCTCGTACAAAGTAGCATGTTCTATTGGGGGTCTATTACTGCACATAGGACATTCGTCACACAGTCGTCGGACATCTTTTTTCATTGACGGCCAATACACACCTAACCTTTTTAAGTTTGATAGCATCACTTGTCTAAAATGGTGTTGCACAAATGCACCTACATGTGCTAATTGCAACCAATTGTTATACTCCTCTTCTTCTACACAACAGGCAAGGATATTGTGATGGTCTTGCCTATAGATACTTCTTGTGTTAATTTGATATCTGTGCGCTCTCACTACCTCTTTCTCTTGGGTTTTTACTCAAGGGTTCTTAGGTTTGTATGTCAGTACTAGAACTAATGACTTGGCCCATTCAGGGACAATCTCAACATTGAAGAGATACGCATCTGGTAGCTCATCTGCTACCCCGATACCTGCTTCTCCTGAAGTTATCCTAGAGAGGTGGTCTGCTCTTAAGTGTGTTTTCCCCTTTTTGACTACTACCTCAAAATCATACTCCATCAAGAGTAAAAACCAACGTATTAATCTATCGGTGTTGCATGGTTTTTTGACCAAATACAAAAGAGCTTGGTGATTGTTGATGTGTGAAACATCACAAGAAATGAATTAATGTGACACTAGACAACCTCTATGGTCTCAAAACTTTTAGAAATGATAGCCAAAACCAAGAACTTTACTTCTTCATATTTTTTTAGTCACTGAAATGACATACCTTCAGTATTTTGTTAATTTCTCTTAGCACAATCTATTATTTGCAAGAAACGGATCTCCAGAACTCAAGATATAGCCTTCACAAGATGACCGTGTATGACTTCCAAAAGTGGAAATTTTGCTTGTTTTAGTAAAAAATGTCTGTCTAAAAATGGAATTCAATGCCTAGCATCGACTTGCAACCAAAATTCGATGCCAGGCATCGATTTTGTGCTTTTTTTGCCATTTTTTTGTTCCTAAAATAGGCGCGTTTAATGCCAGGCACCGACTTGCTTGGAAAACTTCAAATTTTCAAATCATTACATAGAAGATAAACTCTGGAGATGGAAGAAGAAGACTTATACACAGAACTTTAACTAGTTCTTATCATAGCTGTGAAAACTCAGAAGCTTACAAGTGCTTTCTCACTTAGAGAAGCCGGAGTATACTTAGTCATATAAATTGAGTTCTAACTCACTCTATCATTGTCTTCCTATTCTCCTCTCTTTGTATTAGTTGATACAAACTAACTTATATAGATTTTCTCATTCTCGTGATTTTAAAAAACTTCTAGAACTAAAGTGAACTAACTTTACAAATATAATACACTTGTGAATTTGTCCTTTCACATAGGCGTGTGATTTTCTTCCTAAGATTTGACCTTCAAATATATGTCCAATTAGTGATTGTTTCTCCAACAGTGATCAGTAAAGAATTTAAACTTATTTGCCAATAAATAATGGCGAAACTTCTTCACCACATAGACCATTCCTAGTCTGTCTCGCTCAATAGTGGTGTAGTTTCTCTCTGCAACGTTCAACTGCTTGCTGGCATATGCATTTGGTAAATCTATATTTCCCTCCTCTATGGGTTGTGCCAACACACATCCTATGGCATGATTAGAAGCATCTATGTGTACGTGAAAAGGTTTGTTCCAATCAGGGACCGCTAGAATGGGTGTGTAACACAATCATCATTTAAGGTCATGAAAGGAACTCTCGCATTCTTCTATCCACTCAAAATTGGTTAGCAGGTTATAGAGTGGTGTATCGATGATTGCATACATATGTATGAATCATCGGTAATAACCACAATGGCCCATAA
This sequence comes from Ceratopteris richardii, assembly GCA_020310875.1. Lineage (NCBI taxonomy): Eukaryota > Viridiplantae > Streptophyta > Polypodiopsida > Polypodiales > Pteridaceae > Ceratopteris > Ceratopteris richardii. The sequence goes on from CM035407.1 coordinate 141,144,240, forward strand.
ATGCTTGCAGTTCTTTAATGTTCTTTGGGGTAATTGATTAATTACTCGTACCTTATCTTCGTCTGTGGAGATTCCATTTCTTGAGACTATATGACTGAGTATCTTGCCTTGTCTGACCATAAAGACACACTTCTCTAGGTTTAAACAGACTTGATATTCCCTACACTTTTTGAAGATGCGTTCGAGCTCAGGGATATGTTGTGGTCTAAGCACTGAGTGAGCACACAGGTCATCCACATACACCTCTAGGTTCTTTCTTAAAAACTCTTTGAACACATGGCCCATCGGCCTTTGGAAATTTGGAGGTGCATTTGTTAGCCCAAAAGGCATTACGCAAAACACAAAGATACCCCACTCAGTGGCAAATGTTGTCTTGTGTTGGTCCTCAAGGGCAATGGAAACTTGGTTATAGCCTGAGAATCCATCAAGGAAGTTGTACACTTCCTTGCCTGTGACTCTTTCCAACAGGTGTTCTGTAATGGGTAGAGGGTAATTATCCCTTATTGTGGCAACATTGACCTTCTTTAAGTTAATGCACACTCTCAACTTACCATTCTTCTTAGGCACGACTATAATGGGTGAGACCCATTCGGTGTGTTCTATTTCATAGATGAATGTGGCTTCTATGACTCTGTCTATTTCTTCCTTGATTTTTAGTGCATAATTGTCATTATATGTATAGGGTTTTTGCTTAGTGGGTCTTGCCTCCGTGGTCATGGGTATCCTATGGGAATATATGTCAGGATCTACTCCTTTCAAATCTTTGTCACTCCATGCAAACACATCCCTATACCTCTTCAATAGAGTAATCAAACTTTCTTCCTCCTTGTCAGTTAAATCATGTCCTATGTACGTGCATCGTTCTTCTCCTTCCTTGATTGCCACTATGAATTTCTTTGTGGTTTCCTTATTGTCATAGGATTCTCCTGAATTTCTATCTCTTTTGGGCATTCTCATCGTTATTTTTTGGTCTTCTATCGCCTATTTCCTAAAGTTTTCTGGCACTTCCATCAATGGTTCTTCCTCCTCAGTTTTCATGCTCTTTCCCTTCATCACCTTTTGATCTCATTGACTAGAACTTGAATTTTCCTTTCCCTTCCTAGGGGTGGTGAGACCTAGGGACATGGCTTCTACCCAACCTAGAAACTCCTCTTCCGATGAACATTCAGGCCTATTTGAATCTACTTCCCATTCCTCGTCATTCACTTTCTTACTACATTCAGGGATTTCTTCTTTAAGATTATCCTCTTCGCTTTCCTCTCTTACTAGGCTTACAGTGAAGACGGATATATCATAACCATCTTCTTCACAATGGGGGGTCCATTGTTCTTCGTTAATTGCAATATCCATAGTCTCTAAGATCTCTGCCTAGCCATGGGGTTCGAATTCCTCATCTAGAAATACTATCGAGACATATGCTGGATACTCAATGGGTCTAGAAGTGTGTCCTACTCTTGACGTCCTTGTTGTAGCACGCTCCTCTTCCTTGGCTGCGGTTTTACACATCCACAAGTGTGTATCCTCATGTAACCATGATGGACCTAATGTTAGGGAATGTACCGATTCTTTTTGCTCTTCGTTCCCATGTATTGTATTCCATTGCAAAGGTGGTATGTCCCTATGTGAATAGTCTGGGAGGTTTACTTTCGTGGTTACTCCTAGGTGTTGTAAGTACAAATAGTTGGTTCCCCAATCTTGTACAACATGTAACTGTCGCATAAAAGATCTACCTAAGAGCATCTCATATGCTTGATTCTTTCCAAAATCACATATTGCAAAGGTATAATCGAATTCTACGCATGTGGATAGGGTAATTCCTTCGAACAGTCCTAAGGGTCTTTCTATGTGTCCGTCTGCCATCTACAGTTTCATCCTAATAGGTCTAAGGGCTGGTTTTCCCCAATGTTTCCATAGAGAAGTGGTCACTATGGCTACTCCTACACCTATATCTAGAATGGCTTTGGTAGTGTGACACTTGTACGTAATGGGAAAATAAGCTTTACCTTCCTCCCCTTCACTCGCATCTCCCACTTTATCTAGGGATATCTTGGGCATCTTTCCTCGTGCACGTGGTCTAGAGGAGATTGTGGCTATTTTTGGGAACTGTTTGCTACATGTTTCCCTAGTTCAGGTTTGATGTTCAACAGCTCGTCCAAGGTCAAATGGCATTGGACTTTTGTGTTCCTAATAGCTTCTGTATTCTTGGGAAGAATTGAGTTCTCTCCCCCTACTCGAATAGTGGGGGCTTCACTTGAACTGAACAATCTTCCCAAGGGCCCGTAAAGTGACGTAACTCTTGCAAAGAGTTAGATTCAAAACTAGTGTGCTCACTTAGCCAATCATCCACTTGATCTCCATAGATACATGGGATGTCTGTAGGGAACTATTCTCCTGAGTCATCAATCTCGAGTATGGGTGGTCGAGATTCTTGTTCTTGCCTCCATCTTTCTTCTTCAATCTCTCTCAAGATGGTGTGTGAATCCATATAACCCGTTTGATGATTTTCTAAATCTGACCTAGCCCGTTCAAATAAAGTGGCCTTCAAGGGTTTGTGTGCTAGAGCTGACTTTCGATGGGGTTGCCCTAGTTTCTCTAGGAGTCCTTGAAAATGTAACTCAGGCCTGGCCATAATTTCCCAATTGAGGTATTGTGATGCCTCAAACATTTCCTGGGCTAATTCCACCATTTTCATGCATAGCTTGGTTCTCTCAATTTCTAAGTCAGCTTGAGCATAATTCTTGCTAGATTCTCCTACTTGTGGTCCTTCTTGTATTCTCGCTTGATAGGATTTCAACATCATATCAAGGTTTTTTGGGGTGGGGTCTGCTAGTAGTGATCCTGGTTTAGAGGTGATTATTCGTGGTTCAGCCTCTTGTGATATCATTTCTAAGATTTTAGCTCGAGTTTCCCTTAGGCTTTCCTCTAACTTGTTGATCTTTTTACCCCATTTCCTCTTGAGTCGCTCTTGTGACTCTTTCCAAGTTCTAGTTTTCTTACTAGTTGATTCTCCTACTTCACTAGCTTCAGCTATCTTTCCTGTGTTTGCCTTTGCGCTTGGGCTCTAGTAACTGCCTGGATGGGTATGTATTGAGGTATAGAACCTTCAGAATGTTGCACTATGCCTATCATATTGATGGGCTTCACTTTCGTAGAGGTGTTCACAGGGTTCTTGGGGCAATCTCTTATGTAGTGATCTTTTCCACATTCAGGGCAAAAGCCTTGAATATTGAAATATTGTGATTGCACTGCAGTTACTTTGTGTGGACAATCTCGTATGAAGTGGTCTCCTTGGCATTTATAACATGGTCCTTTGGGTGCTTGTGGTGTTAGTTATCGAGCCTGCGGTCGCGGGTTGGGGTTTGTGTACATGACCTGAGCATAATCTGGTTCCCAATTTTGCTCATACAAAGGGTTCTCATAGTAAGGATCTGAGTTTTTCGGTGACTCCGTGTAATACGCTGGTTTGCATTAGGGTCATTATCTGTGATCAAAGGGGTTTTGGGTCTTAATGCCATGTAGAGTTCTCTTCTGGTGTAGCATACTTTATCGAAACTACATTAGCAAGGAGTGGAGGTTGTTGTCCTAGGACAGGTTGTGGTCTAAGTTGTGCTTGATGCGGTGCTTGATACTGAGGGGGGGCTTGATAATATTGTTGTGGTTGGTACTACCCTTGGTATCTACCTGGCTGATATTGCTGAGGGTAACTCTGCCTAACCACTTGTTTATTATAAGGGCAATCCTGAGCAGTGTGGCTTGTGTTCCTTCGTTCTATGGTGCAATACATTCCATTGGAGTTTCCTATGGGTTGCAATGCATATGGACACATGTTCGCCATATGGTCACCTCCACAAGTATAACACTTTCAAGCGGGGGCTAATTTGATGCTTGTTTTGCTAGAAAATCCCAATTGTTTGGTCACTTATTCTGCTAAGTCTTCTATTGAATTGGAATGTCTGGATGAAGTTTCTATGGTGCTATCTGAGTCCTTACGAACCTTGGGAAGTTCTATCTCATCTCCTAAATTATGTTCTATGTCTACATAGATCTGTAAATATTGATCCAAGGTTCTTGGCTCCTTCAATAAGACATATGATCTCAGCTTAGCACTCAGTAGGCCATCTATGAACAAAGATATCAATTTATCTTGAGTGGGTACTTCCAATGGGTGGCATCTTTCTATGTACCATCTAAATCTTTGACCGGCCATCCTTATTGTCTCTTGAGGGGTTTGTTTGAAAGTATGTATCAAAGAAGACGTGTTGTGTCTGATTCCACTCTTGGAGAAGTCTGTAATGAAGGACTCCATCATGTGGTGGATGTCTCTAAATTGATGTTGGTGCAATGGTCGAAACCAATCCAATGCATCACCCTTTAGAGTGAGTCCAAAGGCATTAAATTGTGTAAACATGTCTTCAACTTGTTCGGCCTGTAGCACCTGCTTGAATTCTGCTATGTGCTCGAACGGATCTCTTGATCCATCAAAACAGTTCTTCTAAGCCTTCACTGGGCATCCACTTAGGAGTTATCACCCTTGTTAGTAAATATTTTCCTCTTGGTGTTTTGGGTTGCTCAATTTGTTTACCATGTCCTTCCACATCTATGTCTGCATTTTCTACCACCTCACCCTAGTGTTTACCATGTCCTTCCACATCTATGTCTGCATTTTCTACCACCTCACCCTAGTTCATTCACTAAGTCAACCCTAATTTCAATGATATACATGGTCCCTTCCTTGTCTATGTAAGCCTCGTTTTCAAACTTAATGGCTAGATGTTCTAATCCCATAGGTTGATGGGGATTATGTAGTTGAATCACTGACCTATGAAGGCCATACTCATATACCCGGGCACCCAATCTACTCGTACGAATATACTCCAACTCACTCTTGTAGGGTCCCTCTGTTTTCTCTAGGTGGGCTACATTAAACGATACCCCTAGTCTACCCGTGTTGAAAGACATATCCGAGTCACTTGTATCCGGGCTAACCTCGTATGGATAATTGCCTAGCTGTTGTGCCCACAATCATGTTGTAGTTCTTATGCTAGCCTCAGAAGATCAAACACTCCGTTTATCACTTTTCCCTAAGTATTTTCTAGACCTCAGGTTCATTAATCCTAATCTCACCTTATCACGCTCACCCCTTTAATTAGGTCAATCACTTAGTTCTTTATGGATTTTCTTTAGAGCTTCTTTTCTTGTTTACATCTGTCGCAAGGAATCATTTTGATGTGTTCGGATTTTACTTCATTTGAGTGTTACGTATTCAATTCACAAAAATTCCTTTAAGTTTGATCCCTTCACCCACTTACATATTCTCTCATCGGCTCCTTACCACTCAATGAGCTAGGGTCATACCTGGCTACACTAGGAGTCCTAAGACACTCCGTTGGTCACAAAATAACTTTACTCAAAGAAATCGTCAACAATTCAAGAAATGGAAATTCCACTTACAAAGTTCTCCTAGACTCAAGAAGTGGTTGTTTTGACCTTGCCCGAACTCAAGGTATTTGCATGCTTCTTCCTTTGCTCTATGCCACACACAAGAGTTCACAATTAATGTCCAAGAATTGACCCCAAAAATTTGAAAATTTGTGCAAAAAACCCTAATTTTGTGTTTTGTCTGACAGTCGTGATGGATAGACACAATCGCGATGGTGTGACACCCACGATGGTCAAAGGTCACAATGGTCAAGCCTTACGATGGTGAGTCACAGTTGTGACTATCAAGTCACGAAGATCACTCAAGATCGCGACGATCAAGTCACGATGGTCAGGCCACAATGATCACTAAGGATCACAATGGTCAGTTCATGATGGTCAAACGACGACGGTCAAGGTCATGATGGTCAGGCACAATCATGACGATCAAGCCACGATGGCCAATCAGAATCACGATTGTCAAGCACCATCGCAATCGTGTGTCACCGTCGCAATGGTGAGACGCAATCACGATGGCATGAGCCAATCGCCACGACGGACAGTGACCGTCGCGATGGTCAGTGACCGTTGCAATGGTCAGATGCAGTCATGATGATGTGTCATCATCGCAATGGTCAGAGAATCATGCAATTTCAGAAAATCGAGCATGGACATGTGCAAGCACTTACCTAGGCTCCTCCTTCATGCAAACATTTTGCACAAATTCATACCTTTCCTGACAGTCATGATGATCAGCTTCAACGGAAATTTTTTGAGGAAAAATGGAGTTTTTACCTGTGTTTCCAACAAATACGTGGTGTCCAGAGGCTGCCCTGCAAGATTAGTTCATCAAAAAACACGAATATACACCTGCAAAATCTCTCTCTCACTCTTGCACACACAAATGAGGGAAAGAGAAGAGAAAGGGGAAATATGATTGATTTTTGGTGATTTTTTTGGAGTTTGAGATAATGATAGGGAATGATACTAGAGGAATAGAGGAGTAAAAGTGTGTAAAAACTAACTACAAACAACAAAACAACAAATAAGTTTTACCTTCCAATGATTTTCTCCAATACACTTACCATCACACGCTCAACTTAGAGCTCGTCCCTGGCAACGACGCCAAATTTGGTGTCACTCTAGCACAATGGAAAGTACCAACGTGAGGAGCTTCACCTCATAATTGTCAATCCATGGAGAGGTTAGGCCGATATGAAGATCAAGAGCAAATGAAGTGCGTGAAGAAGATGGTGAGAAACACAAAGAGTATACACACACATGCATATGCACACACTAGAAAAGTCGCGATGGAGATCAATGGAAAGCAAGGAAAGAACTCAAACTCATATTCATCATCAACTAGTTACAATAGCTCTTTAGCTTTAGCTCATTGGTTCATTCATAAACTAACAACAACCTCAAAATGAGCTCTCTAGCTCTATTTATAGTTTTTTGCCTAGTTTTGACCGGTTTCACATCTAGTGATCCGCATGGTTAAAAAATAGGTTCTACCTCTAATATGAACTATCTAACAGCTTCCAAAAATTACCAAAATTGGCATGACCTTTCTACTTAGAATCCTCAAGCTCAAGGACTCCTCGGCTTGCACAAAATGGAGTCGCATTCACGATAGTTGGGTATATGTACATATATTACATTTTTTAGTGATAAGAATCACTATTGCCATGATGAAATCTTCTGAGTAGTTCTTGTGCTTCCTCTTCTTTTATGACGAGAACCAATACTCCATCCTTTGCCTTGAACACAAGCCTTTTGTCTTTTTTTATCTGCATATATACTCATAATTTCTTGCATTCTAGAAGTTCCCAATTGTTGCAACTCCAAACTCCTATTAGATAGTTCATGTCTAGTCCACTATAGTTGGTTCCTTATCCTCAAAGTAGGTATAAGGAATTCCATAGGTCGCACTGCAATTTGACCATAAACTAAATTAAATGGAGTGGTCCCCATTGAGGTTTTATATGCTACTCTATATGCCCACAAGGCATGATGCAGTTGCATATCCCAATATGTTCCCTTGGTATTCATTTTGAAAATTGTGATTCTATAAAAACTAATTTTTCAATTTTTTTGCAAAAAAAATTATTAGCCAAACATATTATATAATTCAAAAAAGTTTTTTACCTTGATTTGGATAACTCCCAACTACTGGAAATGACTTGCTTGCAAAAGACAATTTTGATGCTCTCTCTCTCACTCACTCACTCTCACTCTCACTAATGAAGTGAATTTTCTCCAAGTCCTTCATTTATAGTTTTCAACTCACAATTGTGATTTTCACTCCATCTTATGAAATTTCAAATTTTCCTTTTGATTTGAACTTAGTTTTATTTCTTCCTCACTTTGCAATCAAAATTTTTCAATTTGCCCAAAATTTGAATGATCTTACCATTAACAAAAAATCACAATTTCCAGCAGAAAATTGTGAATTTGGGTTTCACCTTTATTTTTGCAAATTTTTTTCACTTCTTCTGATGCAATACTTTCCTTTGAACTCCAACATCACGTTTCCACTTCTTTGTACCTACAAAACCAAATGAATAGTGATTTTTTCATTAAAAAACAATGTAGAAAAGAAATTATTTCTAACTTTATTTTTCTTGATTTTCTTTGCTCTTTTGAGAATTTAAAACTCACTCATGTTATTTCTTTGTTTCTCCTCAGTTCCCTTGATTTATTTTTATTTTCATGTTTTATATTTTTTTGTTTCCCCAAACAAAAATTGGTAATTTATCTAGGGTTTCATGTAAATGAAGCTAAAAGTTGATAAAGAAAGATGGAGATCTTCTAATTTGAGACTCTAGAGAACAACATGCAACTCTTTGCTTATCCTCCTAAACAAAATGAATGAACTAATCTTTTCCAAAGATGAACACACGCACCTTTTCATCATTGCACACATAATAATTCAAAATGATTTTGTAAAAGTGTTTATTACCATCAACTTAGGAGATCCAGCAAAGGTCCAAAGCTCCAATGATTGAAAGCTTTGCTTACTTCCTCGACAGCAGTTGCTTCTTCTTCTTTGGAGTTTTCCTCTCCAACCATTGTAGTATAAAGGAAACAACAACATTAAACACTTTGAATAGTCAATCCAGAAGTATTCTAAAACCATAGCCCCTTCTTCATTATTGGAATCCAAAACTCATCAACAAAAATAGTTTCAATAGAGATTTCACAAAAGTTACAAAAAATTCTAGGTTTTCTTGTAAGTTGAGGTAGAAGTAAGCTTTTTTAATGATTTTTGTGCCTAAAGTGTGTCATTTTTCATAAGAAAGAGATGGTAACATCAAACTTGAATTTCAATACATGTATCTTAGAGATGATGGAACCATGTAATCAAGTTGAACATCACTTTGCAAGATTATGGAGACTCATAATGATGAAATAGATTCATGATAGCATGAAATACTCAAAGAACAATTGATTAACGAGACAAGTCCATGATAAACACTCAAAAAAACATCAAAAAGTCACCATGAAAGCTAAATGACGAGATTTAGAGAAGATAGACAAGAGCTCTCAAATTCTCATTAATCATCAAAGTATAAAATGATCATCCCTCCAAAAAATAAGTCATAAGTTAACTTATATACTTTCCCAGGTTTCCTCTTTCACACTTGAAAATAGTTCCTCTAGACTTATAATCTAGTTTTCTACTCACTTGAGAGCTCTAAAAATTCTCGAAAAGTTACATAAGTTACATCTACTCATGAGGAAGACTCTTCCTCATTTTTACATCCATTGGGACTTTCTATATTAGAAAATAAAATTTTTTTTATATTTCTACATCAAAAAGTTGTCCTTCCAACAAGCACACACTCTAACAGCATTCCATAGCAGGGAAATGAAGATTCACACCATGAGAGAGATGTAATGCAAGAAATGCAACCTTCTCCTCCTACATCTAATGATGAACCCCCACCTAAGATAATATTCAAGTCAAGGCCCAAATAGCAAGGATCGAGACAAATCATGATGGATTCAAAATCAAATTTTGAGAAGTCGTCAAATGAAGAAAGTGTTAACGAGCCACCATGGAACAACATTCATATCCCAATGGACCATTGAGTAACATAAGGAGGCAAGACACTGCCTACAGGACAAGGGCAAAGGCCAACCCATGAAGAAAGAGAACAAATTCAACATGAAAATAGGCCAAAACATGTAAATGAACAAGCAAGACCATCTATGCATGCTCTAAGAAAAAAGAAAAACTATCAACCACATCGTAGATCACAATGACCACAACTCAACAACCCTCCAAATGCAAGAGCATCACAAAAATGCAAAAACAAAACCAAAGCCTTTGCAGAGATAAGTCATTCTCAAAAGTCTATGGAGCTTCTTATTCCACAAAGGCCATTTGCAGAGTTGTGAAAGAAGAGCTCCAAAGCTTTTGTCCGGGACTTCATATTCAAGGGATAGCCATTAAGGCACTCCAAGAGGCTGCAAAGGTTTATCTTATATCAATGTTGGAAGACTCTAACATGTGTGCTATCCATGCAAAGAGAGACAATACAACCTAAGGATATGTATCTAGCTAGAAGGATTAGAGGAAATAACCCTTACACTTGTAAAATCTCTCGTTGAGAGAAATTTTTGTATTATCTCAAATTATTAATATGATCTTCTTCTTATTACATTTCTTCTCTAAAGTTTTTGTCTCTTAGTCTTTTTTTATTCTATTTGTCTCCTAAGTATTTGAAAGTGTCTTGTTGTCTTTGCACATGATTATCTTAGCCTTCCACATTGTTTATGATGTTTAGTAAATATTTATTGTATATGGAGTGTCTATTTTGTGCTTTAATTGTTTGCAATGGCCCAAAATAGCCAAAAAAAAAGGCCTATCACAAAAAGGCCTTGAGAGAATCTCTAGCTCTTTGTGAGTACAAATGTGAGAAATGATTACATAGAACCCATTTTTATAGTGGTTTCAAGTTTTTAAAGTAAGAGGGGCCCACTTTTAAAAGTACATAAGAAAATAGTGAAATTTAAACGATGATCTTTTTATGATAAAATAATGGATAGAACATAAACAATATCAAG
>CM035407.1:141164730-141369730 GCA_020310875.1 Ceratopteris richardii
GTGAACAAAATAAGATTAGAGAGGATATTGTCAAGAGGAAGCTCATCAAGAAGGAGCAACTTTTCCACCTCCCATCACCATCATCCACAGACCCCCCTCCCATTGATCCACTTACACGAAGGAGGCAGCTTGAGGTAAGGGAGCCCCATAAGGATCACACTTTGTAGAGGCATGAAGAAAGCTTGTTAAAAAGCATCCAACTACATACTTCTTCAGGCATGCAGAGTGTAAGATCTATGTTGATTTAACTACAAAGGAGGAAAAGCTCCTAGCTTGGGACCACAACAACGACAATGATTACAGGCAAAAAATGTCATCCATTGAGCGCATCTATTTCTTCCACCATGAGTATGTTGATGCACTAAGGGCAGATGGTGGTAGGATTCATCCAAATTTGAGGAAGCCATTTTGGATAGAGGTTGGGATTGCAATGGATGACAATGTGTAGTCAAATGCTTTTCATAAGTTTGACCCATGCTTCTAAATTGCCTTCAAGACAAGGGAAGTCTAGGAGCTCCATGATAAAATCTTCACAATGTGGGAGAACAAGGAGATGAAAGGCCAGAAACAAAAGAAGGCAAAGCTAGATCCTCAGGTGGATGTAAGGGAAAAGGAAAGAATTCAGATCTCTCCATTGAAAAAGTTGCTAAAGATATGAAGCTCGCACCTTGGAGAGCTCTGCAAGGCATCAAGGATGATACTTTGATAACTTTGACATTATCAAGGGTCATTTAGAAAGAATTGAGCCTTGAGGAGATGTTCATAGAGATAAATAAGTAAGTAGAATCTTATCAATAAGTGGTTTCCATCGCTCTTTCAGTAACTTATCATGTAGCTCCAAACTTCACAATGCAGTCACAAGGTTTATATAAAGATTCAGGAAGTGATGATAAGGAGGCTTGGGTGCTTCACATGGGGTGAAATCTAGGCAGAGTACCCGACCACCTCCTCATGCAAAGCATTATCAGAATACTTTATATTGTTCTATGATTGGATGAGTTCTCTTTCAACAACATAGTCTAAGAGGAGGCTCAGACATAGAAGCAAAGCATTCTTATGGTAGTGCATATAGAAACACACAAGAGGAAGGTAAACAACAAAACTTGGTATGTAGATAGTGGTTGCTCATACCACATGAGTCATAGTACAAATATATTTTTGAACTTGCATAAGCCAGAGTTAAGAGTCACAATTGCTACAAGACATAGCACTGAGCATGAAGTATTATATATTGGTGATTGTCCACTTAATGAACACGTGACTCTCATAGATGTTTTTTGTGTTCCTACTATTACAAGAAATTTGACTTCAGTTGGATAGATGGAAGACAGTGGAGTGAAGGCGGATTTTGACAATAATCACTGGCACGCTTATCAAAAGAACAATGGGACTTTTGTTATAAGAGGATAAAAGCTAAATAGATTATGTAGTTATGAAGTTGAAGTTCAAGATTATGCAAGTTATACAATGGTCAATGGGACTCAGGTTAGTCAATTGGATTTATGGCATAAGAGATTAGGACACATCAATGTTGGTATATTAAAGGATATTATAAAGAAATCCTTGGTTGAAGGTCTACCACCACTACCTAATCAAGATTTGGATTATGTTTGTGAGGCATGTCAGTTTGGAAAATCGGTATGAAGTCCTTTTTCAAAAGCAAGATTGCAAAGTAGAGGTGTTTTGGACTTGATTCATACTGATGTATGGGGTCCATCTCAAGAAGATTCCATGGTAGGTAGCAAGTACTTTGTAATGTTTATTGATGACTTCTCAAAGTTTACGTTCATTTATTTTATGAAATACAAATCAAAAGTTTTTTATATGTTCAAAAAGTTCAAATCATTGGTTGAAAAGAAAATAGGTTGAAGAATAAGAAGGTTGAGATCAGATGGAAGAGGCAAGTATTTTTCTAAATCAGTCTTTTGCATATTTGGAGGAAGAGGGAATTAAAAAGGAGACTACAAACAGATACACACCTCAATAAAATGGTGTGGCTGAAAGAAGAAACAGGTCTATCTTGGAGATGGGTAGGTGCATGTTAAATGAAAAGGAATTAACACTTACTTTTTGGGTTGAAGCATGCAATATGGCAGTTTATGTGATGAAAAAAGTTACCACCTACTCAAAGTCATGTACAAAAAGCACCTTATGAAGTGTTTTATGGATCAAAACCAGATATTTCTTATTGTAGAATTTTTGGAAGCATATGTTTTGTTCATGTTCCACAACTATTAAGGTCAAAGTTGGATCCAAGGTCACAAATTTTCATTGGTATGGCAAAAGGGAACCAGGATCTATCCCAATTTCTAGTGTTTATCAAAAAAACAAAATAAATTACGACTTGTGTTATTTTTTGCTTTACTATTTAGATGTAATGCATAATTAGAATCCATTTGTGACCCTAAGTTTACTTTTGCAAACAAGAGCTTTAATTACATGAAAAGAAGAAAATCCTTCATAGGGAGTTACAAAGCAGGTCGACAAATGTATTGTCACTTTCATACGAGATAGGAACCTTTAGATATATTCCATTATTTTTTAACTTAGGGCACAAAAATAAGATGTGTGTGATGTCTTCCTCCAATTCAAGGTGACATTTATAGCACAGTAGGGCTTTTCATGCATTGTGATCTTTGATGTTGGTGCAAACATATGTTTTGTATATCTTGATAGTAATGTGAGTAAACACATTTAGGAATGTTGGGATGTCCTTTTACCTCTTTATTAGATTTCTTCTCGAGCTTTTTTATCCACCCATAACCCTAGTACGATGGTTTCTATTGTTGATGGAATTTGATTTTGAAGTAGTAGTCAAGAAAGGGAATACGCACATTAGGGCAGATCACTTATCGAGAATGACCCATGGAGAACCCCCGACAGGAGTACCGGATGATCTACTAGATACTTACCTTTTCAATCTCGAAGTATGTCCACAATGGGCAGAAAAGTTGATCCCTATTCTTACATATGGACCTAAACATGGGATCACACCAAACAAAAACCAAGACCTGTGGAAAACTAAAAACCTCCATATCATTGCAGGAATTTTATATCACCAAGACTCAAGTGGATTACTCATGAGATGCGTGGAACAAGAGGAACAAAAGATGTGGCTTCAAAAAGCACATGTAAATCAATGGAAAACTCACTTAAATGAGAATGGAACATGGCAAACACTGAAGAGATTAGGCATATATTGGCCAACCATGCAGAGGGATACACATAACTATGTATCGGCTTGCCCAACATGTCAAGAAAGAAATCCAGAAGAGAACTCTATTCTATGCTACTCCACAGTAGCACCAAGATGGAGCATGCCCCTGGTGAAATTCTTGAAGACCCAAGAGTACCCAGAAGGAGCTACTCTAGCTAGGAAATGTACACTCACAGAACAAAGCAAGGACTATGTTCTTATAGGAAAACAACTCTTCAAGCGAGGAAGAGACAATCATTTACGAATGTGCATTCATGAAGATGAATATCTTGCTGTTCTAGAGATGGCACATACAGGAGCTGCAAGAGGACATTTTTCTGCAAATAAAACTGCAAAAATGATTCTCTTTGCTGGAATGTGGTGGCCAACTCTACATCAAGATGCAGCCACATATGTTCAACGATGTGATACCTGCCAACAAACGAAATATCCAATTAGAAGAGATGAAATGCCACTGAAACCCATGATGAGTGCCAGAGCCTTTACAAAATGGGGAAGAGACTTCATAGGACCTATTAGCCCACTAGCTAAAGGATCCCACGCCGAGTACATAATTGTAGCCACAAACTATTTGACCAAATGGGTTGAAGCCAAAGCAACCAAGAAAAACGATGCGAGGACTACGGCCAAGTTTCTCTTCGAGAACGTATTTACTAGATTTGGATTGCCTATAGAAATTGTGAGTGATAGAGGCACACACTTTGTGAATGAAGTGATAGAAGCCCTAATGAATGAATTCTTAGTAATTCATAAGAAATCAGCCCCATATCACCCACAAGCCAATGGACAGGCTGAAAGCTCAAACAAAATCTTGTGCACAGTCCTCACTAAAATTGTTAACAATGGTAGATTTGATTGGGATAAGCAATTACATCATGCTTTATGGGCATTACGAGTAGCCTACAAAACCACCATAGGAACTACTCCTTTTAACTTAGTGTACGGACAAAATGCTATCTTGCCAATTGATTTCTTAATACCCACTCTCAGAGTAGCAACAACTTACGAGTGGACTTGACATGAATTATCATCTCAATTGGATCAAATAGAAAAGTTACACGAAACTAGGTTACAAGCGGTAGCTGGGATTTATGCTGCTAAAAGGTGACAGAAGGCATATTTTGATGCTCATATTAAAGATAAAAACTTGAAGGAAGGAGATTTAGTTTTGGTTTATACCTTAAAGCAACATGCAAAGAAACTGCAAAAACGAGGATATGGCCCATTGATCATCAATCGTATATCTACCAGTGGAGCCATTAGCTTAGCAACCTTAGATGGAGAAGTATTGCCTAACTATATCAGTGGTTGTCGAGTAAAAAAATATTTAGAGCCATTGACAGAAGAGATAATGTCACGACTAATAATGGGTAAAAATAGATGCAAAGAGGAAGAAAGGATATGAGAAGAAACTAGACAAAAAGCGCTAGAACGAATCAAGAAACGAAAGGAGTGGATGAGAGAGAGAGAGAGATGAGAGATATCGACAAGGAGAGGAACTCATCACAATGGCTAACTTTAGAGCTACTGAATACCTAGGACAGCAAATGACGCAACCTTATTTGAATTTGGGTGTTGGAACAAAAGAGTACCACTTAGTGGATGCTCTCATTGACACAGGAGCAACCATAAGTTGTATCAAGAATTCATTGACCCAAAAACTCAAGGAGGAATTACGCCCATCTAAGGCAAAGCTGATTGGAATAGGAGGAAAAATTACTCAATGTATAGGTGAAATTACCTTACCTCTACATCTCGGAAACAACAGATGGAACAAAAACTCGTAGTATGTCATGATCAGGACTTATTAGAGGAGCTCGTGTTAGGTCAAGATTGGATATATGAATGTGAAGTGACTATTCAATTGGCCCTAGGATACATCTTGGCCAAGATAGGACATCGTGAGGTGTTCAGCATGTTAGATGAATGACCGATCAAAGCCAAATGTATAGACACGAGAGCTCACTCAAACAAACACGCTAATGAATGTATGTTCACTCACACTATGGAAACCCCATCATCGAGTACTTCTTGTGAGAATGCACCAAGTCTTGCTTTCACACAATCTTCTAATCCAGTAAATCACATGATTAGTGTTCTATCCAATAAAAGCCTTAGTGAGGAACCGAGCACAAGAGACAATAGTCAGCAAGACTATCAGGAACCTGCACACATTAGAATATACCCTATTCCTGACACTAGACAAGCTTGGATTAGAAAGGATCAAGTGACTGCATATCTTCAACAAAAGAACTATTGACGACACCAGAAGGAACAACAGAATAAGAATGCAAGTCACGTGGGACACCTAGGTCCGCAAAGAATTGCTAGAGTATGGATCCCGAAGAAGGTGATAGCCATCCAACCAACCCGAACGCAAATATGGATTCCCAAGACATGTGCCCAAGTGACAATCATCAAAAAGGACAAGCCAAGGCACAAGGAGGCAAAAAAACAGAAGATAAACCACTACAAGATGGAGCAGGAACCTCGCCACGCAACAAGAATCATTCAAAGATTCAAATGGCAAACGAAGCAAAAGTACAACTTGAGAAACACCAAATTCACCAGGATTGCTGGGAAGACAGGCTATCCCAATGGAGTAAAGCAGATTTGGATGCCGACAGGCAAGACAATCTGTATGCATCAACAAAATCATTCGGGTTGCACACATTTGGAGTCACAAGAATCCAAAGTATGCATAATAGGGCCACATTACAAGGCCAAGCATTCGGCACATTCTTCTTCTAATTTAGGATAGTGAAGCACATTCCCCTCTTGGGAAATAGGAGAGCATTTGTAAAATAATCCAAAAGAAAATAACATATAATTCAATAACCGCTTCAGCTATGAACTAACTTTTCTGTTTTCTTTCAGACACAAACAAAAATATATATAAATAAGTATGAAAAAATCCCAGGTATTACCTTTCTCACACCCACGGGGAAGAGACGACACAATCCACTCGGAGAGTTGCAAATTTAAGAAGGATAAGTGAAGGATGATTCTTGATACCAGCTTGCCACTGATTACTGGTATATATTGAGTGCAGATTGCATCCTCTAATTCCAAAGCTACGCAAGAGGAGGAGATCCTTCTTCTTCCCTTGGAATCAATTACGAAGGCAAGAGGTCATTGGTTTCTTGATGATCAACCAGTGTCCGAGCTTCTTTTTATGGCTACCATTAAGATCATGGATAGGGATCACTACTTTCCTATCATGTCCCAAGATTTCCAGACTATAATACAAGGATTACCACGCATGATAGATGTCTGGACACAAGCAAGAATTGATGCATTCCTAAAATTTCCAATATACCTGCCTGACTTTCAGAGATGTACACAAGTGATGAATACACTACAGTCTGCATCAGATAAGCCATCAGTCCCGGAAGCAAGAGTGCTCGACAAAGTGGGTACATGGAAAATGATTAGATTCACTCATGAGCTAATCAACAGAGCTTTTGGATGGAATCAAGATGGGCTTACCAATGTCAAAGATGAATGTCACGACCCAAAAAAGAGAACCTTTCTGAAAATCAATAGAACTGATATTGAAGACTCTGTTCGACTGGTGCACCAACATTTTTGTTTTCCTAGTATGCATAGATATATGGCACCTCATAAAATCGTAGTGCAATTGCTTTCACATGCTATGAGGCAAGTCAGAAATAGATTAAATATGACTCCATATATTCAAGACCGCCTATTCGAAGCAAAGAAAAAGTGGGGTCAGAAAAAGTTTTTGAATGGAAGTTTGACATTGACCTTACTCATTTATGAGGCACTTGAAATGAAGAATTGCTTACATTTGATGCCTACTTCAACAGAGATCGAAAAATATGCAAAGTCAGCAACAGTTGCAAAGAAAAAGAAAATAGTCATCTCTATTGAAGAAGTGGGAACCAGTTCAAAGAAACCCATGAAAGGGACTAAATGCATTAGAGAGGAAGAAGCTCAAGAGACACCACAATCGAAGAGGACCCACACATTGCCAAAGATTCCTTTGACACAGAAGCCAATCAGAAAAAGAGACCTCTCAGTAGCACTAGAGGAAACACACATGTATATGCAGGGGCAAGTAAACTTAAATGTTCAAGGTCATCAATATAGACAGGCAAGCCAAGGAAGAAAACAAAAGGATAAAGAACATACCCAAGAACAAACGGCTAGATATAAAGAATGGGATTATAAGATTCGAGCTCTAATGAGGAATCCAGCCCTGAGAAAGACACATTGGACACTGACGTAAGAACAGAAACACACAATGAGGAATGGACCGAGATAAACCAGGTAGAGGTTACACCTGACAATCATCTATCATAGGTACAGAACCTAGCAGAACCCACTGGACAGGACCACCTCATTCAATTAAACGACAAGTCCAAAATCAGCATCAAGGAAGCTCCGATTACAAATAACGATGCAGTGCCACCGGTAAAAGAGGAAATACAAACACACATGGATAAAGAAGGGGTGTATAACATGAAGGGGAGCAAGTTGTCATTGAAGTACCTGACGATACGCCACAAGGCAAGATTGACCATAGGGAGGCTGAGCCACGGATACAACTCCATATTCGGCAGCCCCATGATACTACGTTACATGTGGCACAATGGAAAGATGTTACAACAGGTGAAGAACCTAGCATCCCTACCACATGGTTGCATGTTGACATTACTCAATTAAAACATGTTGTTAAGCAAATGATACAAACGGCCATGGATACGCAACAACAAATTATGGAAACGGATGCAGATTACGACAAGGCCATGCGGGAAAAGAATCAATTTCAAGTAATGAGTGAGCAATTGTCTGCACAGCTCATCCGGGCCCAACAAGAGGTTTCAGCCAAGGAAAGAGAGATAATCACAGTCAAAGAACAATGTAATACATTGATGAAACAGCATCATCAGCTCCAAACACAACTAACAAATTTACAAAGACAGCATGAAGATAGTGAAGCAAACAAAGAGAGGATGAAATCTCGAAGGAATCTGCTCGAAACACAGCACAGAGGAGCAGGATGACTCTCTTTTGATCATGAACATGACTTCAAAATCAGGTACAAATGATAACCACCTATTCTACATTGACTCATGGTGCTCAAATCATGCGGTTGGCAATGTAGCACTACTCTCTGATCTTGAGGAACCAAAAGGTAAGCATCAAGTCCAAAAGGTAATCACACCAAGCATTCAGTAGTTAAAAGTTGGAAATGTTAAGACTTGTGATGGAAATCAGAATTTGTTGAGCAGGGTACTTTATGTACCAACCATTACCAAAAATTTGATGAGTGTTGGACAGATTGCGGAAAAAGGTTTGCAGGTTAGATTCAACCAATATGGAGCGTTTGTGGAGGATCTAAGGCATGGGTTCAAGAGAATTGCTAAAGGAGAAAAATCAGGTAGACTTTTCACTTTTGAGTTAGAAGACACAAAGAATATTGCACTATACAGTTTTAAAGATCAAACACTTTCAGAGCTTGAGATTTGGCACAAAAGATTAGGGCATATAGGTGAAAGAACCTTGAAGCAATTATGCAGGGATCAATGTGTGTTTGGAATACCTAATGTATCCAAGCAACATATGATCTACAAGTGTGGTGCTTGTCAATTTGGGAAGTCTCATAGGTTACCCTTCTCAAGGAAAGGATACATGCATGAAGACTACCTAGAGTTTGTCCACACATATGTATGGGGACCAAGCAAAGACCCCTCAGTCTCATGTTCAAGGTACTATGTATCTTTTATTGATGATTATAGCAGATGGACTGTATTGTACTTTATGAAGCACAAGGATGAGGTGTTTAATTGCTTTAAAAAATATCTTGCACTAGTTGAAAATTAGATAGGAAGGAATTTGAAGAGGCTAGGGTCAGATGGAGGAGGTGAGTACTTCTCCAATGAGTTTGAAAACTTCTTGCAGGATAGAGGCATCAAAAGATAAATAACCACAAGGTATTCTCCTGAACAAAATGAGGTAGCTGAGAGAAGAAATAGGTTAATTGTTGAGACAGCTAGATCTATGTTGAATGAGAAAAGGTTACCTAACTATCTATGGGCAGAGAGTGTTTCTACTGCCACTTACCTCATAAATAGGTTACCATCTAAGTCTCTTGATGGCATGACACCCTATGAAGCATGGCATGGTAAGAGACCCTCACTTGATCATTGCAGGATATTTGGATGTGTAGCATATGTACACATTCCTTCTCAGATAAGAGGTAAGCTAGACCCAAAGGCTGAAAAATGCATCTTTATTGGGTATGATCTAAATCAAAAAGGTTACAGGTTTTATAACCCTACCAATAAGGGATTCATGGTAAGCAGAGATGTTGTTGATGAAAATGATTCTTGGTATGAGAATGAATGCAGGAAGGTTAAATTACCCTATGATTTGGAAGAGGAGTTTCCAAATCTTGCAAAGGAGGAACCTACTCAGAATGAAGCCTCAAGTTCAGATGATGAAGATACTATCAACCTTGAAGAGTTCAAGGCATGGAAGTCCAAGGGCAAAATGAAGATGAAGAAGCTTGAAGACATACCTGAATCTTCAACTCAATCAATCAGAAGATCACAAAGAGAAAGCAAAAAACCTATAAGATATGGGTATGATACATCTCTTGTCACTAAACATTTTGTTTATCTTGCCAAAGATTTGTCAAATGAAGAACTAGGATCATATGAAGAAGCCATAACCAAATCAGAATGGAAAGAAGCTATGGATGAGGAGATTGAAGCACTCAAGGAGAGTGACACATGGGAGTTCGTACCTAAGAAGGACTCCATGAAGGTAATAGGATCCAGATGGATCTATAAGCTTAAAAGAAATTCTGATGGCATAATTACAAAGCCAGATTGGTAGCCAAGGGTTTTGCACAAACCCAAGGCATTGACTATGAAGATACATTTTCTCCTGTGGCCAAGATGTCAACTATCAGAGTGTTGGTAAGTGTCACTGCATCAAAAAATTGGAATATGTACCAATTGGATGTCAAGAATGCTTTCTTGAATGGATGGATTTTAGAGGAGGTATATATGTCACAACCTCCTAGCTATGAGGACTTAAGAAGGTAACATATTTTTGCAAATTAAAAAAGGCTTTATATGGATTGAAGCGGGCACCTAGGGCATGGAATTACAGGTTAACTACATACCTCCAAGACCAAGGTTTTGTTATGAGCAAGGCAGATACTTCTTTATTCATAAAGAGAAGTAATTCAGAGGTAATATACCTTTGTGTTTATGTTGATGACATCATCATTATAGGTAGTGATGTCAATGGAATCAGATATATCAAGAGCCAAATGATGAAGGAGTTCAAGATCAATGATCTTGGTCTATTGAAGTATTTTCTTGGGCTTGAATTAGTCTACACTAATTCAGGAATATACATTACTCAGAAAAAATATATACAGGACATGTTAAAGAAGTTTCACTTGCAAGATGCCAAAGTAGCAAGCACTCCAATGGAGGTAAACCTAAAACTAAGTGCCCATGAAGGTGATGAATTCAATGACATTACAGGTTATCAAAGTATGGTGGGTAGCTTGAACTATGCTACCTTAACAAGGATAGCTATTGCATATGGAGTTAGTGTGCTAAGTCAATTTATGCACAAGCCAAGAATACCTCATTTAGAGGCTGCCAAGAGAATCTTGAAGTATCTCAAGGGTACACAGAACCATGGTTTGTATTTCCCTTACACTTCAGATATTGATATCAAGATCTATTCAGATGCAGATTGGGCAAGATGCAAGGATGATAGGAGGAGCACCTCTGGATACATTTCTTTTGCAGGTGACAAACCAATTTCATGGTCTTCAAAGAAGCAACCTACTGTTGCTTTGTCTTCTACAGAGGCAGAATATAGAGGACTAGCTAATGCCACACAAGAAGCCATTTGGATTAAGCTTTTGTATACAGAATTGGGTTTATTTACTAGGTCTCCAATAATCTTTGGAGAGATAATACAAGTTCTCTTCACCTTGCAGCTAATCCTATCTATCATGCTAGGACCAAACATATAGAGGTCCATTATCATTATATGACAGAGAAGTTGATAATCAAGGATATTCAACTGACCTATGTATCAACCAACATGCAATGTGCAGATTTGTTGACTAAAGCTTTGGATGGAACCAAACTTTGCAGGTTCAAAGCAATGATTGGATTGCAGGATATACATGAAGATTGAAGATGAAGACCAAGCCAAAATGTTTGGCTTGAGGGGGAGCTGTTGGTGTAAATCACAAGCCTACACATTTGGCTTGAAAGATATCTTGAAGACCCTACATAAGTGAAGAAGCATAGGAACCATTGCTAGTGGTTAATTACCACTTTGTCTCCTTGTAAAAGTCAAATCGACTTGGAATCTTTTGTAATCACCTACCAAAAGGATTCGTGGAAAAAGTTAGCTATTTGATTGAAGGAATATCTCCTAGGATATAGGAGCTTGATCATAGGGAGCCAAAAGTTTGAATTTGAATTCAAATTTTTACTCATTCCTTATAAAAATTGACATGGAAAAGTCGCGGGTAGAACTCATCATTCCCGAGCTTCTCATCAGTGATTCTGAGTGTGTGTGAGGCCTACACTCTATCCCACACCTATCTACACCGTTAGGCAATGATTTTCATGCCAATGGATTTGTATACAAGTGTTCATTAATTCATACATTCACATTGTTCATTTTTGAGTTCTCTGTCATACTACTCAAAAGTATGTCAACTTGTGGAGTGCATATCTCAGTCAATTCTTCATCAAATTCAGTGATTCAAAGCTTGTTGGATTCAGCTTGAAGTTATCTATATGCTGCTAAAGCTTGAAGAGATTCTATTCAGCCATTTCAGAGAAATCTGCATCGAGGTGATCACTAGTCAATGACTGCTACAATCCTAAAAAATCGGGGGTATATATAAACTTGTTAAATTGATTTCTCTTAGTATAGTTTATCATTTTACATCATTCCACTTGGAATAGTTAGCTTACTAAGCTAATTAGATATACCTAAAAGGAATTTTTCCAATTCCTACTGTGTTGGTCATACTGAGCAAAATACCTAGCAGGTGTCAAGACATAAATAGAAGGTTTTTCTTGAGTTTGTGAGTTTCAAAGTTATCTGTTTTGGTTCAATCATTGCACACATCATTTCCAAAGTACATAGGGCATTTTATGGTGTCATTGGAAAGCTAAGGAAGTCTACTTATCGAGTCTGAAGCAAAAAAGGGCTGGTACAAAGCAGGTTTTAGCAATACCTACTCAGTCTCTTGGAGCATCCATCCATCTTTCCCAACAGGGCACACATCAAGGAAAAGCACGTAGGAGGGAAGGAGGAACCAGGGCCAAGAAGTATCCATGAAGAATTGAAAGAAGATATCCGACGGTTCTAGAATCCCAAGAAGGTGCTTCAACCTCTTGATCTTCGGAAGGTCCAAATCGAAGGCTGAAGAACCACACCTTCATACCTTCCACTGGTGGTGTGCGTGGCAGCCCGACTTAACATAGCAACCCAGAATTAAAGAGGTTATTGGTGAGCTAGACTACAAATATCAGGTAGTCCATCTCCATGGGTTGCGAGCGATGAAAAGAAACAAACAGGCAAAACGAATGCATCAGGCCCAGAGGATGTAAAAGAAGGATCAAGAACAAGGCCATTAAAACGTAATGCCAGTCTGACAAGTAGGCACTACTGACCAAGAGATGCATGCGGAAAACAAGCGACAGACAAGAAGTAAAGCCTGTCAAGGGACGACAGAGACAAAGAGGGGGAGAGTGTTGCAAAGCTAAGAAGAGCACAAGGTAGAGAAAAGTTGGGCCCCAAAATTTTTTCGATTTGGACACTTTATTTTTTGTGTCATAATCATTTTGTAACATATTTTCCAATGTAAATGCACTAGAGGAGTCCTCTAGATGCATACCCATGGAGAGTAGTAGCTTACCCATGTAAATTAGTAGGAAATTACCCTTTTTAGTGAATAAAGTGTTGGTCTCTTGTGTGAAAGCACCATTTTTAGGGCACATGTATATAAGTCAAATTGTGACTCTTTGTAAGGACTTTTTGCCATTGTGAGAATCAAGAGCACAGAATTTCGAATTTGTGTCTTCTCCTCTCTCTATCTTATTCTTTGTGAGCTTGTGTGCATGTGTGTTGCTTGAAAAGAGTGTGTGGAAGTGTTATCTATCCATGAAAGTGCTTGTTTGTTGTTGTTAAGGTGTGTGTGTGAAGTGTAGGAAGTGCTGAGGTGGAGGAAGGTCATCCCCGGGACTCAGTATTTTGCTCATAACTTGAAGTACGAGTGTCAGAATTGAGGGACTGCCATTGGATGTGTCTTCTCGAGAGCTTCGAAAGGAACCCGCTATTCGCTATATTCGGAGTTCGGAGCTGAGAGAAAAACTCGATTTATTGTTGGCTGCTGCTCGAAGTATCATGACACCTCAACAGACCCCTAAATCTTGTTTGGAATAGACTTAGACTCATTTACACATTTTGGGAAGCTCACTTGCATTGATCATCATTTGAATGCATGTCTTCATACACTCAGCTAGGTTTTGATACTCCTCGGATTGATAAATAAAGCATGAATCCCCACTATATGCACTTGAGGAGGATTGAGGTATAGTCTCTTTCTCCACAAGTCCCTAGGTTGATGCTTAGGTACACAAGTACCAAGAACTTCATTCCTTGATCATTGAGGTCTTCCATCATGCGTAGTCAATGGCACCAATGATGACTTTAGTGACTCGGATGACAAGGTATGCCAAGGTCTAGGCCTTGGTCGCCGCCTTAGTTGTAAGCCTTCGAGAGAGCCTTGGCTAGCTTTGTAGCTGAAGGTTATGCCTAATAAAAAGGTATTGAATTACATTCCATATGAGAACTTTTCATAGCATATCTACACTTGCAATTCACAACGGTTGGAATTGTTAAATGTTACACAGTTACGCTGTGTTAATAACTAGCCGAAATCGTTACCGAACAAATATTAAATATAAAATAGTGATTCACCGTAAACTGTATTAAACTTTCTATTACCGAAAGGCGTTATCAGACCAAGTGGGTTCTTGGGAGTGGTAGGGGTCTGTTAGACAGAGGCCCTGTACTCTTTTCCCAATTCTTAATCACAACATCAAAACACTAATGCACGTCTTAGCTTAGTTACTTGCGGTAACTAGACAATATTGGGTTTCTTTATGCCTGCGTATTAAACTTCTTCAGACTATTCTGCTATTGGAACAGAGCAGTAGTCCATTCTACAGCTTCGCTATTATATCGTAAATCAACCAAAGTGAAGACTATAACTGACAGATTCATTCATTACCACACTTGCCAGTGATCTCAAAAGTCCACGTTACCGAAGATACTAGTTCGTACTTATATTCGGGGTCACAGTTATTACACCGAATGCAATGAGTCTGATGGAAACACACAGAACATACTCCGACAGGGCAACAGATTACCTATTCGATTCACATAGCCAGATAACTACTCAAACTGACTCAGGGTACTTCAATAACTGAAGAATACGCAGCAATACAACACGATAACAGTACTCAGACACACAATCCGTCATTCAATCACTCGTTACGGTGAACTTCAATGTGAGCATACGATACAGAACTCAACATTTACATTACTCAGACTCCACAACAGTGTAAACAGTACTCTAACAGAAAATTAGGCGAACAATCCGGCAATTCCAGAAAAGACGTCTCTTGCGACCATTCTTCTTTCATTGCTTTATATAAATTTTACAGGATGCACGTCCCAACTTTTCGCGCGTGATTCAAGGAACTCCGTTACATCTGGCAGTCATTACATTTGTCTCACTCGGCGGCCGACTAACACTGGCACGCACGGTGGACTCGAACCCGCAAGTGATTTTTATTACAAAACTATTGTTCATCTATGATACCTTCTAAATACATATTCCTGGCTAATCTAAATGTCCGGGCTATTTTTTTCTTAAGGGTTTCTAATAATTGCTTAAGGGTGTCGGGTTCTAAAATCTACGCATCTACTCTAATGGAACTGAGGGCAATGGCTTCGGTGAGCAAAATTTCGGCCTGTGTTTGCAAAAAGGCCTCTTGTAAATAAAATTCGTTTGATAATGCCGCATCTCTTGCTATCTTCATGTTCGTTACTTGTTTCTGCATCTCGGTGATTCGGTCTTTCTGATTGCGTACCTGATTATCCAGTCTTCCGAACTGTTGGTTCTGGAACTCTATGGTTTGGTAGTAAGCATCTCGTTCTCTGCGGGCATTTGCTAAGTCCTTTTGATATTTAGATTCTCTGTTCAGTTGATGTTTCAGCATATTGTTGACGTCGTCTAAGGATTCTTTTGTTCTTTGTAGCTCTTCGACTGCCTGCTTTGCTTCTCTCTGCTGCTCTTGGTATTTCTGTATTGTGTCCTGCAACTGGACTCTTGTTTCTTCCAGTAGGTTTCCTAGTGCTATTCTTGTATCATCTGTATCTTTGATTGTTTGATTTAACTTTATTATTTCGGTGTCGGCAGCTGTCAGTAGTTCGTCTTTTTCAGCCAGTGCCTTATCTCTCTGGTTTGAGTGTTCTTCCTGTGCTTGGAGTGTAGCCTGTAGTTGCTTGATCTACTCATGTAGTGCATGATTTTCCGCTCTTGCTGCTTGTAATTCTTCCTGAAGAGGGGTGATATCTGCCTCCATTATTTCCAATTTCCTTTGGAATTCCTCTCGTGCACTGTTTGTGGCTTGCTTCAGGTGTTGCGGCAGTTGTTGGGATAGATTAATTAAAAGGTGACCCATATTTTCTAGTTCTGAAAAAATTGGAATGGGGTAGGATGGCAGAGGAGGGCGAGGTTGCGACGAGGTTTCGGTGAGGAGTTGTTGTGAATTTGGAGGTGAATAGTTGAGGGAGGATGTAGAGGCTTCAGAAGTTCCGGTGTGGTGACTAGGCTTGATGGGGCTGCGGGGTGGTTTCGGTTGAGAGATGGGGTTAGCAGGCGGGGTTTTGGGGAGGGCAGAGTCAGTAGTTGTTACCTTGTTTGTTTGTTCCGTTTCTGCATTGTGTGCTTCTGTGGATTCCACTGCCTTCAGTAGCTTGTCTAGTGCATCTTGATTAGATTGCTGCTCATTTTCCTGTTGCTCTGATTCTTTTTCGGTCGAAATTATTTCCGTCTCTGCTTGATCTTGTTGTTCTTGTTGCTCAATCGATGATTCATTATGCATTGAGGTGGCTGTATCATGGAACGTCTCTTCTTCTTGCTTCTTGTCTTCTTTATCATCATCTTTATCCTTTCCGGCTGAGCCTTGTGCTTCACTTTCTGAGGAGCTAATCCTGATGCGTTTCCGGCGGAACAACTGATTGAGCTCTTCTTCATCTTCTTCTTCCTCATCTTCTAGTAGTTGAACTGACTCTTCGTGCCTTAAAATTAGTCCTCGTTGTGGTGGTTGAGCGGCGAGTATGGTTGGGAAGAGAAAAGAAAGGATGTGGGGAAGTCTGGATCGAGGGGTGGTTCCTTTGTTGACTTGTTTCACTATGGCGACGCACTCCTTATGGATTCGGTGAAAGAAAAATCAGGTGAAATTAACGGGTTCTCGTGCGGCAAGGTCGATGGCGGAATAGAATGGGCGGGAGATACCGTAGGTGCGTTTTTGGAGATTAAGGATCGCAACTAAGAACTGCAATGCGGTTCTTTTAGGTTCGGGGCGGCAGAGAATGGCGTATTCGTTCAATGAATGGCGGGGGAAAAGTTCGGTCATGCGGGCTACGGGGATACTTGGGCCATTCTCGCGGCCTTGTGGAGTGAGGCGGAAGGCTTCAGCGAAGGTCTGGAAGGTTATTACGGTTCTAGATGGTAGGGAGGGGAAGAGCCATTGTCGTTCGGTGATGGGAGATTGGGCGATGGCTGGGATAATTTGTGCGAAGAAGGGATGGGCTTCCACTGAGTGTCAAGGCAGCTCAGCGAAGTTGGCCAACCCTCGGATACACAGGTATTCTCCTACCTCGGTAGGGATACCATCACAGAAAGCTGTGTAGTTCGTCAACGCTTCCATTGCGCACGCGAACACGAATACAGGACACAGCACACGGATACACAGAACACAGAACACACAATTACAATCACAAGAACACAATAGCGTTTTTGACGCAACCGAAGAGCTTAAGTACAGATATTACGGTGGGGGGGTAGGAAGTGGTGGTTATCATTATGCGGTGCTAGAATGATATTGCTTTTAATTTGGCATGCATACTTGAGTAATTGGTAAGGAGGGCGGCTTATGACAAAACACGGCTATTTAAAAAAGAAGAGAAAGAACAGAATGAAAAGTAAAAAACAAAAGCTAAAAAATGTGGTCCACCGCCGAATGATTTAATGGGGACTAGTAGCGCTTCGATACGGCCGCAGCTTCGAGCCATTGATTGCTTTTGGAAGTGGATTTCCGGTCAACGTAGTCAACCGAAAAGTTGTTGGACCAATTTGCTCTGAGATTTTGTAAGGGCCGAACCACCGTAATTTGAATTTGCCGGCGGATCTATTTGACTTTGCATTATAAAAAAGTACAAGTTGTCCTACCGAAAACACTTGAGTTTTCAGGTTTCTATCGTGCGTCCTTGCCTGTCTTAGTTGAACTTCGTGCATAGTTAAGAAACTGAGCCATCAGTGCTCATCTAACTCTCTGAGTGTGTCCAACCGAATTGACAGTGAGTCTTCCGGTAGAAGTTTCTTAGTGATTGCTACGCGTAAACTTGGTATGACTATCTCCATTGGTGCTATAGCTTCTAAGCCATAAGCTAATTTGAAAGGTGTCAATCCTGTTGTTACCTTGTAGGTAGTCCGGTATGCCCATAACACTGCAGGTAGCAGTTGATCCCATCTTTCCGGTGATTCCATGATCAATTTTCGAAGGATATTCAGCAAAGATTTGTTTGTACTTTCGGCCAATCCATTAGCACGAGGATAATAAGGAGAACTAAATTTATGTGTGACCTGGAACGAATGTGTAAGTGCCTTCATTAGATTGTTTACAAAATGATTGATCTGAGACAATTTCCAGTGGTAAGCCAAAACGTGGAAAGACATCGGTTAGCAGACACTTTGCTATCGTAACGGTTGTAGCAGACCATAAAGCCCAGGCTTCAGCCCATCTGGTTGCATAGTCTGTACAGGTCAGTATGTAACGGTTGTTACTGAAGACTGTTGGTGGTGTAATTGGACCGATAAAATCTAGACCCTACTTCTGGAAAGGTTCCATTGGTAAGATGGGTTGCAGAGGAAAAAAATGACGTTGCAAAGGCTGACCCGATCTTTGACAAGTATCACATTGTTTGACAAACTGTAATATATCTCTGTACATCGTTGGCCACCAGAGACCACTCTACAGAATTTTCCGGTGAGTTAGATCTGCAGCAAAGTGGCCACCGGAAGGAATCGAGTGAGCCAAAGTGATAACTGAGTTAACTTCATGCGGTGGAATACATCGAAGTAGGATTTCGGTGTGATCTACATAATATAATTCTCCAGCAATTAACCGAAATCGGCGGCTAAAAACTGTAATTTTCCTGCATACTGCTCTAGAAGTTTGAGATGGAAGGCAACCATCAGTGAGAAAGGTCAAGATCTGATCATAATATGAAAATGGGATAGGTGGGTCTGCAGATTCTTCATTAATTGGTTCTGATACATAAATCGCGGGTGTCGTGTCATCTATGCCCACCGGAGCTTCACCGGAATCTAAGCGGGATAAAAAATCTGCTAAGGCGTGTGAACTGTCTGGCCGGTGAATGACTTCGTAATCAAATTCCTGCAAGAGTAAGACCCATCGCGCTAATCGACCACCTAGATGCTGCTGCCGAACTAGATAGACAAGTGCAGCGTGATCTACATGAAATGTGAATTTACGGCCTAGCAAGTAATGTCTGAATTTCTTGACCGAATATACTAGCCCTAGACATTCTCTTTCTGTTACAGAGTAATTTATCTCAGCAGGTGCTAATTTTCGACTTGCATAATACACTGGTCTGAACCATTTATCAATTTGTTGCATCAATACACTTCCTATTGCTATATCTGAAGCATCAACAAACATATGAAATGGGTGATCCCAGTCCGGCGGTTGTAAGATAGGAACTTGTGTTAATAAATGCTTTAAACGATCAAAGGCTATCTGGCATTCCTGGGTCCATTCAAATTGTCAAGGTGTTTTGCTGATTAGCTTGTTTAGTGGTATAGCCAGATGAGCAAGCCACCATAACTGCCTTCCATGCCACCGTACTTGGCCCATAAAGCGCATAACTTCTTTTGGAGAAGATGGCACCGGAGCTTCTAGATCTACTTGGATACCTTGTGCAGATACAATGTGGCCAAGTAACTTGCCACATGAGACCGCAAACACCGATTTGTTTGGATTCAAACAGAGTCTATATTCTCTGCATTTCTGAAAGCAGCACCGTAAATGAAACAGATGTGCTATCATCTTACCGAAAATTGAAAAATCGTCGAGATATACTTGCATAAATGAAGTGAGATAAGGAGAAAATATCTCTTGCATACATCTTTGAAATGTGTTTGGTGCGTTTCTTAATCCAAACCACATTATCGTACAAGCAAAGACACCCCAATTGGTAATAAATGCAGTTTTCGGTATATCTTCTTCGGCCATTCTTACTTGGTTGTAGCCACTGTATCCATCTAGAAATGAATACATCTCGTGACCTGCTACTCTATCAAGCATGGTATCTAAAAAGGGAATTGGAAAGGGATCCGGTACGGTTGCTGCATTTAATTTCTGGTAATCTACACAAATTCTCAATTGCTTGTTTTTCTTTGGCACAATCACAATCGGAGAGATCCATTCAGCATGCTCTACTGGCACGATGAATCCAACTTTCAATAACCTATCAAGTTCTGCCTTTACCTAGGATGCATAGTGGGGATTCATCCGGTAGCTGGTTTGCTTTATCGGTCTTGCTTCTGGCTTCAGCATGACCCTATGCTGGTAGATACGGGGGTCCAATCCTTTCATGTCTTTGTAGTCCCATGCAAAGACATCAGTGAATTCTTGGAGTAGCTGGATTAAATCTGCTTGAAATATTTCCGGTAAGTTTTGCTTTATCTTCACAGGACGCGGATGATCTTCGTCTCCTAAATTGTAAGTAATCAGCTGATCTTCGGGGATATAGAACTGTTGATGTTTCTCTGTGTTGTCTGTTGGTTTAAGAAGTTGCTGCAATTCATCCTCATGTGTCGAAACAGTGTCTTCCTTCTTAGCCTCTTTTGTGACGGGTATTACTGTACAGACTGAAGCATTCCAATTATCTACAACGGGCTGTAGATCAATAGTCCCTAAGGAAATTAAGTCAGCGTTACTCTTCAGAAACTCTTCTTCTTCATCATCTGACAATCCATCTAGCATATGGACTGGTTCAGCAAAATACGGTCTAGCGTGTAGCTCGCAAGGTTATATAGCATCTAATTTTACCACATATCTACGATTGGCATCTTTAAACGTAAGCTCTTGTGCAAACCAGTCCTGTATTACCTTCGCATGTTTCAACCAAGGTCGGCCAAAAAGAAGGTTGTAATCCAAAGTGGATTCCGGCAAATCTAGTATAACAAAGGTCATTTTAAAGGTCGTACCTTGCAAAGTGATGGGTACATTTTGCACAAGTCCTACAGGATGGACTCTTGATTGATCTTCCATTCTGACAAAAAATTAAACTGGTTCGATTTTGGTCCATCCTAATCTTTTGCATAATGCCGCAGTCGCAATGTTAACACAAGAGCCTCCATCAATTAATACCTGCGTAATCTTATGATTCTTATACCATACTGTAATCAAGGGAACTGAATGATCAACCGTAGAATCAGGTTTCGGTTGAACTGCTGCTGTCGCCGGAATACAAGAAGGTACCGGACTGAACTGTTGTTGGAACTGTTGGCGAATTCCAGGTACTAATGCCAGTAGTTGGCCCAGAGGCAGAGTGATAGATGCCTTAGATAAGATTTCCCAAGCCTGTTGAGATTGATTGACAGGCTCTACTGATGTTGAAGTTGATGCCTCTGCTGATGCGGAGGTGTCTACGATGGGCAATGTATCTGCTGCTGATGATGTTTCTACTGCTAACTCCCTATGTTGTGTTCCTTCCTTTGTTATCGAGAGCTAGGCTACCGGAATAGGCTATGGGAAGACTGGTGGTTCTGCTGTGGTCCATTGACTAGCCTTGTTGTACATTTTGTGTTGTTCATGTATCCCTGGTTCAAATATTTCTGCTGCTGGTTGCAGTTGTTTATCGGAACGGGTCTGGATTGCAGCAGCCTGTATCTCCACCGATGTGATTTTTACCATGTTGGCCATTGGATTTTGACGTTCCTTCTTCCTTTGATCATACTCAGCTGCATCCTTGCAAAATCTCCTAATATGTCCAAATTCACCACAAAAATGGCAGCGTGGTGGTGGTAAATTGGGATTTTCCGGTGGTGGTCCATTTTGCCAGCGGTTTGGATTATAATTGTTATTCCTCTGTCCTCGGTAATTTCGATATCCTTGCTGCTGGTTGTTTCTCATTTGTGGAGGCACATAGTGATTGGCTGGCTGTCCTTGTTCCTGGATAATTGCATTGACAGTCGCTATTCCTTGTACTCTAGTGTTGTATGCGTAGTTTTCGGTGGTGTGTCCGGCAATGTTGCAAATAGCACAGAATGTTTGATTAAGTGCGCAATTGGCACTGGTATGTCCTGAATTTTTGCATATGTTGCAGTATACCTGTCTAGTCATATCTTCTGCAACATTCTTGTTTGCTTTTAACCATTCTAAATCTTCTGTAAATCCACCAACTTTGTGTTCCAGTTGCAGAGTCATTGCAATGGCTGCATCGAGGGACATGGCTCCGACACATCTTATGACCATGATCTGCTTAAGTTGTGGAACCAAGCCATTGATGAACCACTGAGTGATAACGTCATCTGGTAAGTTAGCATGGGCCGGTGGTAGCTGCCTTAAGTGTGTTCTGAAGAGAGTAGCATACTCCTGTACAGTTTGATTTGGTTTTTGTCTGTTATTCTGTAGATAATCAAAAATTTCGGCTGGATTCTTTTTTAGCCTGAATCGCTGTAGAAAAGCATCTCGTACTGCTTCGTAGGTGCCGAAATGATAAATATCATATTCTGTAAGCCATCTAGCTGCTTCATTAACAAGTGTAGATTGGAAGACAATGGCTTTGTAGGCCTGATCCGGTGGATGATTGAGAAATGTGTAGCTTATCTCGAAGGTGCGTACGTGAGCATCCAAATCATCTCCTGGAAATCCACCAAACTTCGTGTATGTCACTCCCGTTGGAGGTGGCCTTGGTGGACATAATTGCTGTTGTTGTCCGCTCATCATGAGTGTATTATACCTTCCTTCTGTATCTCGGGTCTGAATATCTGAACTACCGGAATCTGTATCGTCGGATGGCGCACTTTCCGGTGTGATTATCTTGCTTGATATGCTTCGAATCTCTGTTTCGAACAGCCTTCCTTCCTCCTTGATGTCCAGTGTATGGGAACTTGCTTTCGATCACGGTGATTGGGTTGAGGATTCAGCAGAAAATGCTAAATCGTCACCGAAAAACTGTGATTCTCTTACCGAAATATCACCGGAATGAACCGAAATTATGCCCGAATTCGGCGTTTTTTCGCCTTCGCTGATTTCTTTGACTAAAGTGTTTCTAATCGTAGATGAATCTGAATTTTTTTCCAAGGTTGTTAAACTAGATTCCCACTACATCTTGGTAGGTTCTGGAATTACTATATCTTCGACAGACTGTGCCGAAATAGTACCGGAATGTTCCAGAGGCGTAACAGGTTCCACCGGAATATGACCAGAATCAGTTTTAACGTTCTTAACTTTCTTGACAACTGGGTCAGTCTTAGTTGTACTTCCACCTCCCAAAGTTGGTTTTAGTACTCCAGACTGATGGTTCTTGGGATACGTTTCACCGGATCGAGTAACCGGCATGTATCATCTTTTGTACTAATCGCGTAGTATTACTAACGGGACAGTCTGCAACAATCTGGTTCTATTGCTACTGCCAATCGAACGATAATCTAATTCTGACAGATGACTGGCAATCTTGATGCCACTTTCCCACAGACGGCGCCAAGTGTTAAATGTTACACAGTTACGCTGTGTTAATAACTAGCCAAAATCGTTACCGAACAAATATTAAATGTAAAATAGTGATTCACCGTAAACTGTATTAAACTTTCTATTACCGAAAGGCGTTATCAGACCAAGTGGGTTCTTGGGAGTGGTAGGGGTCTGTTAGACAGAGGCCCTGTACTCTTTTCCCAATTCTTAATCACAACATCAAAACACTAATGCACGTCTTAGCTTAGTTACTTGCGGTAACTAGACAATATTGGGTTTCTTTACGCCTGCGTATCGAACTTCTTCAGACTATTCTGCTATTGGAACAGAGCAGTAGTCCATTCTACAGCTTCGCTATTATACCGTAAATCAACCAAAGTGAAGACTATAGCTGACAGATTCATTCATTACAACACTTGCCAGTGATCTCAAAAGTCCATGTTACCGAAGATACTAGTTCGTACTTATATTCGGGGTCATAGTTATTACACCGAATGCAATGAGTCTGATGGAAACACACAGAACATACTCCGACAGGGCAACAGATTACCTATTCGATTCACATAGCCAGATAACTACTCAAACTGACTCAGGGTACTTCAATAACTGAAGAATACGCAGCAATACAACACGATAACAGTACTCAGACACACAATCCGTCATTCAATCACTCGTTACAGTGAACTTCAATGTGAGCATACGATACAGAACTCAACATTTACATTACTCAGACTCCACAACAGTGTAAACAGTACTCTAACAAAAAATTAGGCGAACAATCCGGCAATTCCAGAAAAGACGTCTCTTGCGACCATTCTTCTTTCATTGCTTTATATAAATTTTACAGGATGCGCGTCCCAACTTTTTGCGCGTGATTCAAGGAACTCCGTTACATCCGGCAGTCATCACATTTGTCTCACTCGGTGGCCGACTAACAGAATGTACATCATTTGGGCATCCAAATTGCATTCATTCTTGAATGGGGGCTTGGATGAAGACGTGTATGTTTTTAGCATGTGGTTTTCTGCATAAAGGGTATGAAAGCAAAGTGTGTATGCTAAAGAAGGCATTGTATGGATCAAAGCAAGCACCACATGCTTGATATGAGAAGATACATGCCTACTTATTAGCACACAGATTTTAAAACAATGTAACTAAAAGTGCACCTTGTATGTGAAGCATGAAAATGATGTATTGCTTAACGTTGTTGTTTCTATAGGTGATATAGTCCTAATGAGATACATATTTTTTATTACAAAGCTTATTCTCATGCCTTATTTGAAATTTCAAACTTGGGGCATTTTCACCATTGTTTGGGCATTTGTTTAATGCAAGTTAATGGAAGCATTGTTTTGTATCAAACCAAATACAGTGACACCTTATTGAATAGTTTTAGCCTGAGAATGTAAACATCTTTTCAATCCCATGAAAATGGGTTTACGATTGAGCCTTAATGTTGTTAGAGACGCATTTGATGTTGTTCTCTATCAACAATGACTTATTTATTAATGCACCACTAAAGTTGATATTCAATTTCTTGTCTCTCAAATGAGCATACTTATACATAACCAAAGAGCTAAGCATTGGCAAGCACTTAAGTGTATCTTTTTTTGCTTATTTGGTACCAGGTATTTTGGGTTGTTTTATCCCAAGGGGGAGCAATATTGCCAGATCTACATGCTTTTTCTTACCTCTATTGGGTTGGTTGTTATGGCACTCATGTGTCCACGTGTGGTCTTTCTTTCATGCTTGGTAACTCATGCATGTCTTGGTTGAGAAAGAAGCAACCTACTATGGTCACTTCCAATTGTGAGGTTATAGGGTAGCTCTAACACTAACTATTGAGTGTGTGTGGCTCAGATGTCATATGAATGATTTGGGTCTTAGTCAGACTTCTTGTACCATACTGATAGTCAAAGCCCATTCAAACATGCAAGGAATCCAACATTCCATGCTCGCACTAAGCACACTGAGGTGCACTATTATTATGTCAAAGAGATACTCTCTACTAGAGAGGTCAATTTGGTGTATGCGCTCACAAAAGATAATGTTGCAAACCTTCTTACAAACGCTCTACCATGTGAGGAGTTCAAAGATTTTCAAAAAGCTTTGGGTGTACTCCCTTTTATGGATCAACTTTATTCCATATGGCTTAACACTTCCTTACACATGAGTTTCAACCCCTTGTTCACCACATCAATACCAAGGGAGATTCACTAATGATGCATGTGACCACACTTAGGGTTGCCTATGCACTTTGTTCCCACTTTAGGAGGTTTTTTCCTCCATCTTGTATATACACCCATAGCCCTAAAGGGGTAACTATCTTGTAATATTATACAATTATTAATTGACTCTATGTTGTGATCCTAAGCTTCCTCCTCCTTGTGTTTTTTGTGCACCTTGGATCCCCGAACTCCAATAGGTGGAGAATCTACCAAAGCAAGACCTCTTTCTTTCTCTTGATCAAAGAGTGCCAAAGGCCTTGAAATTTGATCTTTCAACTAATCTGGGTCCACCCAATCTTCCACTCTTAGTTTAGCTTTGTTGGAATTTGGGGCCCTAGGATCTTCCAATACTAAAAACCTTTAAGCATACACACTTAATTAAACAAGATGATAAGTGAGAGATAGAGAGAAATTTGAGACAAGAGTAAGTAACATAAGCAAAGTGCTTACTCACTAATGTAGATGGCCAAATTACAAAATGGGAGTACTACTCAACCATATGATGGTGCACTCACTAAATGGAAGAATAGCCAAGAAGGTGATGATATACAGAATTTAGATTATGATGTTACTTGTAGAAGAGAGTAGCCTCTCCTTCACCTTTTCCTTCACCTCCAAAGCTTCAGAACTCCAAAATTGGCACAAGATGTGTATCAACTCTAGCTTGAATTGTCCAAAATTGTGCCCAAGGTCCTCCTTATACAACTTTGTGCCTCAAGAATAAAGCTCTCACCAAATTTTGCGAAAAAATCAATTCATAGGCCTAAAAAGCTGCCATCGTTGTTTTATTTTAATGGGATCGCAATTTTTAGCTTTTCATGGATTAAAAAAATCCTATGGCTAATTTTTATGATTGCTTATTTTGAGTGCTTTTGCCATCCTATGACTAATGACCTAGCTTTTTAAGAGTTAGAACCTCAAAAATGTTCATCCATCATTTTAGGGCAGAATTAGGATTTGACGTTTCTCCCAAGTCTGACCTCTGATGAAGGAATGAAGCATATCACTAGATAGCTCTCGCCAAACTCTATCTATCTAGCCTAAAAAAGTCTTTACCAAATTAAACAAAAATTCTAAGTCCTAAATTTGGATTTGCTGGAAATGGACCATATGTACATTGATTTCCAACAATCCCTCCTTCAATGTCATATTGGTACAAGCTTCAGTAATCTGCACATCTTCTCATGACTGTCTCTAGTCAATGCTTTGGTAAATATATCTACAACATGCTCATTAGAAGGAACATAAACCAGCTCGATGTGCTTCTTTGCTATCTATTCTCGAATATAGTGTTAATGAACCTCTATATGTTTCGTCCTTGAACGATGCATTGGATTCTTTGCTATAGCTATTGCACACTAGCTATCTGAAAATATCTAAATGGGTTCATGTACTCTTACATCTAGACAACTAAAAATCTTCTGCAACCAAACTGACTCCAAAGTAGTTGTACATGTTGCACAAAATTCAGCTTCACATGGTGAAGTTGCAATAGTGGGTTGTCTCTTCGAAAGCCATGAGATAAGACAATCTCCAAGATAAAAACAAAAACCACTTGTACTTCTTCTTGTGTCTCTATCACCTGCCCAATCAGAATCTGAAAATCCTTTTAGTAATAAATGTGTAAATTTTGAAAATACCATAGCATAATTTGAAGTTCCCTTCAAATATCTGAAGATCTGCTTATCTGCTTTCCAATGTAACATTGTCGGATTTTGCATGAACCTTGATACTTGAAAAACTGCAAACTGTATATCAGGACGTGTATTACAAAGATATATCAATCATCCAATTGCTTGACAATATAAAGTCGCATCAAATGACTCTTCATCTTCTACTATTTGTAAAGATGCATTCTGATCCATAGGTGTTTGCATAGGTTTAGCTTCAGTCATCTGAAACCTTTCTAATAGTTTCTCAATGTACTTCTGTTGTGTCATATAGATACACTCATCCTTAAACAGAAACTGAATCCCAAGATAATAATGCAAGATTCCTAAATCATTCACATCAAATGTTTGCTTCAACTGTTCTTTGAACATCTGCAAATCTTCATCTCTGGGATCTATGACTATAATATCATCCACATAAATAATTGTTGTAATCATCATACCTATTTCAGATTTGACATAAAGAGTTGGAGCTGCATCTGAGTTATGAAAACCAATGGATAAAAGGTATGTGTGTATCTTTTCATACGATGCTCTACGTGCCTGTTTTAATCCATATAAAGCTTTTATAAGCTTAGACACTAAGTGTTCTTTACTTGTCTCTTCAAAACCTTCTGAATGCTGAATATGTACATCTTCATGTAAATCACCATTTAGAAAAGCGGTCTTTATGTCAAGTTGATATACATGCCAACCAAAATGTGTTGATAAGGCTAGTATTGACCTAATAACTATCATGCTCGACGTAGGAGCGAATGTCTCATCATAATCAATACCTTTTTGTTGTGCATATCCTTTGACAACTAATCTGGCTTTGTACCTATCAATAGTACCATCTGCTTTCCATTTGATTTTAAATCCATTTTACACCTATAGCTTTCTTTCCCTCTGGTAACTCACATAGCTGCCATGTTTGATTCTTATGAATAAAATCAATCTCTTCTTGCATAGCTTTTCTCCAAATAGGAATGTTAAGTGCATCTTTAACACATGTAGGTTCATCTTCAACTGTTGTGAGTGCTAAAATATCATGAATCTCAAAGTCTTCAGCAAACTTACAGGATCTTTTTGTTGTTGTTGTCTAGTCTGACTCCTTGTTCTTCCTGTAAAAGTCTTTATACCACTATCTTTCCATGTCTAACGTAACCAAGTAGGTGTATCCTTAAATAGTGGTGATACTCTTTCTGACTCTTTAGTTTCCACTGGTTCTGGAACATGTCCCTCTGAGGTACCAGGGCTTTCTGGAACTCTAGTACTTTCTTCCATTTTTGGAACTAAGGTCTCATGTGGAACTAACTCTGTAGAAGGTTGTGAATTTCCTTTGTCTTCAATCCTAGGAATTTTAGCTCCCTCCTGATATGGTTGAATATGTACTTCCGAATTCCGTCTAAAAAATCCAGTCATTTTCATTAATGAACTCTGAAATCTCTGCTTCTTTATCATATATCTTATTTTCAACAATATAAGCATTGCGTGAAAGGATAACTTCACCTATCTCTGGAACATAAAACACGTATCCTTTACTTTCAACAGGATATCCAATAAAAACATCTTTCCTTGCCTTTACATCTAGTTTTCCACAATCCTTTTTTTCAACATGTAAATAGGAAAGTGATCCGAATACTCTGAAATAGCTCACATTAGGTTTTCTACCATAATATGCTTCATAAGGTCTGATTACCTTTAAGGCTTTTGTAGAAGACCTGTTCAAAATGTGATTAGTTGCATGTATTGCATCAAACCAAAATTTTGGTGAAAACTTCTTGGATGCCATCATGCTCTGCATCATCTCAACAAGTACTCTATTCCTTCTTTCTGCAACACCATTTTGCTGAGGAGTATAAGCAATAGTAAGGTGTCGAGTAATACCTTTCTCTTCAAGAAATATCTAAAAATCATTTGACAAGTATTCTCCACCTCTATCACTTCTGAGAATCTGGATAGTTGTCTGACTTTCATTTTCAACCATAGCTACAAATTTCTTGAACGTGGGAAAGGCTTCTGACTTCAACATAAGACCACAGATCCATGAATGTATCCTAAAATCATCAACAAATAAAACAAAATACCTAAAACCCTGAATAGAGTCTGCTCTCATAGGTCCATTCACATCTGAATGTATAGTCTGCAATTTCCTAGTAGCTATAATATGACCATGCTTCTTGAAAGGTAGTTTATGCATCTTACCTTCAAGACATCCTTCACATATATCTGAACCATCTAGTAGCTCGAATGAGGGTAAAATCTCAACCATACCTCTCTTTTTGATACTCTTGAGAGCTCCAAAACTAATATGTCCAAATCTTTTATGCCATAACTTCATATCTTCCACCGGTGACGAAGATTTGACAACATATGCCTGACTGATTTTTGTCAAAATAAAAATCCCTCCTTTGTGCTCACCTTGCAAAATACACTTCTCTTCTTTGTGTGACAAGATCTTACAAAGATCTCTCTCAAATACAATTTTGTAACCATCACCTGAAAATGCAGATATAAATAGCAGATTCTTCTTGATATTAGGTACATATAGAACATTTGAAATCTGAAAATTATCACCTTCTCTTGATTTTAGGGTTACTGTACCTATTCCCACAACATCCAAATCATTGCCATATGCAATAGTAACTCTTCTACCTGAAGAATAGGAAAGAGAAGAAAATACTTCTCTACAACCTGTCATATGTTTTGTAGCACCTGAATCAAATAGCCAAGGATCTGCTGAAATAACTTGTATAGCTGCTTGATCAAAAGATACTTCCTCAATGATGATACAGGCATAAGAATCACCTTGAAGTTTCCCTTTTTTATCATCTTCTACAACATTACCTAATGCCTTTTTCTTTTCTGTTGCAATCCTTTTCTGACAAACTGCTATGAAATGTCTAGGTTTCTTGCAATAGTGACATAATGCTTCCTTCTTCTTAGAAGACTTCTCTTTAGATGTAGTAAAAACGGAATCTGAAGTAGAAGGTGAAAGGGACTTACTTTCCTTCTTGGATTGCTTTTCTTTCTTGTCCTTCTTCTTCTTTTTATCCTTTGATGAAGACAAAAGTGCTTCTTCATTCTCTTCCATTCCCTTCAACTGATCTTCATCTTGAAGTGACAAGAACTCTAATTCTTCAAATGTAACCTCTCTATCTCTTGTTGGAAGGGTAAGAGTG
This sequence comes from Ceratopteris richardii, assembly GCA_020310875.1. Taxonomy (NCBI): domain Eukaryota; kingdom Viridiplantae; phylum Streptophyta; class Polypodiopsida; order Polypodiales; family Pteridaceae; genus Ceratopteris; species Ceratopteris richardii. The sequence goes on from CM035407.1 coordinate 141,195,115, forward strand.
GTTATAAAATACCAATATGAGATAGGAAGTGAATTAAATCGGCATATTTATCGTTTCTTCATCAGATATCTCCACTCCTACATTTAGAAGTTGATCTCTCAAGTCAACGAGCTTTGTAATGTGGGTTTGAATTGACTCACCAACCTTCATCCTTGTATTTGCTAGTTGTCTCCTCAAGTGAGCTTTCCTAGCAGGATTTTTGCTTTGAAAAAGATTCTCAAGCTTCAACCAAGCTTATCTAGAACTTCTACAAGATCTGATTTGTGGTAGAATATGCTTTTTAACACTTTTTCCTATGAATGTAGAAGTGGTTACCTCTTCTTCAATTGGTTCTATGATTGCAACACCAATTCCTCTTGAAGTTGTTGTATCCTCTTGTTCGCCTTCTCGTCTTGGTCTTGTTAAGAATCCATTGATGATACTCCATAAATCCTTTGTCACTAACAAATTCATCATCATGAAACTCCACATAAGATAATTAGATGATCCATCCAACTTGTCCTCAATCTCAATTCTATACTCACTCATCTTAACTAAGTGTGTATGTCAATTATGCTCTAATACCAAGTGTTGGAATTTGGATCCCCAAGATCTTCCAATACTAAAAACCTTTAAGCATACACACTTAATTAAACAAGATGATAAGCGAGAGATAGAGAAATTTGAGACAAGAGTAAGTAATGTAAGCAAAGTGCTTGCTCACTAATGTAGGTGGTCAAATTACAAAATGGGAGTACTACTCAACCATATGATGGTGCACTCACTAAATGGAAGAATAGCCAAGAAGATAATGATATACAGAATTCAGATTATGCTATTATAATCTGAGTGTGTGTGAAGCGAATGAGCAATGAAGTGAACCTAACCTCTCAAGAAAGTGCAACAAATCTGAAAATCAACAAACCCTAATTCTGAAATTAGGGTTCAAAACCCCTAAAAACAAAATAAAGGATTAACTTACAAAAGATAGCTGCCACCAACTACTTGTAGAAGACTCCTTGCTCCAAGAGAGTAGCCTCTCCTTTACCTTTCCTTCACCTCCAAAGCTTCAAAACTCCAAAATTGACACAAGGTGTGTATCAACTCTAGCTTGAATTGTCCAAAAGTGTGCCCAAGGTTCTCGTTATATAGCTTTTTGCCTCAAGAATAAAGTTGTCGCCAAATTTTGCGAAAAAATCAATTCATAGACCTAAAAAGCTGCCATCGCAGGTTTATTTTAATAGGATCACAATTTTTAGCTTTTCATGGATTTAAAAAATCTTATCGCTAATTTTTATGATTGCTTTATTTTGATTGCTTATTTTGAGTGCTTTAGCCATCCTATGACTAATGACCTAGCTTTTTAAGAGTTAGAACCTCAAAAATGTTCATCCACCATGGCAGAATTAGGGTTTGACTTTTCTCCCAAGTCCGACCTCTGATGAAGGAATGAAGCATATCACTAGATAGCTCTCGCCAAACTCTATCTATCTAGCCTAAAAAAGTTTTACCCAAACTGTACAAAAATGCTAAGTCCTAAATTTGGATTTGTTGGAGATGGACCATATGTACATTGATTTCCAACAAGCTTGAGGTGATCAGCTTTTTGGTTTATGTTGAGGTGATCACCTTGAAATTTCATCAATCTTGCTGCCACTGTTGCATCTTAACAACTTGTACAGTTCTATATTTTTATTCATTAAGGTGCTCATTTGAAAAACAGGTGAAGAATCCAATGCTCAATTCCTTGTGTTAGATAGATAAATCTTGATGCAAAAATGACCACCATGTTCATCCAGTGCAATTTTGGACTATATTTTGGAAATGTGAACATTGAAGCTTAAATATGCCTGCATGAGTCTTACCCAACTCCCAAGGTGGGTGTGAAGTTTTAATAACAAGTTCAACCATGAAGCAACACTTACAACATAGTCGGGATCCGTGGTGTAGTGGTAACACTTGACCCATGGACCTCACAGTCCAAGGCTCAAAACCACTCTCTTTTGGCAGATGGTGGCTGAGACGAAAGATGTCCACCTTCCACTGTAAGAAGTTTTCAAACCTCACTTTATTCCAGCATGAGACTGCCAATGATGTGTTTGTTGACTATGAACAATGGCCTGAAGCATTATGAACCCTATTTCCCTTCCTTGAATTCCCCAAACATACTCTTACTTTCTGAGATTTCTTGCTAGCATCCACTCTCTTCCATGGGCTCTTCAACTCCTATCTTTTCTCAATTAAAGACATGATCTTGTCCCTTTGGATGTAGAACATTGTGTATAAATCAGAGCTTCATGTATACTAGGATGGGTTCACTCCAACCATCCTTTGCACTAACCTTCCAAAATAACAAAAGCTTTGCACACACATGAAGTGGGTAAGAGACAGTGAGAAATGCTTTCTGCAGCAACCTGCTTCCCAGCAATTGTACAAAAAGAAAGCTTTTGGCAGGCTTTCAATAAACACAAGCCACAACTCTCCAACACTTGGAAACAGTCAAAAAACGCAAAAAGCAAACTGAAGGGGAGCCTCACAAGAATTGAAACTGCAAATGTAAGTTGTAAGTGGAGTTGAATTTCATGTAGCAGTTGCCTCTATTCCTCTGCCAATTGTTCATGCTTCACCCATTAATCTCAATTCAAAATGAGATCTACAAATTGTTGATAATTGAAATAACACTCATAGAGGAGGAGTTCTTTCAAAGGAAGCTCTGCATAAAACTTCTTTGCAAATAAACTTATTTGCAAATAGGAACAAAATTATTGAAACATTTACCCACGTAAGAAATTGTAGATCTTGTATAATGACTAGAACAAGGCCAAATCAGTTGCAGATAAGCTAACAAATGAAGGAGATTCTTCTTGAAGCTATAAAGAAACTTTCTTCAGTAGTAAAGAATTCCAATACGTGAAAAGGATCCATAAATACCTAAAGATTCTTCAAAAATTAAAATAAAACTATCAATGCCCTTTTCTATAGCCTTAAGATTGCAAGAATCCTTAAAAGTATGGAGTCTAAATTTTGTTCCTCTACAAAATAGCTCTTTTAAATAACTAGAAAGAAGAATAGAACAATCAGAAGAAATTATGTGATCCTTCTGAAAGAGGAAAAGGAATCACACTTGCAGCAACAAGTTCTTGAAATCCTTTAACTATCATGTTCTTTCAAATTTCTTCCTATGTTATTGTACCTGAAAGATTTCTGACCTATTTCATATGTTTGGAGGTAACCAAAGGATGGACCCAAAAGGAAGAGTTTCCATCAATTTATTCCAAAACAGAGCCGAAGCTAACTTTACCTAGATCCAGAGATGTATTGATAATGATTAGGAAAACATTTTTAGAAATCAAAGGATTAGACTACTTGACAAGGGTTGCACTGTGGTTTCCATACTTAGGTTGCAGGTGATAGGGAACACATTCACAGGTAAGAGCATGTGGGAAAAATTAATTAAGATCCTAATAAGTTCCTTCAACTGACTACACCATTCCAATTGGCAATGATCACCATAAATCCTGAGGGGAAAATCATTGTAAACAAAAAAAAAACCCATATCATATAAGAAGACAAACACAGATGTACCTAGCTAGGTGTAGAAAAAGCAAAACTGCATATACGGAGTTTGTGTTCCCATTACCAAACAAGCAAAGAATGAGGTATACATGAAGGAACCTCTTCAGATTTACACCAAACATGAGGGAAGAATAAAATGTGTCCTTGAGCCACTGTAAGTGTAGAAAGATCAATTCATGTGCAGCAATCAAATCTTCAACCCAATCAACACACATATAGAAAGTACCTCTAGAGGATATCATATTACAGAGTGACAAAGTCCTGATTTGTGACATAAAGAAAAAACATTGAGTGCAATTTTTTAGCTCCTGTCTATTTAACTAAAATCATTGCAGTTGTCTACATGATTATGGGCAACCTAGCTATTCCCTGTGCAACTGATACAGCAGTTAAGCACACTCACGAGCCACAACTATGCAAAAATGTGATTTCATACCTTTAACCCCAATGTCCCATCTTCACCTAGTGCAGCTCTCCATCTGTGAGGCACAGAGATCTTTGTTCAAAAAGATTCAAAAAGAAGTAATCCTCGGCCTGTGGTTCTCGTCCTAGTTCTGGTGGTGCAAATAGATAGCTAAAAAAAGGCATTCCGTGTGCTCAAGGTTCATGGAAAGTTGGTTATTCACATACCCTATGGAAAATACTTAAAAAGAGACAAGATGCAAAACATCAAGTGCCAGGCATGGCAGAAAGATTGTATCTTGAATAGCTTAGAAGTTTCAAAATGAGATTAACCAGTGAAGTAATGTAAGCCACCATCATGTGTAACATAAGTAAAGAGAAGAACTTACAAAGAGCAAACTGTAGAAGTTCTGAAAATACAATAAATGCCCAAAAAAAGTAGCTTACCTTATAAATCTTTTAATTCACCGGTCACTACATGACCCTGAAAAAGGGTGGACAGCACACGTGTCCATCAGGTAATTTCACCTGCTATTTGTTTGAAATATTTGGCATTTTGCATTTGATGTAATAAAGTTTCGAAAGCTCTATTCATGCGCTTTATAAGTGTGATGAATTATCTCAATGACTTGCAATTGCAATATGGTTAAGCCTATACACACCAAACCTGTCATGAATCAGTAAGTGTAAAAGCTGCAATGAATCCGTAGTGTGAGTCTTGTGGTTTATACTTAGTGTGCAAGAGTCACGGGGATTAAACACAGTAACAAGCATTCTAACCAGCTCGTCTAAGGATTTTAGCCATGCAAATCATGCAGATCAGCGTGGACAGTACAGATGCCTGGAGTTTATTTTTGACACAATGGGCACATCATCAAGCCATTCTCATTGCAATCGGGACATCGCAACACCTCCTTATGCACCACTAGCTTGCAGCTTCCACTGCAAGAGGTGCATGGTATGAACCTTATGTCACCACACACATTACACATGCTGTTTAGATCTGCTGGCAACCCTTCAAGAAGGTTTCCTAAAATTCCAAGCTCATGCAAGTGCTTTACTTCCTCCACTCCCCCAATATACTTGCCTTTCACAAACAACCTTGGGACAATTGCCACAGCTCCCACTGTATTAGTAAGCTCTTGCCTAAATTTGGAATGCATTGATACATCTCTTTCATCCACATGCACACCAAACCCCTTCAGTATGAGTCGTACAGTCCAACAATCTTCATAAGTCTTCCTTATACCCCGAAGACTGGTGAAGTAGAGAACTATCCTGTCTTCACATCCAGGAGGACACTTTGCATCAAAGCAATCAAGATTATCTTTCTCAAAGAAAGAACCACTCTGAAGCAAAGTCATTCTACAAGAGGGTTTTTTCTTCAAAATGCCAATTCTCTTGCGATGCAATTCACCAGTACCTGCATTGAAAGGTGTACCTTCTGCATGTAATTTCCCACAGAAAGATTGTTGAGACTGTTGAAAGAGGCAATCTTCTTCTTTGTGGTGATTTAGACTTTCAGCATCTGAGAAGGTATCAGATGCGCAGCACTCCACCCTTGAGCAACTGCTAGAGGTAGCATCAGATCCTTGCCAAGTCCAAGAGTCATTAGATAAGGACCTCACTGCCTTTTCAAATGTTTCCAAAATGGATGGATCAAAAAGAGGGCTGCAAACCTCTTCAGAGTCACCCATTTGCTCTAGCCGAGAAGATGTAACTTTGATGGCCTGGAAAGTTTGGGCATTGACTAGCCCCCCAGTTTCATTGGTCTGATTCAAAACAAGCCCAGCACTAGACAAAAGAGTGTTACTGAATGTCCCAATCCTTGAGGGGGATGCAAAACTTCGTAAGGGGGTCGCAGCAGGACTCAATAGCAGACGTAATCCAGACAATCCATCTACAGACTCTGAAATTTGATGTGGCAAATCTCTTCCTTCTCTCACCATGTCCATAGCGTGTGAATTTTCCACACCATCTCCATTGTGAAGGCAACTTCTTCTTCTAGGTTTAGCTTGCACGAGTTGACTAAGTGAATCAGACAGAGGAGAGGGAAAGGACTTCCTGGACGAACTTTTCAGGTGTGTAAGGTCGTCAGTAAGTTCCAACAGTGCATTATTTGTTCGTTCTTTCGATGAAGCGCCAGTGACATTATTGTATTCCCTAGCTGACCTGAGTTTGGGAGACCTGATACACTGCGAATCCATATCATAAGTTTTGCACATATCAGTAGCACTCGTCTCTTTGCTGCCGGATTTCCACGATGTTCTTTTTGGACTTCCACCATCAGCTCTGAAGCTAGAACTTGAAATGGAGAAGCTGCGTGGAAGGGGTGCATTCTTCTCGTCGCCTCTATTACGCTGATTCTTCGATGACGAGCCCCCCATCTGTAGAGTTAAGTGCACATTCAAAATTCTTGTAGTCGCATCTTGAATCCTGATGTGGATGAGTAAAATTACAAGGACAAAGAGGCACTCTTTCAAACGTTTACGGCGCGCGTGTACGCGCAACAACCTTGAACGTCATATATAAATATAATACGATCTCAGTATGGCCAGCTCTGAGTAACAAATCCTGGAAAAAATCTCCAGAAATAATCCGGCGTAGATAAAGAAAAGCAAAATGGCGGAACGCTGAACCCCCTCGTAGCTGCACGAAACTACGTCAGGGCGTTTTCATGTAGAGAATGGCTCTACTAATGACTTGACTTCATATCAACCTTCGACCCCGGTATCATAGCTCCTCAGCGAGACATACAGTTTACCTAACTTTCTGGTCTGCGTCCGCTTTCCTTTTCGAGCCTTCATGGCACTGCCGTCAGCAGCATTTGAAGGTATTGAACTCGATACGAGGCTCGCGGCTTATAAACAGGAAATTAGAGGAACATGCAGACGCAGTAATAAGGACAGCAACCGTGAAATGTCACTGTCACCGTGAAGAAAGGAGTTGTTTCAGATGGAGGCGAGACTGCAGACAAGCGTTCAAGGACAAAAGCAAAAGGAAAAAAGGAAGAAAGGCAAGATGCAGATGGCTTGAGACAAAAAAACTCTGCGAGGGACATGAAGAGGCTTACTCAGAAGCCAAAGATCCACGTTGCCGGTAAATGTGGGCTTATTCGCTGCTGCAAAACGAAGGCGTGTTCATGAAACCAAACATTGGTAGTGGTATCCATCATTTCGTAGGTGAACATGTAATGAAGAATCGATATGAAACACAGGACAGGTCTGTTATGCCATCCCGCTTGCGACCTGCGCGAAGTCCCTTCATTTCCCTGTCCTCGAAAGAGCTTCGGACGTGCTTGTTAGCAATCTTGTTAACACAGAAATGTCTGACATTTCGAAATTCAAGTAGTATTTCCCCCGTCAAAGACAACTGTTACCCTTGTCTTCCTCGTCAAGGCAACAGTCAGCATTGCTTTGTCTGAATTTCTTCTTTCTTCCATCCAAGGTAAAAGCAAAAGTAAAAAGGGGGCGGGGGAGGATTTCATATATTTTCTATGCGATATAAAGCATTCAATCAAACGAAAAGATTTTGTCGGGGGAGTAACCATGTATGATGTAGTTGAAAACTTTTGTCGAGGCACATCGTTTTTCCAAAAAGCTTTAACTTAACTAAAAACAGATAATGTAAAAAAGTTATGAATTTTCTCGTCGCCCTCGTGTGGGACCCACTTGGGTTTGAGCTTGTTGTTGATCAGAAGGAGGACTTGATGGTGCCTGAAGGGGGGGGATTTCTTACTGTTGACAATCCTTTTGCCAAGGAGATCAACCTTCTTTGTAATGCTACCTAGGAATCAACCAAGCTTCCCCTGCTTTGTGGGATTTGGGGGGTCCCGTGGGCACTAGTCCCCTTCTATTGTACCTTTGTTTCTTAATTTAATTCAAGTCCGGGAGAGTAGGCTATTGCCGAACTTCCTTTATATTAAAAAAAAAGTTATGAATTTGTCGTTTTTGTGTTTTTATTCGCGTACATTAGGTTGTTTGGTTGGGCCCTTGGCCTTTTGAGGCAAGACAAGGGTTCCACCTTCCCTACGATAAAATACTTGTGGCCAATGTATCACTTTCGAATAGATTTAGATCACTTGTTTTTAGGCAATTTTTTCTAAGTGTCATTTTCGGGTAGTCTAACTCCTATTTTGTGGGATATGGGAGATCCCATGGGTATTATGATCTTTCACCTCTAGAATTGTTCTTTCAAAATTCACGCTATGAAAAGGAGATTAATTTCACCCGAATTTCCTCTCTAAAGAAAAATTATCGCCTTCTTATGGGGATCATTTTCTTTCACATTATCTGTTTAGATTACAAAGATTATCAAATTTTTAAATATGCGGAGACTCTTGTAGCTCTTTGTTCTTCTTAGGCAAGGGAACTCTCTATGAAAAAAGTTTTTGGAAGATCCTTGTAGTGATTCCTACCTTCTCAACAAACCAAGGTTTGCAAGTGGCGATTGGAACTTCATACAATTCAAGACAAAATCAAGAGTGAAAAAGATGAAATCGTAGGGTTGCCTATCGATGATGAGCAAAACAATTGGCAAGTTTTGATTAGTATGGTAGTTCGAATGCATCGAATTAGCTGAATGCAATTCAACCTCTTCAGTGGAAAGATTGATGATGATCCTCACATGCATGTTTGCCTTTTTTTGTACACAATATGAATTATTGGAAGGAAATCCACATGATGCACAGAAGTGTTAGGTGTTCTAGGCCACATTAGGTCGAGAAGTGGTCTGGTGGGTTGATGGAATTCGCCCCAAATCATTTTTCCACATATGATGCTTTGAAGATTGCATTCTTAAGACAATTTTGAAAAGCCAAAATGATAGGTCAATTGTTTATTACTTTATAGTATATGGTGCAACAACCCAATCAAATGGTTGCAGATTATGCATCTTTATTTTGGAGTACATTACGACAAATTCCAAAATTAGAATCTCCTCCTGATGATGTGTTACGAGGTTGGTTCATGGATGGACTTCATTCTTTATTAAAAGAAAAGATTTGTTTGTTTGCTTTGGATGGAACCAGATCATTGGACCAAATCATTGAGGCACTGGAGCAATTGGAATGAAATCTGAAGGTCGCAAACCCTGCCAAGCATCATTCCCCAAACACTATATATTTGGTAACCTCAAATCCTTTGGCTATAACTGATCCATATAGCCAATTGCATTGTACAAAATGTAGGAATCCATGGCACATAGCAGCAATTTGTGCCCTAAACCAAGTATATTGTGCAATTTGTAATATGATGAACCATAGCATGGATCAATGTAGATATAACACTAGAACTCAACCTATAGTAGCTAGTCATATGCAATCAGAACCTAGATACAATGGGCAATGGTATTCGCCACCCGCTATAATAATGTCCAATTAAACGATTTAGGCAATCCTCAAAACATGTCGAAAGAAAGTTTTTCAAGAATAGGGGTCAGAATCGGCCCAATTACCAAGGATATGGAAGAGAAGACTATCAAAAGGAAGGTAAAGGACCCCAGTGTCGATTCTGTCTAAAATTCGATCACATTAATGCTGACTCTCCATATGCAGAAGATTATGATAGAAGGAAGCAAGAAGCATGACTTAAAGCTCCAATGACGAACATGGTTGCTCTCACTTTTGAAGATCAAGTAGCTCACACTAGTTTGAGTAAAGACATCTTCCTTAGCTAGCTAGGATGTTTCTTCATCCGATTGAACAACCGCATCTTCTACTTGTACAACAACTACTACAAGGTCTTGTTGGAACTTGGTCAATACCTCAAGAATATCAAGTAATCCAACCAACCACAAATCATGGTTGGCTTCCAGAAATTGGAGTTCTTCATCCTCCTCTAATCTGGCCATCATGTGTGTAGTTCTACAATTGACGATATTTGAGCTTTCGGATAGTGTTGCTTATCTTCCAAAGTAATGGAATACTTCTTATGTACTCTCCCAAAAGTGATCATTTGGGACCCCATTCCTACTGAACCTTAGCTTGCTTAAGCCAAGGTCTTCCAAGCAAAAGGTTAGATTCATTACTTTTACCAATTAATTCAATGACAATAAAAATCACTTTAAAGGGAATGTTTTGAATTTTGAGAGCTATGTTCTTAATAAGACCTATAGGTTGAACTCTTTATTGATCCACCATATGAATATAAAAGGGTGCTAGTTGTATATCATTCCAACCCAGCTATGATCCACAAATAGGTAGAGTGGCAATATTGACTTCAGATCCACCATCAATCAATACTTAGGAAATTTGAGTACTTTTATACCATACTGAAATAAGCGATATTGCATAATCAACCAATTCATCTTGAGTTGTTTCCACTATATTCACCTGAGTTTGATCTTCCATATTTTCTATAGTACTAGACTTCTAAACTCCCTTCAATAAAGTATCCCGAAATGCAGGAAGTAATTCTAATAGATCTCCTAGTGGTAATTGAATCGTAGATTTACAAAATATATGCCAAGGGTATGTTATTATGTTGCCCACTTCCACATTCTTAGGGTTGAGCTCATCCTTTACTGTTGCAGAATGTGAATCCATATTTTCCAAAGATAGTTCAGGAGTATTGGTTTCTATGACTTGCTTATTCTGAAGATTTTGAGTCCGTCCACTAGAGCTTGATTTTGGAAATTCTAGTGGAGCTTTGTTAGCCCAACCTGCTACTTGGTTATATATTTGATGATGTGCAATCAATTCTAGAATTACCTTATAGTCGTTAAGATTTAGAGACCTCCTCGATCTAGTAACTACTGGAATAAGGAAGTGCCAAGCTATGTGGAATCAATCCAGAAAAGGAAGTAAGCCCAAAGCTTTGCAGAAAGCTTCAAACCTCTCCCTAGGCAAAGCCTTCGTGAAAAGGTTTGCAATGTTCTCCTGAATGGGCACATATGCCAAGTTGATCTCCCCAGCAGAGAACCTCTCCCTGACATAATGATAATGCACCTCAATGTGCTTAATGTGAGAATGGAGCACAGGGTTCCTCGCAACTACCAATGCGCTCTGACTGTCACTGAAGATGGTGGTGGTAGAAGACTGACCAACACCCAAATCATCCATAAGGCATATGAGCCACACACACTCAACAATCGCTGTGAAAGCTTCCCTATACTCATCCTCACAAATAGAAGTGGCCACAATAGGCTGCTTCTTGCTCAGCCAATATATGCATGAGCTGCCAAGCATGTAGCAAAAACCATTAGTGGACACACGAGTGTCATAGCAACGAGCCCAATCAGAGTCAAAAAAAGCATGTAAATCTAGCGATAGTGATCCCCCCTTGGGATAAAACAATCTAAGTAGCCAAGTACCACTCAAGTAGCAAAAGATGCGCTTAACTGCCTGCCAATGCTTGACTCCTAGGTAATGCATAAACTTGCTCATTTGTGAGACAGCAAACTGAATATATGGCTGAGTAATGCATAAGTAAATCAAGCATCCAACAGCCTACTGATAGAGAACAACATCAAATGCATCTCCAGCATCATGAAGACTTAATCATAAATTTGTCTCCATAGGAGTGGCAATAGGTTTATAGTCTTCAAGGCCAAAACACTGCAATAATGTGTCTTTCGTTTGACACAAATCCATTCCACCATCAATGTGCATAAACTGAATGCCCAAATAATGATGCAAATGCCCCAAATCAAACATCTCAAATGAGGCATGCAAATCAGCCTTAAAATTAGCAATATGCTTCTCATGAGGACCAGTGACCAGCATGTCATCAACATACACAACAATGATCAGAAGTACATCATTAGCACACTTAACATATAAGGCGCTTTCAGTTGGACTGTTTTCAAAACCATGTGCAATCAGATAGGCATGTATCTTTTCATACCAAGCACGTGGTGCTTGCTTTAAACCATATAATTCCTACTTTAATTTGCACACCTGGTTTTCGTGCCCTTTTTGCACAAAACCACAGGGCTGATAGGACCCTTCTAAGCTTGATAGAAGTTTCATTATTTTTGGATGAGTATAACTTGAGCTATTAATATTTTGATGTGATTGTTTTTGCACTTCATCTTCTTCTTGAAAAGTTGGAGTGATCCCTTAGACTTGTTAAGCTTATTTCTATTTGTATAGTGAGGCTAAATTCATCAAATAACTTGATTTAGTCAACCTTACACTCTATTTGAATGTATGCAAAAGCTCTTTGGTCAATTCATACTTGAGTATGAGCTCTGAGCATTTTATTGAAAGCTTCTCTTCACAAAATAGAAGGTTTTCCAAGTCTAGTGAAGTGCAAACTCTTTTGCTTTGATGCCATCATTTGTGAGTGATGTTCCAAAGGATTTAGTGGTTATTTATGCATACTTTGGAAGCTAAGTAAGTATATTAGACATTCCAAAAGCTATCTTGGTTGTGTTGAGCAGGATTTTTCAAAACATCCACTCATCTCTACCTATTTCCCATCAACTATTCATAGTGGTATCAAAGCAAGGCTAAAGTCTAAGTAGTATGGGAATGGATTCCCCTCATCTATTGACAAATTGGATCAAGGTAATTACTCAACGTGGTCACTCAAAATGGAGGCCAATCTAAAAGGAAGGAATTTATTTGGGTACATATATAGAGATGAAATGATGCCAATAGTTAGAAGCAAGGGCCAACCAACATAAGAGGAGAAGGAAAGGTTAAGTGCATGGTTCTCAAAAGATGATTTGTTAAGGTCATACATTCTCAAGTATATCTCTGATTTTTTACTCCCTCACATTAGGAATTGCAAGACATCGCAAGAGACATGCAATGCTCAGGAAGCATTCTTGTCATCAAGCACTAAGGCCATGAAGAATCGCTATGGGTGGAGCTTACAACACTCAAGAGGATGCCCCAAAAAAGTGTGACTGATTTTGTCACCAAGATGGACATTGCAAACTAGCTTGGAAGCATTGGAAAATTCATTGATGAAGAAAATATAGTAAGGCAAGTCATCAATGGCATTAAAGTTGATGATAAGTGGGAAGCCGTTACCACAACTATGGATATTTACATGGACATGCAAATTCCTCACTTCAATACACTCATGGGACAACTTTTCACACAGGAAGCAAAGCTTATGAAGAATAGAGACAACAAAAAGGCAATCAAACATATACTCTCTATATAGATAAGAATAAAAGTCGGGATAACAAAGGCAAGGGAAAAAATTCTGGTGATGAAGGAAGTACCTCTCAAGCCAACTTTGGAGGTAGAGGTAGAAGCTCAAGAGGAAGAGGCAAAGGAGGTAGAAAAGGCAGGGGAGAGCTCAAATCTCATCACCATGTGCTATATGCAATCTAACCAATCATATTAAAGATAATTGTTTCAAGAACCAAAGGAATCAAAGAGGAAGAGGATACAACAAAGGATGCTATGGAAAATCAAGAGGAAGATTTTGTTAGATATGCTCAATACTCCACCCTCAAGTGACCACTGATGATCCATGCTGCTCTAAGTTGTAAGGTCCCCATTATGAGGAGAAGCCATTGTGAGAGCTCACACATTTTTGGAACCCTCACTTCCAACTTAGATGAGGTCTATGTGTGACCATTGATGGTAATAGATGATCTTTGTGAGCCTAGCCATTAGTTTATGTTGGAGAACCAATCACAAATTGGACATAAAGTTGAAGGTCAAATTCTAAGAAGAAAAGCACATACCCATGTGAAGGGACAATTTCACACATGTACTATATTTGTAAAGTTAGACTTAACTTTAGTTCTAGAGTTTTTCAAAAGTCACGAGATTTAGAAAAACTATATAAGTTAGTTTGTATCAACAGACGCATGAGTGAGAGAGAGATAGAGAATGTGAGAAAGAGAGATTTTGTATGACTGAGAAATAGTCAAGCTTCTCTAAGTAAGAAAGCACCTGTAAACTTTTGAGTTTTTCATCGCTATGAGAATAACTAATTAAAGTTCTATGTATTAGACTCTCTTCTCCATCTTCATCCTTTGCCTATTGTATAATGATCTCAAAATTTCAAGTTTTTCAAGCAAGTTGATGTGTGGCATCGAGACTGAGATGATAAGTCATTAGTTTATCTATCTGCTTCAACTACTGCTGTAAAGTTTTTCAAAATAAGAGGTTGTTGGACCAACTCGATGTTTGGCATCGAGTTGTAGTGGATAACTCCTTATTTCCTATGCCTATGATTCAATTGATTATTTCATGCTTGAAAATATGAGGTTTTATGTAGTTAGTCGATGCTTAACATCAAATTCATGCTGAAAAGTGGACTTTTATGCACCAAGTCGATGCAAGGCATCAAATTTGTAGTATAGGGACATGTTTTTTACTTAAACAGGAAAGGTTTCCTATTTTGACAGCTCCTATAGGGTCAAATTGTGAAGGTCATAACTTGGTGTGTAGTGCAAAGTTTTTAGCAAATAATAGCTTATTGTTGGAAGAGAGGCTCCTACTTTGTTATTTATGGTGATACAATCTGAAGGAGCTACTGGCCACTTGCTTTGCTTCCCCCTTGCCCCCCCACTTGAAAAATAAAAACATTTCCTCTCTCAAGATTTAGATTTCTAGTAGTTTTTTTGGATGGATCCCTGCGGTGAGTTGTCCCCCTTGTATTCGGTTCATGATACCCCACTAGGATTGTACCCCCTTGCAAGAAAGCAAGAAGAGAGCAAGCTATCCTCTAGAATTGGTGCATGTTGACTTGTGCAAAAAAATGCTTACATAGGCCTTGGGCGGATCTTCCTACTTCATGTTACTTGTTGATGACTATAGTAAGAAGATGTGGGTGTACTTCCTTTGTGATAAGGCTCAAGCTTTTGGTAATTTTAAAGAATGGCTTTAGCTTGTTGAAACTCAAATACGGAAGAAGATGAAGAAATTCAAGATAGACAGAGGTGGTGAGTTCACATCAATAGAGTTTGAAGATTTCTGCAAGAGTAAAGGAATCAAGCATCAACTCATAATGACACATATCCCTCAATATAATGGTGTTGCAGTACATTGGAATCAAACCACCATGGAGATCGCAAGGTGCATGTTGAAGGGAAAGGGTTTCCCTAATTAATTTAGGGTAGAGGCTATCAACACTATTTTCCACATCTTGAATCAAAGCTACACAAAGGAACTTGATGGAAAGAATCCACAAGAGGCCTACAATGGTAAAAAGCCATCTATTTCCCATTTCAAAGTATGTGGAAGTGAATGTTATGTACATGTTCCACATAGGAAGAGAAACATGCTTCAACAAAAAAGCATCAAATGTATCTTATTAGGGTATAATGAAGATAAAAGATACATATGCCAATTGAATCTCTTTGCTCAAAAGTTTCTCTCTAACATAGTGATAGTGTACGTCTATATGCTTGGTTCTTGCATGATAAATGGGATTGGCTACAAGATGCAAAGAACTTGTGTTATCACCAAAGATCATAGGTGAATGAGTATGAACTCCCAAATCTGAGTAGAGCAATCTAGTCCACATAGCTTCTTATGTAGAATTTGCTAATCCCTTGTATTCAGCCTCTATTGAAGATAGAGCAACAATTGGCTGCTTCTTAGAGGACCATGAGATGGGCTTATCACCTGCAAAAGATAAATATCCAGAAGTACTCCTTCTGTCATCCTTACATCTTACACAATCTGCATCTGAATATAACTTAGTGTCCAAATCTGATGTGTATGGGAAGTAAAGACCTTGTTTTTGAGTACCTTTGAGATACTTCAAATTCCTTTTAGCAGCTTCCAAGTGAGGTGCTCTAGGTTTATGCATGAATTGATTCAGAACACTTGCTCCATAACATATGTCATTCCTTGTCAATGCTGCATAGTTTAAACTTCCAAGTATGCTTTGATAACCTGCAATGTCTTCAATCAAATCACCTTCATGAGCACTCAATTTATGATTTACCTCCATAGGGGTACTAGCTATTTTTGCATTCTCCAAGTGGAACTTCTTCAACATGTCATGTACATATTTCTTTTGAGTGATGTAAATTCCAAAATTAGTGTATACTAACTCAAGTCCAAGAAAATACTTTAGAAACCCTAGGTCACTGATTTTGAGCTCCTGCATTATTTGATTTTTGATTTGTTTGATGCCATTAGCATCACTACATGTAAGAATGATGTCATCGACATACACACATAAATATATCATTTCTGAATTACTCCTCTTGACAAACAGAGAAGAATCTGCCTTGCTCATCATGAATCCTTGATCCTAAAGGTAGGTAGTTAACCTATGGTTCCATGCCCTAGGTGCCTGCTTCAAACCATAAAGAGCTTTCTTCAGTTTGCATACATGATTTACCTTGCTTGGGTCTTCATAGCCAGGAGGTTGAGCCACGTAAACCTCCTATGAAATCCAGCCATTGAGAAAATCATTTTTCACATCTAATTGATACATATTCCAATTTCTAGATGCAGCCATACTTACCAAGACTTTGATGGTTGGCATTTTAGCCACAGGTGAAAAAGTCTCTTCATAATCTACTCCTTGGGTATGTGCAAAACCCTTAGCCACAAGCCTAGCTTTATACATGTTTATGGATCCATCTGAGTTCCTTTTGATTTTGTAAATCCACCTAGAACCAATTACCTTCATTGATGCTTTCTTGGGTACTAGCTCCCAAGTGTCATTCTCTTGGAGTGCTTCTATTTCTTCATCCATAGCCTCCTTCCATTCTGCCTTGGTACTTGCTTCTTCATATGAAGAAGGTTCTTCAAGTGATAAATCTTTAGCAAGATAAATGGAATGCTTAGTAACTAATGAAGTATCATACCCATATTTGATTGGCTTCTTACTCTCTCTTTGTGATCTCCTTAAGGCTTGGTTGGATGATTCAAGTATGTCCTCCAACCTCTTCATCTTGGCCTTGCCTTTTGACTTCCATGCTTTGAACTCTTCCAAGTTGATGATGTACCTCATCATCTGATTTGATGTCTTCAATTGTGCGTGGCTTCTCCTTGGTGAGACTTGGAAATTCTTCTTCCAAGTCATATGGCAATTTGACCTTCCTGCATTCACTTTCAAACCAGGAATCATTCTCATCAAACACAATATCTCTACTGACCATAAATCCTTTGTTGGATGGATTATAAAACCAGTATCCTTTCTGATTTAAATCATACCCTATGAAGATACATTTCTCTGCCTTAGGGTCTAACTTACCTCTAATTTGAGATGGAACATGCACTTAAGCAACACAACAAAATATTTTGCAATGTTCAAGCGATGGCCTTCTACCATGCCATGCCTCATATGGGAGGGTAACCTGTTAATAAGATAAATGGCAGTAGAAACACTCTCTGCCCACACATAATTAGGCAATTTCTTTTCATTAAGCATTGATCTAGCTACTTCCACAATCAATATGTTCCTCCTCTCTGCTACTCCATTTTGCTCAGGAGTATACCTAGTAGTAATCTCCCTTTTGATACCTCTGTCCTGTAAAAATGCATCAAATTCATTGAAGAAGTACTCACCTCCTCCATCTGACCTTATCCTTTTTATACTTCTTCCTGTTTGATTTTCCACAAGTGCAAGATACTTCTTGAAACAAATGAACACTTCATCCTTATGTTTCATGAAATACAAGATAACCATCCACTGAAATCATCAATGAATGACACATAGTGCCTTGAGTCTGAAATTGAAGGATCCTTGCTTGGTCCCCAACAAGTTCCAAATAATCCTCATGCATATAGCCTTTCTTTGTAAAGGGTAACCTGTGTGATTTACCAAATCGACAAGCACCACATTTATAGATCATATGTTGCTTGGATACATTAGGTATCCCAAGTACACATTGATCTCTACATATATGCTTCAAGGTTCTCTCACCAATGTGCCCTAATCTTTTGTGCCATATCTCTAACTTAGACAAAGTTTGATCCTTATAATTATAAAGTGCAATGTTTCTAGTGTCCTCAAGCTCAAATGTAAATAATCTCCTAACTTGCAAACCCTTTTCCACTATCTGTCCAACACTCATCAAATTCTTTGCAATAGTAGGTACATAAAGAACTCTGCTCAACAGATTTCTATTCCCATTAGAGGTTTTGACATTTCCTACCTTGACCATTGAATGCTTAGTGTCATCACATGTCTGCACTTGGTGCCTTCCTTTGGGTTCTTCAAGATAAAAAAAGGAGAGTTACATTGCTTGCTACATGGTTTGAACAACCTGAGTCAACATAGAAGAGGTTCTCATCATTCATACCTTGTTTTGAAGTCATGTTCATAATGAGAAGAGAATCCTCTTGATCCTCTGTATAATTGTTGAAGTCTTTTCTTGATTTGTATCCTCCTTGATAATTGTTGTTGTAGCCATGGTTGTAGCCTTGATTATGGTTGAATCTTCCTCTTGATTGTGAGTAGCCACCTCTTTGAAATCCTCTTCCTCACTAGTTCTTGAAGTTATAGCACTCATTTGTTGTGTGATTAGACAGTCCACATATATTGCATGGGGAAGAGTTGAAAGGTCTCCCCCTACCTTGATTACCTCCTCTACCCCTTCTGCTTGAATTCCTACCTCTCCCTGCATAGTTAGCTTGAGAAGTAGTACCTTCATCTTCTACTTTCTTGGCCTTCGCTTTATCTTTAGACTTTCCTTTATGTGTATAGAGGGCAGAAGGATTGTTACCTCTTGATGGTTCTCCATTTTTGTTGAGCTTGGCTTCATGGGTAAAGAGTTGTCCCATGAGAGTGGTAAGATCCGGAATTTGCATGTCCATGTAAAGGTCCATAGTAGTTGTGAAAGCTTCCCACTTATCATCTACCTTGATGCCATTGATTATTTGTCTCATTATTTGCTCTTCTTCAATCTCCTCACCTATGCTTGCCAATTGATCAACCACATCCTTTACTTTAGTCACATACTCTGAAACATTCTGCTTAAGTTGCTTCCTTTGAGTAGTAAACTCAATTCACAATTGATTTTTTCTAGCTCTTGTATTGGAAGAAAAATGTGAAGATAATGTATCCCAAGTCTCTGGGGAAGTTTTACAATTCTTGATATGATGAAGAAGGAAGTCAGAAATAGAGTTAAGTAGATATGAGCTTGCTAAAGCATCTTTGGCACACCATGAGTTGAGTCTTTCTAGCTCCTCTCTTGTAGGTTGACCTTTGCTTCTAAATATGGGCATCTCCTCATCTCCTGATATGAATCCATAGAGACTCCTTCCTTGGAGGTAGGTCTTCATCCTCAGGGACCATGTTGGATAATTATTCCTATCCAATTTATCAATGAAAGAAGGGAAACCATCTCCCATTTTACCTTAACTTGCTCTGATACCACTGTTGGAAGAGATGGATGGATACCTCAAGGAAGTGAGGTGGTACTGCTAAAACTTGCTTTGTACCTACTCTAAATCACTTCAAAGTTTGATAGTAGGTCCTTTTTTCTTGCAAATGACACCAATAAAGTACATATGTACTTTGGAGTAGATGCTTGAAACAATTGAATCAAAGCAGACTACTTCACAAATGGCTGTTGTCACAAAACTTTCTATTTTGGTCCTCACTCTTGCTGGTTCTTTTGCTCAATGCTTTTAGTACAATAACAATTGATACAATTCCTTTTGAGGGAATTTAATTAGCTTAGATAGCTAATGATTACAAGTGGAATCATCTAAAATGATAGGCGATACTCTAAGAAATCAACTTAGCAATCCAAAGCTTACCCCCAATTTTTTAGGGATTGAACAGTAGATGACCAGTGAGCAATTCTATGGTGATTTCTGCAAAATGTATGAGCCAAATTCTTTGAAACTTTGATAGCATAAAGTAGACTTCAAGCTGGTTCCAACAAGATTACAAGCCTTTTCTCAATGGAACATTAAGAAATAAGAAACTTTTAGTATGCTCTATATGCTTGAATGCATATGCATAATAATTTTCTAAAAATTTTGACAGCATAACAATGCAATTTTGAAAACCGAAAAAATTATGACAAGCAATGAGAATGGTGCTGGTAGGCACAATCTATCTACAAATAGACCGAAAGGGGATTACACACCCTGACAAATTTTGCAATGCCGACATGCATAATATAACTTCAATTAGACCGAAATGGGATTACACACCCTGATAAATTTATATTTTTCTCCTCGTTAACTTGCAAGAAAATACTTCCCTGTCCCCACAAAGAAGAATGCATGCACCATACAATATGAGTCCACGTCTAAACTACACGTATAGTCTAGGTGCTATGCAAAATTGCATGTCCTATATGCAATATAATGCAAAAAGAGAGCAATGATGCATATAAATTGACAAAAGACTTATCTGGAGGTTCAAAAATTAATTTGTAGGTGTGTGCAAGTGTTGAAGAGGATCCATCCTTTCTCGGAATAGCTTTCCAAGTCTCTCTCAATAGGTTGTGCTTCAAAATGATGCTTGAAAGAGGGTTGTTGAATATCTATGGCTAAATTCCAAGCTTTAAAGATGATGGGAATTGAAGCCAAAATATGGCTTGCAACCACTCTTTGAAAGAGATATGAGTAAAAAACCAAGACACAAGTGTGACTCCAAAGGAACAAGACATTGTTTATAAAATACAAGTGAAACAAGAGGAAAATCAACAAAATAATAGTCACAAAGATGATGTCAGAAGCACCAAACAAGGTGATCTTGGATTTGAAGTGCATAAAAACTTCAAGAAGTACAACATGGAGCATAGAAAGATAGTGGTACAAAAGTCTAAGCAAGAAGCAACCTCAAGCATAGCTTATGATAATAAACAACAAGCCAAGCCAATGATAGTGCCAATAGAAAGTGCACCTACATAGGAAATGATGTCTCAATCAAAGGCGAGAAAGACTTGGTAAGTCTACTGCATGAATGCCAATATATATTTGCCTAGAGTTATAGATATTTGAAGAATATAGATCCTAAAATTTGTGCACACAAGATCCTGATCATGAGTGACATAAAGTTCACAAAACAAAGATCTTACCAAATTCAAAGAAGAGATCCATAAATTGTTATGTTTACAAACTTGTAAACATCAAAGTACACAATGAAACATGATGATACCTCCCAAGATCTTCAAAAGATCAAACAAATATTTCCAAACTTCAGAAATCAAACTTTCCTCCAAAATTTCAAGAAAACAAAAATGGGTGACTGTAGCAAAAGAATCACAAAAAACTCTTTGAGTGGATTTTTAAAAAAGAAATCATATATTCTAAAATTAGACTCTTAATAGCATGCTTTAGAAACAAAAAATGTCAAAAAATTTGGATTATAGCTCCCAAAAAAATAGTTTGGAGTCAAGGTTTGCGGAAGCCTACAACAGCAAGGTATGACTAACTATCTGAGTTGAAAACTGATGTAAAACAATAGGAAAAATCAAAGATCTATGAAAGATTTTGATATACATAGAAATTATCAGAGCTAAGGAAACTCCTCCAAGTAAAACCACTCAAAAAGACCTCATAACGACTGAGATATGAAAGTTTGAAGAGAGGTATGTCTTTGATGAGACACCGGATAGACATAAGAAAGAAGATCTGCAAAAAAAGACTACTCGCGCACAGTTTTCTCATTGAATTTTGTAAAAAAAAAGACCTATATATATATTACAAGTTGTAAGCTTTGCAAGGCAACAATAATCACTCAATTTGGCCACCTACACTAAGAGAACCACTCTTTTTATTGAGAGGTTGTTAACAAAAGCGCCTTCCTTGTCTGAAAATAGACACCTCTCCTTTCCTTCTTACTTTTATCTACTTTTACTCTAAATTTGGAGATGTGAGCGCTTCCACATGTTATTTAACATAAATAATAAAATCCATAAGCCTAAAGAACAATACTTTAGAGCTTGTTCTTATGTAACATTACCCCCCTCAAGCTCTAAATCCAAAGCTTTGACTCCAAGTAGAACTTTGATTCGCTTGAGCTTCTGAGCATCCACTACTTTTGTGACTATATCTGCTAATTGATCTTTAGTTCCAACATGTTGAATATCAGTATCTTCATTCACTACCTTCTCTTGGATATAGTGGTAGTGCACTTCAATGTGTTTGGTTCTTGCATGGTACATTGGATTAGACACGAGCTATAATGAACTTACATCATCTCCAAAGAGTAGTGGACGTGTTGTAGATAGATTCATATCTTCATAAAGCTTCAAATGCCACATAATCTCACATGTTGCATTTGTAAGGCTTCTATATTCAGCTTCTATGCTTGAAAGTGCTACTATAGGCTATTTTTTAGAACTCCATGAAACCAAATTATTACGTGCAAATATCAGATATCCACCTGTACTCCTTCTGTCATCCTTATTTCCAGCCCAATCTGCATCACTGTATGCTTTCAAATCCATAACTTCATGATATTTATAGCCCAAACCTTCATTTAATGTACCCTTCAAATATCTCAAGACCCTTTTAGCTGCTTGCATATGAATGTCTATGGGTTTGTTCATGAATGGAGACGTTGTACTTACACTAAATGTAATATCCGACCTCGTTAAAGTTGCATATATAAGAGAACCAATCAAAGAGCTGTAGATAAGTGGATCTTCTAAAGGTTCACAATCTTCAACACTGTACTTCACATTGGGTTCCATCGGATTACTGATACTCTTGCAATGCTCCATTCCATGTTTCTTTAACAAATATGAAATATACTTCCTTTGTAGAAGATATACGCCATCTTCCTTCTTCGTAACTTCGATTCCAAGAATGTACGTCAATTCTCCTAAATCTGAAATTTTAAAATTCATATCCAAGCTCTGCTTTGATTGTGGCTATCTCATGTTCATCATTTCCTTGCTTGCAGCAACACTTATTAATGTCCTTATTGTTGATATCTTTGCAAGAGGAGAAAATGTCTACTCATAATCAATGCCATAACTCTGTGCATAACCTTTACAAACAAGCCTTGCTTTATATCTACTTACTGAGGCATCAGTGTTTCTCTTTATCCTATACACCCATTTGTTACAGATTACTTTCATGTTAGGTTGCCTTGGAACTAAACTCCATGTATTGTTCTCATACAAAGCTTTCATTTCTTCATCCATTGCTTTAACCCATTTCTTTACCTTTGATGCTTCTTTAAAAGTTGTTGGTTCCTGCTCTTCAAGAAGTTTTGCCATATAAGCTTCATGAGAAAATCTTTGTGGTTGCCTTCTTTATCTTACTGGATACCTTGAATGACTTCTTGTCCTACCATGCTTTTCTTGCCTTCTTGTTTGAGTTCTTCTTGATGTAGAACCTTCAATTTTTTCTTCCTGTGACTCAATTTCCTTTGAAATCAAATCAAGAATTTTCTTCAACTTTTGATTGGGGGGAGTTATCTCTTCATGTGTAATTTGACTTTCTGGTGAGCTTGGAGAACTTGGTTCTTCCTCATGACTTCTTGTAGTGTCTTCTTCATCTACCTGCACTTCATGTTTATACCAAGATTTATCTTCATGAGAAATAACATCTCTCGAAACAATTAGCTCTCTCGTATCTGGGTTCACACATCTATATCCTGGTTTCCCTTCTGCCATACCAATGAAAATCATTTTTTGTGACCATGTATCCAACTTTGACCTTAACTGTTGTGGAACATGAACAAAACATATGCTTCCAAAAATTCTACAATTAGAAATATCTGGTTTTGATCCATAAAACAATTCATAAGGTGCTTTTTGTACATGACTTTGAGTAGGTAGCAACCTGTTCATCACATAAATTGTCATATTGCATGCTTCAGCCCAAAAAGTAAGTGGTAAGTCCTTTTCATTTAACATGCATCTACCCATCTCCAAGATAGACCTGTTTCTTCTTTCGGCCACACCATTTTGTTGAGGTGTGTATCTATGTGTTGTCTCCTTTTTTGTTCCTTCTTCCTCTAAATATGTAAGAAAATGATCAGAAAAATGTTCATCTCCTCCATCTGATCTCAACCTTCTTATGCTTCGACCTGTTTGCTTTTCAACCAATGATTTAAACTTCTTGAACATATCAAATACTTTGGATTTGTATTTTATAAAATAAATGAATGTAAACTTTGAGAAGTCATCAATAAACATTACAAAGTACTTGCTACCTGCCATGGATTCTTCTTGAGATGGACCCCATACATTAGTATGAATCAAGTCCAAAATACCTCTGCTTTCCAATCTTGCTTTTGAAAATGGACTTCTTACCTATTTTCCAAACTGACATGCCTCACAAAAAAATAAAAATCTTGCTTAGGTAGTTGTGGTAGACCTTCAACCAAGGATTTCTTTGCAATATCCTTCAATCTGCCAACACTGATGTGTCCTTATCTTTTATGCCATAAATCCAATTGACTTACTTGAGCCCCATTGACCATTGTATAACTTGCATAATATAATCTGGAACTTCAACTTCATAAGTATATAATTTATTTACCTTTTGCCCTTTTATAAAAAAAGTCCCATTCTTCTTCTGATAAGCTTGTCACGGATTATTGTCAAAATCGACCTTCACTCCATTGTCCTCCATCTATCCAACTGAAATCAAATTTCTTGTAATAGTTGGAACAAACAAAACATCTATGAGAGTTACATGTTCATTAAGTGGAACAATCACCAATGTAAACAACTTCATGCTCATTACTATCTCCTGTAGCAACTGTGACTCTTGAATGTGGCTTGTGTAAGTTCACAAACATATTCAGGTTATGAATCATGTGGTTTGATCAACCACTATCTACATACCAAAGTTTTTTGTTTACCTTCCTTTTATGCGTCTTTGTATGCATAGCCATAAGAATGTTTTCCTTCTGTGTCTGAGCCTCCTCTTGCACTATGTTGTTGTTTTGATGCATGTGATTTTGGCCTCTTCCTCTTTGTCGTCCTCTAAAACCACCTCTTCTATTTAGGTTGGAGAAGCAATCCCTGGCATAGTGACCGACTTTACCACAATAATTACAAGTAAAGTTACCTTGTTGATTTGGTTGAGTTTGTTGACTTTGTTGTATTGTTCTTCCTCCTCTAGTAGCATTAAAGCTTCCTCTTCCTCTTGCATTGTTGTTGAATCTTCCTCCTCCTCTCCAATTTCCTCTACCTCTTGATCTATTTGATGAAGTATAAAGATCTTGTCCTTGACTACCTCTTTGCAAATGATAAGAGTTCCCACCTTCTATGTTGATTTCTTCAGTCATCATGCACGTTTGTAAATCTTCAAAGGATGGTAGATTCTTGAGTCATGATAGACTTCCATCTTTCATCTTGTCTCAAGCCATTCAACATGCTATTAAACTTTATATCCTCACTAGGAGATGCATCAATAGAGGCTAATGCTTCAATAAGAGATTTTACGTCAAGAATATAATCATTAAGTGATTGTCGTGGCTTCACTTTTACTCTTGTCAACTCAGCAATAAGTTGTGTTTGCCTCGCTCTGTTGCTAGTTGCAAATAACATTTCTAGAGACTCACAAGCCTCTCTACTAGTATTCAAAAATCTTATATGTCCAAGCATAGTATTCAAAACCGTTTGTGATATAATAAATAGAACTCTTCTATCTCTTTCAATCCATTCTTGCTCTCTTGCTCAATCTGCTTGTGTACGAGCTTCTGGTAATACTGGCTTCACTTCTGTACCTATTATCAATCCCCAAAGACCTTTAGACATGAGATAAGACTCCATTCTAAATTGCCGCATGGGTCCCCTTTGATAACTTCTCAATTGATGCACTCAAATCTGCCATGTTGAATTGTTGTAAAACAAAGAAGATAATTCAATAAGTTTTATGAAAGATCTTATAAAAAACAAAAGCTCTGATACCACAATGTTATGTTTACAAACTTTTAAACATAAAAGTACACAATGAAACATGATGAGACCTCCCAAGATCTTCAAAAGATCAATCAAATATTTCCAAACTTCAGAAGTCAAACTTTCCTCCAAACTTTCAAGAAAATAAAAATGGTTGATTGTAGCAAAAGAATCCCCAAAACTTCTTTGAGTGAAACATGTTAAAACCAATCATATATTCTGAAAGTAGACTCTCAGTAGCATGTTTTAGAAACAAAAAACGTCAAAAAAGGTGGAATATAGCTCCCAAACAAATAGTTTGAAGTCAAGGTATGCGGAAGCTTGCAACAACAAGGTATGACTAACTGGTTGAATTGAAAACTCATGTACAATAATAGAAAAAGTCAAAGATATATGAAAGATTTTGATATTTATACAAATTATGAGAGCTACAAACTCCTCCAAGTGAAATCACTCAAAACGACCTCATAACAACTGAAGAGAGGTATGTGTCTGATGAGACACTGGATAGCCATAAGAAAGAAGATATGCAAAAATGCCTACTTGCGTGGGTTTTTGTCATTGAATTTTGTACAATAAATCATCTATTATATATTACGAGTTGCAAGCTTTGCAACGCAACAAGAATTAATGAATTCGACCACCTACACTAAGAGAAGCACTCTTTTTATTAAGGGGCTATCAACAAAAGCGCCTTCCTTGTCCAAAAATAGACACCTCTCCTTTCCTTCTCTCTTTTATCTACTTTTATCTACTTTTACTTTGAATTTGGAGATGTGAGTGCCTCCACATGTTATTTATCATAAATAATAAAATCCATAAGCCTAGAAAATAATACTTTAGAGCTTGTTCTTATGTAACATAAACTTCTGGCAGTAGGATTCATCTATGAAATTGAATACATAGAATGTGTATCACCCATTGTGATAGTCCCCAAAAAAAATGGAAATAACAAGTGCATAAATCTCAAGAAGGACAATACAACCATGATTTGTGATAACTATCCCTTACCTATCACGAATCATGTGTTGGGAAGGGTGGCAAGCCAAGAAGTATAATAGGGCCACTTGTTGGCCACCAACCAGGTATACCAATAGGTAGCATAAGTGGAGGCCATGTCTCAATAAGGTGTAGGAGAAGAGGGAGCATGTAAAGGAAAGCCGCAGAGTTCAAACCAGATAAAACTATACATTTTTCTTCACAAACAATGATTTTCATCACTAACAACAGTATAAAATTCCCATTGTGATAAATATTAGCTTCATTTTATGGAAGCCAAAGATTCATCAAGCTTGAGCATCTTAGCTAGAAGCGATAGATCAAATGTCATAATTTTTGGAGTTCATTTTAGCCTTCAAATAGTTATAGAACCTAATTTGTAACTATCTCAGTCATTAGATATAAAACTAGCCAAAACTAACTCAAAAACTATAAAAAGAACTTGAGGGTTTGTTTTGAGGGTTGGCTTGTAAGAGCTTAAGCTTATTGGAAATAGAGAAAAGATGTGAGAGATTGTAATCTTTTGATGAATAAAAGCTTCCATTGTTCCACTCTACCTCCTCTTCCTTGTGTGTGTGTGTGCATGCCTTTTGTGCTTCACCTTCACATTTGTGCACATCACTTGCTCACGATCATCATATCTCCCTCATGACTCCATGGATTGATAGTTACAAGGTGAATCTCCATCAATGTTAGTGCTCACCATTTTTCTACGAGAGACACCAAATTCGGTGTTGTTGTCAAGGAGGGCTACTCAAGGGTGAGTGTGTGATGGTAAGAGTGTAAAAAGAGACATTGGATTGTAGATTAGTAGGTTTTTGCAAACTTTTTCCATTTTCTTAATCCTTTTCATCTCCATTTTCACTTCTATCATTTCCATGCATCCCCCTTCACCTCCCCACTCCATCTCCTTCTTCGTTGAATTTTCACCTTATCCCCTCATTCATCCCTCATTTGCTTTTGTGTATGTGAGAGAGAGGCAGAGCAAAAGTGTGTGCTTTCTTTGTGTGTTTTTTGTTGTTTTCATGCAAACTCGCATTCATCATGAGCTTCAGCAGCCCAGACATGTAGGATAGATCCCTGCATAGTCTCGAGATGACACACTCAGTCTATCACAAGAGATCAAAAAGTGTGCATTTATGAAAGTACATAGGAAGATAGGCCTCTTTAGCACCTTCCCAATGCACTATATGCATTAGTGAAAATCATAGATTTTCACTTTGTGGCAATAGGGCAACCTGCCATAGAGCTGCTCTATCACAAGAAAGTGGTAGATCCTATTTGTCACGGTAGACCCATCTATGGAGATAGACCTCATCTATCCGAATATATCAAAATCATGAAAAAGATACTTCATCTTGATAAATCTCCATCCATCACGACAAGGCCTCCCTATCGAGACAGATTGACATGATGGAGCCCTCGTCTATCGCGATAGACCATCCTCTATTGTGACAAACCACCTTATCATGACAAAGCACCTCGATAGGACCCCATCTATTGTGATAGAGACACTCTATCATGATAGAAAAAAAATAGAATAGGCCACCCTCTATCGCAATAGACCATTCTATCATGACAGGTCCGATTTACAATAGCCCCTATCTATTGTGACAGAACCCTCTATCATAATATAAAAAAGTTGATATATCCCTAGTATATCAATAGAGACCCTTCTATCATGACAGAGTGCCCTATCTCAATAGCTCCCTCTATTGCAATAAATTGGTCCATTATTACAAATAAATTGCTACACAAAAATATTTAAGCTCATTTTAGAGCCAAAATTGATGTTTTTTTTTGTGATTTTTCAAGATCTAGCACATATTCAAGGTGTGCAAGTGACTCCAAGGTAGTCCTCATGTATTCAAGAAAAGCTTGGGATGTCAACTTGAGCTTGGGAGAGCATATCATAGCATGCAACTAGAGGTTGAAAAATACTAAAGCTCTTTGTTCAATTTTAGCCTAAGGCAAGTACATAATCCTAGGGCTAGCTTTCAGACTTGCGATAGGAATGAAAAGCTTAAGAAATAATAAGCGACATCAAGTTCAAGTTTTATAAGTAAATCTCAATTATGAAAACCTAAAGGAAAGAATGTAAACAAACAAAAAAATCACAAATTGGTAACACACATGTTATTCTTGATGATCCTAGATAGAGACGAGAGTCAGATAACATCAATCAAATGATGAGTGAGAGATTGAGTAGCAAGAAAACCATTTGTGTTGAAGTTTCCATGTAAGGGAGAGGGGCGAAAAATTTAATGAACTTGCAATCTCAAAAACATCTTGGTAAGGTGGATCGACAAAGCTTAAGATCTTCTGAAGCTAGTGTCAATTGTACTACCAAATCATGGTCAAAGCAATTAGGTAGCCACCACTCAAATCTAAGTTCAAAAACTAATGAGTTAGATAGTTCATATAGCATGGATAAATCCATAAGTAGCATGTTTAGAAGCTCTAGAAAGTACATAGAAGAAGCAATTAGAGCATATATGTACCAATCGATTAGGTGCTTGCATTTATGAGGATGGTCTAAGACAATCAACGGTCCAATTGAGAAACCTTGAACATCCTTATTGGATAGATCACCCAACTATCAAATTTGAGAACGGATCATACATAGATAAGTAAGGAACTATGTACATGGTTACTAGTTTCCCTAATAGGCCCCCGATGACTTTTGGACCCTTCTTCCTCAGTCAGAGGTATGAGAACCCAAGGAAGAGGATATTGATGAGGGACCTAGCATGCCTAGAGGAAAATCAACGTTGAAGAGAATCATTGACACATCCAAGGTACCTGAAGATAATGTGAGCACAAAACTATATGCAAATGAGGCTATAAAAGATGCCCTTTGGAGGTTTTGACCAACTAAACCTTATGCCAAGAATAAGTTCCTAGTTTATGAGTTCAAAGACCCACACACCCCAATCAAGATGACTTATTTATGTTACAACATCAAGCTTAAATCATGCTTGATAAAAGCTTCTTCTAATCTTTAAGTCCATCATTGAAGTGAGTCATAGTGCCTAAATTATTTCTTGAGAATCTCAATTATTGTTGTAAAGCTCATGATCATTTTTTGATATTCCTTACCCATGTAAAATCCATAAGCTCTTATGGATATTGTATCTTTATTCTTGCTAGAGAAAAAATATATAAAACTCCAATATCATGAGTTTTGACTTTGGTGATCAATCGGCTACCAAATCAAGATTGAAATTTGATTATAGGAAAAAGTATTTTTCAATCACAACAAACTCTACCCAAAAGATTTTTCAAATTCAAATGGATGTAAGGAAGTCATGGAGTTCACAAAGAATTTATAATGTATAAAGACTCTTAAACAATTGTACCATAATGTTAGAGCATTTTGATCTTCACTTTGCTTTTCTTCCAATTTTTGCGTCGTCATCTCCAAGATCTATCAACTTCCAAAGATAGTTTCTCACTCCACAATGATCCAATCTTTATGAATAAGGAATAATTGGAAAGGTCTCTACTTTATGTGCAAAATTTTAGTAGCATTTAGTTTAGTAGATTGTGAGAAATAGAGACTTTATTGTCTCGAGGTCTATGTATGCACATCCCTGAAAAGTCGGGATTACGAGCTATTACTGATTAGCTTGTAATTAGCACATGGATTGATTATAATTCCAAATCTTGTGCATATTATCTACTCAACCCTATATAAAACCTTCCTCTGAGAGGAATTCAGATAATTGTAATCAGGCCAACAATACTGTGCATTTGAAGTTGCTTTAATCATCCAAAAATAGAAAGTCTCTTAATCTTGTGTATGTGCAAACCTATTTGTTTTGTACCAATCATTTCTCATTAATGATCCAAATCACATAGGTATTTTATTGCACTAGTCTTAAGCTCAAAAGATGTATTTGGATCTCCAAGAGCAAAAGGTTTAGTCTTGCGCTGGTTAGTTGGACTGAACTTCAACACTTGGGATCACATATTTCTACTACATCAAGCTACTCCAAGTATTCACGATGGTATGAGAGCTACATCAAGATGGGTGATGGTTTTACCTCAATGATTGAGAAACTTGAAAAGGAAAACTATGCTGCTTGGCAAATCAAAATGGAAGCTTACTTGCAAGGTAGAAATTTCTACGGAATTGTAGTAGGTGATGAAGTTATGCCTACTCCAAGATTGAAAGGAGGACCAACACAAGAAAAGATTGAAATCTCACACTATGGTGTGCAAGAGATGCTCAAGCCAGGTCATATATTGTAA
The DNA here is from genome assembly GCA_020310875.1 of Ceratopteris richardii. Lineage (NCBI taxonomy): Eukaryota > Viridiplantae > Streptophyta > Polypodiopsida > Polypodiales > Pteridaceae > Ceratopteris > Ceratopteris richardii. The sequence continues at coordinate 141,226,030 of CM035407.1, forward strand.
ACCCTCTCTTTGATTTCTTGTTAGAATTGGGAAGCACTTGAGACCTTCTCTACTACCACCAAAGCTAGAAAGAATGATTTATGGAATGAGTTCAATTAAATGAAGAAGACACCAAAGAAAACTATCATAGAATTTGTTACCAAGGTCAAGGAGGTTTCAGATCAATTAGATTTAATTAAGAGTTGATTGAAGAAGAGGGCATCATGAGGCAATTTCTTAATGGAATTAATACTAACAAGCAATGGCAATCATTCACTAAAGCCTATGATCTCATCATGGATGTGCAAAATCTTGATTTCAACATATTTCTTGGACAACTCTTCAATCAAGAGGCCAATAACAACTTGAAGGAAGATAATTCTTATCAAGGTAACTCAAAAAGTGCTATTTATGTAGATAAGTACTCCCATCCAAGAGGATGCGAGGGTCCATCCCATGTGCCAAGCCTTGAGGAGCCACCTTGACTTCGAACATCTCACCAGTAGGGGAACATAATTTACGGCCCTTCACAATCTGGCTTCCCAAATGAAGCACAGATGAACCATCCACAACTTAACAAGTGGTACTGCCTATATCGATTGAACTTGAGTTTCTAGGATGTAGGTACATGATTAGATAAAAAAAAAAAGTGGGGCACACATATGGATGCATTTTATTATGTGGATTTGAGGTAACCATTGACTATTGATATATTTTGATATTGATATGTGTGAACACACTTAGGACCATCGGGGCACTTTTTTCCCTCTTTAGGAGGTTTTTTCCCCAGCTTGCATATACACCTATAACCCTACCAGGTTACTTATCTTTGTACATTCACTTGGTAATACATTCATTATTGTGTGTTGTGCCCCAAGCTTCTTCTTCTTCCTTGTGCTATTTGCATGCTTCTGCAGACCTCAAACTCCAACAATTGGTATCAAAGCAGGTCATCGCTTCATCTAGGGAATCATCAACACCCCTCCGATCACAATCTCAAAATCGCACAAAAATTGGTGAGCATACTCAAAGCGATTAGGAGTTCAAAACATTTTTGTTTTGTGGTGTCAAAATTTGGATCTGAGATCATTTTGACCTTAGAACGCAGTATCACAATGCCTATGTAGGCAATTTTTTCCTTTTGTGCCAAACATATATATAAGTTTTGGTTCTCCAACACAAGCACCTCAAAGTCTGATACATGTTTAGCAGAGCTAAACAAGGTGGTTTTGTTCATATTTTTGAAATACAATCATTTTTCTACATCAGGGTATTTTAGTCAGTGGCCATGGCTGAGGGCAATGATGTATTCCATATGTTGTCAGTTTTGTTTACCTTGGTGGGGGTCCAGGGGAAGCACCCCCGATGTGACGATAAAGGGAATATTCCCTATCAGAGTCAAACATCATTTATATTTGTTAGGTTGGTTCAATCGACCTAAGCCATGTATGGCAATTACACAAGCAGTGGATGCCCACGCTCTACTGCCCATGTATAACCATCCACAAAAGGCCACCCATTATCCTATATATACATGACTTTTGCACTACCTGAGACATCGAATTGAGCAAGCATACCTCTACCTTGTATCTCCCTATCTAGAGTTGTCTAGATCACCGTTTAAGCTCTACCTTGAGAGCGCACGAGTGGACAATGCCATCATCTTTGTACTTGTTGTTAGTAGAAAATTGTTGAGATTTTCCTATGTTTGTTATCTTCTCTGCTACTGCTCCTGTGTTATATTGCGTAACTATTGTCTTACATGGTATCAGAGCTGTAAGGTTCGAATAGCTTGAAGAGTATCACTATTTTAGCCTACTAGCAGACTAGAATATCAATAGATTATTCGAGTGATTACATGATGGAATCATCATCGAAAACTAGTTCAAAATGCTGCACCTATTCGAATTCGTCCACTTGCATTCAATGAAGGGAAGCTGGATGGAACCAACTATACACTCTGGAAGTTCAAAATTTTTGCAATTTTGGACTCCTATGAATTACTTGACACTATCATGAGACTGATGGGATTCGATCCAGAGCCTATACCAATTGAAGATCCAACAAATTCAAGATTGATGATTCATCCAGATCTAGATCTTCTACGAGCTTGGAAGGGGCGGAATACTGATGCATTATGTGCAATTGTCACTAGTGTAAGTGATTCTATGCTTACTTTAGTTCAACATACTACTAAAGCACATGAGGCTTAGGGCATATTGGCTCGTCAATATGAGACCAAGAACCACACTAGGATATAGAATTTAGGAAATCAGTTGGCAAATGAAAAGCATTCTGAGAAGCAAGCTGATGAACGAAATGGGACTGTAAAATCATCTTGGAAGAATAAAGAGTCTGCAAACAACATAGACCTGGAACTATGGGTAGCTATTGAAGAGATATGATCATCTGCTCAAGCTCGTATTGATGAACCATGGGTTTTAGATAGTGGAGCTTCTTGCCATATGACCAGTAAAAAGGATTGGTATAGTTCCCTAGTGCCTTTGCGGGAATCCATCAATGTAGTGGTGGGAAATGACTCCAAGTGTCCAGTGGAAGAAACTGGAAAATTCTCCAGGTGTTGAGAAAAATTTATCTGATGTTCTCTATGTACCTACACTTAAAAGAAATTTGTTGTCAGTTTCTGCAATAATAGATCGTGGACTCGAAGTTCACTTCAATAAGAGTGGTGCAAAAATCATGTATTCATCACGTAATGTAGTAGGTAAAGGCATTAGACGTGATAACTTGTATGAGTTAGGTGCCTTAACTGCTACAGAAGATAAAGATGTAAGCAAGTTATGGCACCAATGATTTGGGCATCTCGGATTTGTAGTTTTGAAGGAGATGCAAAGAACAAGGATGGTTGCTCATTTGCCTGCATTTTCAGAGACCAGCAATCGATCTCAAGCTCCTCTAGAGTTGGTACATGCTAATCTCTGCAGTAAAATGTCTACACCTGCTTTAGGAGGGTGTTAGTATACGATCAATGTCTGCCCCTCATGATTGTACGCACATTTTGTAAGGCCCCCATTATGAGGACAAGCCAAGAGTGCGTTACCCAATTGATGGGAATCCCAACTTGCATGTTGGATGAAGGTCATATTGGACCATGTAAGGTATTGTAAGGAAAGGGAGTTACCAAGGTCCCCAATTGTGGGGTCCGAGGTAGCAGTGAGCAGCTCCGGCTGGGGGTCCAAGGGGGCCAGTGGGCCCCCGGTTGGGGGTCCCAAGGGGCAAATGGGTCCCCTGGTGGGGGTCTGGGGGAAGCACCCCCGACGCGATAGTGAACATTGAGGGGGGGTGTTAGTATATGATCAATGTCTACACGGGTGGTGGTCACCCATGCTCTACTGCCCATGTATAGCCATCCACAAAAGGTCACCCATTATCCTATATATACATGACTTTTGCACTACCTGAGACATTGAATTGAGCCAGCATACCTCTACCTTGTATCTCCCTATCTAGAGTTTTCTAGATCACCATTTAAGCTCTAGCTTGAGAGCGCACGAGTGGACAATGCCATCATCTTTGTACTTGCTGTTAGTACAAAATTGTTGAGATTCTCCTATATCTGTTATCTTCTCTGCTCTTGCTCCTATGTTATATTGCGTAGCTATTGTCTTACAACTTTTTCTTCTACTATTTGATTGATAATGAAAGGCAATCCAAATGCCTTAACATTCGAAGAGCTAGTCTCTATTTGTTGCAAGAAGATCAATCAAGGAAAAATAAGTCCATTATGTGTGCTTCAAATCAAGCTTTTTTAGCTAGTGAGAAGGGAAAAGGTAAATGGAGCTCATCTATTAGTGAGGAAAAATTTGCTATTTATGCACAATCAAAAAAGGAAGAAAAAGACTAGAAGAAATAAAAAAAGCAAAAATTGTTTTGCAAATGATGTAAAGGAAATGATAATGTCATAAAAATTTCTTCAAAACGAGCTGCAAAAGAGGCTAGAATGGTTGTTGAAGAGGCCTCTACACCCAAAAAAGAGTCTTCTTATCTTGCGCAAAATGAAGAATGGGCATTTACTACTATTTGTAGTTATGACCCATCCTCTCATGAATAGTGTATGTCCGTAGTAGACTCAGATGTTTGACACTTTGACAATGGGGCAACCAAACATATTAGCTCGCAGCATAGTTTCTTTAGTTCACTTGAGCCTGCCCTTACAAGAAATACTATCACATGCACCAAAAAATCCTCTTATGTAGTCATGGGAGTCCGTAAAGATCATTCTCACTACTATTGACGATAGTTCTTTTCCGTTGTCAAATTATTTTTTTGTGCAAGAGATCAAGAAAAATCTTTTGTGAGTTTCAACATTAGCCAAGATCAACTTGGTTGTGGAATTTGTTGATGAGAGATGTACAATTCATGATCTCTCAAATGGTGATGTTATTATTTCTTATGGAATTTTATGTCATGGGTTGTATAAGCTCATAGACTATGTAAAATCTATCAATGATTCAACATGTGTAGTTCAAGATTCTCATGCTATCTCAGATGCAAAGCTTTGGCATGCATGCTTTGGTCATTGGTTTTTTTTTTTTTGAGAGTAAAATGAATTGGAAAGACACACACCCGATCTCGTAAGGTAGAGGCACCCATCTTGGGGAATACTGAGGCATCCAGCCCTAGGCGGGACTTGAACCCTGGCCATCTACCTAGGAGTACAAGGCACATCCGCTTAACCATGCATGCTGGATAAGGTCATTGGAATTTTGCTAGTTTGCTATGCCTAAAGAAATCTAAAATGGCATCCTCTCTATCCAAACTTGAGGCACTTGTTAAACATGTCTCTGAAGGTTGTATTTTGGGCAACATTGTGAAGAGATGGATGGGTATGCTCTAGAGAAGAGGTGGTGTTGCACAAAACCTGCTCTACAGCTACCAAGTGAACCCTAGGGATGCTTAATACACTTTGTTAGATTGACAATAATGCATTTGGAACCACCTAGTGCTTCGGAACATCATTCCCAAAAGTTTGCATCAAAACAGATAACTTGCATGTACTAGAAATGTGAAGAAACCTTCTATTTTGGGAATAGAAATGCTTAGTAATTTGCTCATAGCTCACAACTTGGTATGAATTTACCACACAGATTTTTCACACGTCTAAATTGGATGTGTGGCTAACTAAAGCAAGTTAGTTCATCAATTTAGCCACACCATACACTGAGAAATAATGTAATAAGTTAGGGGGTCATCCCAACATTTCAGGATCTAGAAGATGTGCATACACTATCTCCTTCTATGATTTATATCTCAAGATCCCCTAAACCAAATGTGATGAAAATTGATGTGCTACTAGTAGACTGTTCAACCCAACTAACCCAAGTTAAATTATAGTAAAAAATTGAATACACATAGAGAATTCAATTCACAAAATCACTATAATGATGAAGATGCAACAGAGAATAGTAAACAGAGATATACTTGAAGAAATGTATCAAAATGTATATGCTAATGAACATATGATACAAGGGAAGTGTAGTGGACCACTCATACATGATTTGAGCTCAATATCTGCTCACTGATGTAGCTCAATGTCTCTCGGAATGGCTCTTACATCCACATAACTAAAGGCATGTCTATTTATACTTATTATTTGAGTTTCAATTTGAATTTCCATCATTTGTAAGTGATCCTACACTTTAGTGAAGATTTGAATTGATTCTTCCTACCACAAGAGTCATCGTTCAGCTCCCTAACTTCATGAGATTCCTTACTCTCTTTTCTTTTACATTTATCCAAGGTGAATAGAACCAAATTGATAAGTAGAAGTTCATATGTGATCCTTCATGTGAGGTACATGAACTAATGTGTAGTCCTGAATGATTAGCCAAGCACTTAGGGTTGCTAATTGCACTAACATCTCCCCCTCAAGCCTAAGATGCTTGAGTCTTCAATTGTTCATGATTTCCTATAGTCCAATCATTGATTTGAACCTATTCAATTTGCTTCCATCCGAAGCTTTTGTCATCATACCTGCACATTGTTGATTTGTAGATAATATGAGAGTTGTATCTCCTTAGTCATGATCGTTTCCCTGACATAATAGTAGTGAAATTCAATCTGTTTGGTCCTGGCATGATAGGTAGGGTTAGCAACAAGATTTAATTAACTAATGTTGTCCCCGAATATATGTGGAGTTGAAGTATTCAACTCTAAATCTGAATATAGGGTCCTAATCCACATAGCTTTTTGAGTAGCATTTGCCAGTCCTCTGTATTCAACTTCTATTGATGAAAGAGCAATTGTAGGTTGCTTCTTGGGAACACCATGAAATTAACTTTGTATTTGCAAAAGTAAGGTAACCTGATGGGCTTATCCTATCATCTTTAGAGCCTACCCAATCTACATAAGAGAAGAGCTTAACATCTAAATCAGATATATATGGATAGTACAATCCTTCGTTAATTGCACCCTTCAAATACTTTAGGATTCTCTTGGTTGTTTCCATGTGAGGCTTCCTTGGAGTGTGCATGAATTGAATTAGCACACTAATTCCATAGCAAATATTTACTCTAGTTAGAGTAGCATAACTCAAGCTTCCAACTAAGGTTTGATAGCTAGTAACATCTCCAATTAACTCACCTTCATGAGCATTTAGCTTTAGATTTACCTCCATGGGTGTAGCTGCAACCTTTATATTATTCATCTTGAATTGGTAAGCATATCTCCAATGTACTTTCTATGAGCTAGGAACATACCTTCTATATATACTACTTCCAAACCTAGGAAGTATGTGAGATCTTGAACTCTTCCTTCATTTGAGCTTTGATCCTCTTGATTCCATCTACATCACTTCCTATAATGATTATATCATGCAAATTTACACAGAGGTATATGATCTCTCAGTGGTTCCTCTTGATAAAGAGAGAAGGATACGCCTTGCTCACCATAAAACCTTTATCTTGCAAGTAAGTGACAAGTCTATGATTCCAAGCTCTAGCAGCTTGTTTCAAGCCATACAAGGCTTTCCTTAACCTGCATACATATTCTGGATATGATTGATCTTCAAAGCTAGGAGGTCGAGCCATATACACATCCTCTGAAATCCAATCATTTAGAAAAGCATTCTTAACATCCAATTGATAGATATTCCAATTCTTGGAAGATGCTACACTCATGAATACTCTAATTGTGGGCATTTTTGCCGTAGGTGAGAATGTCTCTTCATAGTCAATACCTTGGATTTGAGCAAACCCTTTGGCTAGAAGCCTTGCTTTGTATCCATTGATTGAGCCAACATAATTCTTTTTTAATTTGTAGAACCACCTTGAACTAATGACCTTCATAGATGGTTTCTTGGGAACCAATTCCGAAGTCCGATTCCCTTGTAGAGCTTTTATCTCCTCTTCCATGACATCTTTCCATTCTAACGTCTTCTTGGCTTGTTCATATGTAGATGGTTCTTCTAAGTTTGTATCCTAAGCTATGTAAATCGAATGTTTAGTGACCAAAGAGGTGTCATAACCATACATTTCTTGTTTCCTTTCCTCTCTAGTAGACCTTCTTATAGTTTCTTGAGAGGATTCTACCACATCTCTCAACTCCTGCACTTTGGCTTTGCCTTTGGATTTCGAAGAGTTTATTTCCCTTCTTGGATTCTTTTGGTCTTCTTCAAAATCACTAGAGACTTCATGTGTATGCTCATTCCTCTTTGAAAACGTTGGAAAGTCTTCCTCTCGGTCATAGGGAAGTTTGATTTTCTTGCAATCATCCTCAAACCAAGATTTGTTTTCATAAAAAACAACATCTCTACTTACAATGAAACCTTTATTGCTTGGATTATATAACCTATAACCCGCATATGACCTTAGCCTCTTCAAAGTCTTACTTGTTGGATTTTCTACTAGTGCTAAATATTTCTTGAAACAAGAGAAGACCTCATCTTTATGCTTCATAAAATCTAGTATAATCCATCTACTACATTGATCAATGAATGGCATATAATACTTGGATCTAGAGATTGAAGGTTCCCTACTTGTTCCCCATACATCTGTATGGACTAGCTCCAATAGGTCTCGATGAATGTATCGCTTCTTTGTGAATGGCTGTCTGTGAGACTTGCCAAATTTACAAGAACTACATTTGTAAAACATATGTTGTTTGGAGATATTTGGTAGACCAAGCCCTTTAATCCCTAATGATTTTCTTTAGAGCCCTTACACCTATATGAGCTAACCTTTTGTGCCAAATTTCCAATTCTAATAAGGTTTGACTACCATAATTGAACAAAGCAATGTTCCTAGTGTCTTGGAGCTCAAATGTTAATAGTCTACCTAAATTTTTTCCTCTTGCTATCCTCTTGAATCCTTGAGTGGATCCTCAAAAAATGCTCCATTCTTTGTGAATCTGACTTGCAATCCTTGTTCAACAATTCGACCTACACTTATGAGGTTTTTGATGATGGTTGGTACATACAATACCTTGCTCGATAGGTTCATGTTGCCATCTAAAGTCTTCACATTTCCTATCTTCTCCACTAGATGCCTTGTGTCATCTCCTATTTGGACTTCATGCCTATTCCTTGGATCCTCCAAGTCTGAGAGTAGTGTTATCGTTAGTGTCCATGTGAAAGGCCAAATGGCCACTGGATATTTCCTTGTATATGTTCTTTAATAAAACATATAGTGGCCTAGTCAGTCACAAACTGTAAGTTCGACGGCATAACAAAGACCTAAGAAGTCTGTCTTCATGCCCCCCTGTGTACTGTGTTTTCTGTGTATTCTGTAGCATTTGTGTGAAGTACTGTGTGCAGTCTCTGGAGCTCGGTTTTCTAGTCCGAGCATATCGTCGTGGAGCTCTCGAGATGGAGAACACATTGTGGTGCATCTCCATCGAAATACTTCATTGATATCAGAGTAGTTCGATGCAAAAAGTTTTGATCCTTTTGTGTGAGCGAAGCGAGCACCCCCCCAAGGCCTACGACAGGTGGTGACCAAGGCATAGACCTTGGCATACCTTGTCATCCGAGTCACCAAAGTCAGCATTGGCACCGTTGGCTACACGCAAGGGAGGACCTCAAGGATCAAGGAAGATAGAGGTTCTCGGTACTTCCCAGGAGGTCACCCATCCCAGTACTGTTCCCCCCAGAGCTCGCTTAACCATGGCAATCTCTTGCCACTATGCAACAATCTTGTGCTGTCTGAAGAAGGGGAAAGACTAAGGTTGACATTACCTTGAACATGTTTTTGCCCCTCAAAGCTTCATTCTTTGCTTTCAAAGCCTATTTTTGAAGCATTTTTGGGTGTCTTTCGGAGCCATTTTGGAGTACTTTTGCACATAGTTCTCTTCACACAGGTCCAAGAACATCAAAAAGAGTGTTCTTTGTACTTCTCCGATAATAAATATTAACCCTTGGGGCTGTATTTTCAGCCACACTCGTAAACTACAGGTTTTTCAAAAGGTTTTTCGAAAGGTTTTCAGTTTTGGTGGGAGCAGCTGCTGCAAATTTATGAAGATTTTTGAGCCTATAACATCAGATTTGACAGACACTTACAGGTGTTGTTGGCTAGTCTTTGGGCTGTGCATTCAGCCTTTTTAGTGTCATTTTATTGCATATATTGAGCACATACACACCATGTATGCTTCTATGGATACCGCTTCCGTACGTCCATGTGGTCATTGATATAGCGGTTACATTTTTGCATAAAGCCTTTTACGTTTGAAAAAGAGGGTCGTGGTCAGGTTTTCTTAACTGGGAGACACCCAGATGTTGGGGTCTCTTCGGTGATGCAGGTGGAAGACTTACCCAGCCTCGCCATAGGAGATGTATGATAGTTGTTCATAGGTGCTCGATAAGCCTAATTGGCTTCTATTGGGTAACTGATTATATGCAGTGGAGTCAGTGATTCACTATGCAGGCAAACATGTCAGTACTTGCAGTTTTATGATATTTTGACACTGGTCATATGCTCATTTTGCAGAGGATACTGTGGCAAAATTTTTCCAGATTCTTGGTTTAGTCAACTATACAGTGGTCAATTTACTCTTTGATACACTTATTCATTGGTTTTTGGACTCTTCTAGCTCCATTATCATTCTATTCAATTCTCTACCATCATGGCATGAGAGGTCTCAGGCACATCTGGTGGATCAGGGTCTAGTGCCAGTGTGTTCCGAGGAGGATCTATAACTTGCAGGACAAAGACCATTTTGAGATCCGAAAATTTGATGGCACAAACTTTGCTCTATGGAAGAATCAGATTAAAGTTGTGTTGATTCAAAGGAAGCAATGGAAGCTAATAAATGGGATTTCAAAGAAGCTTGCTGACATGGATGAAGATGATTGAGATGAGTTAGATGAAATGGCCAGGTCTACCATTCGCTTGCACCTGGCAGATAATGTTTACTTTACAGTATTAGACTGTGAAAGTGGAGAGGAGCTTTGGAAGAAGTTATGCAATACATATGAAAAAGAGACGGCATCAAATAAAGTGTATCTGATGAGAAAATTATATGACCTTCGCATGAAGGACATAGATAGTGTTGCTGCTCATCTAAATGAGTTTGATGCCATATTCTCCCAGTTACAGGCTCAGAAAATGGATATGGATAGCAAAATGAAAGCAGTGTTGCTGTTATGCACCTTGCCATCATCATGGGATACATTTTTCACAGCTATTAGCAATAGTGCACCTAGTGGTAAACTCGTCTATGATGACATATGTGGAGCACTCTTGAGTAAGGAGATTCATAGAAAATCTATGGTTGGTGTTGACAGTCAAGGTCAAGCACAAGCATAGGAGCACATCAAGGAAGTGGACACACAAGAAGAAGGAGCATGTAGGGAGCTCCAAGAAGCACATGTCAAATTTTCAGAAGAAATCCCTATAAAAATAGTGTTTTTTATCACTAAAAACCATTGTAAATAGCATTTTCCATTTTTGCAACTCTATTTTGTTCAATTCAAGGCATCCTCCAGCTTGAGGAGTATTAGAACTATCATCCTGCCAATTTTCATAATTTTTAGATTTCGTTTGAGCCCCCAAATAAGACCTGGAACCTAATTTTTAAATAGGCCAAACACTAGGTCTAGGCAAGGCCAAAACCACTCAAAAAACTATAAAAAGGGCTGGAGAGATCATTTTTGAGGTTAGCTTGTTGTAGATTTGAGCTTTCTAAGAGATTTCTTTTGTAATCAAAGCTTTCCATTGTTCCACTCTTTGCTCTTACCTTGTGTGCATGTATGTGTATGTGTGTGCATGCTTGTGTGCTTTCACTCACGCACTTGTGCCATCATTTGCTCATAGTCTTCATACTAGTCCTCACATCTCCACGGATTGACATTTATGAGGTGAATCTCCTCACGTTGGTCCTTACCATTGTGCTAGAGTGACACCAAATTTGGCGCCACTGCCAGGGAGAGAGCTTGGAGGACGAGCATGTGATGGTAAGACGGAGAGTTGCAACGTTGGAAGGTTAAAAAATCACCATTTTTAGTTTACTTTTTGAGTTTTTCTTCATCTCCATCTTCACCATCACCACATTTCCCTCTGATTTTTTTCATTTTCGATTGTACAATCACCTAGTTTTTCACTTGTGGCTATGAGAAAGAAGCGTAAAGGGAGTTCAAAGCTAAAACGCTAAAGAATACCCGTGGAATATGCTCAAAATATCCCAAAAACTGGAAGACAGTATCGTAGAGTGACAAGACCTACTTTTGGTATCGCGAGTGGTATCGTGGATTTGGAGAGTGACCTTGCATATACAAAAACATAAGGGTGACAAGGAGGACACAAGGTACTCATATTTGCAAAAAAGAATGAATTTGGGTGTCAAAAACTCCAAGTATTGCGTTCGATTGAGATTTGGTATCGCGATACCAAAACTCCCATGTATCACGATACTTGTCGAGGTATCATATCGTGCATACCCACTTGAGGTATCACGATACCATTTTGGTACGTATCGTCAAGTGTTGGTATTGCGATCGCGGTCATCTGGTGGTATCATATTGTGGCCCACCTGGTATTGTAACTGATCGATCACGATATCGTATCGTTGACTGAGCGATATCATATCGCGTGCATGATTGGTATCATATCACACACTTAGTATCGTATCGTCTCTTATTCAGGTATCGTATCATGCACCTTGTGGTATCGTATCGCGTAACAAGAGGTATCGTATCGTGTAACATAAGCAGTATCATATCATGGTTGGAGTGGTATCGTATCATCCGCGTAGTGGTCTCATATCGTGAGGATAAGTGGTATCGTATCGTCTAGAAGGTATTGTATCGTTTATAGACTAGTATCATATCATCCCAAGAATTCACTGGTATCGTATCTTGCCAATCAGAGGTATCGTATCGTGACCACTTCCAGTATCGTATCGTGGAAGTTGGTATCGCCTTGGTGTTATCGTATCGCCTAATGTGGTGTCATCCATAGTGGTATCGTGTATCGTGAAAATATGGTATCATATCGCCTATCTTAAGGTACTCCCAGAGAGATCCTATTTCCCTGTTTTAACCTCTAGAACCCTGAACTGGCATAACTTTCTCATATGAAATCCGTTTGTTGTTATTTTGGGTTCGTTGGAAAGCTCGTGGGGAGTATAGTATTTTGAAGTTGACCCTCAGGTGGACTAGGAAACTAAGGAGTTCCAAAGGATTTTGAGCAATACAAGGGGAAATTTTGGACTTGTAGGCAAAGCTTATGAACCTAAGATCTCGCAGACACTTAGGCAAGGATATACAAAGCATTAGATCATCTGAGGCTAGTGTCAACCATAAAGCTAGGTCATGGGCACAACAACTTAGTGGTAATCCCTACATGTTAAGTTCTGACACAAGTCATTCAGAAATGTCTTTTATCATGGAGAAACCCTCACGTAGCTCAGGTACTGCCTATTTACAAACACCAGAAGGTCCCTATAAGACACAATTAGAATATATTAGGACCAACCAATTAGGTGCACACATCTATGAGGATGGCTTGAGACGATCAGTTGTCCAACTCAAAAATCCTGATTAGCCCTTTGGACTTGAACACCCAGTGGTCAAGTTTGAAGAGGGGTCATACATTGACAAGGAAGGAACCATGTATGTGGTTACCAGCCTACCAGATAGGACATATGAGTTTGGAAACATCATTCCTGAGAATGAGCTAGGAGACCTAGAGCAAGGAGACCTAGGACGAGAACCCAGGACTCCCAGAGGTAAGTCAGTTTTGACTAGGGTAGTGACTCCAGATTGGATCCCTCAAGATAACAAAAGCATAAAACTCTTCTTGATAGAGAAACAAAGGAAGCTTTTTGGAGATTCAGCCCAGATCAACCCAACCCGGTAGTCACCATCTATGAGTTCAAGGATCCGGAAACACATGGTAAAGTTGTCTATCTAGATCACACATTAGAGAAAATGTTCTTGGTATCAGAGCATGATAGCTAGGCATACACTTCCCAAGGTGAATCGATTTTCCCTCCACTAAGATCTAGCATTTCCCATGGTATCCAAGGAGCTAGATCATCCAAGGCTCATGAAACCCAACGAGAAAGAGCCAGAGAGAGACCCGAGGTGAGCTTTGCACATACAATGGGCAGAGACAGATCAGGACATGAAGGTGAAAGACCTGAAAGAGAGAGACACCAAGAACATAGACATCAAAGAAATGAACATGATTTTCCATTGCCTAGACCGCGAGATCACCCAAGAACCTTAGACCTTCTCAAGTGGTTAAGGCAATGCATACCTATTTTGATGGGTTTGAAGACCCTTATGATCATGTGGCCGAGTTCAAGCAAGTGTTAAGAGCTAAAGAGGTTGAGGACTTGTTCACCCAACTTGAGGCATTTGGTTTCCAAAATTACCCACAGTAGCCAAACAAGTGGCTTGCTAAGCACCAAGTTGAGATCATATGTGTACTTGAAAGAGCCTAGATCCATAGAAGAGTGTGTGTAGATATGTATTGACGTAGAGGACAACTTGGGTGAGGAGTTAGGACTATCCAAACTCTATAAGGATTCAGACTGTTCTACTAGTCATACATCAAGGACCTCCATTGAGATAGATGAGATAGCTGAGCACGTTGCCAAGAAGCTAGGAGTTCAAAATAGACAAATACCAAGGGTCACTTCATTGAAGCGATGTTACAACTGTGGAGGAGACCACATGGCTAATGTTTGCCCAATGATGGCTCAGCCCAAGGAAACCATTAGGGGAAAAAATGAACCCTCCTTGGGCCTTTTAGCTTGAGGAGTGATTAGTGATCCACCAATAGGATCTGAGCAGTGGCCACAGTCTAGTTCACTAATCCCCTAGGCTAGACATAGGGTTCCCTTGTTTTTATGTGGTCAAAGATGGTATTGAAAGATAGAAACCACTAGTTTGTTTTGAAACGTGGGTTTTGAGGCTTCATATTCTAACCATAACTGTTGGATTGACATAAATATCTAAAGGCTATTGTTAAATCACAATTAAATAGTCGAATACAATCTAGACCATTGGATGCAACAAAAATCTAATGGTTCTCTTTAAAATTTAAAAAGGTAATTATTCCATCAAAGATCTATCGTTGGTTAGATGATGCATCGAACGGTTCCGGTTCTTCCTCGCCACAATTTCAAAGAGGTTTTGTCCTTATTTGCCAGGCGTGTGTCCAGTCGATCATAGCCATTGGTTTGTGGCTTCATCTAATGGTTGTCAAGAAAGTATAATATGATTCATTGGATCTAGCAGGAATCGGACGGCTCCGATTTTCCCTCCAAAATCAATGAGCGACTCCCGGCCTCCTATTTCGTCGTTTTCTGCTAGAAAATCTCGCGGACTGCGCCACGCATTTGTCATCTTCTACTAGTCTATTCTCTACACATGAGGCATTAAAGAGGACAAGTTTTGTCTTTTGTGCCAGACACTCCCATCTCAATCCTGACCGTCCATGACAAAGATCCAATGGATAAGAAATTCCATGAGTCTCATCAAACTGAGCATAGTTTTGCAAAATAATATTTTAAGGACTACAACCACTAGTAGTTTCGCGTGGCTCTCTAATCACGAAAATTAAGAAGCTTAATCCCATTCCTTACAAGGCCCAAATGGGGATCATATTTTCCCCTAATGACCCTAATGCTCTATATTGCACCATTGAGAGGAAATACACAAATCATACAGCTCAAGATTGTCCATGCAATAGGCAGGCTGTCAGACAAAATTATCAGCAACCTGATGTTGGCAGCAGCCAGAGGCATAGAAGACGCGGAAGCATGTAAAGACAGAGCAGGGAATCAGTCAAATCATTTTTCAAAGAATTATGTTTTATAAATACTTTTCAAAACCTCCAACAGTGATTTTCATCACTTTTGTACCATATGTAAATAGAAAAACCCCTTTTTGTAATTTATAGCTCCTTTTTGTGCAAGCCGAGGAGTCCTCGACCTTGAGGAGCTTAGGTAGAACGAGCGTACCAATTTTTGTTATTTTTAGACACCGTTTACCCTTTCAAATAGCATCTAGGACCTATTTTTTAACTATGCCGGTCACTAGATGTGAAACCGGTCAAAACTAGTTTAGAATCTATAAAAAGAGCTAGAGAGCTCATTTTTGAGGTTAGCTTGTTTGAGTAGAGAAGAGCTTAGAGCTATTTTTAGTTTGTAAGAGTGTTCTTGAGTAATAGAGTTGATTTCTCACCTTCCATTGTGTCTTGCTTGTCTCTTCGTAGTGTGTGTGTATGTGTGTGTGCATCTCTATGCTTCTCACCTTCACTCTCACTTCATCTCGCATTCACGATCTTCATATCACTCCTATCTCTTCTGCGGATTGACATTAAGGAGGTGGAGCTTCCTAACGGGGGTCTCACCATTGTGCTAGAGCAACACCAAATTTGGCGCCGTTGCCGGGGATCGAGTTTAGGACGAATGTGTGATGGTAAGAGTATAGCAAGAAGTGGCGATGGAAGGTAAAAATTTCAGTTTTTTTTGTTGTTTTTAGTTAGTTTTTGGTGTTTTTCACCTTCCCCACACTCCATCTTCATCACCGTATCATCATCTTCATCTCCAAAAAAATAAAAAAATTCACCATATCCACCCATTCTCCTCATTTCCCCTCATTTGTGCATGCGAGAGAGTGAGAGAGAGCTTTTGTGCTTGCATGTGCAATTGTGTTTTTGAGTTTTCTTGCAGGTACAGTGCTCCAGAGCATCAAGAAAGCTGCAAAAAGGTAAAAATTCACTTTCTGTCAGAGACCTACCGTAGGTGTCAGACCATCGCGATGGTCTGCCAACTTCGGAATTTTTGGTAAGCGAGTTCACCACGAGGTAGGCAACACACGAGCATACATGGATCCACAAATGCATTTCAAAAATTCATACTTTCGTGGACCATCGCGATTGGCTCAGACCATCGCGATTGGCTCAGACCATCGCGATTGTGTCACACCATCGCGATTGGCTCACGCCATCGTGACGGCTCGGTCGGACCATCGTGACGGTCTCACGCCATCGCGACGGTTCACTTGAACCATCGCGACGGTCCTTGACCATCGCGACGATCCCGTCGACCCCACGCCATCGCGATTGGCTCATGCCATCGCGCCAACATCGCCACGTGGCAAGCTAGACCATCGCGACGATACCCTCAAACCATCGCGATGCCTCGAATATTGAACCATCGCGATTGGCTCATGCCATCACGCCCGGACCATCGCGATTGGCTCATGCCATCTCATCTGTGACCATCGTGACGGTTCACTTGGGACCATCGCGACGGTTCACGTTGACCGTTGACTGACGCCATCACGATTGTTCGCCGATCAAGCCATCGCGATCGTTCATTTTAGACCATCCCGACAGTTCACATTCACGCCATCGCCACTACTCGAATTTATGCCATTGCGACAGTTCGCACTTTCGGACCATCGCGATTGTGCCACGCCATCGCGACGGTTCACCTGGACCATCGCGACGGTCCCAGACCATCGCGATTATCTCAGACCATCACGATTGCTCACCCTAAACGCAAATTTTAGGGTTTGATTTTTTGGCCAATTTTGGGGCTAGTTTTTGAAAATTTTTGGATCATTGCACTCATAGGAGACCCCTTAGCTCATATTTGGAGAAAAACCTATTTGTCAGTTTTTACCTCCGAGGACCTGAACGGTCGTATCTTTTTCATCCGAAGTCCATTTTTTGAGCTTTTTAGCTCGTTAGAAAGCTCTTTACGAGTACTATGTGACCTCAACTGTTTTTTTCATAAAGAATACATTGATTTTTAGATAAGATAATTTAAGGTTGACCTAGTGTGGGACTAGAAAAGCCAGGGGGCAGCACCAAAATTTGGGCAAAAGGGAAAGGACCTTTTAAAGGTGTATAAACTCAAGTGCTTGATCATCCATTTGAGAATTCGTCTAACATTGAATTTTTCCAGGTCTAGCAAGGGCAATCAAAGCAAAGCAAAGCAAGGCAGTGAAGGACGCAGGGCTTGGGAAGCATGACTTCTTGGGCATCAGGGCAACCAAAGCTGACTTGAGGTTGGAAGATTACTCAACCCCCTCAGTCAATTCTTAGCTTAAGCTAAACGTTAGCATTGTGGATAGGATTAACGACGATAGGAACGCCTCAAGTTCAAGACAGTAATTTATCAAGTCTAAGACTAAAGACAAAGGTGTGTGATACGAAAACTCAAGGGAAAGAACATAAGTATGACGGAACGAGAACTCAAAGTACCACTGAAAGTCGAATTCCTGACGCTTACAGTAAGATAAGACAAGAACTTAAGGCATATAAAAAGAATCAAGAAAGTAAGAAAAAAGAACCACTGATGAGCTTAGCGTATACTGAGTGTGCAAGGAAGAAAATTCATGAACCTTAGATCGGGCAAACACATAGGTAAGTTAGAACGACGAAGCCTCAGACCATCAGAAGCCAGCGTAGGAACTACTACACGATCGTGGGCTCAACAATTAAATAGTAATTATCCCTACGAGAGCTCAGATACGAGTGAATCAGAAATGGCTTTTAGCACAGAAAGACGAGAAGGAGGGTCAAATGTAGCATATTTAGAAAAACCTGAAGGACCCTATAAAACTCAGTTAGAATTTCTCCGAACCAACCGCTTAGGTGCTCGCATCTATGAGGATGGTTTACAAAGACAAGTGGTGCAAATGCACAATCCTGATCAACCCATTGGATTGGAACGTCCAGTGGTGAAATTTGAGCGAGACGCGTACATAGACAAGGAAGGAACGATGTACATCTTAAGTACGCAGCCAAACAATACCAATGAGTTTGGCGTAATTCAGTTGGAAACGGAAGCGAAATCTCAAGGAAAGGAACCATTAGAAGAACCTAGAACACCTAGAGGGAAATCTGTACTGACACGAGTACTAGTTCTAGAATGGATCCCTCATGACAATAGAAGCATAGAGTTGTTTGTGAATAAAGAAACCGATGAAGCATTTTGGAGGTACAGAACGGAACAACCAAGTGAGGTAGGCTCCATTATAATCTACGAATTCAAGGACCCGGATACACCTGGAAAGGTTGTATACCTGGATGGAACTTCAGAAAGAGTCTTTGTGGTACCAGACCACGCTAGAAACACATACACATAGAGAGGCGAATTAGTATTCCCTCCATCTAGAACAAACGTAAACGCAAGCCAACAAGGGGCAGGAACATCCTCAACCCATGCTAATCAAAGAGAGAAAAACAAAGAGAGACCCGAAGTAAGCTTCAATCATCCTTTAGGGAGAGATAGAACTACCACAAACACGGACACAGTGGATAGACAAGGAGAACCTAGGATGCCAGGTGGTAGAGATGATTTTCCTCTACCTAGACCTCATGAACACGCAAGAATACTGAGACCCACTCAGTTAGTAAAATCCATGAAAAATTATTTTGATGGGACAGGAGATCCCTATGACCATGTTGCGGAATTCAAGCAAGTACTAAGAGCAGAGCAAGTAGAAGACATGTTCACGCAATATAACGCATTTGGACTAACGTTAAAGAACACCGCTTTAACTTGGTTCCAACCTTTGCAACAGAGGCAATTTAGAGACATCCATCACTTTTTAGAGTCATTCATCACTGAATTCTCTAAAAGCGGAATCAGGCATGACATGTCTTCGTTGATTCATAGCTTCAAACAGACCCCTCAAGAAACAGTTAGACTGGCAGGACGTAGGTTTAGACAATATGTTGAAAGATGTCCAATGCAAGAATTACCTTCACATGCCAAACAAGTGTCATTGTTTCTAGACGGCTTGTTGAGCTCTAAACTACGCTCCTATGTGTACTTGAAGGAACCCAGAATGCTAGAGCAGTGTGTAAGAATCTGTATAGACATTGAAGATAACTTAGGAGATGAGTTGGAACTCTCAAAGGTCTACAAGGATTTAGACTGTTCATCTTTAGCATCCACAAAATTGTCTAGCTCAATAGAGGATCTAGCAGAAAAAGTGGCCCAGAAACTAGGAGTTTCTAGTAAATAGATGCCTAGGGTAGCAACAAACAAGCGTTGTTACACCTATGGTGGCGATCACATGGCGAATGTATGTCCCAATGCAACACAACCACAAGCCAATCCTAGTGGCCAATACTGTACAATTGAGAGAAGATACACGAATCACACGGCTCAGGACTGCCCATACAACAAACAAGCAGTGAGACAGAACTACCCACAAGCATATGCACAGCCAGATAGGTATCAAGGCCAATACAATGCTCAACCTTATTACTATAGGCCTCCACAGAACTACCCTTATAAGAAGAAAACCTAAGTAGGGCTTTAGTGCCTTCTTCACCCCTGATCACAGAGAGTGATTCGAACTCAAACAGTTTTGACTCCACTCATGTAGATAGTCCACCCGCGTACTACACAGAGTCACCAGAACACGTGGAGACATATCATTATGATAGTCCACCAGTGGAACCTAGTTGGGAGCCCAAATACGCGAATGTGATGTACACAAATCCGAATCCACGGCCCCAAATAAGACAACAGAGACCACAGGGCCCTAGAGGACCATGCTTTAGGTGCCAAGGAGATCATTTCATAAAGGATTGTCCACATCCTCCGATATCAAGACAATCACAATACTATAACATACAAGGCTTTTGTGCCGACTGTGGTAAAGAACATATCATCAAAGATTGTCCTAAGAACTCAATTAACGCTTCAAATGTGACACCAATCAACCTGATAGGTATTGTGAACAATGCAGATGGATCCCACCCTACATACGTGCCTATCCAAGCTATAACAAGAGCCCAGGCGCTCTTACAAAACCAATAGCTTAATCAGGAGAAAATAGTTGGAACTAGTGAAGTTGGAGAGTCTAGCATTAAAAAGACTAAATCTTGGAAAGATTCTAGAGAAAGAATCAAGAGAAAGTGGAGTAAAAAGATAACTGTGTTGGAAGGAAGTCTCAAAGAATCGAGAGCCAAAATCCTAGAATTGACTTCACAGGAATTGAATCAAGAGAACCCAACTTAGAAATCAGGATCAGTTTTAGCGGAACCCATCCCAGAAAACCTAGACATGATGTTTCGTGCGTATCAGGCAAGAATAAAAGAAGGACCTCAAATAGCTGAGATGAGTAAGAACTACCCTCGAGCAGACTTAGAAATTGAGAGAACTAAACTTTACATGAAGATGGTAGAATTAGCACAAGCAATGTTCGAAGCCTCTAGATATCTAAATTGGAATAACATGGCAAAACCTGAATTACATTTTCAAGGACTAATGGAGAGGCTAGAATACTTGATAGATAGCAAAGAGAAAAAGGATCAGCATAGGAACCCTATTGTCCCAGAGACACAGGAAAGGAATGCACCATCCCTGTCGCAAGTACCCAACACAGAAGGGGAAGACAATTTGTCTTCCATTCATAGGTATTCACATGAATTTTTAAGAGAAATCCAAGAAGAGAAATGGAGAAGAGAACAAGGAACTCATCCTCCTATTCAAGAAATAGACGACTTGCAGGAACAATTTCCCCAAGACATCCCCTCTATTTACGATGATGTTGAGGAAGAGCAACTGAGTGAACACACAGGTTTTGAATCTAATTCTTTACAAGAATTACCTCAGTTCATAGGAGCTTGGGAAGCTAAGTCTATTAGTATGAGGGCACCCACGATAAAAGTGAGGAATGAAGAATCAGTAATCCCTAGAAACACGGAAGTGATCAAGAACACGAAAGTACAATGTAATCTCACTCTAGAGGAATTATTAAAGATAAAACCAAAACTGTGGAAACATGTAGCAAATCAATTCCCTGAGCTTGCTACAACTCCCTCACAGATAGGAACACACAAGAAGATACCAGAGATACCCGTAGAAAAGATCAGAGATGTAAGCGAAGGAGAGGAAGATAACACTTATCTTCCAATAACCCATCAAGGCTACACCACAAAAGCCATCTTAGCTTCAGGAGCCGAAGTAGCCATTGCTACCACCGCTTTATGGAAACGTTGGGGTAAGCCAGCATTAAGACCTACCAGGATGAAGCTACAAATGGCTGACAGACACATAGAAAAACCATTAGGCTTACTAGAAGGCATATCTCTCACCACTTGTGGTGTGGAGTTTGAGCATACCTTTGCCATTTGTGATTTTGCAAAAAATCATGCTTATGAGATGATATTGGGACAACCATTAATGCGTCAGATGCAAATTGTACAAGATTGGGGAACTAATTCTTTGTACTTGCAACATTTAGGAGTGACTACTAAAGTCAATCTTAAAGACTATTCCCATAGAGACGTACCCCCAATACAATGGAATACCATCCATAAAACACAGGTAGAAACAAAATCGGTACACTCAGTAGAGTCAGACCCCTCATGGTTACACGAGGACACTCATTTATGGATGTGTAAGGTAGCAAAACAAGAGGAAGAACGGTTAGAAGCCAGGACCTTAGGTGCAGAACAACATCCACGAACTCTTCAAGACCCAGCTTATGCACCTGTAGCATTTCCAGACGAAGAATTTGAACCCCATGGTTGGGCAGAAATCTTAGCAACCATGGATGTAGCCATCAATGAAGAACAATGGACACCCCACTGTGACAAAGATGGTTATGACATTTCAGTTTTCACGATAGAGCCAATCATGTGTGATTCAATTTCAGAAGAATGTGAACCTAGCACTGATGCATTCGAGGACGCAAGTGACTTCGATTTAGAGTCAATTATTACGGACCCACCCTTTGCATCAGAGGAAGAATATTTCTATGAAGTAGAAACTCACCCTCAGAGATGCGAAGAACTTATGAATGAGGTGAGGTTAGCCACTCAAGTGACCACTAAAAGTGAAGGTAAGAAAAGGAAGAATAAAGAAACCATATCAGAAAAAGAAGAATCTGTGTTTGAGGTTCCCGAGAACTTCAAAAAATATGAAATAGAAGATAGACGAATAATGGTACGAATGCCTAACAGAAAAGCAGAAGTTGGAGAAGTATATGATAATCGAGAGAAAACCAAAAAAATAATAGTTGCCATAGAAGGAGAAGAAGAAAAGTGTACCTACATAGGGCATGATTTGACGATAGAAGAAGAAGAAGAATTAGTTGCCCTATTGCACGAATATAGAGATGTGTTCGCGTGGAGTTACAAAGATTTGAAAGGAGTAGATCCGGATATATGTTCTCATAGAATCCTTATGACTCCAGATGCAAAACCCACGAAACAAAAACCATACACGTACAATGATAACTACGCTCCGAAGATTAACGAAGAAATAGATCGCTTGATAGAAGCAGGATTCATATACAAAATTGAGCATACCGAATGGGTATCCCCCATCGTGGTTGTGCCCAAGAAGAATGGAAAATTGCGTGTGTGTATTAACCTTAAAAAAGTTAATGCCGCCACGATTAGAGACAGTTATCCTCTTCCTATCATGGAACATTTATTGGAAAGAGTTGCGGGCAAGGAAGTTTACAGCTTTCTTGATGGTTTCTCAGGCTATAATCAAGCAGCCATTGCTCCAGAAGATCAACACAAGATGGCTTTTGCCACAGAATGGGGCATATTTGCATTTCGTGTAATGCCTTTTGGCTTAACAAATGCACCCGCCACTTTCCAACGACTCATGTGTCATGTCTTTAAGGAATTCTTACGCAAGAATTTGGAGGTTTATGTTGATGACCTATGTGCTCATTCAAATATAAGACAGACACATATCCCAGAATTAAGACAAATATTTGACAAATGTCGAGAATATCAGGTTTGTTTGAACCCAGAAAAATGCATTTTCATGGTCAGACAAAGAAAAATTTTAGGACACATTGTGTCAAAGAATGGAATGTCGACAGATGAAGAAAAAGTAAAAGTGATTGCCGATCTACCTAGACCAACTAACATAAAAGAAGTACAGACATTTATGGGTCATTGTGGTTATTACAAACAATTCATACACATGTATGCAATCATAGCTAAGCCTTTGTACTCTCTTTTGACCAAGTTTGAATGGACAGATGAGTGTGAGAATTCATTCAATGAACTCAAACGACGTTTGTGCTCAGCACCTATATTGACAACCCCGGATTGGAGTAAGCGATTCCATGTACATGTGGATGCATCCAACTATGCCATAGGATGTGTGTTAGCACAACCCACGAATGAAGGTAATATTGATCTCCCCATAGCTTACACGAGCAGACAGTTGAACGCAGTAGAAAGAAATTACACCACTACGGAACGAGAAGGATTAGGAATGATCTATGCAGTAAAGAAATTCAGACATTATTTGTTGGCAAACAAGTTCAAGTTCTTTATAGATCATCAAGCATTACTATACTTAGTCAACAAGCCTTGTAATACAGGACGATTGATATGTTGGTTTCTATTACTCACGGAGTATGATTTTGAAGTAGTAGTCAAGAAAGGAAAGACACGTCTCAGAGCTGACCACCTTTCAAGATTAACCACAGGAGAAGCTCCTCAAGGTATAGTGGACGAATTACCAGATGCATATTTGTTTAACCTTGAGATAGCACCAGAATGGGCTAAGCCTATAGTCCCTATTCTCACGTATGGACCCAAGAATCCTAGGATAAGGATCAAGGAAGGAGAAATTACCAAATCTTAGAGATATCAAATCATAGCAGGAAGTATATATAAACAAGATAATCAAAAGATTCTTACTTGTTGTGTAGATGAATCAGAACATGCAAATTGGTTGCAATTAGCACATGTAGGTGCATTAAAGCAACATCATTCAAAACATCGAACATTACAGACTCTGCATAGACTAGGAGTATACTGGCCTATGATGGAAGCAAACATCTACAAGTTGTGTAAAGAATGCCATGTTTGTTGTGAAAGACCACCAGTAGAACATGCTACATTATATCACGTGTCTCTCACTCCAGAATGGAGTGAACCTTTAGTAACATACTTGAGGACAAAAACATTCCCTCAAGGAATGACTTTAGCGTGACAACGCAGTCTAGAGCAGGAAGCTCAGGACTATTCACTTATTGGCGATAATCTATACAAAAGAGGAAGAGATGGATATTTAAGACAATGTGTTCATGAAAACGATTATTTGAGCGTACTAGAGACTGTGCACCAAGGTGTTGCAAGAGGTCATTTTGGCCCCGATAGGATAATCAAAGCCATCCTCTTTGCAGGATTATGGTGGCCCACTCTTCATATGGATGCACATACCTATGTAAAGAGATGTGATGTGTGCCAAAGAACTCAATTTCCTACTCGCAGAGACGAAATGCCATTAAAACCCATGATGGGCGGACTTGCATTTTCTAAGTGGGGTACTTTGTAGGACCCATTAACCCCCCTGCAAAAGGTACACATGCGGAATACATTATTGTTGCGACAGATTATCTTACCAAATGGGTAGAGGCAAAAGCCACAAAAAAGAATGATGCACACACGACTGCAAAATTCTTATTTGAAAATGTCTTTACAAGATATGGATTGCCTATAGAGTTAGTGAGCGATCGAGGAACTCACTTTCTAAACCAAGTCATTGAATATTTGTTACAGGATTTTATGGTGATTCACAAGAAATCCGCACCATATCATCCTTAGGCCAATGGTCATGCTGAAAGCACTAACAAGATCCTTTGTAATGTACTGTCGAAACTCGTGAACAACAAACGTTCAGATTGGGACAAACAGTTACACCACATTGTTTGGGCATATCGAGTGGCCTACAAGACCGTACTCAATGCAACTCCCTTTCAGATGGTTTTTGGTCAGAATGCTGTGCTTCCTTTGGACTTCTTGATACCGACCCTTAAGGTTGCACAAGAACATCAGTGGACCGGCCATGAATTATCAGCAAGAATAATGGACTTGGAACGATTAGGAGAAACCAGGCTGAAAGCAGCAGCAGGAATATACGCAGCAAAGAAGCGACAGAAAGCATATTTTGATGCACATGTGAAAGATAAAGGTTTGAAAGAAGGAGATTTAGTCCTAGTATATACGCTGAAACAACATGCACGGAAGTTAGAAAAGCGAGGTTATGGACCTATGATCATTAACAGACTCTCGACAAGTGGAGCAGTACAGTTAGCCACCTTAGAAGGAGATATAATGCCTAATTACATTAGTGGCTGTAGAGTCAGGTTATACCAAGAACCTCTTACTGAGGATATGCTTAGACGACTCACATTGGCAAAGAAGCGTAAGGAAGAAGAAAATAGAATACGAGCTGAAGCTCAGGTAGAAGCTATAGAACGCATTAAACGCATGAAGCTAAGAAGACAAGGACTAGGGAGAGAACATTATAACCATCTGGAAACAACACCCAGATACCCCATGGCCATGTGTCAAGCAAAGTCAAGTACTCATCCTAGCATAGTGGACAGGAGACCATTCATTACAGTCAGGCTAGAGCACGGCAACCCTTGCCAAGAGCTCAGGGCTTTAATTGACTCAGGTGCTGCGACTAGTGCAATTAGATGGTCTCACTATAAGGATTCAAGAATAGAAATGCGGCCAATTGAGGCATACCTCATAGGGCTAGGAGGCATGGAAACCCCTTGCATGGGTGAGGTGGACCTTCCTATCCTCATAGACGAAGTGACCTTGACAGTAAAGTTACTAGTGTGCCATGATGACGACCTGATAGAACCCCTAATCCTTGGCCAAGATTGGCTATACGATCACTCAGTGGACCTAAATCTTAGACAAGGCTCCTTACAGATTGGAACCTTAGATCAAAAGCGAGTGATACCGCTTGACTTCCCTAACGGCTGTTCGCCTAAAGTACGTGACCCTAGACCCTATGCACAACATGCGACGGAAGATCGAAAGATCTTTGGTCAGATCAGTCACGTTATGTCTACACCAACCCATGCGGGCTTGGCTATGGAAAATTGTCAATCAGAAGGACGTCAGGAGATTTTCCCTTTGGCTTCCTGCAAATTAGAAGGGGTCACCACCCAGCAGATGGGTCAGGTGGACTTCATCAGCGTCCACATGGGCAAAACACCCTGCGGTGCCCATCCTTCCACACTTACTGCGGACTGGCTTAGATTAAAAGTACAAAATGGAGCACTTCCTAATGGGCAGGTTTCGCAAGTGTTGGACCTCCCTTCTTTTCCAAAGCAGAGTGTCCATCCGACCTCTCAACCTCAACCACAAAAGAGTCAACTACGACGAAGGAATCCAGACCGACGACAATATCCGAGGACACAAGGAAGAAAGCAGGAGTATCAATATCATAAAGCAAGAGGCACGAAACAAATATGGGTGCCAAAAGGATAGCAAGCACCGACTGATCTCAACAACACAGACATTGATACGAAGAAATCAAGGCAGAAGTAGAATGAGTATCCAAGGTTGCCTCGACCTTCTTCTACGAGTTCGCACGTTCGGCAAATTTGGATCGCCAAGAAGTACCTAACAAACCGATCCACACCCACGCAGATTTGGGTACCTAAACAATGTATTATAGCTCAAGCCTCAAGCCATGTAATATATAACCCCCAAAAATCTCTTCACCCTTTAACCCCACCACATCTGATCTCAACTTTTGTCCCCCAGAAGAAACATTCCACCCGCTCAGAAACTCTTAGGAAGTGGATACCGAAACGTGTCCAGAAGTCTTCTCCGACCCCCTTATCTAACATCACTCCCACCCCGACTAATCTACAACCTTGTAGTAACTCATTCACGACTGAACCTTGTATAAATCCACACACTATAACCCAACATCACTTGTAATAATATCTCACCAAGAAATGTATGCATTATCTGAAAGCATGTAGGTGTCTAGAGACCTGCACTAGTTCTGCAAGAAGCATTGCATCAATCACATCACAACACTTGGCTACACGGGTTACACATCGGCTATGGAAAGGGATTACGGTCTCACTTTCATGGGATCATGATTAATTTCCATACTAATGTGTTAATCTTTTGTAGCAGATCTTCTATGCACTCACATCATACACCATGCAGGCAGAAGGACCATCAGAAGCTGGCCCCAGTGCACCCATTGCCAATATTGGAGAACTACTAGCGGAGCCCCATCCGATGGCTCAACTGCTAGAACTTCAAGGTTTCCCAGGACCCATGCCTATTGATGATCCTCCTAGAGGGTATACTGAGAAGATTCATCGCAATTCTCACTGGTTTCAAGGGCTAGCAGGACCATTGGCGGATGCCGATTTTATCTTTGAGGCCAATTTGACGTTTGATGACCGTACCTGGGGCAAATATCAGTTTTTCTCTAGAGAGTTCGAAGGACTACAGAACACAGAAGACCTAACGCATGTTTGGGCAAGAGTAGGGTTTACAGAGTATTTCAGCGACCCTTTGCCTAAACCTGACTTCTATAGATGTTACTATTTAGTCACAACATTGACGGCTTCGGAGAACAAAGATTTGCCAGGCACCTTCATTTTGCCATCCTTAGTGAACGATCTGCCATATAAGATGTTTTACCTTTCTAAAGATCTGATTCGCACTGCAATCAAGATCCATGGCACGCATACTCCCACAGAACGCGAAAGTCTAATCCCAAAGCCAATGAAACGTGGAGATGTTACTAAGTGGGAAGATATTTCTGCTATCACACCTGAGCTATCGAAACCATTAAGGATATGCATGCAACATTTTGCTTTCCCCGCTCAGGACAGATTCACCATGCCTCACAAGTGCATATGGTTTGGCTTATATTTAGCATGTACTGGACCTCATACAGTTGATCTAGCAAGCTAGATCATTGATCAGCTCTACTTAGCCCAACATAGATGGGAAAGAAAGAAGGTCATCAATGGATGCTGCGCGCTGACTAGAATTGTATATATGTGCTTAGCATATGACTTGCCGATCGAACATGCATTGACAAGCGAGGAGCTGAAAGCATTTAAAGGAACCACAAAGAAATCTAGGAAGGCTAGCAAAGGAAGAGCAGGAAAGCGAATGAGAGGAACTATCCCCTGCCTTCAGGTGCCAGAATCACCCTCACCACAACCCTCTCCAGAGCAGTCTCCGACAGAAGCCACTCCAACGGTACAGCCTATTCACATACGATTATCAAGACCAGTTGTAACGAAAGGCACTACCAGTGCAGTTACCTCACAGGCAACATCAGTTCGGGAACCTACCACCACTGCAGCAGAAGTTCCCACCACTATTGGTGCGGAAGCTTTTTCTTTTCCGATACCTAACTTGGAAGCAGAGCCACTGGATACAACCTTTGATTTCGAAATGCAAGATGCTTTCTCCAATGAATTTTTCTGAAGGCCAGATTTTCTCTCAGGAATATGCGCGGCCAAGCTACCCGACCACGCCCCGAGACCAACCACTAGGACAAGTAGTGTCTAGTTCCGAGGAAGAAAGAACAGAGACAGATGAGGATGATGGCAATGATGAAGCTAGCCAGGGCACTCATGAATCACAAGAGCATGTACAGACAGATGAACAAGGACAGCACACCGACACCCAAGGTGATACCAGTACGCATGAAGATGAAACCTTTGAAGCAGCAGCTTATACGCTAGCCATCAAGAAGCTATATCGCACCATGGAGAAAGTTTGGGCGTGCAAGAAATTGACTGAGGAAGAGAGCCAAGCACTTATAGAACAAGAACTTGTCTCAGGTGGATTCGAAGAAGTATAGATCAGAGGCTTCCGAGAACTTGTCAAATCAGTGGGATCCACAGAAGCGTTACGATATTTGTAGAGGAAACCGTTACCGCAGTATGACCCTCGCAGAGTTCGTTTACTAACCAAACCTGGGGAATACATTTGGGTACCCACCGGCGGTCAATCTTAGATCAGGCCAGGGAAGCACGTCTCGTCCCTGAAGGCTCTTTGGCAGAAGACACCATTATCATCGACTCCCCACCCCGTACTACTGCTGTACATACCACCACAGTTGTCGAAGTACCTACCACCCAAACCGCTCCTCCTTCACCTCCCATCCATCCAGTCTCCCCCATACACCCTCCTTCTCCCAGAACATCCACCTCCTTCCACGGCGAAGTAGCAAAAGCCCTTGTGACATCCATTCCTCTCACCATGTCCACACCCACTCAACCTAGTCTACCCCTTAACACATCCACCTTTCTATCCAACCCATTTCTCCATCCATCTTTTCCATCCTTTCCTACACCCCTGAGACCACTATTTCCATTTTTAACCCCAATGACTTTTTCTCCTGTATCACCTCCCCGACCCACCGTCATTCCTCTTCCCCCTTTCCACCAAGTAGCATTAGAAAACCCCTCTGTAAATTACTCTTCAACCTTTGTAAATCCTGTATTTACACCCACACACTTACCCACGATCACACCACTATTCACGGTTACTGCACTTGATACCACGTCCAATGACATGGATATCTCACCACCCACTGCACCACCACTCACTTCATTCATGGCACAACCATACATAGGCACACCACAATTTTCCACAATAACCACAACATCCACTTTCCCAACCCCATTCCCCATTCCTTTTGCATCTACACCAACTGCATCTTCACTTAGCACACCATTAATATTATCACCCACTGTAGATAACGCATTTCGACAGATGTTCACATGCATGGCTCAAGTAAGAGATGAGTTCACATCTCTTGGACATAATTATTAGATGCTGCAGAGGACAACCAACGACTTACATTCACAGCTTAATTCATTGTCGATCGAGAATGCCTCATTGAATACTCACTACCAAGAACTACGAGAGGCATATCATAAACTAGAACTAGAAAGTGAAGAGAAAACCAAAGAAGCCATAGCTGATCTTGATAATTTGTTAAGGGCCCAAACAATTTGCAATGCGACGCTTACACGAAACATGGGCTTACTCAGACGACACTTGGCAGTAGCAAAAGAAGAAAACCAGCGCTTACAAGAGCAGAACAGAGAAAATTTAGAAGCTACCCTTGATCAACCTGACCAACCATTAAGCCCTAGTCGCTTTAAAGCCATGCCCTCATAATCAATGAAAATGTTGTTAGAAGATCATGTCAGATTGTTAGATGACTACGACAGCATGAACGAGGAGTTTCAGAAGCTCAAGGAGGAACACAAGACATTGCAACTAAGAGCACCAATACCACAAGGACTACCACCCCCTGCGGACCCATCCCCTAACATCCTAGAGGAACTCAACGCTTTACGGGCCCAGGTGTCTACACTTCAATCATAGATAGCAGTCTATGAAGCACCCCCAAGGCCAGACTCCCTACCGGACCTACCGGCTGATGAAGAAACTGTGACCATCTCGGTGGAGGAAACCTTTGAAGAAGCACATGAGCCTCAACCCATCCCACGCGGACGCGTCACGGCCAAAGGCCAGACTACTTTCGAACTTCCAACTCCCGCATGGATGAAGACGATCGAGGAACTCGGAACAACCCACTCAACACAGGTAGAAGCGCAACTTCACGCCATGGCAATGATTGAGGAAAGAATTTTAGAGTCACCATACTTTGCTCATTTGGCCCCGTGCAGATACATATCAGGGCATGAGCTACAGTATAAACCATATTTTATGTTAATGGCGGAATATCAGTTGGCCATAGAGAAAGAAACAGGCAAGAAACTGTCTCACGCGACATAATTTGAGCCAGAAGATTTGCCACTGGATGCACAACAAGGAGAGATCTATCAACCAGAATGGCGCAAGGATCTCTTACAGAATTATCCAGAGATGATGAGTAAATGGGCCAAGGCACCACTACACTTAAAATACAACCCATGTTGGGAACCAGTGCCACGTCGCCGCTCCTATAAGGCATTTGCCATTAAAATATAGAACAACAAGCAATGCCAGGATTGGCTAAACTACCCATACTTGAGGCCACCTAGCAGACCACCTACAATCGGATACATGATGGCCACGATTCGTCACTGGCTCGCTCGCTTGAAACATATGGACGATATAGCAGCGCATATGACTGTCAAGATATTTGACATGATGCAGATGGTTTTTAAAGTCTTCAGACGCGTCAAGGCACCACATGTAAACACCCCGGGCTTCGAGCATGGCAATCTAGATCTTGCATATGATATGAGTACAATGCCATCGCTACGGGTGTGTTATGCCTGGCATTGCAGAATTAAATACTTACCGGCGTGCTACAAGCAGACCTTTGAAGAAATGTTCACGACCGGTTTTTGGGAATACCATTCAGAAGTGTTCATCAGCAGGCCCACACATTTGCTTCAATTATTCGCCTGTGAACAGATGGTATATTCCATGCATTATCGACTCCTACCATCCGATGAACCGCAACCAATTGATTGGGAGAAACTCGAGGCAGATTTGGCCCGAGGCATTCGAATATCAGAACACACCCTCGCTCAGGAACTACTACAGAACTACATCCGACAGACCGCACAACAAGGTTCTGTCGAGGTCGACAAAAGCGAGAGGGAGGGGGGTGTTGGCAGCAGCCAGAGGCATAAAAGACGCGGAAGCATGTAAAGATAGAGCAGGGAATCAGTCAAATCATTTTTCAAAGAATTATGTTTTATAAATACTTTTCAAAACCTCCAACAGTGATTTTCATCACTTTTGTACCATATGTAAATAGAAAAACCCCTTTTTGTAATTTATAGCTCCTTTTTGTGCAAGCTGAGGAGTCCTCGAGCTTGAGGAGCTTAGGTAGAACGAGCGTACCAATTTTGGTTATTTTTAGACACCGTTTACCCTTTCAAATAGCATCTAGGACCTATTTTTTAACTATGCCGATCACTAGATGTGAAACCGGTCAAAACTAGTCTAGAATCTATAAAAAGAGCTAGAGAGCTCATTTTTGAGGTTAGCTTGTTTGAGTAGAGAAGAGCTTAGAGCTATTTTGAGTTTGTAAGAGTGTTCTTGAGTAATAGAGTTGATTTCTCACCTTCCATTGTGTCTTGCTTGTCTCTTCGTAGTGTGTGTGTATGTGTGTGTGCATCTCTATGCTTCTCACCTTCACTCTCACTTCATCTCGCATTCACAATCTTCATATCACTCCTATCTCTTCCGCGGATTGACATTAAGGAGGTGGAGCTTCTTAACGTGGTTCTCACCATTGTGCTAGAGCAACACCTTACCAGTAGAGCAAGTATCAGAATCAATACCAACAACCATATTATAGGTTGCAACAACAATATCAACCTCAATACCAACAGCAATATCAGGCTCCATACAGGCCACAACCAGTCCTAGAAAACCAACCACCCGCTCTTGCTAATGTGATTCTAGTTAAGTATATAGTGGTAGAAGAGAACCTTAATAGAGCATTAGTGCCAGTGACCCCTTTGGTCTCAGAAAATGACTCTCATGCTCATAGTTCAGACTACTCCCATGAAGATAGCCCACATGGTTATTACATAGAGTCACCTGAGCATAGTGAGACCTATTCTTATCAATACGAGATACCACCTACAGAACAAAATTGGGAGCCAAAATACTCCAATGTCATGTATACGAGTCCTAACCCCAGGCCCCGATTGAAACAAGTAAGACCACAAGCCCCTAGAGGACCATGTTTTAGATGTCAGGGCGACCATTTCATTCGTAAATGTCCCCACTCACTAATTCCAGGACAAGGACAAAACATCACAATACAAGGCTTTTGTCCTGAGTGTGGCAAAGAACATCTCTCGAGAGAATGTCCCAAGAATCCCTCTAGTGTGCCCAAGGTTACACCCATCAATGTGGTAGGTTTAGTGGCGGATTCAAGTTCAAGTAGCAGTAATGTGGCTCCTGTACAAGCAGTTACTAGGGCACAAGCATTAAAACAGGATAAACCAGTTGAACAATCAGATCCAAGTGAATCAGAAGATCCGAGTAAGAGGAAAACAAGAACTTGGAAGGATACCAGAGAGAAAGATAATCGCAAGTGGAACAAAAAGTTATTTGAACTAGAAGAAATCCTGAAAGACGCAAAAACAAAAATAGAAGACATTGCGTCTCAAACCCCCTCGCATGCCAAAGCTCCATCCACTCCACCTCATCCCACCCCACCACCCACTGTAAATAACCCTCAACCAGGGTCTGTTCTTGCAGATCCAACCCTAGAAGGGTTGGACATGATGTTCAAGGCCTACCAGGCTCGACTTCAAGAAGGGCCAACAACTTCAAACCTAGACAATTGTTACCCTAGAGTAGACTTAGAGATTGAACGGACAAAAATGTGCATGAAAATGGTAGAACTAGCTCAGGCTATGCTCGAGACTAGTCAATCGTTCAATTAGACAAACTCTGTCAAACCGGATTTGCATTTCCAGGGCTTACTAGAAAGATTAGAACAATTGGTAAACAAGCCGCATATTTCTTTGCCTCTACAGACACAACCAATTGTTGAAAGAGAAAGCTCACCACCAAGGAAAGCTTATGTTCCTGATTTCGTGGATGAGGGAGCACCTCTTTCAATTCAACAGTACTCTCAAGAGTTCTTGCGGGAAATACAGGAAGAGAAATGGGCCAAGGAGAAGGATAATCCCCCTCCTATTCCTGAGATCGATGATCTTCATGATCAATTTCCCCAAGACATTCTGCCTATCAATGGAGACCAAACAGAGCAATAAGAAGATAAAAGATTAGATTTTGAATCTAATTCTTTACAAGAGCTGCCTCAATTCACAGACCCATGGGAATCTGAATCTCTTCAGATCAGAGCTCCCACAATACTAGTAAGAAATGAAGACTTAGTGGTCCCAAGGAACACTGATGTCATGAAGAACACTAAGGTTCAGTGTCATCTCACTGTAGAAGAGCGGCTCAAAGCAAAACCTGAGCTATGGAATCATGTGAAGATCAGGTTCCAGAACTTGATTCCAAAAGTAGGCTCTAAGAAAAAATTTCCAGAGATACCTCTTGATAAAATAGGAGACATGAACGAAGGTGAAGAAGATAATACTTATCTTTCGATCACCTACCAGGGTTACAAAACCAAAGAAATCGTAGATTCAGGTGCTGGTGTTGCTATTGCGACCACCTCCTTGTGGAAGCGATGGGGCAAACCCACATTAAGACCATCTAGAGTGAAGCTTCAAATGGCAGACGGTCATTTTGAAAGACCTCTAGGATTGCTTGAAGGGATAACTCTAACCACTTGTGGTAGAGTTTGAACACACATTTGCTATATGTGACTTTGAAAAAAATAATGTCTATGAGATGATCTTAGGAAGACCCTTCCTACGACAACTGCAAATAGTACAGGATTGGGGAACCAACCCCTTGTACTTACAACACTTAGGGGTCACCACCAAGGTCAATCTAAAAGATTACACCTTCGGAGATGTACCACCCCTACAGTGGAATCCTATCCACAAAGCAAAAGAAGATTCTATCTCTGTGCATTTTGGAAGTTCACCTGATCCATCGTGGATGCATGAAGATACTCATTTGTGGATGTGCAAGGTCGCAAAGTAAGAGGAAAAGCACCTAAAAGCAAGAGAAGAAGGAACTCCCCTAGGAGATAGACCAGTTAAAGACGCAACCTATACACCTATGATATTTCCAAATGAGGAATTCGAGCCTTATGGTGGGCAGAAATCTTAGCTACCATGGACATTGGAGTCAATGAAGAACAATGGACACCTCATTGTGATGAGGAGGATTATGATATTTCAGTGTTCATGTGTCAGCCCTTGTTGGAAGAATGTGACCCTAGTGATGTCATAGAAGAAGAAGAGAACAACGATGATCTAGAATCCATTGTAATGGATACTTACTTTGACCCAGAGGAGCACTATCTAGAAGACATAGGGGTTTTTAACCCAAAAGCAGAAGAACCTCTCATAAGCATTAAAACAATCAATTCAAAGGTTGGAGGTGAAGGAAGTCAAAAGAAAAAGAAAAGAAAAGTAGTGAAACAAGACGAGGAGGAATGAGTGTTTGAAGTACCAGAAAATTTCAAGAAATACGAAGTGGAAGACCAAAAAAATTTGGTACGAATGCCTAAGAGAGAGGCCATTATAGGAGAAGCATATGACAATAAAGAAAAGACCAAAAAGATTGTAGTGACCATTGAAGAGAACAAAGAGAGATGTACATACATAGGATATGACCTAAGTGCAAAAGAAGAAGTAGAGCTTGTAGCTCTATTAAGGGAATATAAGGACGTGTTTGCATGACACTATAGAGATTTGAAGGGAGTAGATCCAAAAATTTGCTCTCATATGATCCCCATGATTACTGATGCCATACCCACCAAACAAAAGCCCTAAGAAGAAATCAACAGGTTGATTGAAGCTAGATTTATCTATGAGATTGAGCATACTGAATAGGTGTCCTGATGGGGGATGATTCTAACACCCCAATGCAAAAATGGAAGATGGCTGCCCGCCACTAGGTCCACAAGCAATGATATATGCTCACTGTTCTGAACTTTTCTCTACACCAGTATAGAGAATTAAAATGAAATTTTGCAGACTTGTAGTAGATTATAAGAGAAACCAAACAAGCTTTAAATCATCCCAAATGAATATTCCAGCTGGGAGAATCACCCTCTGCAAGACAGGCTACCTTTTTGCAACACTCTCTGCCTATGTGCAGAGATATACATTCACAAAGTTGGCAATTTCTCACAACTCACTCAGTCAAATAACTTGAAACTTTGGCAAAGTTTAGGGCAAAATATGAGAGACCATATGAAGCTTGAAATCAATGAAAATGAGTAGAATGAGAGATCAAACAATGCTCTGCAATCTGGTACAATCAGATTTGGAAAAGCCTAACTACACTTCTAGATAGAGTGGAGCAAAGTCATGAGAAAATGAGGTAATCAAGCAAGGGGGTTGCTTGCTGGAGTTTATGACCACTAAACTAAGTGGGAAACTCGTGGAATGCATACAACTCAAGAAACAAAGGTGGGATGATGCTTATATAGAGTTTTACTTTTCCTACAATCTAACTAACCACCCACCAATCAGTGTAGGTGCACTTTTTGGTGGCTGATTTGATGAGATTTGAATTTGATTGACTTTGGTGGAGCTTCTAACTTTATTCCATGACTTTGGGTCCTCCTTTTTGATTGGTCCATTTGCAAAACTCATGATTTTGCATGATTGAGACTTGATTTTCAACACTCCCCCTCAAGTCTCAATGCCTAGGTCCTTCATTCCAATGCATGCCTTGAAGTGTTGTAATTTTACTCCATCCAATGCTTTGGTAAACATATATGCATATTGGTCCTTTCTATTGACATGCTCCACCTTGACATCCTTTGACATGATCTTCTCTCGAATAAAGTGGTAATGCACTTCTATATGCTTCGACCTTGCATGGAACAACAGATTTTGAGCCAAGCATATGCTACTTATGTTGTCACAAAAAATAGGTACTTGCTTAAACTGCAAATCAAGATCAACAAACAACTTCTTGAGCCACATAAGCTCGCATGAGACTTGTGATAAGCCTCTATACTCAGCTTCGATCGATGAAAGAGCCACAGTTGGTTTTTTCTTTGACATCCATGAGATGGTCTTCTTCCCTAGCATGATAACATATCCACTAGTGCTCCTCCTGTCATCTTTGGAACCTGCCCAATCAACATCACAATAAGCTTGTACATTTAATCCATCATCAAATGGATAATATAGACTTTCATTCACTGATCCTTTGAGGTACCTAAGTACCCTTTTGGCTGCAAGATGAGGTACTCTTGGTGCTTGCAAAAATTGAGATAACACTCCAACTACATGTGCAATATCAGGTCTTGTCATAGTAGCATACAAGAGAGAACCAATTATTGACCTATACATGGTCACATCCTTCACTTCTTCACCTTCATGAACACTTAGTTTAACATTTACTTCTAATGGATTTGAAATGGGCTTGCAATCACACAAGCCAAACTTCTTCAAAAGATCAAGAATGTATTTCCTTTGCATCAAGTATATACCTTCCTCTTTATATAGTACTTCAATCCCAAGGAAGTACCTCAAAATCCCTAAATCTGAGATTTTAAACTCATATCCAAGCTTCCTCTTTATGTCCTTGATGTTGGCTTCATCATCCTCAGTAATGATCAAGTCATCAACATATATACAAATGAAAACAATTTTGCTACCTTCCTTCTTCACAAAGAGTGATGGGTCTGCATGACTCTAATTGTATCCACATTTTACCAAGTAGTCCACAAGTCTTTGGTTCCAATCTCTTGGGTCTTGCTTGAGTCCATAAAGAGCCTTCTTTAGCCTACATACATGATGTGGAAATCTCTCATCTTCAAAGCCTTGGGGCTGGTCCATGAAGACTACCTCTTCAAGCTCTCCATTTAGGAAAGCATTCTTCACATCCAACTGGTACATCTTCCAACCTTTTGAGGCTGAAATTGCAATCAAACTTTTGATGGTGGACATCTTAGCTATTGGATTGAATGTTTCCTCAAAGTCTATGCCATAGATTTGAGCAAAACCTTTGGCAACCAGCCTTGCTTTATACCTAGAGATGCTCCCATCTGCATGCCTCTTTATCTTGTACACCCATTTGTTGCCAATGACTTTCATGTCCTTTGTTCTTGGCACCAATGACCAAGTATCATTTTCTTCAAGTGCTTTGACTTCCTCCTCCCTGCCTTCAATCCATTCCCTATGCTTATTTGCTTCTTCAAAAAAGTTAGGTTCTTCACAAGCTATAACTTGACTCATGTAGGCATAGTGTCGTGCAATGAATGAATCATAAGTTAACCTTTGAATAGGGTATTTAACCCTATTGGATGACCTTACCTCACCATTAGATGGTAGGAATCTCCTCCTCCTTGGTTTAGATGCTTTAAATCCTAGAGTTTCTAATTTTTCCATATCTTCATCACTTGTAGATTCCATGTCTACCCATCGATGGTCTTCGTCATTTGCCTTTTCCTTTACTTTGCTACTTCCTTGACTTGAATGAGCTTCATCCCTTTTCCTTCCATGCCAAGATGATGTATTACTCTCCTCTGATGGTGTGCTTGAAGTGGTTGGACCACTTATCTCCATGCTTTGTTGTTGCTCTTTGAACTTCTTCTCGGCTTCATATGCATCGTCAACCTATAACACATCTTTGCTACCATACCAAGGCAGCAACTCATCAAATATTACATCCCTAGATACCTTAAGCTCGTTGGTGCAAGGTTTATAGCATCTAAAACCCTTTTTCTCTGAGTAATATCCAATAAATATACACCTATCCGCCTTCGGGTCTAACTTGTGTCTCAATTCTTGAGGTATGTGAACATAACACACACAGCCAAATACTTTGAGATGTGAAAGATTGGGTTTCTTACCACAACAAGCTTCATAGGGTGTAACTCCATGTACTCCTGAGGTTGGAAACCTATTCATAATGTATATGGCTGTATTTGTTGCATCAGCCCAATAAGAGTTAGGAACATTCATTTCATTTAACAAAGATCTAGCCACTTCTACTATGTATCTATTCTTCCTTTCTGCCACCCCATTTTGTTGAGGTGTATACCTGCAAGTGAATTGCCTTTTGATGCCATGGTCATGTAGAAAATCTGAAAATTCATTTGAAAAATACTCTCCCCCTCCATCTGATCTGAGAGTCTTTATATACTTCCCTGTTTCCTTCTCCACTAGGTTTTTGAACCTCTTGAAGTGGTAAAACACCTCTGACTTTGACTTCATGCAATACATCCAAACAAACCTTGAATGATCATCTATAAATATGACAAAATATCTATTACCTCCAATGGATCGCTCCCTTGTAGGTCCCCATACATCTGTGTGTATGAGATTCAACACTTCATTGCTCACATGTGATCCCTTCTTGAATGTCAATCTGCTTTGTTTTCCTAATTGACAAGAATGGCAAAAATGTTGCATATTCTGAGATGTAAGATCAGGTAGACCACTCACCAAGTCCTTCCTTTGCATGTCCTTCATCCTTTGTAAGTTTATGTGCTCAATTCTTTTATTCCATAAGTCGATTTCTACAATCTTTTTATTTCTACAATCTTTTCCTATGAGCTTGTAGTCCTGCATGGGGTCTTCAACAAAACATCCTTGCTCATTGACCCTCACCTCATAACCTCTTTCAACCATTTGACCTACCGAAACTAAGTTCTTTGTGATGGTTGGCACATGCAACACATCCTTCAACAACTTGGAGCTTTGAGATCCATTCAATACAACATCTCCCACATGTGTAATCTTGTGCTTAGTGTCATTCCCTATCTCTACATGTCCTTTAGTGATGGGTGAATGTAAATTAAAGAAAACATCTTTATTGCAACTCATATGGTTGCTACAACCACTATCAATGTACCACGTAAAATCTGAATTGACTCTTTCACTTGAACCATACATCATAAGCAAGTTCTCATTTCCTGAATTTGTTGAAGTACTAGCATAATTACCTTGGTTCCTTTTGTATCCTTGATTGCCTCCTCCTTTGGACCAACAATCTCTTGCATAATTGCTCGGTTTTCCACAATTGTAGCATTCTCCATTGGATGCTTCTCTTCCATGTGATCTTCCTCCTCTTCCTCTAATCCTTCCTCTTCCTCTTGATCCATAGCTTTGGTTGGAGCCTTCTTGATTGCTTGAGCTTGAGCTTGACCTTCCTCTCCCTCTGCCTTGGGAGTTTTGTCCAAGTCTTTTGCCTGTGCCTCTACCTGCATAGCAAACTTGGGCTTGGCTGCCCTTTGATTGTGAACCTCCTTAGTTCATCTCCTCGGTCACCATCAATGTGACTAATTGATCAAATTTTGGTATGGAATCCCTCACATAAACTAATGTGGTGAATGTTTTCCACCTTTCGTCCTCTCTCAAGCCATTGAGAGTGTGTGCAACAAGATCATCGTCTTCGATTGGGCTCCCAACTGAGCCCAAAGCATCTGCAAGCTCCTTAACCTTCAAAATGTACTCATTTATGTTAGTACTTGCTGATTTCCTAAGATTATTCAGCTCATTCTTGAGCTGAATCTTCCTTGCCTTGGTTGATGAAGAGTACAATCTCTCCAAGGTCTCCCAAACCTTCTTGGATGTGTCCAAGTCTTGTATATGCCATATCATGCTATTGCTTATGTGTTGGGATAGAATGAATATGACTCTCCTATCCCTTTCTATCCATTCATTAAGTGCCTTGACCTGCCCTTGAAGTGGTGGATCATGTACATGAGGCATTGGCTCTGTGCCGCTCACTAATCCCCACAATGCTTAGCTCATAAGGTAGTTGCTAACTCTAAATTTCCATGGTAGATAATTGTGTTTCTCTAACTTCTCTATTTGTGCATTATACTCAGCCATACTGAGGACTAAGATGCTCCTCTAGCTTCTCCTCAAGTTTTTGTATGCTTTAGAAGGTGTGTATCTTACCTTTTGATAGCTTCTCCCTTGCTAACCTTCGACTAGTTGAGATCTCGATCGGCGTAGCCCCCTTTTGATGTCGTCTTGCTTTGATGAGTCCTCCTTGTGTTTCCACGAGTTGTCTTGATCCCTTCAAGTCTTCAATATGATGCCACTGATGTCTCCAAGCCTCCAAAATGGTTCTGATACCACTGATGGGGGATGATTCTAACACCCCAATGCAAAAATGGAAGATGGCTGCCCTCCACTAGGTCCACAAGTATATGCTCACTTTTTTGAACTTTTCTCTACACCAGTATAGAAACTTAAAATGAAAATTTGCAAACTTATAGTAGACTATAAGAGCTACCCAAGAAGATTTAAATCATCTCAAATGGATATTGAAGTTGGGAGAACCACCCTCTACAAATCAGGCTACCTGTTTGTAACACTCTCTGCCTATGTGCAGAGATATACCTTCATAAAGTTGGCAATTTCTCACAACTCACTCAGCTAAATAACTTGAAACTTTGGCAAAGTTCAGCACACAATATGAGAGACCGAATGAAGCTTGAAATAAATGAAAATGAGTAGAATGAGAGAGCAAACAATGCTCTGCAATTTGGTACAATCAGATTTGGAAAAGCCTAACTACACGTCTAGATAGAGTGGAGCAAAATCATGAGAGAATGAGGTAAGCAAGCAAGGGGGCTGCTTGCTGGAGTTTATGAATTCACTAAGCTAAGTGGGAAACTTGTGGAATGCATACAACTCAAGAAAGAAAGGCGAGATGATGCTTATATAGAGTTTTACTTTTCCTATAATCTAGCTAACCACCCACCAATCAATGTAGGTGCAGTTTTTGGTGGCTGATTTGATGAGATTTGAATTTGATTGAGTTTGGTGGAGATTTTAACTTTCTTCCACGACTTTGGGTCCTCCTTTTTGATTGGTCCACTTGCAAAACTCATGGTTGAGCCTTTTTGCATGATTGAGACTTGATTTCCAACATGTCCCCCATTGTAGTGGTGCCCAAAAAGAATGGAAAATTGCAAGTGTGTATTAACCTTAAAAAAGTTAATGCCGCTACTATAAGATATAGCTATCCGCTTCCAATCACCAAACATCTATTGGAACATGTTGTAGGCAAGGAAGTTTATAGCTTTCTTGATGGATTTTCAGGTTACAACCAGGTAGCCATTCCCCTAGAAGATCAACACAAAATGGCTTTTGCCACAGAGTGGGGAATCTTTGCATTTCTTGTGATGCCATTTGGACTCACAAATGCCCCTGCAACATTCCAGAGGCTCATGTGTGATGTCTTCAAAGAGTTCTTGCCAAAGAACTTAGAAGTATATGTGGATGATTTATGTGCCCATTCCCAAGAAAGAGGATACCACATCCTTGAGCTCAGACAGATTTTCAACAAGTGTAGAGAATATCGAGTGTGTCTAAACCCAGAGAAGTGTGTATTCATGGTACGACAAGGTAAAATCTTAGGTCACATTGTTTTGAAGAATGGAATATCAACAGATGAGGACAAAGTAAGAGCCATAGCCGAGCTGCCCAGGCCAAGGAATGTTTAAGAGGTACAAGCGTTTATGGACCATTGTGGATATTATCGCATGTTCATCCACATGTATGCAATCATAGTCAAAACTCTTTATGCCTTGCTAACAAACTTTGAGTGGAACAATTAATGCAAAAATTCCTTCAATGAACTGAAGAGACGTTTGTGCACAACACCAATATTGACCACTCTTGATTGGAATAATCCATTCCATGTCCATGTGGATGCATCCAATTATGCAATAGGATGTCTGCTGTCACAACCAATAGGTGAAGGAAATTTAGATTTGCCTATAGCATATGCTAGTAGGCAATTGAACGCTGCTGAATGAAACTACAGCACAATCGAAAGAGAAGGTTTAGGCATGGTAGTTGCTGCGAAGAAGTTTAGACACTATCTTTTGGCCAAAAAGTTCAAATTATTCACCGATCATCAAGCTTTATTGTATTTGGTCAATAAACTTTGTAATACAGGACACTTAGTAAGATGGTTCCTCTTACTAATGGAATACGACTTTGAAGTGGTTGTTAGGAAAGGTAAGACCCACCTTAGGGCAGACCATCTTTCTTGCATCAATTCAAGAGAGCCACCGCAAGGAGTGTCGGATGAACTACCTGATGCTTATGTGTGCAATTTAGAAGTTGTTCGTAAATGGGCAAATAAGTTGGTACCAGTCCTAACCTTTGGACGTGCAAATAAGAATGTAAAAACAAACAAGGAAGAAATTGTAACATCACAAACATATCAAATATTGGTAGGAAGTATGTACAAACAAGATACAGAGGGTGTATTAGCTTGTTATGTTGGGGGGATGAACATAGCAGTTGTTTGCAACAAGCCCATGGAGGATTGCTAGGAAATCACTACTCTAAACAATGAACATTGAATTTAAAACGTTTAGGAGTATATTGGCCATGGACAAAGAAATACATGAGTGGATTAAG
Organism: Ceratopteris richardii; assembly: GCA_020310875.1. NCBI lineage: Eukaryota > Viridiplantae > Streptophyta > Polypodiopsida > Polypodiales > Pteridaceae > Ceratopteris > Ceratopteris richardii. Next base: position 141,269,213 of record CM035407.1, read on the forward strand.
AATTGTCCAGTGTGCCAGGTGAGACCCCCAGTGGAGCATGCGACTCTTTATCATGTATCATTAATTCCAGAATGGAGCACTCCATTGGTAGAATTCATGAGATCGGGGATGTTACCCAATGAGGCTAGTCTAGCAAGAAAACAGAGCATGGAGCAAGAGGCTCAAGACTATGCCTTAGTAGGAGACAACCTATATCGGAGAGGCAAGGATGGATACCTAAGACTGTGTGTTCATGGATCAGACTACTTGAAAGTCTTAGAAATTGCGCACAACGGTGTTGCAAGTGGACACTTTGGGCCTGACAGAGTAATCAAGACCATTCTATTCTCAAGACTTTGGTGGTCCACTCTTCATATGGATGCACATACTTATGTGAAGAAATGTGACACATGCCAACGTGCACAATATCCGATAAGAAAAGATGAGATGTCTTTGAGACCAATGATGGGAGGATGTGCATTCTCAAAGTGGGGTATATATTTTATAGCTCTATTAACCCCCCAGCTAGAAATTCCCATGTAGAATACATTATTGTACCCACAGATTACCTTACAAAGTGGGTAGAAGTAAAAGCCACAACAAAGAATGTGCTCAAACGACGGCAAAGTTCTTATTTGAGAACATGTTCTTGAGATATGGACTACCAATAGAGTTAGTAAGTGATAGAGGTACACACTTCTTGAATGGAGTCATTGAAAATCTTCTCCAAGAATTCTTGGTGATACATAAGAAGTCCGCCCCCTATCATCCACAAGCGAATGGACAAGCCGAGAGCACAAATAAGATCCTATGTAATGTGTTGACAAAACTCATAAATAATAAACGCTCTGATAGGGACAAACAACTTCATCATGTTGTTTGGGCTTATCGAGTTGCCTACAAAACGGTACTCAATGCCACCCCATTTCAGATGGTCTTCGGACAGAATGTTGTGCTACCATTAGATTTTTTAATCCCAGCTTTAAGAGTAGCACAAGAGCACGTGTGGACTCGACATGAATTGTCCTCTAGGATCTTTGATCTAGAACGCTTAGGTGAGACGAGCTACGAGCGGAAGTAGGCATTATGCAGCAAAGAAAATACAAAAGGCATACTTTGATGCACACATAAAGGATAAAGAATTGAAAGAAGGAGGTTTAGTGCTGGTTTATACACTAAAGCAACATGCCCGTAAATTGGAGAAACGAGGATATGGACCCATGATCATTAGTAGAATCTCCACTAGCGGTGCGATTCAATCGGCCACTTTAGAAGGTGATATCTTGCCAAACTATATCAGTGGTTGTCGAGTTAAGTTATATCAAGAACCTCTACAGAGGATATGTTAATGAGACTCAACACAGCTAAGAAGCGAAAAGAAGAAGAGTTGAGGGTCAGAGAAGAAGCATAGGTAGAGACTAGAGAGCGCATTAGGCAAAATAAGTTAAGACGATTAGGCCTAGATGTCAACCCAAAATCCCCAAAATATCACATGGACATGTGCCAAAAATCGGGCATAATTACTTCTTGAATAATTGATCGATGACCCTTTGTGACTGTAGAGGTAGGAGGAGGAAAGAGTGTAAGGTCTGTGAGAGCATTGGTCGACTCAGGTGCAACAACTAGTGCAGTTAGACTTTCATACTGACAAGACCTGCAATTGAACATCAAGCCCATAGAAGCCTATCTCATAGGTTTGGGAGGTGTGGAAACCCCTTGTTTGGGAGAGGTGGAACTTCCCATCTATCTTCAAGATGTTCTAATGAAAGTGAAAATGCTAGTATGTCATGATGAGGACCTTACAGAGCCACTTGTCTTGGGTCAAGATTGGATTTTGACCATGCAGTCAACTTAAATCTCAGAAGCTGACTCCTTCAAGTTTGGGTACAGGAACAATGCATTACATTAGAGTTAGACAATTGCATGCTCACAAATCTAGATGTTAGACATTCTCTTAGTTCTTTTAGGACTAATCTTAACAAAGAAGATGTCATATGTGTCCAAAGATCTATGTTCCAGAAGAACTCAATCATGGAAGAACAGGCTCAACGGCAAGTGGACTCCTCGTCTTGTGCAAAAACTAATGCCATCACAACAATTAAACAAAAGAGGCAAGCGAGACAGTACAAGACAACTGCCATATCAAATAGACCAAGGGCATTTAAGAAGAAAGGATTTCTGAGCATGAAACAGATCTGGGTGTGAAAAGGAGAGCAACAAACAGCCTTGGCACCAGAATCTCCATCCAGGAAAGCCAAGCATGCAACAAGAAGAACCATACAATCAAGACAAGCTAAACCACAAGGCATGAGACAAATTTGGGTGCCTAAGAAATTAGCTGTAGCTCAACAAGGGCAATTACACATGTGGGTACCTAAGAAACTCTTACATGCACAAAAACCTATGATCTCCCACACAAGAAAAGTCTCAAAAAAGATGCCAAGGCAAGAAAAGCGTAAGAACTGAACACATAGACCAAAAGAAGATAAAGTCAACTCTTCAGCAATAGCAAGAAGACAAGCAAAAAGGGTATGGGTTTGGAAGCCAAAAGCATAGTAGCACCCACAAAACCAAAGTGCCAACCACGAGGGAAAAAATTCAAGCAACCATCCACAGATGAAGAAGCCAAAGTTGATCTCTAAGCAGTCGAACACTGTTCTCAAATGGATCCCTAAAGGGAGGAATGGTCAGTCGTCATTTCACCATCACTTGAGCACATCATTTCAAGATCCACTGGCTACCTCCAACAAAGACTGCATCAACGTCCACCAACAACAATGAAAGCCTCGACGAGCAACAAACATGTGCCTTTGGCATAACCTTGTCTTTTGCACCATTGAGGTCATGCATTTCCAAAGTGTGCATTAATATAGGGCTACATTACACGGCCGTGCATAGAAACAATTGAGAAATCCCAGGCACATGAGACACACTTGCCATATGTAAAATATTTTATTGATACTAAACTCTTTCTTCTTGTTTTATGCCATCGCGAGCAAAAAAAAAGAGCAAAAAAAAATGAGAGAGAGAAGATTGTGCGCTTGAAAAATCTCATAAAGTGAACCATCACAAAGGACGTCCATCGACAAGAAAGGCAAGCCAAGGGTCAATCACCATGATGGAAGTGCAACACAAAGAGATGAAGATCGATGGACCTTTCACCATGGTAAGAATTGTATCCTTCAACAACACTATAACCATGATTGATTAGGAAACCTCTTCGCCGCCATACCCTTGAGCACTTAGCTCAAGACCCAACTTCTTGCACCATAATTCTTCCAATGCATTTCCCAAGTATGCATGCATAGGGCTACATTACAAGGCAATGCACAAGGCACATTCTTCTTCCAACCCATGCACTAATGCACTTACCCATCAGTCATCATGGGTCATGAGTACTTGGCATCAAAGCTATGGAAGCCATCTTTGAGAACCAGAGGACATCAAGGTGACAACAACAAGCGCAAGGAAGCAATCCACTGCTGAGAGCTACTCACAACAACTCCCAATTTTTGAAAGCTCAACAACACACTATCATGCTGGAATCAAGGAAGATATATATATATATATATATATATATATATATATATATATATATATATATATATATATATATATATATATATATATATATATATATATATATATATATATATATATATATAGGGACTAAACATGAAGAATGGGACAAGCGACCTTGCTACAAGTGGAAGACAGACTACTTTGGTGGAGACATGAGGAACTCTACCTCGCAAAGTACTACATGGAACAACCACTACAACAAGGGTCTGTCAGGGGCGACAAACTCAAGAGGGGGGGGGAGTGTTGACAGTCAAGGTCAAGCACAAGCGTAGGAGCACATCAAGGAAGTGGACACACAAGAAGAAGGAGCATGTAGGGAGATCCAAGGAGCACATGTCAAATTTTCAAAAGAAAACCCTATAAAAATAGTGATTTTTATCACTAAAAACCATTGTAAATACCATTTTCCATTTTTGCAACTCCATTTTGTTCAAGTCGAGGAGTCCTCAAGCTTGAGGAGTATTAGAAATATCATCCTACCAATTTTCATAGTTTTTAGATTCCGTTTGAGCCCCCAAATAAGCCTTGGAACCTAATTTTTAACTAGGTCGGACACTAGGTCTGGACAGTGTTGGGAAAGATGGATGGACACTCCAAGAAATGAGTAGGTACTGCCAAATCCTGCTTAGTACAAGCCCTGTAGCTTTAGAGTTGATATGTGGGCCCTCTTAGATTTCCAATGACACTATACAAGTGCCTATGTACTTTGGAAATGATGTATGAAAAGATTGAATCAAAACAGACTACTTCCAATTAGAAGGATCAATGAAAACCTTCTATTTTTGATCACACACCTGCTGCTTGTTATGCTCAGTGCTACCAGTATAGTAGGAGTTAGAAAAATTCCTTTTAGAGGTATCTAATTAGCTTAGTAAGCTAATGATTCCAAGTGGAATCACTTTAAATGATGCACTATACATAGAGCAATCAATTTAACAAATGAATCATTACCCCCGCTTTTTTAGGACCTCTGTAGAGTTTGACCAATGAGTGCTTCGACATGATTTTCTCCAAATTGGCTAAATGGATTTCCTTCAAAATTTGTCACCATGTAGATATCTTGGAGCTGATTCCAATAAGCTATAGATCATTGAAAATGGTGGAGAATTGACTGGGATATGAGCAGGACAAGTTGACTGTTAGGAATGACTATAACAGAGAGATCATAGATGAATAATGTAGATGTATTGTATTAATGAACAATGTTGTACAAGATCATAGGCTTGATAATCATAGCCTGATGATGGAGAGTGGTGTGGGCTACAATGTATGCCTCACACTCTTACAAAATGACTATGAAGAACTCGGGATTTGATCACTCTACATGCGACTTTTTCAAGTCACTTTATATAAGTGCTTCATTCAAATTTGAATTTGAATTCAACTTTTGGTTCTCTTTTTGGTAGGTGATTACAAATATTCTCAAGTCAAAAGAAATGACTTTTACAAATGGTAAAGATGAAAAATCTTCCTAGCAATGGTTTCCATGGAGCTTTATATGTTTATGAACTTCAAGCCAAATATGTGGGCTTGGACTTTGCTCCAACAGCTCCCCCGCAAGCCAAACATTTTGGATTGGTCTTCATCTTCAATCTTAATGAATGTCCTACAATCCAATCAATGACTTAAACCTGCAAAGTTTTGTACCATCTAATGCTTTAGTCAAGAAGTTTGCACATTGCATATTAGTTCATACATATGCCAACTGAATATCCTTGCTCAATAACTTCTCTCTCACATAATGATAGTGGACCTCTATGTGATTGGTCGTAGCATGGTAAATAGGATTAGCTGCAAGATGTAGTGAGCTGGTATTATCTCAAAAAATCATTGAAGATGTAGTATGCAAACCTAATTCTATATACAACAATCTGATCCATATGGCCTCTTGAGTAGCATTGGCCAATCCTCTATACTCTGCCTCTGTAGAAGATAAAGCAATAGTAGGTTGCTTCTTTGAAGACCATGATATTGGCTTATCACCTGCAAAGGATAAGTATCCTGAGGTACTCCTCCTATCATCTTTGCATCCTGCCCAATCTGCATCTGAATATATCTTGATGCCCAAGTCTGATGTATAAGGGAAATACAAACCATGATTTTGAGTACCCCTAAGGTACTTGAAGATCCTTTTGGCAGCCTCCAAGTGAGGTGCCCTAGGCTGGTGCATAAATTGACTTACAACACTTACTCCATAAGCAATATCGATCCTTATAAAAGTAGCATAGTTCAAGATTCCCACTATGCTTTGGTACCCTGCAATGTTCTCAAGTACATCACCTTCATGAGCACTTATTTTTAGGTTTACCTCCATTGGAGTACTTGCAACTTTGGTATACTAAAAATGAAACTTCTTCAATATATCCTGTATATATTGTCTTTGAGTAATGTAAATTCCAGAGGTAGTATAGACTAACTCAAGTCCAAGAAAATATTTTAGTGATCCAAGGTCACTAATTTTGAACTCCTTCATCATTTGGTTCTTGATCTGTTTTATGCCATTAGCATCATTACCTGTGAGTATGATATCATCAACATATACACATAGGTATATTACCTTTGAATTACTTCTCTTGATAAAGAGAGAAGTATCTACTTTACTCATGATAAAACCTTGATCCTGAAGGTGTGTAGTCAACCTATGGTTCCATGCCCTAGGTGCCTGCTTCAATCCATAAAGAGCTTTGTTCAATATACATACATATGTTACCTTGTTTGGGTCCTCATAGCCAGGAGGTTGAGACATGTACACCTCCTCTGAAATCCAGCCATTTAGAAATGCATTTTTTACATCCAACTGATACATGTTCCAATTCTTTGATGCAGCCACACTTACCAATACCTTGATGGTTGGCATTTTGGCCATAAGTGAGAAGGTTTCTTCATAATCAATTCCTTGGGTTTGTGCAAAACCCTTAGCCACAAGTCTAGCTTTGTACCTACTTATTGATCCATCAGAATTCCTTTTGATCTTATAAATCCATCTAGAACCAATTACCTTCATAGACTTCTTCTTTGGTACTAATTCCCAAGTATCACTCTCCTTGAGTGCTTCAATTTCCTCATCCATAGCTTCCTTCCATTTTGCCTTGGTCTTTGCCTCTTCATATGATGCTGGTTCTTCAATTGACAAGTTTTTTTGCAAGATAAAGAGAGTGCTTATTAACTAGGGAAGTGTCATACCCATATTTGATTGGCTTCTTGCTCTCCCTTTGTGATCTTCTGATTGCTTGGTTGGATGATTCAGGTATATCCTCCAATTTCTTCGTCTTGATTTTGTATTTGGACTTCCATGCCTTGAACTCTTCTAGGTTGATGATGTCTTCATCATCTGAATTGATGTCTCCAATGTGAGTAGGCTCCTCCTTTGTGAGGCTTGGAAACTCCTCTTCCAAGTCATAAGGTAGTTTTACTTTCCTGCATTCACTATCAAACCAAGAGTCATTTTCATCAAAGACAACATCTCTACTAACCATGAGTCCCTTGTTTGAAGGATTGTATATTTAGGTCATACCCTATGAAGATGCACTTCTTTTCCTTAGGCTCTAGCTTACCTCTTATCTGAGAAGGGATATGCACATAAGCTACACATCCAAAGATCTTGCAATGATCAAGTGAAGGTCTTCTACCATGCCATGCTTCATATGGGGTCATCCCATCAAGAGATTTGGATGGCAACCTATTTACAAGATAAGTGGCAGTAGATACACTCTCTGCCCACAAGTAGTTAGGTAATTTTTTCTCATTTAACATTGACCTAGCTATTTCAACAATTAATCTATTTCTCCTCTTTGCCACCCCATTTTTCTCAGGGGTATACCTTGTTGTGATTTCTCTCTTGATTCCTCTATCCTGCAAGAATATATCAAACTCATTTGAGAAGTACTCACCTCCTCCATCTGACCTTAGTCTTTTCAGGTTCTCAACAAGTGGAAGATACTTTTTAAAGCAACTGAATACTTCATCTTTGTGCTTCATAAAGTACAATATAGTCCACCTACTATAATCATCAATGAAAGATACATAATACCTTGATCTAGAGATTGAGGGATCCTTACTTCGTTCCCATACATCTGTATGGACAAGTTCTAGGTAGTCCTCATACATGTAGCCTTTCCTTGAGAAGGGTAACCTGTGAGATTTTCCAAAATGACAAGCACCTCATTTATAAATCATGTGTTGCTTGGATACATTAGGTATCCCAAGCACACATTGGTCTCTACATATTTGTTTCAAGGTTCTTTCACTAACATGCCCTAATCTTTTATGCCATATTTCAAGCTCTGATAACTTGATCTTTATAATTATAAAGTGCAATGTTCCTTGTATCCTCAAGTTCAAAAGTGAATAATCTACTTGTCTTTTCTCCTTTGGCAATTCCCTTGAACCCATGCTGGGGATCCTCCACAAATGCTCCATATTGGTTGAATCTAACCTGCAAACCTTTTTCCACAATCTGTCCAACACTCATCAAATTCTTGGTAATTGTGGGTACATACAGAACCCTACTCAACAGATTCTTGTCTCCATCAAAGGCCTTAACATTCCCTACTTTAATCACTGAATGCTTGGTGTCATCACCTGCTTGTACCTGATGCTTACCCTTTGATTCCTCAAGGTCAGAGAGAAGAGCTACATTGCCTGCCACATGGTTTGAGCATCCTTAGTCAATGTAGAATAGATGGTCATCATTTATACCTGGTTTTGAAGTCATGTTCATAATCAAAAGAGAATCTTCTTGCTCCTCTGTGTAGTTGTTGTAATCTTTTCTGGATTTGTATCCTCCTTGGTAGTTGCTATCGTAGTTGTTGTTGTAGCTGTTGTTGTATCCTTGGTGATGATTGAATCTTCCTCTTGATTGTGTATATCCACCTCTTGATATCCTCTACCTCTCTGATTCTTGAAGTTCTTGAAACACTCATCCGTAGTATGATTTGATAATCCACAAATATTGCATGGTGAGGAGTTATAAGGTCTCCCCCTACCTTGCTTACCTCCTCTGCCCCTTCCTCTTGAGGTCCTACCTCTCTCTGCATAGTTGGCTTGAGAGGTAGTTCCTTCATCTTCAACCTTCTTGTTCTTCCCTTTCTCTTTGGACTTACTTTTATCAATGTATAGGGTAGAAGAGCTATTACCTCTTGATGAATCTCCATTCTTATTGAGCTTGGCTTCATGGGTAAATAGTTGCCCCATGAGTGTGGTAAGGTCTGGAATCTGCATGTCCATGTACAAGTCCATGGCAATTGTGAAGCTCTCCCATTTGTCATCAACTTTAATACCATTGATTCCTTGCCTTACAATCTGCTTCTCTTCAATTTCTTCTCCTATGCTTGCCAACTGATCTGCTACATCTTTGACTTTGGTCACATACTCTGAGATGCCTTGCTTAGGTTGCTTTCTTTGAGTGGTAAACTCAATCCACAATTGGTTCTTCCTAGCCCTTGTGTTGGAAGAGAAATAAGAAGACAATGTTTCCCACATCTCTTGGGATGCCTTACAGTTCCTAATATGTGGAAGAAGAAAATAAGAGATTGAGTTAAGTAAGTAGGACCTTGCTAATGCATCCTTGGCACACCATGTGTTGAGTCTTTCATGCTCCTCTCTTGTAGGTTGTCCTTTGCTTCTAAATATGGGCATCTCCTCATCTCCTGAGATGTATCCATATAGGCTCATTCCTTGTAAGTATGTCTTCATCCTCAAGGACCATGCTTGATAGTTGTTCCTATCCAATTTATCAAGGAAAGAAGGAAAACCATCTCCCATTTTACCTTAGCTTTGCTCTGATACCACTGTTGGGAAAGATGGATGGACACTCCAAGAAATGAGTAGGTACTACCAAATCGTGCTTAGTACCAGCCCTTGTAGCTTTAGAGTTGATATGTGGGCCCTCTTAGCTTTCCAATGACACTATAAAAGTACCTATGTACTTTGGAAATGATGTATGAAAAGATTGAATCAAAACAGACTACTTCCAATTAGAAGGATCAATGAAAACCTTCTATTTTTTATCACACACCTACTGCTTGTTATGTTCAGTGCTACCATTACAGTAGGAATTAGAAAAATTCCTTTCGGAGGTATCTAATTAACTTAGTAAGCTAATGATTCCAAGTGGAATCACTTGAAATGATGCACTATACACAGAGCAATCAATTTAACAAATGAATCATTACCCTTGATTTTTTAGGACCTCTACAGAGTTTGACCAGTGAGTGCTTCGACAGACTTTTATCCAAATTAGCTGAATGGATATCCTGCAAAATTTGTCAGCATGTGGATAACTTGGAGTTGATTCCAACAAGCTATAGATAATTGCAAATGGTGGAGAATTGACTGAGATATGAGTAGCACAAGTTGACTGTTAGGAATGACTATAGCAGAGATATCATAGATGAATAATGTAGATGTATTGTATTGATGAACAATGTTATACAAGATCATAGGCTTGATAATCATAGCCTGATGATGGAGAGTGGTGTGGGCTACAATGTATGCCTCACATGCTTACAAAATGACAATGAAGAACTCGGGATTTGATCACTCTACACACGACTTTTTCAAGTCACTTTATATAAGTGCTTCATTCAAATTTGAATTTGAATTCAACTTTTGGCTCTCTCTAAAAGTGGTCCTTCAATCTAGGAAATATTCCCTCAATGAAGTAGTTACTTTTCTAACTAACAAGTCCATGAGTTTTTGGTAGGTGATTACAAATATTCTCAAGTCAAAAGAAATGACTTTTACAAATGGCAAAGATGAAAAATCTTCCTAGAAATGGTTTCCATGGAGCTTCATATGTTTATGAACTTCAAGCCAAATGTGTGGGCTTGGACTTTGCTCCAACAGATAGGACCAAAACCACTCAAAAAATTATAAAAAGCGCTGGAGAGCTCATTTTTGAGGTTAGCTTGTTGTAGATTTGAGCTTTGTAAGAGATTTCTTTTATAATCGAAGCTTTCCATTGTTCCACTCTTTCCTCTTACCTTGTGCGCATGTGTGTGTATGTGTGTGCATGCTTGTGTGCTTTCACTCACACACTTGTGCCATCATTTGCTCATAGTCTTCATATTAGTCCTCATGTCTGTGCGGATTGACATTTATGAGGTGAATCTCCTCACGTTGTTCCTTACCATTGTGCTAGAGTGACAGTTGGCACTCAGAGTGGAGATGCATATAATGTTCGTGACTCTTACCAAGGAAAGAATCAACAATGTGGCAGGAGCAAGAACAAGGAAAAGAATGGTCAACGGAATAAGAGTAGAAGTAAATCAAGGAAGAGGGATATCGAATGCCATTATTGTCATAAGAAAGGACATATGAAGAAAGACTGTTATGCATTAAAGAATGCTAAAGGTAAAGGACAGAATGTTGATGGGCATGTTAAACAATTACCTGCACCATCTACTTTGACTATGAAGATTGAAGAAATTAATGCTATTTGCCTGGTCAGTCACAGAGTGTAAGTTCGACCGCATAAGAAAGACCTAAGAAGTTTGTCTTCGTGCTCCTTGTGTACTTTGTTTTCTGTGTATTCTGTAGCATTTGTGTGAAGTACTGTGTGCGGCCTCTGGAGGTCGGTTTTCTAGTCCGAGCATATCGTCGTGGAGATCTCAAGAAGGAGAGTGCACTGTGGTGCATCACCATTGAAATACTTCAAGTAGAGCTACATTCCTTGCTACATGATTTGAACAACCTAAGTCAATAAAAAATACATGTTCATCTGTGTTACCTTGCTTCATAGTCATATTCATCAGAAGTAATGAATCCTCTTCCGTTTGATCATGTGCATAATTGTTGTAGTCTCTCCTTCCTTTGTGTCCTCCTTGATAATTATTATTGTTGTATTAGTTTTTGTTGTAGCCATTGTTGTTGTTGAATCTACCTCTTGAGCTTCCATAGCCTCCTTTGTTGTAACCTCTTCGTCTTTGATTTCTAGGATTTCTCAAAAAATTCTCAATAATGTGCTTAGTTAAGACACATATGACACATGGAGAGGAGCTTTGAGATATCCCCTTGCCTTGCCTCTCCTCCGTCTCTTCCTCTAGAACCTTTACCTCTACCTCCAAAGTTTGCTTGAGAGGTACTACCTTCATCATTGGACTTTTTACCTTTGCTTTTTCTATCTTTATTCTTGTTCTTATCTGTATATAGGGTAGAGTATTGATTACCTTTTGATTTTTCTCCATTAATAAGATTTGCCTCATGTCTAAATAATTGTCCCATGAGGGTGTTGAAATAAGGAACCTGCATGTCCATGTAGAGGTCCATGGCTGTGTTGAAAGCTTCCCATTTGTCATCTGCCTCTATTCCATTGATCACCTGCCCTACTATCTACTCTTCACATCAATGATCTCTCCAATGCTCCCAAGTTGATTTGCTAGGTCCTTCATTTTGGAGACAAAATCTATCACACTTTGCTTGGGCATCTTCTTGAGTGTGGTGAACATCCATAGTTGGTTCTTCCTTGCTTTGGTACTTGATGAGAAGAATGCTTCAAGAGCATTCCAAGTCTCTTGTGAAGTCTTGCAACTCCTGATGTGTGGAAGTAAAAAATTAGAGACCGAGTTAAGAGTATATGACCTTGCTAGAGCATCCTTTGAGCACCATGTTGTTAACCTCTCTTGTTCTTCTTGAGTTGGTTGTCCTTTGCTTCTGAGGATTGGCATCATCTCAACTCCAGATATGTAACCATAGAGGTTTCTCACTTGAAGATAAGCTTCCATTCTAAGTGACCAAGTTGAGTAGTTACCTCGATCCAATTTTTCTATGGATGAAGGAAATCCATCTCCATGTTGATTTGTTATTACTATGATACCACTGTGAGGAGATGGATGGGTATGCTCTAGAGATAAGGTGGTGTTGCACAAAAGGTGCTCTACACTTGCCAAGTTAACTCCCAAGATGCTTAATAGACTCCTTCAGCTTCAAAATAATGCATTTGTAACCACCTAGTGCTTTGGAGCATCATTCCCAAAAGTTTGCATCAAAAACATAACTTGTATGTACTAGAAATGTGAAAAACCTTCTAATTTGGGAATAGAAGTGTTTAGTAATTTGATCAGAGCTCACAACTTGGTATGAATTGACTCCTTGCTTCTTTCCATACATGCATGGGTGTATCCATTGAGAGAAAATTCTTAAGCGTTTATGTGCTTTAAATATTCTTTGGTTTTGGCTGAAAACCTATCAATATGTAAAATGGGCACCCTTCATTTTGATGGGGGGGATACATGTCTTTTGATTTTAATGCATTTTTTGCTAAGTGTGGGATAAAACATCAATGTACAATGCCATATACACCTCAAAAAAATGGTGTTGCTAAAAGAAAGAACACATCTCTCATGGAGGTGGCGAGGTGTATGGTCAAAGTCAGGCTTTACCACATAGTTTCTTGATTGAGGTTGTTATGTGTGCAACATATGTACTTAACAGGTGTCCCACCAAAGCACTGCAGTCTATCAATCCATATGAGGCTTGGCATGGTTGCAAGCCATCTGTTTCTCATCTAGATGTCTTTGGTTGTTTGGCATATGCATTAGTGTCTGAACAACAATGTAATAAATTGGATGATAAAGTAGTGAAATGTATTTTTGTTGGGTATAGTTATGAAAGCAAAGGCTATCATCTGTATCATCCATAGACTAAACACATTTTGGTTAGCCATGATATTGATTTTGTGAAAGATGTAATTCTGCCATTACTTTCATGTACTAAGGAGACATCAGTTAGCTCCAAAGACGTGTATGACACTTTGCTCCATCTTTTTACAGGTGGACAATGGAGAATTCTTTATACTTGCAACATGCGACCTACAAAATTTAATATACACAAATTTTATCACAAAGAAATTCCTCCTTTGCAATGGAATCCCATCCATAATGAGACTTATGAGGATGATTCCACTTCCATTCATAGTGTGAACACCATTGATTCTTACTCGATGAACAAGGATACAAATCTGAATTATTGTGGGATGCTATAGAAGAAGGTCAATGTACAAGCAATAATGATCTTGATATCCTGAACAAGAATCAATTAGAATCAACAAGAATTCACAAATTCACAATATATTGAGGATCTTGCTTATGTTAAACAATTGTTTAATGATGAGGAATTTGAACTGCACTTGTGGACTCAAATCTTGGCTCCTATGGACATGCACACTAAAAAAAAAGTGGAAGAGCTATTTTGTGATGAAGATGAATGTAATCTTTTTCTTATTGATATCTTCTTCTCTAAGGACCTATTCTTAGATCAAGTCCCCGATGAGCCACAATATCAATAGGAAGATTAATAATCTATAGAGATGGACTGACATTCCATGGATAGAATCCTTGATCTAGAGTGTAATATTATAATAGACAACCCAAGGGATAAGAATCACGAGAACCTTGGGGAAGATCAATGCTTGAGTGCAAAAGAAGATCTCCTAGAAAACCAAGACATGAGTGTGACTCCAAAGGCACAATAGTTTGTTTATAAAATACAAGTGGAAGAGGAGGAAAATCAACAAAACAATAGTCACAAAGATGATGTGAGAAGCACCAAACAAGGTGATCTTGAATTTGAAGTACCTAAAAACTTCAAGACGTACAACATGGTGAATAGAAAGATAGTGGTACAAAATTCTAAGCAAGAAACAACCTCAGGTGTAGCTTACGATAATAAACAACAAGCCAAACCAATGATAGTGCTAATAGAAAATGGTGAACAATTTTGCACCTACATAAGAAATGATGTCTCAATCAAAGAAGACAGAGACTTGATAAGTATACTCCGTGAATACCAAGATATATTTGCCTAAAGTTATAAATATTTGAAGGATATAGATCCTAAAATTTGTGCACACAAGATCGTGATCATGAGTGACGTAAAATTCACAAAACAAAGATCTTACCAAATTCAAAGAAGAGATCCATAAACTTTTGGCAATAGGATTCATCTATGAAATTGAATACATAGAGTGTGTATCACCCATCATGACAGTCCCACAAAAAATGGAAATAACAAGAGCATAAATCTCAAGAAGGACAATACAACAATGATGTGTGATAACTATCCCTTACCTATCACGAATCATCTGTTGGGAAGGGTGGCAAGCCAAGAAGTCTAATAGGGCCACTTCTTGGCCACCAACTAGGTAGACCAATAGGTTGCACAAGTGGAGGCCATGGCTCAATTAGGTATAGGACAAGAGGGAGCATGTAAAGGAAAGCAACAGAGTTAAAACTAGATAAAAATATTCATTTTTGTTCACAAACAATGATTTTCATCATTGAAAACACTACAAAAATCCCATTTTGGTAAATATTAGCTTCATTTGATGGAAGCCAAAGATTCCTCAACCTTGAGGATCTTAGGTAGAAGCCACAAATCAAATTTCATAATTTTTGGAGTTCATTTCAGACTTCAAATAGTTATAGAACCTAATTTTTAACTCTCAGACATTATATATAAAACTGGCCAAAACTAACTCTAAAACTATAAGGGTTCATTTTGAGAGTTGGCTTGTAAGAGCTTAAGTTTATGTGAGAAAGAGAAAACTTGTGAGAGATTGTAACCTTTTGATGAATAGAAGCTTCCATTGTTCCACTCTATCTCCTCTTCCTTGTGTGTGTGTGTGTATGTGTGTGCATGCCTTGTGTGCTTCAACTTCACATTTTTGCACATCAATTGCTCACAATCATCATATCACCCTCATTTCTCCATGGATTTATAGTTACAAGGTGGATCTCCATCAATTTTAGTGCTCACCATTGTTCTACGAGAGACACCAAAATTGGTGTTGTTGTCAGGGAGTGCTAGTCGAGGGTGTGTGTGATGGTAAGATCATGCAGAAGGGATGTTGGATTATAGGTTAGTAGATTTTTTCAAACTTTTTCCATTTTCTTAATCCTTTCATCTCCATTTTCACTTCCATAATTTCCATTCATCCCCCTTTACCTCCCCATTCTATCTCCTTCTTTGTTGAATTTTCACCTTATCCCCTCATCATCCCTCATTTTCTTTTGAGAGAGAGAGGGGGAGAGCGAAAGTGTGTGCTTTCTTTGTCTGTTTTTTGTTGTTTTTGTGCAAATTTACATTCATCATGAGCTTCGAGAGCCTGAACAGGTAGGACATACCCATGCATAGTCTCGAGATGAAATGCTCGATCTATCACAAGAGATCAAAAAGTGTGCATTTTTGGAAGTACATAGGAAGGTAGGCCTCTTGAGCACCTTCCCAATGCACTATATGCATTAGCAAAAATCACAGATTTTCACTTTTTCATAATAGGCCAATCTGCTAGAGAGCTACTGTATCATAAGAAAGTGATAGATCCTGTTTTTCACAATAGAACCATCTATGGAGATAGACCCTCATCTATCCCAATAGATCAAGATCATGAAAAAGATCCTCCATCATGATAGAACCCCATCCATCATGACAAGGCCTCCCTATTGGGAGAGATCGACATGACAAAGCCCTCCTCTATCGCAATAGACCATCCTCTATTTTGCCAAACCACCTTATCATGAAAAAACACCTCGATAGACCCCCATCTATTGTGATAAAAACACTCTATCATGATAGACCAAAAACACAATAGACCACCCTCTATCACAATGGACCATTCTATCACGTTGGTTGGATTTACAATAGGCCCTATCTATTGCAACAGACCCCCTATCATAATACACCAAAGTTTATATATCCCCAGTATATCGATAGAAACCCTTCTTTCATGACAGAGTGCCCTATCTGAATAGCCCCTTTGTTGCAATAAATTGGTCCATTGTGACAAACAGATTGCTATGCAAAAAAATTTTAGTTCCTTTTAGAGGCAAAATTGATGCTTTTTTTGTGAATTTTCAAGATCTAGCACATATCCATGGTGTGCAAGTGACTCCAAGGTATCATTTTTTTGTGCTCATGTATTCAAGAGAAGTTTGGGATGTCACCTTGATCTTGGGAGAGCATATCATAGCAATCAAATAGAGGCTAAAAAATACTAAACCTCTTTGTTCGATTCTAGCCTAAACTAAGTACATAATCCTAGGGCTAACTTTCAGACTTGCAATATGAATGAAACTCCAAATATATAAAACTCCAATATCATGAGTTTTGAGTTTGGTGATCAATCAGCTACCAAATCAAGATTGAAAGTTGATTCTCACTTTCTTAGATTATTTCAATCACAAAAAACTATAGCCACAAGCTTTTTTGAATTCAAATGGATGTAAGGAAGTCATGGAATTCACAAAGAATTTATAATCTATATAAAGACTCTTAAACACTTGTACCATAATGTTAGAGCATTTTGATCTCTACTTTCATTTTCTTTCATTTTATGCATCATCATCTCCAAGATCTGTCAACTTCCAAAGATAGTCACTAATAAGCTTGTAATTGTCACATGGATTGATGATAAATCCAACTCTTGTGCATATTAGCTACTCAGCCCTATATGCAACCTTCCTCTAAGAGGAATTTAGCTAATTGTAATCACGCCAATAGTACTATGCATTTGAAGTTTCTTGAATCATCCAAAAATAGCAAGTCTCTTGATCTTGTCTATGTGCAAACCCATTGATTTTGTACCAATCATTTCTCATTGATGATCCTAAGCACATAGGGTATTTTATTGCACCATTCTTAAGCTCACAAGGTGTATTTGGATCTCCAAGAACAAAAGGGATAGTCTTGTGTTTGTTATCTAGACCGAACTTCAACATTTAGGATCACATATTTCTACTACATCAAGCTACTCCAAGTATTCATAGTGGTATTAGAGCTACATCAAGATGGGTAGTGGTTTTACCTAAATGATTGAGAAGCTTGACAAGAACAACTATGCTGCTTGGAAAATCAAAATAGAAGCTTACTTGCAAGGTAGAAATTTCTATGGAACTGTAGTAGGTGATGAAGTTATGCCTACTCCAAGATCCAAAGGAGAAGCAAAACAAGAGGAGATTGAAAAGCTCACACTATGGTCTGAAGAGATGCTCAAGCTAGGTCATATATCTTAAACCCTATCTTTGATTTCTTGTTAGACTTGGGATGCATTTGAAACATTATCTGCTAGCACCAAAGCTAGGAAGAATCATTTATGGAATGAGTTCAATCAAACTAAGAAGAAACCAAAGAAAATATATCATAGAATTTGTTACCAAGTTTATTGAAGAAAAGGCCATCATGATGCAGATTCTCAATGGAATTAGGACTAACAAGCACTCGCAATAATTCACGAAAGCCTATGATCTCATCATGGATGTGCAAAATCTTGAGTTCAATATATTCCTTGGACAACTCTTCAATCAAGAGGCCAATAACAACTTCAAGGAAGGTAACTCTTATCAAGGTAACTCAACACATGTTGTTTATGCAGATAAGAAAGAAAAGAAGCACAAAACAAAAGAATAATGAAGATTATGATGAGGAGATTTCGCAAGCCAATTATGCAGACAAGAGCAAGTGGAAAGGGAAGAAGAAAGGAGCAAAGCATGACACATCAAAAGGACAAGAGAGCCAAGATTGTGTCATCTTTAACAAGAACAACCACACCACTAAAAATTGCTCATTAAATGGAAGGACTTAGAAAGGCGGTGGTAGAGGATTCGACAACAGTAGAGGTAGAGGTGGACACAGTTACACCAATAACAATAGGAACTACAACAGAAAAGATATCAACAAATACTCGGGGGACCAATCACATGAACATTCATCACTCCTAATGAATTTGAGTCTCAAACAAGGTAAAGAAGATGAACATATGTTCTCTATAGATTCTGATTGCTCAAACCATGTTGCAGGCAATGTTTTTCTTCTATCTAACTTGGAGAATCCCAAGCATAAGCATGAAGTACAAACCCGGCTTTCTCCAAGGCTTATGACTAAGGCGACGACCAAGGCATAGACCTTGGCATACCTTGTCATCGGAGTCACCAAAGTCACCGTTGGCACCATTGGCTGCATGTGAGGGAGGACATCAAGATCAAGGAAGATAGAGGTTCCTGGTACTTCCCAGGAGGTCACCCATCCCAGTACTGTTCCCCTTGGAGCTCGCTTAACCGTCACAATCTTTTGCCACTAAGCTACACTATTGTGGTGTTTGAAGAAGGGGAAAGACTAAGGTTAACATTACCTTGAACATGTTTTGGTCCCTCAAAGCTTCATTCTTTACTTTCAACACCTATTTTTGAAGCATTTTTGGGGTGTCTTTTGGAGCCATTTTGGAGTACTTTTGCACATAGTTCTCTTCACACAGGTCCAAGAAAATCAAGAAGAGTATCCTTTGTACTTCTTTGACAATAAATATCAACCTTTTTTTGTAGCTGTGTTTTCAGCCACACTCATAAAACTACAGGTTTCCCGAAAGGTTTTCAGTTTTGGTGGGAGCAATATTTATGTAGGTTTTTGAGGATAAAACATCACAGTTGACAAACACTTGCAGGTGTTGTTGGCTAGTTTTTTGCGTTGTGCATTAAGCCTCTTAGTGTCATTTTACTGCATATATTGAGCACATACACACCATGTACGCTTTTGTGGATACCGCTTATGTACCTCCATGTGGTCATTGATATAACAGTTACATTTTTTGCATAAAGCTTTTTACATTTGATAAAGAGAGTCATGGGGAGGTTTTCTTAGCTGGGAGACACCCAGTTATTGGGGTCTCTTTGGTGATGTAGGTGAAAGACTTACCCAGCCTCGCCATATGAGATGTATGATAGTTGTTCATAGGTGCTCGATAAGCCTAGTTGGCTTCTATTGGGTAACTGATTATGTGCAGTGGAGTCAGTGATTCACTATGCAGGTAAACATGTTAGTACTTGCAGTTTTATGATATTTTGACAATGGTCATACGCTCATTTTGCAGAGGACACTCTAGCAAAATCTTTCTAGATTTTTGGTTTTGTCAACTATACAGTGGTCGGTTTACTCCATTGATACACTTATTCATTGGTTTTTGGACTCTTCTAGTTCCATTGTCATTCTATTCACTTCTCTATTATCATGGCATCAGAGGTTTTAGGCACATCTGGTGGATTAGGGTCTAGTGCCAATGTTACGAGGAAGAGCTATAACTTGTAAGGCAAAGACCATTTTTGATATCCGAACATTTGATGGCACAAACTTTGCTCTATGGAAGAATCAGATTAAAGATGTGCTAATTCAAAGGAGGCAATGGAAGCCAGTAAATGGGATTTCAAAGAAGCTTGCTGACATGGATGAAGATGATTGGGATGAGTTAGATGAAATGGCTAGGTCTACCATTCGCTTGCACCTGGCAGACAATGTTTCCTTTACAGTATTAGACTGTGAAATTGTAGAGGAGCTTTGGAAGAAGTTATGCAATACATATGAAAAAGAGACAGCATCAAATAAAGTGTATCTAATCAGAAAATTATATGACCTTCGCATGAAGGACACAAATAGTGTTTTTGCTCATCTAAATGAGTTTGATGCTATATTCTCCCAATTACAGGCTCAAAAAATGGATATGAATAATGAAATGAAAGCAGTATTGTTGTTATGCACCTTGCCATCATCATAGGATACGTTTTGCATAGCTATTAGCAATAGTGTACTTGGTGGTAAATTCATGTATGATGACATATGTGGAGCACTCTTGAGTGAGGAGATTCATAGAAAATCTATGATTGGCACTCAGAGTGGAGATGCATATAATGTTCGTGATTCTTACCAAGGAAAGAATCAGCAATGTGGCAAGAGCAAGAACAAGGAAAAGAATGGTCAACGGAGTAAGAGTAGAAGTAAATCAAGGAAGAGGGATATTGAATGCCATTATGTCATAAGAAAGGACGTATGAAGAAAGATTGTTATGCATTAAAGAATGCTAAAGTTAAAGGATAGAATGTTGATGTGCATGTTAAACAGTTACCTACACCATCTATTTCGACTATGACGATTGAAGAAATTAATGCTATCTCTGATGATGTTGATGTGTTGACACTTGATAGTATTGTGCCAACTAAGGCTCTTATGGATGATTCTCTTTCCCACATGTGGCTACTAGATTTTGGTGCTTCTTTCCATGTGACACCACATAGAGAATGGTTCTCTAATTATGAAGCAAAGTCACTTCGTACCATGAGACTTGGTGACTCTTACCAGTGTGACGTTGTGGGGATTGGAGATGTAGTTGTGCAGTTCATTGATTGTTCATAATTTACTATGCATAATGTATGCCATGTACCTCAGTTATCGTGGAGTTTGACGTCAGTTGGTCAACTTGATGACCTTGGTTACAAGGTGGTCTTCCATGCTCAGTCCTTTCATATATCAAAGGGCAATATGGTTATTGCAAAAGGAACCAAAGTTGGCTCTCTTTATCCTTTATTTGTATCACAAAAAGAACACTTGTTAGTTGTTACTGAACAGGCTTTGGCTTGTATTTGGCATGGTTGTTTGGGCCATATACCTCATAGTGGAATGGAAAATCTTTCCGGTTCTTGCTACTTACCTGTGTTATCTTTCTCTGATTTTTCATTTTGTGAGCATTGTCAATATGGAAGCAAACCAAAAATGTGCATAGAATGCACATTGACTCTTGAATTCAGCCTTAAGATCTTGTTTATACAGATGTGTGTGGTCCTATGCCCACTAGGTCCTTAGGTGGTTCTCTTTACTTTGTCACTTTCATAGATGATGCTACTATAAAAGTTTAGGTATATCCTATCAAATCGAAGGATTAGGTATTCCCTACTTTTAGAAAATGGCTTGCTTCAATTGAGACTGAAAAAGGAACTAAGCTTAAGGCTTTACATTCAGATAATGGGGGTGAGTATACCTCACATGAATTCAGACTTTTCTATCAATCTAGAGGGATCTGTGGAGAGTTTAGAGCTCCTTATACCCCAGTACAGAATGGTGTAGCGGAAAGTATGAATAGAACTATTCAAGATAGAGTAGTTTGTATGTTGCATCATGCAAACCTCTCACAAGGTTTTTGGGCAGAAGCAGTATTGACTACAGTTCATGTGATTAACCTTTCACCTAGTACTGCCAAAGGTCTGAAAGTGGCACAAGAGTTATGGATAGGGAAGCCACCATATTATGATCATCTTCAAGTTTTTGGGTGTGAAGCATATGTTCATGTACCCAACAATCTTAGACAAAAGTTGGATCGTAAGTCAAAGAAATGCTTTTTTTAATATGGTCAAGAAGGACAATATTGATATCGCTTATGGGATCCTGAAACACGGTTAGTGATCAGAAGTAGTGATGTCATTTTCAATGAGTCTAAGATGCATAAACAACCTATTAAGGAGGTTGAAGTGAGAAGAGTGGTGTTTGAGGATACTTGTCCTCCAGTTAGCATGCATAAAAATGCTGCACATAGGGACGTTCAAGAGAGTTATGTCTAATCTTTTTAAGAAACATTAGGAAGTGGTCAAGATGATTTTGAGATATCTGAGTGGCACTAAGGACAAGTGCCTATGCTTAGGTAGAGGGAAAGCATCCATTATTGGTTACACAAATTCTGACTATGTTGGGTGTGTAAGAATGTACAATTGTTTCCACCACAGAAGTAGAGTATGTTGCAGTAAGTGAGGCATGTAAGGACGCATTGTGGCTTTCTCGTCTTGCTTGTGACATGGGTTTACCTCAACATGTACCTCGTTTTCTTAGTGACAGTCAGAGTGCCATTGCTTTGGCTAAGAATCCGGTCTATATCATGCAAAGACCAAGCACATTGAGTTGAGGTATCACTTCATTAGAGATTGCTTAGCCACTGAGCCCATTATTCTTGAGAAGGTTCACACTCAAGATAATGTTGTAGATGCTTTGACTAAAGCTCTACCACAAGATAACTTTCAAGATTGTTGTCACTTGATAGGGGTTACTTGATTCATGATATTACACACTCACATGTATATTGTGTAACATGCCCATCAGATGGGAGGTATAATTTGTATACTTACACTCAAGTATTCTTTATCATTATTTATTTTTCCCCCATAATTACTTTGGCCATATTGGTGTTTAATGGGATATTGTTACCGTTAGTGTCCACATGAAAGGCCAAATGGCCACCGGACACTTCTTTGTATATGCTCTTTAATAAAACATATAGTGGCCTCATCAAACACATACTGTAAGTTTGACCGCATTTTGTATGACTTGAGAAGTCTGTCTTGGTGCTCCCTATGTACTGTGTTTTTCCTGTGTATTCTGCAACCTCTATGCAGAGTACCTTGTGCGGCCCTAGGAGCTAACTTTTCTACTCCGAGGATATCATCGTGTAGCTCTCAAGAAGGAGAGTGCATTGTGGTGCATCGCCACCGAATTACTTCCATTCTCTATGTGCCAACTATCACTAAAAGCCTAATAAGTGTAGGCCAAATAGTTGAAAAACTCTTGCAAGTTAGGTTCACCCAACATGGAACTTAGGTGGAAGATCCATGTCAAGGTTTTCAAGAAGATAGGTAGAGGTGAGAAGCATGGTAGGCTCTTTACTTTTGAAGTATTAAAAACTAGGAATATAGCTCTATTCAGCTTTGCATCTCAAACCCTAAGTGAGTTTGAAGTGTGGCATAAAAGACTTGCTCATGTGAATGAAAGAGCGTTGAAGGATATATGTAGGGATCAAAGTGTTATAGGGCTGCCAATATTATCAAAGCAACACATGATCAACAAATGTGAGCGTGTCAAATTGGGAAGGCACAAAGACAACCTTTCAACCACAAAAGGCCACATTCACAAAAATCTCTTGGACTTGGTACACACTGATGTATGGGGACCAAGCCAAGAACCTTCATTAGCAGGCTCAAGGTATTATTTATCTTTTATCAATGATCACAATAGATGGAAAATTTTGTACTTTATCAAGAATAAAAGTGAAGCATTTGAATGCTTCAAGAAGTACCTAGCACATGTGGAAAATCATACAGATAGATCATTGAAGAAACTCAAATTTGAAAGGGAGAGAATACTTCTCCAAAGAGTTTGACAAGTATTTGCATGATAAAGGCATCAAAAGGGAAGTGAGTATAAGGTACTCTCCTCAACTAGCTTGAAGAGAAGAAGCTATCACATTATTTATGAGCAGAGGCAATATCTATTGTTGTGTATCTTGTGAATAGACTTCCATCCAATTCTCTTCAAGATATGACTCCTTATGAATCTTGGAATGGTAGAAAACCAAGTCTAGTCCATTGCAAAGTTTTTGGTTGTTTAGCATATGTACATGTGCCTTCACAAATAAGAGGAAATGTAGATGAAAGGGCAACCAAGGTTGTATTCATTGGCTATGATTCAACTCAAATGGGATATAGGTTCTATAATCCATCCACAATGCAATTTAGCATAAGCACGGATGTTGTATTTGAAGTACATAAATCATTGTATGATGAGAGCAAACAAAAGGTAAACTTACCCTATGATCTTGATTCAGATTTCCATCCATTAGGTAGCAAGCATGATACACAAGTGTAGGGCTCAAGAAGTGAATAAGATGATGATCAAGATGAAAAGGAAAGAGACTATAAGCTTTGGAAATCAAGAGGAAAGGCCAAGATGCAAGAATGTGGAGAATGCCCCAAATACACTCCTAAAAGTCAACAAGGGAGAGAAAGCAACCTGAAAGGTATGGATATGACTCTCCATTTGTAAAAAAGAATTCTATTTTTTTGGCAAAAGACCTAGTTTCAGAGGAACCTTCAACATATGAAGAAGCTAAGGGAAACCCTAATTGGGAGAAATTCATGAAAGAGGAGATAAAAGCATTAAAGGAAATGAACACATGGGAGTTAGTCCTAATTCAAACCAATAAGAAGGTAATAGGTTATAGATGGGACTATAATTTGAAAAGGAATTTAAATGGATCAATTTTTAGGTACAAAAATAGATTGGTTGCTAAAGGACATGCTCAAATGCAGGGCATAGACTATGAAGAGACTTTCTCAATAGTTTCCAAGATGATCATCATCACATTGTATGGATTATAACAAGATCCTAGAGCTTAGAACTTCATATTGGTAACCTATCTACAAGATAAAAGGTTTCAAGTCAAGCAATGAAGACCCTTCTTTGTTTATCAACAAGGTTCATAATGAAACTATCTATTTATGTGTATATTTAGATGACATAATTATGATAAGTGATGACTCGAATGGAATAGAAAGGATCAAAAGACATATGCAAGAGGAGTTCAAGATTCGTGATCTAGGAGCATGCAGGTGATATACACACATCAAGGGATGTATGTGACTCCAAGGTCATACATCTCATATAGTGTAGGTGTGCTAAGCCAATTCATGCACTCTCCAAGAAGACCTCATATAGATGCAACTAAGAGAGTACTCAAGTATCTCAAAGGCACAATAAATGAAAGTATATTCTATCCATATACATCATATTTGGATCTCACCCTATACTCATATGCAATTCGGGTAGGATCCAAGGATGATGGGAGAAGTACTTCAAGATTTTTAGCATTTACATGATCTAAGCTTATGTCATGGAGTTCCAAGAAGTAACCTATTGTTGCACTATCCTCAACGGAAGCGGAATATAGAGGATTGACAGTACAAACTCAAGAAGCTATTTGACTAAGAGAATTGTATACAAATTTGGGACTTGTGAGGTCCAAACCTCACATATTTGGAGGTAATATGAGCTCTATACACCACGCATCAAATCTTGTTTACCATGCAAGAACCAAACATATAGAGGTTCAATAGCACTTTCTCAGGGAGAAGCTCATGGCAAAGAAAATTGATATTTCTTTTGTTCCAAAAGAGAAGCAAGTAACATATATGATGACTAAGGCTCTTGATGGAATCAAACTATGTAGGTTCAAGAAAATAAGAGGTATAAAAATCATCAAAGAATGAAGACTCAAACGTGCTTTAGCTTGAGGGGGAGCTTTCAGAACATCAAGCTTAAATCATGCTTGATAAAGGCTTGTTCTAGTCTTTAAGTTCATCATTGAAGTGTGCCATAGTGCCTAGATTATTTCTTGAGAATCTCAATTATTTTTGTAAAGTTCATGGTCATTTTTTGATATTCCTTACCCATGTAAAGCCCATAAGATCTTATGGATATTGGATCTTTATTCTTGTTAGAGAAAGAAGATAGGAAACTCCAATATTATGAGGTTTGAGTTTGGTGATCAATCAGCTACCAAATCAACATTGAAACTTGATTCTCACTTTCCAAAGTTATAAGATAAAGTATTTTCAATCACAAAATAGTCTATCCATGCAATTTTTCGAATTCAAATGGATGTAACGAAGTCGTGGACTTCAAAAAGAGTCTATATAAAGACTCTTAAACACTTGTACCATAATTTTAGAGCAATATACAAACCATTTTGATCTTCACTTTGCTCTTCTTCCATTTTTTTCAACATCATCTCTGAGATCTGTCAAGTTGTAGAGATAGGCTCTCACTCCAAATTGACTAAATATTTATGTGTAAGCACTCATTGGAAATGTAATAGCTTCTGCTTTATGTATACAAACTTTTGTAGCATTTGGTTTAGTAGATTTTGAGAAATAGAGCTTTTATTTTCTTGGTGTATATCTCTGGCCTAGGGCCACTAGTACTTGCCACACCCTTGATCACATATAGTGATTTTAAGGCTAATATCTTTGACTCCTCACATGGTTATAGTGTACCTACGTATTACGTGGAATCACCATAGCATCTAGAGGCTTACCAGTATGTAGCCCCCCACTTGAACTCGATTGGGAAACATATTATAAAAAACAATAATCCCAATTCTAAACCCTAGATGAGGTAAGTTAGAGCATAAGCCCCTAATGGACCATGTTTTAAATGTCAAGGGTATCATTTTATATGTGAGTTTCCTTATCCTCCACCTTTAGGACAATCTCAATCTATTATGATTCGATCTTTTTGTTCAGAGTGTGACAAAGAGCATATCATTCAGATTGCTCAAAAAATTCAGCCAATGCATCTAAAATAACTCCAAACAACGTAGTAAGCATAGTGCAAGGTTCCAGGTGATGTACAACAAGAGTGGCTCCTATCCAAGTAGTTACCCGAGTGCAAGCTTTACAATGACCTATGAAGGTAGAGAAAGAGAAAGAGTTAGATCATGAGAGTCAAGTGAACCTAGAAAAAAATAAGACTAGAGCGTGGAAAGAAACCACAGGTAGAGAAAAAACAAATTGGTGGAAGAAGCTAGTGGATGTAGAAGGTAGTCTCAAGGAAACCAAAAAAGAAATCTTGGAAATCACATCTCAAACTCATTCACATCTCAAACCATCCCCTACTTCATCCCCTCATATTCCAATAGCTCTTTCACTCGTCCCTTATCAAGGTTATTCTTAGTAGAACCAACTCTAGAAGGCTTAGATATTATGTTCAAAGCATACGAGGCTCATCTCAAAGATGGTCCAAACATAGTCGAGTTAGACAAAAGTTATCTGAGAGCTAATCTAGAGATCTCTCAAGATGGTGGAACTAGTACAAGCTATGTTTGAGGCGAATCAACTCTTCAATCAAAAAAATTCAAACAAACCAAAACTGCACTTTTAAGGATTAATAGTATGACTAGATCAAAGTGTGATTAAGCCAAATTCTTCAACGTCACAAAATGCTCATTCCATTGTAAGCAATGAGAGCAAGTTTCTTCCAAAGAAAAGCAACATTCCTAACCCTGCAAAGTGTGTAATATCTCCCCCCATTACCAAGTAATCTCAAGAGTCCTTGCAAAAATGTCCAAGAAAAGAAGTGGGCTAAGCAATGAGGGAATCCCCCTTTGATTCATAGATTAACAATGTACAATACTAATTTCCCTAAGACATCCCATCTCTCTATGGATATCAAATAAAAGAAAAGTTAGAAGACACTAGAGTTCAAATGTACTCCCTACAAGAGTTACCACACTTCATAGACCCATGGTAATCTAAATCACTCCATTTGAGATCCCCACTATGTTGAAAATCAAGTCTCAATCATGCAAAAAGACTCAACCACGAGTTTTTCAAGTGGACCAATAAAAAAGGAGGACCCAAAGTCGTGGAATATAGTTAGAAGCTCCACCAAACTCAATCAAATTCAAATCTCATCAAATTAGCCACCAAAAGGTGCACCTATATTGATTGGTGGGTGGTTAGCTAGATTGCAGGAAAAGTAAAACTCTATATAAGCATCATCCTGCCTTTGTTTCTTGAGTTTTATGCATTCCACAAGTTTCCCACTGAGTTTAGTGAAGTCATAAACTCCAACAAGCAGCCCCCTTGCTTGCTTATCTCATTTTCTCATGATTTTGCTCCGCTCTATCTAGAGGTGTAGTTAGGCTTTTGCAAATCTGATTATACTAGATTGCAGAGCATTGTTTACTCTCTCATTGTAGTCATTTTCATTGATTTCAAGATTCATTTGGTCTCCCATATTGTGCCCTGAACTTTGCCAAAGTTTCAAGTTATTTGGCTGAGTGAGTTGTGAGAAATTGTCAACTTTGTGAACGTATATCTCTGCACATAGGCAGAGAGTGTTGCAAAAACATAGCCTGTTTTGCAGTGGGTGGTTCTCCCAGCTGGAATATCCATTTGGGATGATTTAAAGCTTGTTAAGTAGTTCATATAGTCTAATACAAGTCTACAAAATTTCATTTTAAGTCTCTATAGTGCTGTAGAGAAAAGTTCAGAACAGTGAGCATATATCACTGCTTGTGGACCTAGTGAATGGCAGCCATCTTCCATTTTTACATTGAGGTGTTAGAATCCTCCCCCATCAATGCTATCAGAGCCATTTTGGAGGCTTGGAGACATCACTAGCATCATATTGAAGACTTGAAGGGATCAAGACAACTCGTGGATGCACAAGGAGGACTCATCATCAAAAGGGGGCTACGTCGATCGAGATCTCAACTAGTCGAAGGTTAGCAAGGGACAAGCTATCAAAAGGTAATATCCACATCTTCTAAAGCATACAAACACTTGAGGAGAAGCTAGAGGAGCATCTTAGAGCTCAGTATGGTTGAGTATAATGCACAAATAGAGAAGTTAGAGAAAGCAATTATCAACCATGGAAATTTAGAGCTAGCAACTACCTTATGGGCAAAGGATTGTGGGGATTAGTGAGTGGCACGGAACCAATGCCTCGTGTACATGATCCACCACTTCAAGGGCAGGTCAAGGCACTTAACAAATGGATAGAAAGGGATAGGAAAGTCATATTCATTCTATCTTAACACATAAGCAATAGCATGATAGGGCATATACAAGACTTGGACACATCAAAGAAGGTTTGGGAGACCTTGGAGAGATTGTACTCTTCATCAACCAAGGCAAGGAAGATTCAGCTCAAGAATGAGCTGAATAATCTTAGGAAATCACCAAGTACTAACATAAATGAGTACATTTTGAAGGTTAAGGAACTTGCAGATGCTTTAGGCTCAATTGGGAGCTCAATCGAAGATAATGATCTTGTTGCACACACTCTCAATGGCTTGAGAGAGGATGAAAGGTGGAAAGCATTCACCACATCAGTTTATGTGAGGGATTCCCTACCAGAATTTGATCAATTAGTCACATTGATGGTGACCGAGGAGATGAACCGAGGAGGTTCACAATCAATGGGCAGCCAAGCCCAAGTTTTCTATGCAGGTAGAGGCAAAGGAAAAAGAGGTGGACAAAACTCCCAAGGCAGAGGGAGAGGAAGGTCAAGCTCAAGCTCAAGCAACCAAGAAGGCTCCAACCAAAGCTATGGATCAAGAGGAAGAGGAAGGAGTAGAGGAAGAGGAGGAAGATCACATGGAAGAGAAGCATCCAATGGAGAATGCTACAATTGTGGAAAACCGGGCCATTATGCAAGAGATTGTTGGTCCAAAGGAGGAGGCAATCAAGGATACAAAAGGAACCAAGGCAATTATGCTAGTACTTCAACAAATTCAGAAAATGAGAACTTTCATATGATGTATGGTTCAAGTGAAAGAGTCAATTCAGATTTTACATGGTACATTGATAGTGGTTGTAGCAACCATATGAGTTGCAATAAAGATGTTTTCTTTAATACATTCACCCATCACTCAAGGACATGTAGAGACAAGGGATGACACTGAGCACAAGATTACACATGTGGGAGATGTTGCATTGAATGGATCTCAAATCTCCAAGGTGTTGAAGGATGTGTTGCATGTGCCAACCATCACAAAGAACTTGGTTTCGGTAGGTCAAATGGTTGAAAAACCTTATGAGGTGAGGTTCAATGAGCAAGGATGTTTTGTTGAAGACCCCATGCAGGACTACAAGCTCATAGCAAAAGGAAAGAAGCAAGGAAGACTCTTCACCATGGAGGTAAAGACATCAACCCCTCACACTGTCTACTTGTCAATTGGAAATAAAGAGATTGCAAAAATGGATTTATGGCATAAAAGAATTGGGCACATAAACTTACAAAGGATGAAGGAAATGCAAAGGAAGGGCTTGGTGAGTGGTCTACCTGATCTTACATCTCAGAATATGCAACATTTGTGCCATGCTTGTCATTTAGGAAAACAAAGCAGATTGCCATTCAAGAAGGGAGCACATGTGAGCAATGAAGTGTTGAATCTCATACACACAGATGTATGGGGACCTACAAGGGAGCCATCCATTGGAGGTAATAGATATTTTGTCACATTTATAGATGATAATTCAAGGTTTGTTTGGATGTATTTCATGAAGTCAAAGTCAGAGGTGTTTTACCACTTCAAGAGGTTCAAAAAGCTAGTGGAGAAGGAAACAGGGAAGTATATAAAGACTCTCAGATCAGATGGAGGGGGAGAGTATTTTTCAAATAAATTTTCAGATTTTCTACATGACCATGGTATAAAAAGGCAATTCACTTGCAGGTATACACCTCAACAAAATGGGGTGGTAGAAAGGAAGAATAGATACATAGCAGAAGTGGCTAGATCTTTGTTAAATGAAATGAATGTTCCTAGCTCTTATTGGGCTGATACAACAAATACAACCATATACATTATGAATAGGTGTCCAACCTTAGGAGTACATGGAGTTACACCTTATGAAGCTTGGTGTGGTAAGAAACCCAATCTTTCACATCTCAAAGTATTTGGTTGTGTTTGTTGTGTTCACATACCTCAAGAATTGAGACACAAGTTAGACCCGAAGGTGGATATGTGTATATTTCTTGGATATTCTTCAGAGCTAAAGGGTTTTAGATGCTATAATCCTTGCACCAAAGAGCTGAAGGTATCTAGAGATGTAATATTTGATGAGTTGCTGCCTTGGTATGGTAGCAAAGATGTGTTACAGGTTGATGATGCATATGAAGCCGAGAAGAAGTTCAAAGAGCAACAACAAAGCATGGAGATAAGTGGTCCAACCACTTCAAGCACACCATCAGAGGAGAGTACTACATTAGCTTTGCATGGAAGGACAAGGAATGAAGCTCATTCAAGTGAAGGAAGTAGCAAAGGAAAGGAAAAGGCAAATGACGAAGACCATCGATGGGTAGACATGGAAACTACAAGTGATGAAGATATGGAAAAATTAGAAACTCTAGGATTTAAAGCATCTAAACCAAGGAGGAGGAGATTCCTACCACCTAATGGTGAGGTAAGGTCATCCAATAGGGTTAAATACCCTATTCAAAGGTTAACTTATGATTCATTCAATGCAAGACACTATGCCTACATGAGTCAAGTTATAGCTTATGAAGAACCTATTTTTTTTGAAGAAGCAAATAAGCATAGGGAATGGATTGAAGCCATGGAGGAGAATTCAAAGCACTTGAAGAAAATGATACTTGGTCATTGGTGCCAAGAACAAAGGACATGAAAGTCATTGGCAACAAATGGGTGTACAAGGTAAAGAGGCATGCAGATGGGAGCATCTCTAGGTATAAAGAAAGGCTGGTTGCCAAAGGTTTTGCTCAAACCTATGGCATAGACTTTGAGGAAACATTCAGCCCAGTAGCTAAGATGTCCACCATCAGAAGTTTGATTGCAATTTCAGCCTCAAAAGGTTGGAAGATGTACTATTTGGATGTGAAGAATGCTTTCCTAAATGGAGAGCTTGAAGAGGTAGTCTTCATAGACCAGCCCCAAGGCTTTGAAGATGAGAGGTTTCCACATCATGAGGCTAAACAAGGCTCTTCATGGACTCAAGCAAGTCCCAAGAGCTTATAACCAAAGACTTATGGACTACTTAGTAAAATGTGGATACAATCAAAGTCATGCAGACCCATCACTTTTTGTGAAGAAGGAAGGTAGCAAAATTGTTTTCATTTGTATATATGTTGATGATTTGATCATTACAGGGGATGATGAAGCCAACATCAAGGACATAAAGAGGAAGCTTGGATGTGAATTTAAAATCTCAGATTTAGGGATTTTAAGGTACTTCCTTGGGATTGAAGTTCTATATAAAGAGGAAGGTATATACTTGATGCAAAGGAAATACATTCTTGATCTTTTGAAGAAGTTTGGCTTGTGTGATTGCAAGCCCATTTGAAATCCATTAGAAGTAAATGTTAAACTAATCGCTCATGAAGGTGAAGAAGTGAAGGATGTGACCATGTATAGGTCAATAATTGGTTCTCTCTTGTATGCTACTATGACAAGACCTGATATTGCACATGTAGTTGGAATGTTATCTCAATTTTTGCAAGCACCAAGAGTACCTCATCTTGTTGCAGCAAAAAAGGGTACTTAGGTACCTCAAATGATCAATGAATGAAGGTCTATATTATCCATTTGATGATGGATTAAATGTACAAGCTTATTGTGATGCTGATTGGGCAGGTTCCAAAGATGATTGGATGAGCACTAGTGGATATGTTATCATGCTAGGGAAGAAGACCATCTCATGGATGTCAAAGAAACAAACAACCGTGGCTCTTTCATCGATCGAAGCTGAGTATAGCCGCTTAGCACAAGTCTCATGTGAGCTTATGTGGCTCAAGAATTTTTTTGTTGATCTTGATTTGGAGGTGAAGAAAGTACCTATTTTTTGTGACAACATAAGTAGCATATGCTTGGCTCAAAATCCGGTGTTCCATGCAAGGTTGAAGCATATAGAAGTGCCACTTTATTTGAGAGAAGATCATGTCAAAGGATGTCAAGGTGGAGCATGTAAATACAAAGGACCAATATGCAGATATGTTTACCAAAGCATTGGATGGAGTAAAGCTACAACACTTCAAGGCGTGCATTGGAATGAAGGACCTAGGCATTGAGACTTGAGGGGGAGTGTTGACAATCAAGTCTCAATCATACAAAAAGGCTCAACCACGAGTTTTGAAAGTGGACCAATCAAAAAGGAGGACCCAAAGTCGTGGAATATAGTTAGAAGCTCCACCAAACTCAATCAAATTCAAATCTCATCAAATTAGCCACCAAAAAGTGCACCTACACTGATTGGAGGGTAGTTCGCTAGATTGCAGGAAAAGTAAAACTCTATATAAGCATCATCCAACCTTTGTTTCTTGAGTTGTATGCATTCCACAAGTTTCCCACTTAGTTTAGTGAAGTCATAAACTCTAGCAAGTAGCCCCCTTGCTTGCTTATCTCATTTTCTCATGATTTTGCTCCGCTCTATCTAGAGGTGTAGTTAAGCTTTTCCAAATCTGATTGTACCAGATTGTAGAGCAATGTTTGCTCTCTCATTGTACTCATTTTCATTGATTTCAAGGTTCATTTGGTCTCGCATATTGTGCCCTAAACTTTGCCAAAGTTTCAAGTTATTTGGTTGAGTGAGTTGTGAGAAATTGCTAATTTTGTGAAGGTATATCTCTGCAAATAGGCAGAGAGTGTTGCAAACAGGTAGCCTATTTTGCAGAGGGTGTTTGTCCCAGACGGAATATCCATTTGGGATGATTTAAATCTTGTTAGCTAGCTCTTAAGTCTTTGTAGTGGTGTAGAGAAAAATTCAGAACAGTGAGCATATATCACTGCTTGTGGACCTAGTGGAGGGCAGCCATCTTCCATTTTTACATTGGGGTGTTAGAATCATCCCCCATCACACTATACTAGTAAGAACATAGATTCCATTATACCTAGGAACATGGAGGTAGTGAAGAATGCTAACGTGCATTGTTGCCTCACTTTAGAAGAGCTCCTGAAATTGAAACCAGAGTTGTGGAAGCATGTGGTGAATGAATTCCCAAAACTTGATTTCTCTCATTCAAATGTAGCATCCAAGAAGAAAGTTCCTAAAATCCTGATAGATATGATTGAAGACATGAGTGAAGGTGAAGAAGGTAATACCTATCTTCCCATTACCTATCAAGGCCACACAACTAACGCAACTCTAGATTCATGTGCAAGTGTTGCCATTGCTATCACATCTTTATGGATGTGGTGGGGCAAACCAGCTTTACATCCCATGAATGAAATTTCAAATGGTTGATGGCCATATAGAATGTCCATTGAGATTTTTGGAAGAAATCGCTCTCACTAAGTATGGTATAGAGTTTGAACATACATTAACCGTATTTGAATTAAGAAAGAATCATGTGCACAAAATGATACTAGGCAAAACATTCATGCAACAATGCCAATTATTCCAAACTTGGAGTACCAACCCTATGTACTTAAAACACTTAGGGGTAATGACTAAATCAAATTGAAAGATCATATATAGAGATGTCCTAGCCCTACAGTGGAATCCTATCCACAAGATACAAGAGAACTTCCTATCTATACACTTCCCAAACTCTTCTAATCCATCATGGGTGCATGAAATTACTCATTTCTGGATATGAAAACTAGTGAAAGAAGAAGAGAGAAGACTAGTAGCTAGAGAATCGAGAACATCCCATAGTAGTAGATTTATACAAGACCCAACGTATGCATCAATGATATTCCCTGATGAGGAACAATGGAGCCCCTTTGTGATGAAGATGGCTATAATATATCTTTGTTCATGTGTAAACCCATAAAGGATGAGGAGAAACTAGAATATATTAGTGATGGAGGTTTTTGTGATTCAGAAGAAGAATATTTGTATCCGGTAGAGGAAAAACAATAATAGCCAAGTACATTCAAGAGTGAAATCTTATGGGAATAAGATGAAAGATAAAGAAAAGTAGAAAGAACATAAGAAACCCTCACAATTGGAAGAAGAATTGTTGATTGAAGTGCCAGAGAACTTTAAAAAGTACAAAACTGAAGATAGGAGAGAATACCAAAGAGAGGATTTGTAAGGGGTGAACCCTATGATAACAAAGAAGTGATGAAGGAGATAATAGAGACAATTGAAGATCAAGAGGAAATATGCACGTACATAGGAGATGATCTAAGTGCTAAAGAGGAGAAAGAATTAGCAAATCTCCTATGAGAATATAGTGACCTATTTGCATGGATCCAAAATTAATCTCCTACAAGAACATAGTGATGTATGTGAAAGGTGTTGATCCATAACTCCATTCACACATGACCCCTATGACATTAGAGGCCAATCCTATGAAACAAAAAACCTTTGATGTATAACGATACTTATGCCACTAAAATAAATTAAGAAAGTGATAAATTGAAGTTGGATTCATCTAAAAAATTAAGCATACCAAATCCCATTGTGGTTGTGCCCAAAAAGAATGTTAAGCTACATGCGAACTAGCTTCAAAAAAGTGAATCCAACCAGAATCAGAGATAGTTATCCATTTCATATTATAGAACATTTAATGGAACAAGTATCGGGCAAGGAAGTATGCAGTTTCTTAGCCACATTTTTAGGCTATAAGAAAGTATGAATTTAGCCGGACAATGAAGCCTAGCTCAAGAATCCCAAGACTATGCATTAATTGGAGATAATTTGTATAAACATGGTAGAGATGATCACAACTATGTGTACATGAGAGTGACTATTTGAAAATCTTAGAAATTACACACAACAATATTGCAAGTGGACGTTTTTGGACCTTATCATGTTATTAAGACCATTCTATTCTCGATTCTTTGGTGGCCTACCCTTCACATGGATGCTCATACCTATGTGAAACATTGTGACACTGGTTAGAGGGCTCATTACCCTATTCGAAAGGATGAAATGCCATTAAGACCCATGATACGAGGGCATGCTTTCTCTTAGTGGGGAATAGATTTTCTAAGACCCATCAACCCCCTTGTGAGAAATTCTCATATGGTTTATATCATTTTCACCACTGACTATTTAACTAAATGGGTGGAAGTAAGAGCCACATGTAAGAAAGATGCACAGACCACTACAAAGTCCTTATTTGAAAATGTCTTTATGGATACGTTGAACACACAAACAAGGTCCTGTGCAATATATTGACCAAACTAGTAGATAATAAGTATTTTGATCAAGATAAGGGATTATACCATGTTGTTTGGTCTTATCGAGTGGCCTATAAAATGATACTCAATGCCACCCCTTTCAGATGATATTCGAACAAAATGCAATGCTAGCATTGGATTTTTTGACACCCACCTTGAAAGTAGCACAAGCTTACCAGTGGGATGTTCATGACTAGTCATCAAGGATATTGGATCTAGAATACTGAGGAGAAAAAAAAACTATTTTGATGCACATATAAAAAATAGGCTTAAATATTGGCAAATTATTTTGGTGCACATGTTGAAACAAAATGCCCATAAGTTGGAAAAATGTGGTTACAGATCCATGATCTTCCATAAAATTTCCACAAGCAATTTAGTGCAGAATGCAGTTAGCCAACCTTGAGGGTAAAGTATTGCCAAACTACATAAGCGGACACAAAGTGAAGCTCTATCAAGAACCCCTTATAGAGGAAATGCTCACATGTTTGAATAGATCTAAGAAGCATAAAGAAAGAAGAGGAACAAAGAATTAGAGAAGAAGCACAAGTAGAGACCAAGGAACATATTAAGAGATTGAAATTGAGATGAGACGGAGTGCTACCCAAGCCTACTGACCCAAGTATCGCATGGCGGTGTCTCATATATGTATCTGCAACAATCTTAGCATTATAGATAGAAGACCTTTCATTTTGTTTGAGCTAGCTCATGGCACCATAATCAGGGTCATGAGAGCCTGATTGATTCAAGGGCTTCCAGGAGCACTCTCAGACACTCTTGTTGTCTATACATGGGTGTACAAGCAAAACCAAAAGAGGCATACCTTGTGGGATTATGTTTAGAGACCATGTGTGGGAGGGTCTCAAGTGTCTATTCTCTTATAGGACATTCCTCTAACAGTCAAACGCTTTGTATCTCATGAAGATGATCTCACAAAACCTCTAGTAGATGGCCAAGACTAGATCTATGATCACGCAGTAGACTTGAATCTTATGAAATGACTATTGTAGGTTTGGGTCAATGTAACATCTCAAGATTAAATTATAAGTACATGAAAATTTGTATTCCATATCTACAATTGTCTTAGGTGCTCTCCAACTTCAAGATCTTAATGCTTCAATCCAATCTAGGCAAGCCATGCATGTGTTGGATCTTGTAAGGTCAAAAGCCAGGCTTTACCACACACCTTCTGGCTTGAGGCTATTATGTGTGAAACATATGTACGTAATAGGTGTCCCACCAAAGCATTGCAACCTATCACTCCATATGAGGCATGGCATTGTCGCAAGCCATTTGTTGCTCATCTGTGTTATTTTGGTTGTCTGGCATGTCCATTAGTGCATGGACAACAACGAAAGAAATTGGATGATAAAGCAATGAAATGTATCTTTGTTGGGTACAATTCTGAAAGAAAAGGCTATCGTCTGTATCATTCACAAACTAAATGCTTTTTGATTAGCCGTGATGTTTTTTTTGTGGAAGATGCAAGTCATCCATTACTTTCATGTACTAAGGAGACATCATTTAGATCCAAAGATGTGTATGACACTTTGCTTCCTCTTTTTATAGGTGGACAGTCAAGTGCTAGTCCAAATGAGGCAATTTCTTAGCCTTTACACGTTTCATATGATGATGCAGATCATTCCATTTTTTATGAAAATTTACATGATGCACTTGTTGATGAGAGGGCTCACATAGAGAAGGAAAAAACTATGCCAAAATGGTTAGTATAGAATTTGAGAGATAACAAATACGATGCACCGCTATCATATCATAATCATTCAAGCTCTCATAGTTCTTTTGGATCATATTGCTATGCAATGGCTACCTCTAGTCTTTGTGATGAGAATGATCCTATTTCTTTTGATGAAGCACATGATTCAGAAAATTGGATTGCTGCTATGCAATCAAAATATGATGCTATTATGAAGAATGGTACCTAGTCTTTATGTGAATTTGTCTCTTGGCAAAAAGGCCATTGGCACTAAATGGGTATACAAGCTGAAATGTAGGCCTAATGGAATAATTGACAAGCATAAGGCTAGGCTTGTGTCAAAAGGTTATGCTCAAGAGAGAGGCATTGATTTTGATGAGACCTTTTCTCCCACATGTTGAATGACTACCGTTCGTAGCATCTATGCACTTGTAACTCATCATGGTTAGAATGTACATCAATTGGACATTAAAACCGTAGTTTCGAAAGTTGACTTACATGAAGAAGTGGATGTATTTGAGCCCCATGAGTCCACATAGCTTGGCACTTCCTTATACATGAGTGCCTTTGTTCACTGCATGACTCCCAGGGGGGATTTGTTGATATATTTAGGTAGTGATGTGTGTGAACACTGTAGGACCGCTGGGGCACTTTTTTCCCTCTTTAAGAGGTTTTTTTCCCCCGGCTTTTATATACGCCTATTTCCCTAATGGGCTACTTATCTTTGTACATTCTCTAGTAATACATTCAGTATTGTGTGTTGAGCTCCAAGCTTCTTCTTCTTCCTTGTGCTGTTTGCGTGCCTCCGCAGACGTCTAACTCCAACAATTGGTATCAGAGCAGGTCGTCCCTTCATCTAGGGCGCCGTCGACACTCCTCCGTTTGCAGTCTCAGAATCACATAAATTTTGGTGAGCATACTCAGCGTGTTTTCGAGATCAAAACAACTTCTCTATGTGGTGCCAAAATCGCGATCTGAGCTCATTTTGGCCTTCGAACACACTATCGTAGTGCTTATGCAGGCTATTTTGTCTTTTTGTGCCAAAGGTATATACCAGTTTCTGTTCGCCAGTATAAGCGTCTCAAAGTCTGCTACAAGTCTAGTAGAACTCGTCTGGGCAGTTCTGTTTAACTTTTTGAGATACAGTCAATTTTCTGCATCAAGGTATTTTAGTCACCGGCCATGGCTGAAAGCAGTGATGTATTCTGTATGTTGGCTGTTGAGGATAAGTTGGATGGTACCAACTACCCGTTATGGGCTTATATGATGCAACATGTGCTGGTTGCAAAATGTCCTATCACACCTGCAACTATTACAACTACAGGTACTAAAGCTGATGCAGAAGGTGTGGAAGATGATGATATTCTGCATATTCCTGTTCGTGCTACGGTTTCTGCTGCACGTATTGCAGAGCAGATTCGCTGGGATGGCAGAGATGCCCAGGCACATGCTTTGATAGCCTTGTCTGTCAAACGTGCCATTATTCCTCACATTCGCTCTTGCAGAACAGCTAAGGATGCTTGGGATACACTTACCACATTGTACCAAGCTAGGAATGAGGCTCGTGTTGCTTACCTCCAAAAACAGTTGGAGAGTGAGCACATGAATGAAGGTGATTCTATTGACAGTTTCCTAACAAAAATCAAAGACTTGAAGGAACAATTGATTTCTGTTGATGAGGTTATACCAGATAGCTCACTTGTGCAGACCGTTTTGAATGGTCTTCCTGATTCATATCAGAGTTTTGCTTCTACTCTTCGGTTGATGATGAAAGGCAATCCAAATGCCTTGTCATTTGAGGAGTTAGTCTCTGTTTTTTTGCAAGAAGATCAGTCCAAGTAGAACACGTCCATTATGCATGTTGCAGATCAAGCTTTCCTGCCTAGTCAGAAGGGCAAAGGAAAATGGAGCTCTTCTACTAGTAAGCAAAAATCTGCAAATGCTGCACATTCGAAGAACCAAGACAAAGATGAGAAAAAAATCAGAAAAGCAGAAATTGTTTTGTAAGTACTATAAAGGGAATGATCATAGCATAAAGAACTGTCCAAAACTGGTTGCAAAAGAGGCAAAGAAGAAAGAGGCTAGAATGGTTGTTGCAAAAGCCTCTACACCAAAAACGGAGTTTGCTAATCTTGTGCAAGAAGAAGAATGGGCGTTTACTACTGTTTGCAGTTTTGACCCATGTTCTCATGAGCAGTGCATGTCTACAGTAGACTCAGATGTTTGGTACTTTGATAGTGGGGCGACCAAACATATTACCTCCCAGCGCAGTTTGTTCTCTTCACTCGAGCCTGCCCCTATAGGGAATATTTGTGCCAAGGATCAAGAAGAACCTGTTATCAGTTTCTGCATTAGCCAAGATTGTGCCAGGGATCAAGAAGAACCTGTTATCAATTTCTGCATTAGCCAAGATTGGCTTGGTTGTGAAATTTGTTGATGACAGGTGTATAGTTCATGATCTGTCAAATGGTGATGTGATTATTGCTTCTGGCATTTTATGTCGTGGGCTATATAAGCTCATAGACTATGAAAGATCTGTAAATGATTTGGCATGTGTAGTAAATGATTCTCAGGCTATGTCAGATGCAAAGCTTTGGCATGCACGCTTTGGTCATCTGAATTTTGCTAGTTTGCTACGCCTGCAGAAATATGAAATGGTGTCCTCTTTGCCCAAACTTGAGGCACCTGGAAAACATGTTTGCGAAGGTTCTATTTTGGGAAAAATGCAGCGTTCGTCCTTTCCAAAAGATGGTTCAGTTCGGGCTACTCAAAAATTGTAGCTTGTACATAGTGATGTCTGTGGTCCTATGCAGACACCTTCTTTTGGGAATTATCTCTACTTCATGACTTTCATCGATGATTTTTCCAGGCATGCATGGGTATATCCATTGAAGGCAAAGTCTGAAGTGTCCATGTGCTTCAAACAGTTTTTGGTTTTGGCTGAAAATCTGTCAGCATGTAAAATGGGCACCCTCCGTTCTGATCGAGGGGGGGAATATATGTCTTCTTATTTTAATGCATTTCTGGCTAAACATGGGATAAAACACCAGTGTACAGTGCTGTATACACCTCAACAGAATGGAGTTGTTGAACGGAAGAACAGGTCTCTCATGGAGATGGCGAGGTGTATGGTCAAGAGTCAGGCTTTACCACATAGTTTCTGGCTTGAGGCTGTCATGTGTGCAGCATATGTACTGAACAGGTGTCCCACTAAAGCGCTGCAGTCTATCACTCCATATGAGGCTTGGCATGACCGCAAGCCATCTATTGCTCATCTGCGTGTTTTTGGTTGTTTGGCATATGCATTAGTGCCTGAACAATATCGCAGAAAATTGGATGATAAAGTAGTAAAATGTATTTTTGTTGGGTACAGTTCTGAAAGTAAAGGCTATCGTTTGTATCATCCACAGACTAAACGCATTCTGGTTAGCCGTGATGTTGTTTTTGTGGAGGATGTTATTCAGCCATTGCTTTCATGTACTAAGGATACATCTGTTAGCTCTAGAGACATGTATGATACTTTGCTGCCTCTTTTTACAGGTGGACAGTCTAGTGCTGGTCCTAATGAGGCAACTTCTCAACCTTTGCAGGTTTCATGTGATGATGCAGATAATTCCATTTCTGATGTAGATGTACATGATGCACTTATCGATAAGAGAAATTGAGCAGGCAGGAACTATGCCAAAATGGTTGGTGGTGCAGACTTTGCGTGACAGTAAATTAGATGCACCTCTATCATATCGTACTCGATCAGGCTCTCATAGTGCTTCTTTTGCATCAGATTGCTATACTATGGCTGCATCTAGTCTCTGTGATGAGAATGAGCCTGTTTCGTTTGATGAAGCACAAAATTCAGAAAATTGGATGGTTGTTATGCAATCTGAATATGATGTAATAATGAAGAATGGTACTTGGTCTTTATGTGACTTGCCTCCTGGCAAGAAGGCCATTGGCACTAAGTGGGTATACAAGCTGAAGCATAAACGTGATGGTACAGTTGACAGGTATAAGGCAAGGCTTGTTGCAAAGGGTTATGCGCAGGAAAGAGGCATTGATTTTGATGAGACCTTTGCACCTACATGTCGTATGACTACTGCTCGGAGCATTTGTGCACTTGCAGCCCATCATGGTTGGAATGTACATCAGTTGGACATTAAAACAACATTTTTGAATGGTGACTTGCATGAAGAAGTGTATGTTTTTCAGCCCCGTGGCTTTGTGCAGAAAGGGCATGAAAACCAGGTGTGTAGGTTAAAGAAGGCATTATATGGTTTAAAGCAAGCACCACGTGCTTGGTATGAGAAGATACATGCCTATCTGATTGCACATGGTTTTGAGAACAATCCAACTGAAAGCACATTATATGTTAAACGTGCTAATGATGTGCTTCTGATCATTGTTGTCTATGTTGATGACATGCTCCTCACTGGTCCTATTGAGAAGCATATTGCTGATTTTAAGGCTGATTTGCATGCCTCATTTGAGATGTCTGATTTGGGCTATTTGCATCATTATTTGGGCATTCAGTTTATGCACGTTGATGGTGGAATGGCTTGTGTCAAACGAAATATATTGACACATTATTGCAGCATTTTGGCCTTGAAGATTGTAAGCCTATTGCCACTCCTATGGAGACAGGTTTACGATTGAGTCTCCATGATGCTAGAGATGCATTTGATGTTGTTCTCTGTCAACAGGCTGTTGGATGCTTGATTTACTTATGCATTACTCGGCCAGATATTCAATTTGCTGTCTCACAGATGAGCAGATTTATGCATTGCCCAGGCGCCAAGCATTGGCAGGCGATTAAGCGCATCTTTCGTTACTTGAGTGGTACTCGGCTACTTGGGTTGTTTTATCCCAAGGGGGGATCACTACCACCAAATTTGCATGCTTTTTTTGCCTTTGATTGGGCTGGTTGCTATGACACTCGTGTGCCCACTAGTGGCTTTTGCTTCATGTTTGGTAGCTCATGTATATCTTGGTTGAGCAAGAAGCAGCCTACTGTAGCCACTTCCAGTTGTGAGGCTGAGTATAGGGCAGCTTTCACAGTGACTGTTGAGTGTGTGTGGCTCAGACGCCTTATGGCTGACCTTTTGTGGAGTGATTTCCACATAGCTTGGCACTTCCTTATACATGAGTGCCAGCTACTTGTTCACCGCATCACTCCCGGGGGGGATTTGTTGATATATTTAGGTAGTGATGTGTGTGAACACTCTAGGACCGCCGGGGCACTTTTTCCCTCTTTAAGAGGTTTTTTTCCCCCGGCTTGTATATAAACCTATTGCCCTAATGGGCTAATTATCTTTGTACATTC
Source organism: Ceratopteris richardii (assembly GCA_020310875.1). NCBI lineage: Eukaryota > Viridiplantae > Streptophyta > Polypodiopsida > Polypodiales > Pteridaceae > Ceratopteris > Ceratopteris richardii. The sequence continues at coordinate 141,312,032 of CM035407.1, forward strand.
TCTAGTAATACATTCAGTATTGTGTGTTGAGCTCCAAGCTTCTTCTTCTTGTGCTCTTCGCGTGCCTCCGCAGACGTCTAACTCCAACAATTTTGTTATATGGGTTGAAGCAAGCACCACATGATTAGTAAAAGGTACATGCCTAATTTATTGCACATGGCTTTGAGAACATTCCAATTGAGAGAACCTTAATGTTAAGCATGCAAAAGATGTACTTTTATTTCATTGTTGTGTATGTTGATGACATGTTGCTCACTAGTCCTAATCAGAAGCATATTGGTGATTTTAAGGCTGACTTGCATGCCTATTTTGGGACGTCAAATTTGGGACATTTGCATCATTATTTGGGCATTCACTTTTTCCAAGTTGATGGGGGAATAGCTTTATGTCAAAAAAAATTATTGATATATTAGTGTAGCATTTTTGGCCTTGAAGACTGTAAACCTATATCCATTCCTATGGAAGCAAGTTTATGGTTGAGTCTTCATGATGTCGGAGATGCATTTGATGTTGTTCTCTATCAGCAAGTTGTTGAATGCTTGATTTACTTATGCCTAACTTGGCCTGATATTCACTTTCTTGTCTCCGAGATGCGTAGGTTTATGCATTGACCAAGTGTCAAGCATTGGTAGGCGGTTAAGCACATCGTTCACATTTTTTAGTGGTACCCATCTACTTGGGTTGTTTTATCCCAAGGGGGGATCATTATTGCCATATTTACATGCTTTTTCTAACTCATAGTGGGTTGGTTGCTATGACACTTATGTGTCCACTAGTGGTGTCTGCTTCATGCTTGGTAGCTCATGCATATCTTGGTCGAGCAAGAACCATCCTAGTATGGCCACTTCTAGTTGTGAGGCTGAGTATAGGCCAGATTTCACAACAATTGTTGAGTGTGTGTGGCTATACACCTTTTGGTTGATTTGGGTGTTGATCAATCTTCTGCCACCATCATCTTGACTAACAATCAGAGTGAATTGACAGTTGTGAGGAACCTTGTGTTCCATGCTCGCACAAAGAACATTGAGGTGCATTATCACTATGTCAGGCAAAGGTTCTTTGCCACAGATATCAGTTTGCCATATGTGCCCACATAGGATAACATTGTAGATCTATTCATAAAGGCTTTGCTTCGAGAGAATTTTGAAGCTTTTTGCAAAGCTTTGGGCTTACTTGCTTTTGTGGATTGGTCTCTATCAACATAGCTTGGAACTTCCTTATACATGAGTGCCAACTCCTTGTTCACCACATCACTCCTAAGTGGGTTTTGTTGATGTATTTTGGTAATGATGTGTGTAAATACAATTAGGTTCGTCGGGGCACTTTTCTCCATCTTTAGGAGGTTTTTTCCCTCGACTTGTATATACGCCCATAAACCTCACGGATCACTAATCTTTATACATTGAGTTGGTAATACATTCAATATTGTGTTGTGCTCTAATCTTCTTCTTCTCTTCTTCGTCTTCTTCTTCTTCTTCTTCCTTTCGTTGTTTTTGTGCTTTTGCAAACCTCAAACTCCAACATAGATCATTAACCTCACCATTTCTTACCACATTTAGACACCTATTTTTGCACCACCACCATTCATAGGCATAGTCACTTCCCCATCCCTAGTCGCTAAAATTTCCCCTTTGCATTCAAACTTCCACACCCTGCATCAATGCATATAAATCTAGTTTCTTCTACAATGGGAATAGAGAACTCTATTGCATAGATATTCTAATGTATGAATCAAGTTCAAGATGAGTATATCTCACTTGGAAATTTGAACCATAATCTTTAGGAACATGCCACCACTCTCCAAACATAGGTCAATTCGCTTATGGTGGAGAATGCCTTCTTAAATGCACACTTCACCACTTTGAAGGAAGCACATACAAATATAGAAACACAACTCGAAGAACAAAATCAAGAGACAATTTAAGAACTTGAAGATGCACCAAATTGAAGTCTAGACCCACAGCTTGAATCAACACAGGTTGTATTCGGCCGCTCAGCCACGCACAGTCTGGCGAGGACCTATCGTGTGTTTTCTCCACTACCAAGCGATGCGGACACATCCCCTTTTATATTAATACAATAGAAGTTACATCGCTTCAGCCTTAGACGGTGTTTCACCAAAGTAATTACAAAAATACTGTGAATAATACATAGGGCCATCCGGCGGCTTAACACTGGCATGCACGATGGACTCGAACCCTAATTACAAGTTAATCTTCATCCACAATGCCTTGTATGTACAAGGTGTGGGCTTCTTCAAAACTGCATTTGATTTTCTTTTGTAGGGCCTTCAACAACCATTGTACATCCTCGGGATCAAGCAACTGTGCCTCCGGGCTAACAGAACTTGAAGTGGCAGCTTGATGAGCAACTACTAACTTTGATCTTGTAAAAATGCTTGTTGCAGATAAAAATCATTCTTTAAAGCAGCTTGACATCAAAGTTTACTATCGGCAATTTGCGCATCTACTCTCTATAGTTGATCCTTCTCAATGCCGAGTTGTTTTTCCATGTGTTCCACCTGTTGAGATTGAAAATGAATTGTTTTAAAGTACGGCGAGCACTCCTTCTAAGTGGCTGCTAGCTCCTTCTTTACTTGAATTGTTTGACCTACTTCATTAGTTAAAGCATGTGCTTTCTGAAATAATTCTTCTTTGGTGTCTTCCAATTCTTTCTCTCACTGAACTGCTTTAGCATGCAAGATGGCATAGGTTTGCTCCAAGTCAGCAACTTGAGTACTTGTTGCTTCCATGGCTTTACTCATCTTATCCACAGCAGCGTCTTTATTTGCCAGGGCTTGCCATAACTATAGCAATCCGGTTTCTTGAGTATTCACCTGGATCTGTAGTTGAGCCTCACTAGCACAAAGACCAAGGAGTTCCTCCTGAACGAGCGCAATATCTGCTTTCACAACATCCAGTTTATGCTCGAATTCTTGATGAAGTGTCTGCTTCTCTACAAGCATCTGAGAGTGGACCACTTCTGAACCCTGAATGATATATTGACCAATGGCAACCAAATGTGTATGCAAGGCAGAAAGGGCAAGGGTGACAAAGAGGATGAGGCAAGTATTGCCAGGGTGGGTGGCATACGGACCAGTTCTAGTGACCGAGGTGAGAATAGTCAAGAGAATTAGAAGGTGTATCAGTAGAAGAAGCAGCGGAGGACAAAGGAGGGTTGGGGAAGTGATCGGGGCAGAAGATATTGTCAGGAAGCGAGTGGGTGATGCTGGATAAATGGAGAAGGGAGATCATTGGGAACAATTATGGTAGTGACTTCCTGAACATCCGTTGGAGAGGAGGCTAGACGATTGGTAGTTCATCAATAAGGGAAATGATGACATTGTGGCTATCTCAAATATGGAAGGCAATGAAGAGGCAAGGGGGGCCTTGATGGGGAACTAGGAGGGGAAGTAAAAACTTTGGCCACCTCCTTAATGATTCCTTCCACATCCACAACTGTAATAGAAACATCCTTCATAACGGTGGTGGTTGTAGCAATGGTAAGATAAATGCTGGAAGAAATTGGGACAGAGGCATTAGACGCCAGAGAAGATGCAAGAGCCATGCGACGTTGCTTCTTCGAGAAGCACAACAATACTTCGTCATCGTCATCCAATTATGCATACGAGAGGAAGTTGTCGCAAGAAGAAGGGGAGGAGTTGGAACGTCGGATGCAGCCACAATAGGTATAAGAAAGAAAAACAAATGCGAAAGCCAGATGCACGGGAATTCGCCCTTAGACAACAACTTGACAATTGCCTGACATTCCTTGTGAATGTAATCGAAGTACAACATTGCCCAGTTGATGGACTCATGTGAAGCTGCATTAACGATCGAATAGATTGGTCGAGAAATGCCGTAATTACGTTTTTGTAAAGAAATTGGAGGGCATGACACTCAGGGGTGGGGCGACACATGATAGCATACTCATTGGAGGATTTGCAGGGAAACAACTAATTCATAGTGGCAAGCGAGAGTCAGGAAACCTTGGTTTTACCCTTGTTTTTTTTTTTTTAATGGAGGTTCAGTCGAGGCCTACTCCTCTAGGCTTTAACTTTGAAATTGCAATTGTGCAAGGAAGGGCATAGTACCCATGGGACCCCCCTTATCCCACAAGAACAGGGGTTTACATAGCTGGGTTAGACTGCGGTCACAACTACCATGAAGAAAGACAAACGGTGGCACATCAGCCACAACATACAAGTTTCCATGATAACATGTCCCTTACATGTTGCCGGTGGGGGTTGAACCCTTGCCCCATCCTCAAGAGACGAAAGGCCCAACCACCCAACCACCCAACCAAGCGGCTTGGGATGGTTTTACCCTTGTTGGCGAGATGGAAATGGTCCACAATAATGGAAACAATAATATGAATGGTAATGTGCGGAAAGACAATTGGTCATGTTGTAGCCGTAAACAGACAGTTAGCAATAGCACGAGGGAGGGTAAATGACAACAGGTCAGTTTGCACATTATGCCATGGAATTTCGGTGAACTAAAGAAAGCCACATACCCAAAGGTACTCAGCGAGCTCATCTGGAATGGCAGTGCTAAATGCAATAATGTGCGATAGAGCCTCCATGGCCCAAGCAACCCAAGCACTAGCAGAGCACACAGCAAGCCTGTTGGACTCCAAGTCATATAAAGAATATACAGGCACAACGGAGCAGTCATGCACAATACGACAACAAGGCCCACTCAATTTTTCTCTTAAAGTATTTCCAATTCAAGTGATTTTTATCACTACACACACATTGTAAATCCCGTTTTTGGTAGAATAGACTCCATTTTGTTCAAGCAAAGGAGTCCTCGAGCTTGAGGAGTAATAGAATTAGCTACATATCAATTTTCATAATTTTTAGACTCCGTATGAGCCCTCAAATAGGCTCTAGAACCTAATTTTTAACTAGGCCGGACACTAGGTCTGGACAAGGCCAAAGCTAATGAGAAAACTATAAAAAGAGCTAGAGAGCTCATTTTTGAGGTTAGATTGTTTGTGAATTGAGCTTATGTAAGAGACTTTTTGACTAATGCAAAGAACTCCATTGTTCCTCTCCTTGTTCTTGCTTTGTGTGCGCGTGTGTGTGTATGTGTGTGCATGCTTGTGTGCTTCTCACTCACACACTTGTGCCTTCACTTGCTCATAGTCTTCATACTAGTCCCCACGTCTCCACGGATTGACAATTATGAGGTGAATCTTCTCACGTTGGTACTCACCATTGTGCTAGAGTGACACCAAATTTGGCGCCGTTGCCGGGGAGAGAGCTTCAAGGACGAGCGTGTGATGGTAAGACGTCGAGTTGAGACATTGGAGTTATAGGTAATATCCTTTTTTTTTCCTTATTTTTCTTCATTTTTTCTTCTTTTTGCATCACCATCATCACCATCATCATCCCCACCATCTCCCACCTCCATCTCCATCTCCACAAAAATTTCAGTTTTTTGGTCATATTCCACTCCCCACCTCATTTCCATCATTCCATTGTGAGAGAGAGCGAGAGAGAGCTTGCATGCAATCTGCTTTTGTGTGTTTTTTGAGCTTTTGTTGCAGGAACTAGCTGTACCACCTTCTCCAGCAGTGTGCGCAGGTATGACAGACTCTGCACAGGTCCCGGGACGACGACTTCTGTCTGTTGCGTCAGACAGAAAAACTTGATATTTTGTGAATGCGTGTTTGGCACGGTAACCTACACCATTAGAGCACTCCAATCACTAGAAGTTTCTCAAAAATTTGCGTTTTTTCAGTCTATCGCGACAGACACCGTCTATCGCGACAGACAGAGACCCATGATAGACCCCGTCTATCGCGACAGACCAAAACCACGACAGACGATAGACACCGTCTATCGCGACAGACACCGTCTATCGCGACAGACCCATTTATCGCGACAGACACCGTCTATCGCGACATACCAAAACCACGACAGACGATAGACACCGTCTATCGCAACAGACACCGTCTATCGCGACAGACCCATCTATCGCGACAGACACCGTCTATCGCGATAGACCCATCTATCGCGACAGACACCGTCTATCGCGACAGACCCATCTATCGCGACAGACACCGTCTATCGCGACAAACACCGTCTATCGCGACAGACCCATCTATCGCGACAGACACCGTCTATCGCGACAGACCCATCTATCGCGACAGACACCGTCTATCACGACAGACACCATCTATCGCGATAGACAGACATTTTCGGCAAAAAATAAAGGGGTAATTTTTTTGGAAATTTAGGCTAAATTTTGGGCATATTTGCATACTCAAATACTCATACACTTACAAAGGCCTTAGAAAAATGCATTAAAACCCCTGAAAGGTTCTGTTTGTCTGTTTAACCCCCTAAACCCGGAACAGTCATAACTTTTTCATACGAAATCCATTTTTTGAGCTCTAGGGCTTGTCGGAAAGCTCGTGGCATATACTGCGTTGATTTTCAGATATGATATTTTGAAGTGGACACACTGAGGGGTAGGTACACCAAGGGATCTCTAGAGGAAATTTTTTAGCAATACAAAAGGGGGAACAAGGGTCATTAAAAAAGTGTCTGAAATAAAGTGTCTGTCAATTGAAGGATCAAATTGAAGCTAAACTTGGGGTTCTTACAGGATCATCGAGAGCTTTTGGAGAAAGCAAAGTAAGTGCCAGGGCAAACAAGCTTGGGAACGTGCTTCCTGGGTAGACAAGCAGCACCAGGAGGAGCGACTTGAGGTTGGAACATCTCTTAACCCCCTCAGTCCATTCTTAGCATAGGCTAAGTGCGAGTAGTTGTCCTGATTGACTAGGGGTACGATAAGAACACTCAAGTTTGAAGAGCCTTTAATTTCTTAAGTACAAGGATAGGCTAAATTGCAGTCAAGGGATAACTCAAAGGAAAAGAACTTAAACTAAGCGGACGCAGAACATCAAGTACGACACACTTAAGTGCTCCTGATGATGCTTAATTAAAAACAAGAAAACACATACAAAGGAACTCAAAAGGAACAAGTGATTGGTACCCAAGGATCAGCAACGTACAAAGGGCATATGAACCTGAGATCGGGAAGACACCTAGGGAGAGACCGTCAAAGCGTTAGATCATCCGAGGCTAGCGTCAACCATACAACGAGATCTTGGGCCCAACAATTGAGTGATTACCCCTACGCGCTAGACTCAGAAACTAGTGACTCTGACATGTCGTATAGCATGGAAAGACCTGTAGGTGGCTCAGGAATGGCATACCTAGAAAGACCTGAAGGCCCCTACAAGACTCAATTGGAATACATCCAGACCAACCGCCTGGGTGCACGCATCTATGAGGATGGTCTGCGAAGATCTGTTGTCCTAATTAAAAATCCGAATCAGCCCATTGGACTAGAACACCCTGTAGTCAAGTTTGAAAATGGTTCATACATAGATAAAGAAGGAACAATGTATGTGGTCACCAGCCAACCTGAAAGGACAGATGAGTTTGGCAACATAATCTCTGAACCTGAATTAGGTGACATAGAGCAAGGGAACTTAGGAAAGGAGCCAAAAACCCCTCGAGGTAAATCGGTCCTAACAAGGATAATCACTCCAGAGCTAGTTCTCTAGGATAATAGGAGCATAGAATTGCTCTGGAACCAAGAGACGGATGAGGCTTTTTGGAGGTACAATCTTGAAAAGCCTAATGAAGTGGGAGCTCTTGCCATCTATGAATTCAAAGATCCTGATAGCCCAGGCAAGGTGACCTACTTAGATGATGCTTCTGAGAGAATCTTTGTGGTCTCTGAGCATGGAAGACACGCATACACTTGGAAGGGAGAATTTGTTTTTCCCCAACCTCGATCCAATGTGTCTTCTGGTCACCAAGGAGCTGGAACATCTCAAGCTCATGGGACTCAAAGAGAAAGGAGTAGAGAGAGACCTGAGGTAAGCTTTGCCAACTCTTGGGGAAGGGAAAGAACGAGAACAGAAACAAATAGAGTGGAACCTGAGAGACATAGAGCCCCAGGGAACCGAAGAAATGCCGATGATTTCCCTTTGCCAAGACCGAGAGAGCACACGAGGACCTTGAGACCGACCCAGCTAGTTAAGTCCATGAAAAACTACTTCGATGGCACTGGAGACCCCTACGATCATGTAGCTGTTGGGAGAGATGGTTGGATGGACTCAGAAGATTGAGTTGGTACTGCTAATCCTGCTTTGCACCAGCCCTCTTTGATCCTTTTCTCTGATTCTACTCCTAGATGACGTGACGAAGACTGAGCCTTGCAGAAACCGCCACGCCAAGAAGAACTAAGTTAGAGTGATTTAGAAATTCTCTGTAATCAATCAATAGCTTAGCAAAGTCTAGCGTTCAACATATAAGACTGTGCTCTAACTTTACTGGAAAAATTTCATCGAAATTTCACCGGACTGCCACTGGACTGACACCGTAATCGTACTGGAATTGTACCGGAATGAACTTCAATTCTGTTTATAATTACTTCAAGTGAACATACATGAAGTAAGGAAGTGATGCGTGAACTTTCTTAACTTACTGAACTCTTTCTGAAGTTTAAGAAAAAAACTCCTCTAGTTCAGACAGCCTCTTTCCGGTCAGACTTTGTACTGTGTGTAGATATCTTTTTCACCGGAAAGATTGATCAACTAAAAGTAGAGATGTCTAGCTATAGAGTGAGCTATCTCTCATACAAAGCTTCGCATTACTCTGCGAGATCTACTTCGTTCTTCTACCGGAAATTACTCGTTTACTGTAAGAACTGTAACAGTGAGCACTTTGACCACGATTTCTTGAAATTGGCTGAACCAAGTTGCTTCAAACTTTGTATGCTTGTAGTATGCTTTGAGCTGAATCTATCAAGCTTTGAATCACTTGATTTGATTCAGTAGGCACTGAGATATGTCTCTTTGAAGTTGACAGTAGTTGAAGTGATACACTCAGAGAATAACAGAGATGATGAATGTAAATATTTGTATTAGATCATGTAAATGTACATTCCCATTGGCATGATAAACATAGCTCAATGGTACTCAGAGGTGTAGGCTATAGAGTAGAACTCACACACTCAATGATTGATACAGTAACGCCTCGGGATGAGTGAAGAACAACTGCGACTTTTGATTTGTAGTTTTTATAGGAGTTGAGTGAGAGCTTGAATTAGAATTCAAATCAATCTCCTAAAATTTTTCACCTAAAAAAGTTGATTGAGATATTCTCTCAATCAATCAACAACCTTTTCCGCGACTTTCAATCAATTAGGCGTGATTGCATAATGCGCCAAGTCACTAAGACTTTTACAAGAGGTAAAAATGGTAATAGTTCATAAGCATAAGTTCCTATGACTCTTGCTTCATGTAGAGATATCCTTCAAGGGTTCCAAGCCAAAGGTGAAGGCTTGAATTGCACCAACAGCTCCCCCTCAAGCCAAACATTTTGGCTCAAGTCTTCAACTTCATTCTTCAATCACATCCTGCAATCCAATCATGGATTTGAATCTCCATAACTTGTTTCCATCCAAAGCTTTAGTGAGTAAATCTGCACATTGCATGTTAGTAGACACATAAGTCAACTGAATGTCTTTGCTTAGCAACTTTTCTCTCACATAGTGGTAATGAACCTCTATGTGTTTTGTCCTAGCATGATATATTGGATTAGCTGCAAGGTGAAGAGAACTTGTGTTGTCACCAAAGATAATTGGTGGCCTTGTATATAGGCCTAACTCTGTATACAAAAGCTTCAACCAGATAGCTTCTTGAGTGGCATTGGCTAGCCCTCTACTCTGCTTCAGTAGATGACAAAGCTACTGTAGGTTGTTTCTTGGCTGACCAAGAAATAGGTTTATCACCTGCAAAACATATGTATCCTGATGTGCTTCTCCTGTCATCCTTGCATCCTGCCCAATCTGCATCTGAATATACTTTAATGTCAATATCTGATGTATAAGGAAAGTACAAACCATGGTTCTGAGTTCCCTTTAGATACTTCAAGATCTTCTTTGCTGCCTCTAGGTGAGGTACCCTTGGTTTGTGCATGAATTGGCTTAGCACACTAACTCCATATGCTATGTCAATTCTAGTCAAGGTAGCATAATTCAAACTACCAACCATACTTTGGTATCCTGTAATGTCTTGGACTTCATCACCTTCATGAGCACTAAGTTTTAGGTTGACTTCCATAGGAGTACTTGAGACTTTAGCTTCCTGCAAATTAAACTTCTTCAACATGTCTTGAATATACTTCTTCTGAGTAATGAAGATACCTGAATTTGTATAAATCAATTCAAGACCTAAGAAGTATTTTAATAATCCAAGATCATTGATCTTGAATTCCTTCATCATATGTCCTTTGATGTGTCTAATCCCACTGACATCATTACCTGTAATGATGATGTCATCAACATAAACACACAAGTAGATTACTTCTGTACTACTCCTCTTTATGAATAGAGATGTGTCTGCCTTACTCATCACAAATCCTTGGTCTTGGAGATATGTTGTCAACCTGTAGTTCCATGCTCTAGGTGCCTGCTTCAATCCATATAGAGCCTTCTTCAATTTACAAACATAATTTACCTTCTTGGGATCTTCATAGCCAGGTGGTTGTGACATGTAGACTTCTTCAGATATCCATCCATTCAAGAAAGCATTCTTGACATCTAATTGGTACATGTTCCAATTCTTGGATGAAGCTACACTCACTAGTACTCTGATTGTTGGCATCTTAGCCACAGGAGAGAATGTCTCCTCATAATCAATGCCTTGGGTTTGTGCAAAACCCTTGGCTACCAACCTAGCTTTGTACCTGTTGATTGTTCCATCAGAGTTTCTCTTTAGCTTGTAGATCCATCTGGATCCTATCACCTTCATAGAGTCCTTCTTGGGTATTAAGTCCCATGTGTCACTCTCTTTGAGAGCCTCTATTTCTTCATCCATAGCTTCTTTCCATTCTGGTTTGGTAATTGCTTCTTCATATGTACCTGGTTCTTCATTCAACAAATCCTTTGCAAGATATACAGAATGCTTAGTTACAAGAGAAGTGTCATACCCATATCTGATAGGCTTCTTACTTTCTCTCTGAGATCTCCTCATTGCTTTAGTTGAGGATTCTGGTATATCCTCTAGCTTCTTCATTTTCATCTTTCCTTTGGACTTCCATGCCTTGAATTCCTCAAGGTTAATTGTGTCATCATCATCTGAACTTGAGTCTTCTTTCTGGATTGGTTCCTCCTTGGTGAGCTTTGGGAAGTCTTCTTCTATGTCATAAGGTAGACTAACCTTCCTGCATTCATTTTCATACCATGAGTCATTCTCATCAAAGATGACATCTCTGCTTACCTTGAAACCTTTGTTTGAGGGGTTGTAGAATCTGTACCCTTTCTGGTTCAAGTCATAACCAATGAAGATACATTTTTCAGCTTTAGGGTCTAGCTTTCCCCTTACCTGTGAGGGAATATGCACATATGCAATACAACCAAAGATTTTGCAATGATCCAAAGATGGTCTCTTACCATGCCAAGCTTCATAAGGTGTCATTCCATCAAGTGTCTTTGATGGCAACCTGTTAATGAGATATGTGGCAGTAGATACACTCTCTGCCCAAAGATAATTTGGCAACTTCTTTTCATTAAGCATAGACCTTGCTGTTTCTACAATGAGTCTATTTCTTCTTTCAGCTACCCCGTTTTGTTCAGGTGAGTACCTTATGGTTATCTCCCTCTTGATGCCTCTTTCCTGCAAGAAGTCTTCAAACTCATTTGAGAAGTATTCTCCTCCTCCATCTGACCTTAGCCTTTTCAAGTTTCTTCCTGTTTGGTTTTCAACCAGTGCAAGATACTTCTTGAAATAATTAAACACTTCCTTCTTATGCTTCATAAAGTATAACACAGTCCATCTGCTATAGTCATCAATGAAGGACACATAATACCTTGATCCTGAAATGGAAGGGTCCTTGCTAGGTCCCCAAACATCTGTGTGTACCAAGTCTAGGTAGTCTCCATGCATAAAACCTTTCTTTCAATAGGGCAATCTGTGTGACTTACCAAACTGACAAGCTCCACACTTGTATATCATGTGTTGCTTGGATACATTAGGTATCCCAAGCACACATTGATCCCTGCACATTTGCTTTAAGGTCCTTTCACCAATGTGACCTAACCTCTTGTGCCATATTTCTAATTCTGAAAGTGTTTGATCCTTGTAATTGTATAAAGCAATGTTTTTGGTGTCTTCAAGCTCAAAAGTAAATAATCTACTTGATTTTTCTCCCTTGGCTATTCTTCTGAATCCATGTCTTGGGTCCTCCACATATGCTCCATGTTGATTGAACCTGACCTGTAAACCTTTCTCCACAATCTGACCAACACTCATTAGGTTCTTGGTAATGGTTGGAATATAAAGTACTCTGCTCAATAAGTTCTGATTACCATCACTAGTCTTTACATTATCAACCTTTACAACAGAATGCTTAGTATCATCACCTGTCTGTACCTGATGTTTGCCCTTGGGTTCTTCCAAATCAGAGAGTAGTGCCACATTACCAGCTACATGGTTAGAACACCCTGAATCAATATAAAATAAATGATCATCATTTGTACCTTCCTTGGAGGTCATATTCATGATCAATAGGGAGTCATCTTGCTCCTCTGTGTAGTTGTTGTAATCCCTTCTATTTCTGAATCCACCTTGGTAGTTACTATTGTGGTTGTGGTTGTAATTGTTGTTGTACTGATTGTTGTATCCATTGTAGCCTTGGTGTTGGTTGAATCTGCCTCTACCTTGAGAGTATCCACCTCTTTGATAGCCTCTTCCTCTCTAATTCTTATAATTTCTGTAGCACTCATCTGTGGTATGGTTAGACAATCCACAAATGTTGCATGGTGATGAGTTGTAGGGTCTCCCCCTACCTTGCTTACTTGCTCTGCCTCTACCTCTTGAAAATCTACCTCTCCCTGCATAGTTTGCTTGGGAGGTAGAGCCTTCTTCTTCTTGCTTCTTCCCTTTACCTTTATCCTTAACTTTCTTATCAGTATATAGAGCAGAGGGGTTATTACCTTTTGATTGTTCTCCATTCTTTGTAAGCTTTGCTTCATGTGTGAAGAGTTGACCAATCAGGGTTGTTAGATCAGGAGCATGTATGTCCATGTATAGGTCCATTGCTGTGGTAAAGCTCTCCCATTTGTCATCAGCCTTTAGTCCATTGATTACCTGCCTTACTATTTGTTCCTCTTCAATCTCCTCTCCAATACTTGCCAGTTGGTCTGCAATGTCTTTGACCCTAGTGACAAAATCTGAAACTGATTGCTTTGATTGCTTCCTAAGAGTAGTGAATTCAATCCATAGTTGATTCTTTCTGGCCCTTGTACTTGATGAAAAATATGTTGACAAGGTTTCCCAAGTCTCTTGGGAAGTCTTGCAATTCCTTATGTGAGGTAAAAGGAAATCAGATATAGAGTTAAGAAGATAAGACCTTGCCAAAGCATCTTTTGCACACCATGTGTTGAGCCTTTCTTGTTCATCTTTGGTGGGTAGGCCTCTAGCTTTGAATGAGGGCAATTCCTCATCTCCTGATATGAATCCAAATAAGCTTCTTCCTTGTAGATAGGTCTTCATCCTTAGAGACCAGGCTTGGTAATTGTTCCTGTCCAATTTGTCAATGAATGAAGGAAAACCATCTCCCATGTTACCTTATTTGCTCTGATACCACTGTTGGGAGAGATGGTTGGATGCACTCAGAAGATTGAGTTGGTACTGCTAATCCTGCTTTGCACCAGCCCTCTTTGATCCTTTTCTCTGATTCTACTCCTTGATGACGCGACGAAGACTGAGCCTTGCGGAAACCGCCACGCCAAGAAGAACTAAGTTAGAGTGATTTAGAAATTCTCTGTAATCAATCAATAGCTTAGCAAAGTCTAGCGTTCAACATATAAGACTGTGCTCTAACTTTACTGGAAAAATTTCACCGAAATTTCACCGAACTGCCACTGGACTGACACCGTAATCGTACTGGAATTGTACCGGAATGAACTTCAATTCTGTTTATAATTACTTCAAGTGAACATACATGAAGTAAGGAAGTGATGCATGAACTTTCTTAACTTACTGAACTCTTTCTGAAGTTTAAGAAAAAAACTCCTCTAGTTCAGACAGCCTCTTTCCGGTCAGACTTTGTACTGTGTGTAGATATCTTTTTCACCGGAAAGATTGATCAACTAAAAGTAGAGATGTCTAGCTATAGAGTGAGCTATCTCTCATACAAAGCTTCGCATTACTCTGCGAGATCTACTTCGTTCTTCTACCGGAAATTACTCGTTTACTGTAAGAACTGCAACAGTGAGCATTTATTAGAAAGGGTAGCCGGCAAGGAAGTGTACAGCTTCCTAGATGGGTTCTCTGGCTACAATCAAGTAGCCATTGCACCAAAAGATCAGCATAAGACGGCTTTTGCCACAGAATGGGGCATATTCGCTTTTAGGGTAATGCCATTCGGGCTTACCAATGCTCCCGCAACCTTCCAGAGATTGATGTGCCATGTGTTTAAAGAGTTCCTGAGAAAGAATTTGGAAGTCTATGTCGATGATCTTTGTGCGCATTCCAACATTAGACAAACCCATATTCCTGAACTCAGACAAATCTTTGACAAATGTAGAGAATATCAAGTCTGCCTGAACCCAGAAAAGTGTGTTTTCATGGTCAGGCAAGGCAAGATTTTAGGACACATAGTGTCAAAGAATGGCATATCCACTGATGAAGAGAAAGTAAGACCCATAGCAGAGTTACCTAGGCCAAAGAACGTCAAGGAAGTACAAGCTTTCATGGGGCATTGTGGTTATTACCGACGGTTTATACACATGTATGCCATCATAGCAAAGCCTATGTACGGACTTCTGACTAACTTTGAGTGGACTGATGAGTGTGAGGACTCCTTTAATGAACTCAAAAGAAGATTATGCTCAGCATCAATCTTGACTACACCAGATTGGAATAAACCCTTTCATGTTCACGTGGATGCATCCAATTATGCTATTGGATGTGTACTCGCACAACCTACGGGCGAAGGTAATATGGATCTCCCAATTGCCTATGCGAGTAGACAGTTGAATGCAGCTGAACGAAACTATACGACCATTGAGCGAGAAGGATTAGGCATGGTATATGCAGTTAAAAAGTTTAGACACTATTTGCTTGCAAATAAGTTTAAATTCTTTACTGATCATCAGGCCCTGTTGTACTTGGTAAACAAACCATGCAATACCGGTAGATTAGTAAGATGGTTTCTCTTGCTAATGGAATACGACTTTGAGGTAGTGGTGAGAAAAGGGAAGACTCATTTGAGAGCAGATCATCTCTCTAGGCTCACATCGGGAGAAGCCCCACAAGGAGTATCAGATGACCTTCCTGACGCTTACTTGTTTAATTTGGAAGTTGTACCTCAGTGGGCTAAGCCATTAGTGCCAGTATTGACATACGGGCCTAATCACCCAGTCATAAACACTCAAGATAGAGAGGTAGTAAAAGCCCAAAAGTACCATATCATGGTAGGAAGTATGTACAAACAGACAGATCGAGGGATATTGGCTTGTTGTGTGGAAGAGGACGAGCACGCGAAGTGGTTGCAATTAGCACATGTAGGTGCATTAGAGCAACACTACTCAAAACAACGAACCCTACAAACATTGAGGAGATTTGGAGTGTACTGGCCAACTATGGAAGCAGACGTCCATAGAATGTGCAAGGAATGCCCAATTTGCCGCACTAAGCCACCAGTGGAACATGCCACCCTTTATCGCGTGTCTCTAGTGCCAGATTGGAGCGAGCCATTAGTGGCGTTTCTGAGGACGAAAACATTCCCTCAAGATATGACCCTGACGAGACAAAGAAGTCTAGAACAAGAGGCTCTAGATTACTCACTCATTGGTGATAATCTATACAAGCACGGAAAAGATGGTTACCTGAGACTATGTGTTCATGAGAGTGAATATCTAAAGATCTTGGAAACTGCTCACCAGGGTGTAGCGGGAGGACACTTTGGTCCAGATAGGGTGATCAAAGCAATTCTATTTGCAGGATTTTGGTGGCCCACCCTTCACATGGATGCACATACCTATGTGAAGAGGTGTGAGATTTGTCAGCGAACCCAGTATCATATACGCAAAGATGAGATGCCACTGAAGCCTATGATGGGCGGACGTGCATTCTCTAAGTGGGGAATAGACTTTGTAGGTCCTATTAATCCCCCAGCTAAGGGCTCACATGCTGAATATATCATCGTGGCCACAGACTATCTAACCAAGTAGGTAGAAGTGAAAGCTACTACAAAAAATGATGCCCAAACAACAGCAAAGTTCTTATTTGAGAATGTGTTCACTCGATACGGGCTACCCATAGAGCTAGTAAGTGATAGAGGGACTCACTTCTTGAATGAAGTTATTGAAAATCTGCTCCAAGAATTCTTGGTAATACATAAGAAGTCTGCCCCCTATCACCCCCAAGCTAATGGCCAGGCTGAGAGTACAAATAAGATCTTATGCAATGTACTGACGAAATTAGTGAACAATAAACGCTCTGATTGGGACAAACAGCTACACCATGCTGTTTGGGCATACCGAGTGGCCTATAAAACGGTACTCCAAGCCACGCCCTTTCAGATGGTTTTCGGCCAGAATGCAGTGCTACCATTGGACTTTTTGATACCAACCTTGAAAGTAGCACAAGAGCATGATTGGACAGGCCATGAGTTGTCCTCTAGAATCTTCAATCTTGAGCGATTAGGTGAAACACGATTGAGGGCTGCAGCAGGAATTTATGCAGCCAAGAAGAGGAAAAAGGCATATTTCGATGCACACGTCAAGGATAAGGGCTTGAAAGTAGGAGACCTAGTCCTAGTCTACACCTTGAAGCAACATGCATGGAAGTTAGAGAAGAGAGGTTACGGGCCAATGATTATCAATAGAATCTCCACCAGTGGAGCAGTTCAACTAGCCACTCTAGAGGGTGATATTCTACCAAGTTACATAAGTGGATGCAGAGTCAAGTTATATCAAGAACCCCTGACTGAAGAGATGCTAAATCGACTCAACACTGCCAAGAAACGTAAAGAAGAAGAGAAACGAATTAGAGAAGAAGCACAGGCAGAAGCTTTAGAACGCATCCGACGAATGAAATTGAGGAGACAAGGCAGAGACCCGCCTATGCTTGACACTCAAGAATCTGTAGGTTTTCCTATGGCCATGTGCGAGGCTTCAGGTGGACGTTCCCATAGAATAATCGACCGACGGCCTTTTGTAACCCTAGAAGTAGGACAAGGAGAGAGTGTAAGGACAGTGAGAGCTTTAATTGACTCAGGGGCAGCCACTAGTGCAGTTCGACTTTCTTACTGCCAAGAGCTGCAATTACAAATCAATCCTATAGAGGCATATCTCATAGGATTGGGAGGTGTGGAAACCCCTTGCATTGGTGAGGTGGAACTTCCCCTCTACATTCAAGAGGTGCTAATGGCAGTCAAAGTGCTAGTGTGTGAAGACGAGGATCTTACCGAACCTCTTGTCCTGGGCCAAGACTGGATCTATGATCATGCAGTCAGCCTCAACCTAAGAAGTGGACTTCTTCAGGCATGGGTAGGCCAAAACCACATCACGATTGAATTAGAAAATCAAGCACATAGGCCGCTAAAAGAGGCACCGAATCCTGGTCCTTCCAGGAGTCCACCTGAGATGAACCATGCTACTCTTGACCAAAGTTCTATGGTGCAAAGAATTGCCACTCATGATGAAGGTACAGAAGTCAACAAGGAGCTCCCTTCTTTTCCAAAGAGAATTCAAGGAAAGCAAGCCAGAAAATACAAGATACAGAGGAGCTCGAGGACCAAGAAGAATAAACACCAACCAGTACAATACAGAATACCCCATGGCATGAAGCAGATCTGGATACGCAAAGGTGAACAACCCTCAGCGTTGGAGACAGGATTCCAAAGAGGCATCAAGCAAGCTACAATGTCGAGGACTACAGCGAAGGAGTACCCTAGACATCAATCTAGACAAACCATTTCTATTTGGGTTCCAAAGCAGTCAATGAAGGCGATCCCAAAAGCTAGACAAATATGGGTGCCCAAGACCTGCTTACTAGCTCAAATAACTTCACCTCCAATCACAAGATCAAACCAACACTCACGAGTCCTATTGGCTCCCATCCCAAGGCAACCATCTACACTCCACACCACCTCATTCTCGGTCACGCCTCGAAATGTTTGGAAATGGGTACCCAAAAAGTCCCAAACCCAACACACTGCAGTCCACAAACCTTCACACATCATCGCCACTAAAAGCAACGATCCCAACATCAAAATTTGGAGACCTAAACCCCATATCAAACCCCCTGACCCACACTTGTAAATCCTTTCCCTGTGATGTAGGTGCATTCTGAGAGCATTGCACAACTAAAGTATGCATCTAGAGTGAACCCTAACCTACTAACCCACTTGTACACACATCACGAACACTTCACCCACTAACCTCTAACCACTCAGAATGTCATGTTGGTATTGTGGAGGGAACACCATAACATCCTGTTCCCAATGCAATGCTAATGTGCCTCTCTCTTCTTCTAGCAGATAAGCATCAGCAACTACAAGCACTCTCATGGCAAAGGCAACAGGTCCGAGCTCACAGGTAGGAATACTTACTGCAAGAATTGATGTGGATAGCCTACCTGTTGATGTGCCTCCAACTGAACGACCTGTGGAGTTGCAACACCTTCAGTAGATCCCGGTATCGGATCCACCCACAGGGATCACAGAAAGAGTCCATGCCAATTCTCATTGGTTCAATGGCATGCCAGGCCCATTAGGAGAGGCCAAGTATATATGGGATTCTAAGTGCGAGTATGACAGATCTTGGGTCAGATTCCAATTCTTCTCCAAGGAGTTTGAGACTCTACAGAACACAGAAGATCTCCAGACCATATGGCAACGTGCAGGGCTAGCAGAATACTTTGAAGCACCACTACCTAAACCGGATCTCCTCCGATGCTATTATTTGGTCTCCACATTACAAGCTAACAAAGAAAAGGACAAACCAGGATCATTTGTTCTTCCTTCCTTGCTGGGCAACAACGAGTTAAAGAGGTTTGAACTTACCTTGGAGTTGGTGAGCTCTGCTTTGAATATGCACGGCACACATGTACCTTCTGAGAAGGATGCCCTCGTTCCTACTAACATGAAGGATAGGAAACTATTGAAGCTTAAAGATATGGCAGCACTCACACCAAACGTGTCCATCCCTCTCCGTATGTGCTTGCAACATTTTGCTTTCCCCGGTCAAGACCGCTTCACACAACCGCACAAAAGAATTTGGTTCGCTCTCTACTTAGCGGAGACAGGTGCGTTACCAATTAAGCTTCCTGTATGGATTATAGACCAGTTGTATGAAGCAAATAAAAGGTCTTCTAGGAAATTAGTGGTGAACGGCTGCTGTGCTATCACACGTATTATCTACCGGTGCTTAGCATACGATGTACCCATTGAACGTGCCTTAACTTGGGCACAATTACAAATGTTTAAGAAGCTCAAGACGTCCACACATCAATCCAAGCGCATGAGGGGTTTGATCCCTTGTGTTCAGACACGGGAAGTTTTGTCTACTCCTGAAGTATTGCCACGAGGAGAGGCCATTGTACCTCCTTTTACCATTAGAATACCTAGGCCTGGATCTGAAACTACAACACAAGCTGCCCCTTCGGCTCCTCCTGCTCCATCTGAATTTGAGTTTGCTACAACTGGAGATGCTGAAGGGATGGATCCCCAGGACTTCAAAGCATTCTTACAAAGTACACAACTCTCGGATGTAGAGTTTTATTCAGATGCAGAAGAACAAGGCACATCTTCACAAAGAAGAAGAAAATCCACAGAAGGTCGCCATGTACATTGGAGTGACGATCAGCAAGGTCAACAACAAGCACACCTAGAAGAAGAAGGAGCAGACGAAGAGGAGACCATTGAAGTCCCCGCGTATACAGCAGAACTCCGAAGGCTGTATCAAATCATGGAACGAGTGCGCTCGCAACAACTGCTCACCAAACAGAGCAGTAGGGTACTCATGACTCAGCTGTTGGAAGAAGCAGGAGTTGACTCAGAATATAGTGAAGGTCTCTTATTAATGGCAGAGACATATGGGGTAGTAGAAGCAGTTCAGGCCGCCATTAGGAGGTCTCCAGTTCAATATGATCCACGAAGATTCCAAACACGACCACGGTCAGGTAAAATCATCCAGATCCCCATTACAATGACAGAAGGGCCGGTTACTACATCCAAACCCATTGGGACAACCTCCCAAGCAGCAGAAACTGCTAGCCAAGATCACCCAGTCACCCATGAAGAATCAACCGAGCCACTACCACCCACACCCCCACCATTGCCTCCTAGAACAGAAGCCCTGGAGATCACCTCAACCACTCAACCCTCCAAACAAACATTCATATTCCGTACTCCCATCTCTAGTTCAACCCTATTCTCCACCTCTGATAACCCAATCTATGAAGCAACCACCATCACTACACAATCCACCGAATCGCTCGTAGAGCCTGCCCTGGGATAACCATCCCCCATGCCCTCAGTCATAGGTCATCCTGACTCTAGATCTATATTCATGGGTTTCCCTACTACCACACCACCTTTCATGCCCTCCTCGACTCTACGACCCCAACCCCCAACCACCATCTCTCCACTTCTCCAATCCCTCCATAACTTCCTTGCTAGAACTTTTCAACCCAGGTCTCAACCATTCCCTTTATTTTCAGCTCCCCACCCCACTTCTCATCTATTCACCACTTTCACACACACACCACCTACCATTCCAATGTATATGGTAGACCCCACACTTGCACCCACTCCTGAAAGTATGGACATTTCACCACCCACGGCACCTCCCCCACCCCCCACACTTCCACCTTCTCCCATTCCCCCCCCCCCCACCAATTTCACTGACATACACATCTCAATTAGACACATCATTCACTCTTCCCCTTCCCCAATCCCCTTCCCGTGCATCCTCCATTGTACAAACCACACCATCCTCATCCATAGGAAATGCATTGGACACCATGCTCACATGTATATCACAGTTAAGGACAGAATACAATCAGCTCTAGCAACATAACGCACGACTGCAAGAGCACTCGGAGGTGCTACAGAATCGTCTTGCTGCAGTAGAAGAGGAGAATGCTCGCCTCCATACACACTTCCAAACTTTACAAGAGGCTCATAGTGTATTGGAAGTACAGTTGCAGAATACAGATCAAGAAGCAATACAAGTGGTAGAAGGCCATCTAAAAACACAACTAGAACGCAATTCAAGACTTCAACAAAATATGGCACTTCTTAGAAGACACCTGGCAACTGCTCACGAGGAGAATCGACGCCTACAGCAACAGAACCAAGAGAACTTAGAAGCAGCCATCGAAAGCACACCAGGGGCACCCATCAGCCCATCAAAGTTCCAAGCAGTGACCCCCGACAATATGAAGATCATATTGGAAGACTATGCCTTGCTGCTTGAAGCACATGACCAGCTATCAGAGGAACTGAGTCAACTAAAGCAGAAACAACAAAAAGACACAACGACTGCCCCTCAAACCACTTCATCAGCGGCTTCACTTCTCACAGACTCAGAGGCCCTACAAGATCTCCAGACACAGGTCACAGAGTTGAAAGCACGCCTACTACAATATGAAAGGCCACCTTCCCCTCCAGAAGCTCCCACCGATGAAGACATAGAACAAATTCCTGTGGAACAAACATTTGAAGAAGAATACGACCCACACGCCAGGAGGTCAACAAACGGAAGAAGCTCAGGACACATTCGAAGCACCACGGCTCCCATGGCTACGACAAGTGGAGGAAATTGGGAGTTCTCATGAAGAGCGCACAGTAGTGCAAAATCAGGCCATGAGGGTCATAGAGGAAACTGTGTTGCAATCTGATTACTTCAAGAACCTGTCATCGAGACGTCTTATCCTCTCATCTGAACTCCAATACAGGCCTTACTATATTATTCTGGCTGATTATAATGCAGAAATACAGAGAGTCACAGGGAAGATACCTTCCTTTGCAACCCAATTTCAACCCGAAGACCTTCCTCCCGAGGTGCAAAAAGGCAAGATCCGTCAACCAACATGGCGGCAGAAACTTCTTGAAACCTATCCGGAAATGCTCCGCACCTAGAACAATGCGCCATTACATCTTCTCTATAATCCATGCTATAGCCCTGTTCCACGACACCGCTCATGGAAAGCATTCAACATAAAGGTCCAGAATAACGCTCAATGCAAGGAATGGCTCAATTATCCATACATTGTGCCACCACAGGGACCACCGTCAGTAGCATACATGATGGGAACAATTTGACATTGGATGCCACGATTGAAGCCCATGCCAGATGTGGCAGCCCAGATGATGCTTAAGATTCTGGATATGATGCAGGTAGTAACTCAAAACCTTCCGAAATGCAGCAGCACCACAGATACGGCTATCGGGGTTTACTAATGGAAACTATGATTTGGTGTACGACATGAGCACCACCCCCAGTATTCGTGTGGCTTACTCCTGGCATGCACGCATCAAATACCTCCCTGCATGTTACAAACAGACATTCGAAGAAATGTTCCGATCAGGTTTTTGGGAGTATCACTCGGAGGTCTTCGCACCGAAGCCCACACACCTGCTCCATCTCTTTTCTTGTGAACAAGCCATGTACTCTGAGTAC
Organism: Ceratopteris richardii; assembly: GCA_020310875.1. NCBI lineage: Eukaryota > Viridiplantae > Streptophyta > Polypodiopsida > Polypodiales > Pteridaceae > Ceratopteris > Ceratopteris richardii. The sequence continues at coordinate 141,334,759 of CM035407.1, forward strand.
TACACCACACCGCAACGAGAGGTCCCCGGTGCAATAAATTGGGATGCATTGGAAGCTGATCTAGCAAGAGGCTTAAGGATAGGAGAACACGAACTTGCAACGAATGTCATCCAATACTATATCGACTACCCTATAGAGCAGAGGTCTGTCAGGGGCGACAGACGCTAGGAAGGGGGGAGTGTTGGACTCCAAGTCATATAAAGAATATACAGGCACAACGGAGCAGTCATGCACAATACGGCAACAAGGCCCAATCAATTTTTCTCTTAAAGTATTTCCAATTCAAGTGATTTTTATCACTACACATACATTGTAAATCCCGTTTTTGGTAGAATAGACTCCATTTTGTTCAAGCAGAGGAGTCCTCAAGCTTGAGGAGCAAATAGAATTAGCTACATATCAATTTTCATAATTTTTAGACTCCGTATGAGCCCTCAAATAGGCTCTAGAACCTAATTTTTAACTAGGCCGGACACTAGGTCTGGACAAGGCCAAAGCTAGTGAGAAAACTATAAAAAGAGCTAGAGAGCTCATTTTTGAGGTTAGATTGTTTGTGAATTGAGCTTATGTAAGAGACTTTTTGACTAATGCAAAGAACTCCATTGTTCCTCTCCTTGTTCTTGCTTTGTGTGCGCGTGTGTGTGTATGTGTGTGCATGCTTGTGTGCTTCTCACTCACACACTTGTGCCTTCACTTGCTCATAGTCTTCATACTAGTCCTCACGTCTCCACGGATTGACAATTATGAGGTGAATCTTCTCATGTTGGTGCTCACCATTGTGCTAGAGTGACAAAGCCCTAGCACAACAGAGCACACACATAGCGCAAGAGATTAGCACATGCAAGCAATAGGGAAAGAGTACAAAAAATCACAGTTAAATAATCTGTGTAGGACGACTCCATGCGATTGATCATAAAAGTGAGCGACACAAATATTCCTGGCCGACGTGAATCATAAAGCGTATATCACTTAAATAAAACATTAACGATGGAGGGTGGCACGAATTCGAAAGGGACATATGACAATTAAAAATCCGAAGTGACAAGTGCGAAGAGAATTACATTCAAATAGTCAACTAAAAAATAATCAGAGTCAGTATAATGAGTTTATGGTGGTCGTCAAAGGCAAATGAGCATGGACGATGGACAGTAGGGTCTTAGTTTAGATCCATTAAGAGGGTTAGGAAGGACTGCTCTGGTAACTGTGGCTAACCGAAATGTATTCGGGCCAAGTTGGGCAAAAATAGGGTATGATCCAAACCACCGAAATTCAAATTTTCCTGTTGCATGGTCTTCTTTAGAATTATAGAATGACACCAACTGGCCAACTTTAAACACTGGAGTCCAAAGAAAACAATCATGAGTTTTGGCTTGGCATAGCTTAACTTCTTGTAATAGTAGAAAAGTCATCTTCCTTTGTCCATCAAGAAAGCATAGAGTATCAATTCGATCAGGAACTGATTCATCAAGTAATAATTTCTTCTCCAAGGCCACTCATAAACTAGGTACAACTAGCTCCATCGTTGCAATAGCCCCCAATCCATAAGCCAATTTAAACGATGTACAATTAGTAGCAACTTTATATGTGGTACGATAAGCCCACAACACAGCAAGCAAAAGTTGATCCCAATGCTCAGGGTAGTCCAGAATAAGTTTCTTCAACATAGTGAGTAATGTTTTATTAGTGCTTTCAGCCAAGCCATTAACACATGGGTAATAAGGAGTACTAAACTTATGGATAATATTAAATGTATGGGTCAGATCTTGAATAAGAGTGTTAACAAAGTGGTTCCCTCGATCGGAGACAATTTCTAGTGGTAATCCAAACCTAGGGAACACATCTCGCATCAGGCACTTAGCCGCCACTTGAGTTGTAGCAGACCGGACTACCCATGCTTCAGCCCATCTCATAGCATAATTGGTACAGATTAGAATATATCGATTATCAGTGGAAATAGTCGAAGGTGTAATTGATCCAATGAAATCCAACCCCCATTTTTGAAAGCTCTCCAGAGGTAGAACTGATTGAAGAGGAAAATAATGTCACTGCAAAGGCTGGACAGTCTACAAAATTTTTCGGTGGATTAAATCCGCCGAAAAATATCCACCGGAGGGAATAGCATGCACCATGTGTATCAGAGAGGGTACTTCATGAGGAGATATACAATAGAGTAGAGCACCAGAATGATCGGCATAATATAATTGACCAACAATGATCCAAAAATGTCGGCTGTAAATTGCAAGTTTTTGACGGGCCGTGCTAGACACTATACCTGGTGGATAGCTAGTGGTCAAGAAAATCATGAGTGTATCATAGTAAGAATCGGCCACATGTAAAGCACTGTAAGTTATAGTTGGTGTAGTGGTTGCATAGATAGCAGGAGATAAGTCCTCTATTCCCTCCGGAGGTTCACCGGAATCGAGTCTCTATAGAAAATCGGCAATAGTATGTGCCATGCTTGGTTGGTGTACCACATCATAATCAAACTCCTGGAGTAGTAATACCCAACAAGCCAATCGCCCACCCAAATTTTGTTTCCGTACAAGGTAAACTAAAGCCACATGGTCTACATGAAAGGTGAATTTTTGACCTAGTAAAATAGTGTCTAAACTTCTTTATAGAGTAAATTAATCCTAAACATTCTCGTTCAATGACATAATAATTTCATTCAACTGAGATGAGGCATCTGCTCGCATAATAGATCGGTCTATACAATTTATCCTGTTGTTGCATGACAACACTACTGATAGTGATATCAAAAGCATCAACAAACACATGGAACGGTAGTTGCCAATTCGGTGCCTGTAGAATTGATGCCTTCATAAGCAGTGTTTTAAGACAATCAAAGCTAAGCTGGCATCATCATTCCAACAAAATTGGTGCGAGGGTACAGTAGTCAAGCACGCAAGAGGTATGGTCAAATGGGCTAGCCAGCAGAGATGGCGACCATGCCAACGAATCTGCCCTAGGAAGCGCATAACTTCCTTGGGTGTTCTGGGCAGTGGCGCATCTAAAATTACTTGGACTTTGTCTAGATCCACCTATATACCCTGTTTGGATATGATGTGACCCAAGAGTTTGCCACAAGCCATAGCAAAAATAGACTTATTAGAGTTTAATCATAGACAGTATTCTCTACATTTCAAAAAACAACACCGGAGATGGTGCAAATGTGTGGCAATATCACCGGACAAGGAGAAATCATCCAAGTATATGCGCATAAAACTCATGAGGTATGGTGCAAATATCTCTTGCATGCAGCGTTGGAACATGTTGGGTGCATTTCCTAAGCCCAGCCACATCACAGTACATGCGTAGACTCCCGTGTTAGTACTAAAAGAAGTTTTCAAGATATCCGTCTCAACCATTCAAAACTGATTATATCCACTGTAGCCATCCAAAAAAGAGTACATTTCACACCCTGCTACGTCATGGAGCATACTATCGAGGAAGGGTAAAGGAAACGGGTTCGGCACCATAGCAGCATTCAACTTGCGGTAATCAACACAGATGCATAACTTTTTATTCTTTTTAGGGACAATTACTATAGGAGAAATCCATTTTGCGTGCTCCATGGGAACAATAAATCCGACCTTCAATAACCTATCTAATTCATCTTTCACTTGTTGGGCATAATTAGGATTCATTCGATAGCTCTATTGTTTAATGGGTCTTGCATCCAGTTTTAAAACTATGCGACGCTCGTAAATACAAGGGTCCAACCCCTTCATATCACGATAATCCCAATCAAAAGCATCAATAAATTTGTTTAATAGGGTAAGCAATTCCTCTTGGAATGCAGGAGTCAATCAGGCTTTGATCTTTACTGGATGCGGGTTAGCTTCATCTCCTAAGTTACAAGGAACTAATTGATCTTCCGACACGTAGAACTGTCGAGGCAGGGAGGAGTCTTCTGGGTATTGCAACAATTGTCTCATATCCTTAGAGCCTAAGAAATTCTCAGTTTCCTTAGCAGCAACATCCATAAATGGTTGCACCGTATAGGTCACTGGAGACCAATTGTGCAAGGCCTATTGTAAATCGATTGTTCCCAAAGACAACAAATCATGATTAGTAGTTAGAAATGCTTCCTCCTCATCATCTGACAATCCCTCTAGCATATGCACGGTCTTGGCAACATAAGGTCGTGCATGCAAATCGCAAGGCTTCATATCATCAAGGGGAACCACGTATTTCCAATGGTTGCATTTAAAAATAAGTTCCTAGGAAGACCAATCTTGTAACACTTAATCTTTTTTTTTTCTTTTAAGTACAATGAATTGGAAAGACACACACACCCGACCTCGTAAGGTAGAGGCACCCATCTTGGGGAACTTCATGGAAACCCATCTTTGAGAACTCATGGAAACCCATCTTTGGGAACTCATGGATATGTCCAGCCAGGATTTGAACTCGGGTTTTCCTACTTGAGACTCAAAGCATCAAACACTTAATCTTGTTTTAGCCAGGTTCTACCGAATAATAGATTATCATCTAAACTAGATTCGGGCAATTCCATCACTACAAAGGACATTTTAAATATTACCCTTGTAGGGTAATAGGGATATCTCGTACCAACTTGACTGGATGAACTTCGAACTGATCAATTATACGCATAAAAAGTTAATAGGTTTGATCTGGTTCCATCCCAATTTCTTACACAGTGCTGCTATGGAAATATTTACTCCTAGCCCTCCATCAATTAAAACGTGAGATATTTTATGATTTTTGAACCACACATTGATTAAGGGAATAGCATGGTCTATTGTAGAGTCAATTTCTAGATTAATTGTAGATGTGGTCGGTGCATGAGTTGAACTCGAATCAATCTGCTATTGAAATTGTTGTCTAATTCCTGGTATCAATGTTAAAAGTTGTCCCAAAGGGATAGTGATTGAAGCTTTAGACAAAATGTCCCAGGTAGAGAACTGCTTAAGTCGGTTGCTGACTCCAGTGAAATTGCTGACCAAACTTCGATCGGATCCGGTGTGGATTTTGATGGTCCAACTTTCTGTTGAGTAACTGGTACAGGATCAAAAAAGACTGGCGGTTCTTCTCTAGCCCATCGAGTTGCCTTAGCAAACATACATTGCTATTCCTTTACACCTGGTTCAAAAATTTCAATGATCAAGTGGAGCATCTTACCGGAACATGCCTGAACTGTCGCTACCTACGTGTCTACTACGAAAATTGGAACCATGTTTCCCTTTGGGCTTTGGCGTTCTTTTTTTTTTCTTATCATACTCTTGGGCGTCCTTACAATGCCTTCGGATGTGTCCCACTTTCCTGCAAAAAATGGCAGTGTGGTAGAGGTAAACTTGAACAACTACCAGCTTGATCTTGATTCCATCGAGTCCGATTAAAGTTCCTTGTGTCCATCTCTATAATTGGTATAATTAAAATAAGCTTTGTTTCTCAAATGCAGCAGAACGTACCTAGTTGTTGGTTGCTCCTATTCTTGCAGAACATCATTTACCATTAGCCGATTTTGAGTCTTGGCATTATATGGACAAGCCTCTATGGCATGGCTAGCGATTTCACAGATTGCACAATAAATCCGATTAAGAGCACAATTATTTGCAACATGTCCAGGGTTTTTACATTTAGTGTAGTAGACCTATTTTAGCATATCATCATATTTATTTTTTCTAGCATGTAGCCATTCTAGGTCTTCTCTAAGACCACCCACTTTGTGTTCTAATTGGAGTGCCATAGCGATTACCACATCGAGGGTCATTCTGCCAACCCAATGAATAATCATTACTTGGTTTAATAAGGGGTTTAATCCATTAATACACCATTGGATGATTACATCATCTGGCAAATTTGCATGAGCCAGTGGCAACTGTAGTAAATGGATGCAAAACAGGGTTGCATATGTTGATATATTTAGGTAATGATGTGTAAACACTCGAGGACCGTCGGGGCACTTTTTTCCCTCTTTAGGAGGTCTTTTTCCCCCGACTTGTATATATGCCTATTGCCCTAATGGGCTACTTATCTTTTGTACATTTTAGTGGTAATACATTTTCAGTATTGAGTGTTGTGCTCCAAGCTTCTTCTTCTTCCTTGTGTTATTCCCGTGCTTTCGCAAACGTCTAACTCCAACAATTGGTATCAGAGCAGGTTACCGCTTCATCTAGGGCATCCTCGACACCTCTCCGGTTGCAGTCTCAGAATCGCACGAATTTTAGTAAGCATACTCAATGTGTTTCGTAGATCAAAACTACTTCGCTCTGTGGTGCCAAAATCATGATCTGAGCTCATTTTGGCCTCCAAACGCACTGTCGTAGTGCTTATGCAAGCTATTTTGTCTTTTTGTGCCAAAGGTATATACCAGTTTCGGTTCACCAGTATAATCATCTCGAAGTCTGTTACAGGTTTAGCAAAATTTGTCTCGACAGTTTTGTACATCTTCTTGAGATACAATCAACTTTCTACATCAAGTAATTTTAGTCACCGACCATGGCTGAAAGAAGTGATGTATTTTGTATGTTGGCTGTTGAGGATAAGTTGGATAGTACAAACTACCCGTTGTGGGCTTATATGATGCGACATGTATTGGTTGCAAAAGGACTATGGAACATTGTGCAGGGTGTTGAAAAACATCCTATCACACCTGCAACTGTTACAACTCTAGGTACTGAGGCGGATGTAGAAGGTGTCGAAGATGATGATATTCTGCATATTCCTATTTGTGATGCGGTTTCCACTGCACCTACTACAGAGCAAATTCATTGGGATGGCAGAGATGCCCAGGCATATGCATTGATAGCTTTGTCTATCAAACGTGCCATTATTCCTCACATTCGCTCTTGCAGAATAGCTAAGGATGCTTGGGATACACTTACCACATTGTACCAAGCTAAGAATGAGGCTCGTATTGCTTACCCCTGAAAACAGTTGGAGAGTGAGCACATGAATGAAGGTGATTCTGTGGACAGTTTTCTAACAAAGATCAAAGACTTGAAGGAACAATTGATTTCTGTTGATGAGGTTATACAAGATAGCTCACTTGCGCAGCCCGTTCTGAATGCTCTTCATGATCCATATCAGAGTTTTGCTTCTACTCTTCGGTTGATGATGAAAGGCAATCCAAATGCCTTATCATTTGAGGAGTTAGTCTCTATTCTGTTGCAGGAAGATCAGTCCAGGCAGAACAGGTCCATTATGCGAGTTGCAAATCAAGCTTTCCTGGCTAGTCAGAAGAGCAAAGGAAAATAGAGCTCTTCAACTAATAAGCAAAAATCTGTTAATTCTGCACAATCGAAGAGGGAAGACAAAGACGAAAAGAAATCAGAAAAGCAAAAATTGTTTTCCAAGTACTGTAAAGGAAATGATCATATAATAAAGAATTATCCAAAATTGGTTGCTAAAGAGGCAAAGAAGAAAGAGGCTGGAAAGGTTGTTGTAGAGGCCTCTACACCAAAAACAGAGTCTACTAATCTTGTGCAGAAACAAGAATGGGCATTTACTATTGTTTGCATTTTTGAACCATCTCTAATGAGCAGTGCATGTTTGTAGTAGACTCAGATGTTTGGTACTTTGACAGTGGGGCGACCAAACATATTACCTCACAACACAGTTTCTTCTCTTCACTCGAGTCTGTCCCTACAGGGAATACTGTTACATGAGACAACAACTCCCCTTATCCGATTATGGGAGTTGATAAGTTCATTTTAACTAGTGCTGATGGTAGTTCTTTCACTTTGTCAGATGCTTTGTTTATGCCAAGAGTCAAGAAAAATTTGTTATCAGTTTCTACATTAGCCAAGATTGGCTTGGTTATGAAATTTGTTGATGACAGATGTACAGTTCATGATCTGTCAAATGGCAATGTGATTATTGCTTCTAGCATTTTATGTCGTGGGCTGTATAGGCTCATAGACATGTAAAATGGGCACCCTCCGTTCTGATCGAGGGAGGGGAATATATGTCTTCTGATTTTAATGCATTTCTGGATGAACGTGGGATAAAACACCAATGTACAGTGCCGTATACACCTCAACAGAATGGAGTTGCTGAATGAAAGAACAAGTCACTCATGGAGATGGTGAGGTGTATGGTTAAGAGTCATGCTTTACCACATAGTTTCTGGCTTTAGGTTGTCATGTGTACAGCATATGTACTTAACAGGTGTCCCACTAAAGCACTGTAGTCTATCACTCCATATGAGGCTTGGCATGATTGCAAGCCATCTGTTGCTCATCTGCATGTTTTTGGTTGTTTGGCATATGCATTAGTGCCTGGACAACATCGCAGAAAATTGTATGATAAAGCAGTAAAATGTATTTTTGTTGGGTATAGTTCTGAAAGTAAAGGCTATCGTCTATATCATCCACAGATTGAATGCATTCTAGTTAGCCATGATGTTTTTGTGGAAGATGCTATTAAGCCATTGCTTTCATGTACTAAGGAGACATCTGTTAGCTCCAAAGACATGTATGATACTTTGCTGCCTCTTTTTACAGGTGGAAAATCTAGTGTTGGTCCTAATGAGGCAACTTCTCAGCCTTTGCACGTTTCATGTGATGATGTAGATCATCCCATTTCTGATGCAGATTACATGATGCACTTGTTGATGAGAGAGCCGATGTTGAGGAGGCAAAAACTATGGCAAAATGGCTGGTGCAGACTTTGCATGAGAACAAATTAGATGCACCTCTGTCATATGGTACTCGATCAGGCTCTCATAGTGCCTCTTTTGCATCAGATTGCTATGTTATGGCTGCATCTAGTCTCTATGATGAAAACGAGCCTATTTCATTTGACAAAGCACAAAATTCACAAAATTGGATGCCTGCTATGCAATCTGAATATGATGCTATAATGAAGAATGATACTTGGTCTATATGTGACTTGACTCCTGGCAAGAACCATTGGCACTAAGTAAGTTTACAAGCTAAAGCGTAAGCCTAATGGAATAGTTGATAGGTATAAGGCTAGGCTTGTTGCAAAGGGTAATGCAAAGGAAAGGGGCATTGATTTTGATGAGACCTTTGCACCTACATGCCGTATGACTACTGTTCGGAGCATATGTGCACTTGCAGCCCATCATGGTTGGAATGTACATCAGTTGGACATTAAAACTGCATTTCTGAATGGTGACTTGCATGAAGAAGTGTATGTTTTTCAACTCCAGGCTTTGTACAGAAAGGGCATGAAAACCAGGTGTGCAAGTCATAGAAGGCAGTATATGGTTTAAAGCAAGCACCACGTGCTTGGTATAAAAAGCTACATGCCTATTTGATGGTTTTGAGAATAGTCCAACTGAGAGCACCTTATATGTTAAGTGTGCTAATGATGTGCTTCTTATCATTGTTGTCTATGTTGATGACATGTTGCTCACTGGTCCTATTGAGAAGGATATTACTTATTTTAAGGTTGATTTGAATGCCTCATTTGAGATGTCTGATTTGGGGCATTTGCATCACTATTTGGGCATTCCTTTTATGCAAGTTGATGGTGGAATGGCTTTGTGTCAAACGAAATATATTGACACATTATTGCAGCATTTTGGCCTTGAAGATTGTAAGCCTATTGCCACTCCAATGGAGACAAGTTTACGATTGAGTCTTCATGACGCTAGAGATGCATTTGATGTTGTCCTCTATCAACAGGTTGTTGGATGCCTGATTTACTTATGCATTACCCAGTCAAATATTCAATTTGTTGTTTCATAGATGAGCAGGTTTATGCATTGCCCAGGTGTCAAGCATTGGCAGGCGGTTAAGCGCATCTTTCGCTATCTGAATGGTACTCGACTACTTGGGTTGTTTTATCCCAAGGGGGAATCACTACCGCCAGATTTGCATGCTTTTTTTTACTCAAACTGGGCTGGTTACTATGACACTCGTGTGTCCACTAGTGGCTTTTGCTTCATGCTTGGTAGCTCATGTATATCTTGGTTGAGCAAGAAGAAGCCTACTGTGGCCACTTCCAGTTGTGAGGTTGAGTATAGGGCAGGTTTCACAGCGACTGTTGAGTGTGTGTGGCTCAGACGCCTTATGGTTGATTTGGGTGTTGGTCAATCTTCTGCCATCACCATCTTCACTGACAGTCAGAGCGCATTGGAAGTTGCGAGGAACCTTGTGTTCCATGCTCGCACTAAGCACATTGAGGTGCATTATCATTATGTCAGGGAGAGGTTCTCTGGTGGGGAGATCAGCTTGGCATATGTGCCCACGCAGGAGAACATTGCAGACCTTTTCACGAAGGCTCTGCCTAAGGAGAAGTTTGAAGCTTTCCGCAAAGCTTTGGGCTTACTTCCTTTTGTGGAGTGATTTCCACATAGCTTGGCACTTCCTTATACATGAGTGCCAACTACTTGTTAACCGCATCACTCCCAAGGGGATTTGTTGATATATTTAGGTAGTGATGTGTGTGAACACTCTAGGACCCTAGAGGCACATTTTTCCCTCTTTAGAAGTTTTTTTTTCTCGGCTTGTATATACGCCTATTGCCCTAATGGGCTACTTATCTTTGTACATTCTAGTGGTAATACATTTTCAGTATTGTGTGTTGTGGTCCAAGCTTCTTCTTCTTCCTTGTGTTGTTCGTGTGCTTCCGCAGATGTCTAACTCCAACAGCATATTCCTGTACACTCTGATGTGGTTTTTGCCTATTATTTTGTAAATAATGGAAGGTCTTCGCAACAATTTTTCTTAAATCAAAAACTCCATAAGAAGGCATTCTTCACATCATCGTACAACCTAAAATGGTTAATATCGTACTCCATCAACCATCAAGCTGCTTCATTCACCAAAGTCAATTGGAACACAGTAGCCTTATATGCTAGGTCCATTGGGTTATTCAACACTACATCTCGAAAGGCCGTACGTGTGCATCTGGATCATCACCACATAAACCCCCAAACTTTGCCTAGGTAACCCCCATAGTGAAGGGTCTGTGGTGACTGCCCTGCTATTGTTGATGTTGTTGTTGTTGGTGTTGATACTGTTGTTGTTGTTTTTGTTGGTTTTGATAATCTTCCATATCGTCGAGATGAAGATTTGTCGGTTGTTTAGACTCTCGTGCCTCAAAGGTGTCTATAGAATGACCTGTTACATAGCTATCCGATGACCCCTCCCCTAAGGTAGCAACTCACTGTTAATTTCTAATTCTGCTGGTTTACAGTTGAGAACCGAGCCTTTCAAAAATGTTATTTTGAAGAAACGTGTAGGATCCCACTATCTTGACTCAACAACTGAAACTCTCCGGTTACTCCCCAAGTTAAAGAATTTGTCTCACACAAGCTCCTCAATAGAAGCTCTTGGTTCAAGGTTAGAATTCATAATTTGCTCAAGGATCCCAATAGGTCCATTGGTTCCCTCGCTGAAGCCTTCGAACGCTTTAGTTTCCATCGAAAGCTCACCGGACTCGGTCGTTCCTCCGAACACTGAACCACTGCCACCGGACACCGATCCGAACTTCGAACCTCCGTCAGATGGTACCATATTGTCATCGGGTTACCGAGGCCACTCTACGAACTCTCGCCGAATTGTATGGGGCTCAATTCCGGTATGCTTTGTAACCCAAAAATAAGAAAATGTTGTGGTGCAATCCCACTCGTTTGTATCACACCTCCGCCCTTAGATGATTGGCCTTCACTATCACCACGTGGTGGTGTCCCGAGCGTGTTGTTCACTTTCCAAGGGTATTTATTGTTCCGATATTTCGGATAACTTTCACCGGAACGTGTTATAGGCATGTATTACGAAGTCTTTCCTACGAAGTATATCTTATACTCCAAGCCACATGGCTAGCGCCAGTGTTAAAATCTCTCTTTGCCCTACCTTGACTGTTTCCAGTTAAGATAGTAATAGCATAGATTTCCTACAGGCTTCCTGGGTTGGACAAGGGTCTGTTGAAACAGAGGCCCTATAATGTTTTTCGAACACCTTACTTCTTTCTAATCACTGATACCGCTTACTAAATGCTATGTTCTCATTACTGAAATTAGGTTACAGTGTTATATTATCACCTTCAATCTTCTGAATGCAAGTTACTTACAATGTATGTACTACCAAATTTACAAGCATGTATCCACCAATATCAATTTACTTACAGTAGACAATATGTATAAGACAATAAACATTGTTATCATCCAAAAGATTGCGACACTCATCAGACTTCTTAACCAAACTTACTATATGATTAATTACTCAACTAAATAGAGAACTTAACTGACACTGAATAATACCGCACCAAATCGAAATTCGACCCACAGCATGAACCAACACAGGTTGTATTCGGCCACTCCGCCACGCAGTCCAACGAGGACCTGTCGCGTGTCTTCTCCACTTCCAAGTGACGTGAAAACATCCCCTTTTGTATTAATAGAATAGGAGTTACATCACTTCAGCCTTTTACAGCTTTTCACGGAAGTAATTACAAAAATTGAATAATACATAGGGCCATCCAACGGCCTAACAATGTGTCTTACGTGCTTTTCACCTTCACATTTGTGCATCTCAATAACTCACAAATTGACAATTACGAAGTGGATCCCCATCAATGTTGGTGCTCACCATTGTTCTACAACCACCATCCTACAAGGTTGTGCACAAGCACTTTTATCCTTATTTTTCGCCCATGCACTTACTAAATAGTGCACCATTATATTGTCAAAAAAAATAGTTAGTTACAACATCTGTAAACTCTTGTTCTGTAGAAACTCAACAACCCCAATATGCTTCAATGCCCACACTTCCCCAAGACCAATGAACATACCAATCATCTACCAAGGCAACACACTCGAGTAGGGAAAGAATTTTGTAGATGGAGACTCGTCAAAGAAGTTTTTGAAAGCCAAAGAGAAAGAAAACAGCCATGATTATGAAGAAATGAAGTAAGAAAAATGGTGTATGCCCTCATGCAATACGAGCTAATAAAAGCCTCAAAAATTCCAACAATATCCCTCGACTTGATCATTCTAAAAAATATCACCTTCAAAAACCATTTCTTGTAACTTATTCCATGATTACGCAAACAAAGGAATCCTCGATCAATATTCTTTAGCACTCATATCGAACCTCAAATGAGTTTTTAATACATATTTTTAACAAGGGCAAACACACGTGTGGAGTCACTTTTTTAAAACTCACCTCCAAAGTGAACAAACCCTCGTATGTAACTTCATATACTTTGTATTCATTCTCTCTTCGAATCGTGTGAACTAGTACGAGCTCTTATGTCTATTCCATGGGCTGGCTTGCATGTGTGTGTGTTTCAAATGTTGTGTGCATGACTCATCTCAAACTTTTTTTTTAAATCCTCAAAATCAACAAACCCTCATTTGTAACTTCTTATTCTTCGTGTCCATGCTCTTCCATGACACTTGCTTGCATGTGTGAGACTCGTGTGCGTGTGTGTGTGTTCACCACTCCTAGCGTTGTGTGCATGATGCCTAGCATAATGGAATATAATATATCATCATATCACCGATTCGCGAGGCCAACTAACATCAAAAGGACAATATATCATCATTCACCGATTCGCGAGGCCAACTAAGATCAAAAGGACCCCTTTGGTGTGCTTTGTCTTTCTTCCAAATTTTCAGGTTAAAGTAGATCCTAAGATTTAGCTTCCAAAAATACTAAATATAATAAGAAAATAATCGCTGTTAAACATTGACATTGACTGCTATCTCAAAATAGTTTTCATCACTTTATCTTCAATCTCCCTTCAAAAACGAATCCAACCACATCTTTCACACGTGCGTTGAGTATTAGTAGTGGGAGGTGTGGCAGGAGGTTTCTGTCGTGGGCTACAGCACAGGGAACTCCCGAGGATCCAGATCATCGAAGACCCTGATGGGCAAAACGCGTGACGGTCCAGAGCAGCGATATCATTGATAATGTGAAAACAATGATAATGTGAAAACAAAGATACAGGATAATGTATTACTATTGGCTAGCGGCGTAATTTTTGGCGAGTAAGCAACATACGGCAAATATCTACGTTTGACCTTGTCCTAAAGACTTCGAAGTGGTATCATCCAGCCTCCTCCCGTGGCTCTACCAAGGACAAAAGTCTCTACCAAGGACAAAATGACTTGTCGCACGTGTTATGCCCGCATACATCCGCAAACAGCGAAGGAAGAAGCGATAAAAGAAGAAAATTAAGCAAACATGATATTTTTATGCTGTAGCGATTATATCTTCCCGCTCGGATTATTTTGTGATAGAAACGTAGTTCTGATATATTTTTCTGAACCGATATTTTCTGATTTTCCCCGACCAGAGACTCCTTGTAAATTGTTATTATTTATCATCTCTGGCTACCAAAATAGAAAGAGGAAAAATATGATGACATTTTGACCGGTCAGATTCACTTCTAAACACTTAGGCAAAGTCGAGAAAAAAATTTTCCTGCCAACAAATTTGTGGTACATAAACCTGAGATGATACAATGTAGTCTGATCCTAGTTTTAAACATTTCGTATTATCAGAATGCTTCATAGACATAATGTCCTGATTTCACCTAGAAAACCTGATAATTTTCTACTATTCCTGGTACCGGAGACTTGCAGAAGAGTTCATATGACAATATGGAATCTGATTCACGTTCTAGACATTGTGGCAGCAAAACTTTCAAAAAATCACTTAAAATTTTCTGACATGCACCAAGCATTTCCCGGAAAGCAGCCTATCCTTTCCTAGGGCCTGCAACATGTGTTCACATCCACATCTGATTGTGAATCCTCTTCAAGACCTCCATTCGAAGAACGAATACATCAACAAATAGAATTGCAGAAGATTTCCTGCACTCCTGTTGAAAACTTTTGCATACTGGACACGCACTATTCAGGAATGGAAATTAGAACATGATGGGTTGATTGTATTAAAGTTCATGCCTTCAAAAAGTTATTTGGACCACTCCAACTCTGCATCTGCATGGTTACTAGAAGCTAATTGAATTGCAGAAGGATTGATAAATCCGTGCCACCCTAAAAGATAAGGTATTATGAACTGCGAATACAAAAAAATTGCAGTTAGCCAAGAATTCCCAGTGTTACACACCTGCAGATACATGGATTCAATAAAGCTTACATTGCAAGATGACCTTATAACTGTAAATTCTCCTTTTGTGATCGGAACAGAAAGGCGCATGTTCAAATCCTCGACCTTGTTAACTACCTCTGCAACAAAAAATTGTACTATTTTACAAACAATGCAAATAATGAAAAACAATTGCCAGCCAACCATAGAGATAAAAGACTCCTGTTGATGTCTGAGGTAACTCTACCAAATGTGAAGAACATGCCACTTTTGTCTGGCATTGGCTCAATCTTCAAGGTTTTCCTTACCATTCCAGCTTCACTGCAATGCATCAAGTCATCAAGACAATGTAAGCGTCATCCCATGCAATTTCCTCTCAAGGAAGAGAACAAGATATGAGCTCTCAAGGTTCAGCATTCTAGTATCTTTCATTTCGAATCAACTTATCAAGAGGGTACTGGACCTTAAGGGAAAATGTAAATTTGAGGGGAGAAACCCCAACCCCTGCTGGAATATCAGATTAGAAGAAGCGCCAACAGAATATCAGATTAGAAGAAGCATGTTTGATTTAAGTTCTGCATAGGAAAAGATTTGTCCCCAGGACCTTGAAGATACCATATCAGAATAGAACTTGCACCAAATACAAGTTCTTGCTAGAGCAACCAAATTGTTGGCAGAGCCACATGATCCTACTTCTCTGGATGAACTGTGGATAAAGTCATTTCTGTGAGGTCAAGATAGACCAGAATAACAATACTGAAACCAGTTTAATTTCTACAGTATCTTTGAAGCATCTCTCTACAGCAACCCCCTTTCCTGTCTCCGAGGAATGACAACAGAAGTCTGCATACCAAACCCACTTTCAGATGCAATTAGTAAAGGGCCAATCTAGATAATTGTATTTATGGAGCCTCACAATTAAGCCTCATAGAGCAATGGCATTGCTATATCTAGCACAAAAACAACACCGAAGGAACCAGCATGTATGTTAGCACCATCCTCCCTACAAACTAGACAAAACTCAAGCCGTATCCACAAAACGGCTTTGGAACCCTGTTGCCCAATGAGTGGCCATCCCCTCAAGGGCATCATGTCCCATACCACCATGCCTACACTGTACAGGTGTGTGGGGGACTCCACCAAGGGTCCAAGACCCTCATCTGAGCAATCTATGACAAATGGCATAAGGGTTATAGACTCTTTTAAAGAGTTGGCTTGGCTCACACTCAACAAACACTCCACACTTGGCCGGATTATTTAACTGCAAACACTTACCTTGATGTCCTTTAGGTTAGGGGACAAAGCACTTTCCCCCTTTTTCTCAATTGCTGCCCTTAGCAATATCCTTGGCCACAAACACAGGAACTGATCCTTCAGCGTCCTGATTGACTCCTAAGTCACATATCCTCAACCACAAACAGAGGAACTGATCCTTCAGCGTCTTGATTCACTCCCACTCAATCAGTGGCTAACAAGCCCTTCTAGGCTTTAGTTCCGACTCAGGTGAAACTCCACACTTGGTCAAACACTTTAGGTACATGTGCCCATCTTGATGTCCTTCCCATTTGAGGATGTGACACTTTCCCCTTTAATCTTAATTCCTGCCCTTAGAAATTTCATGTGTGTAAATCCAGGAAACTGATCCCTCAATGTCCTAACCAACTCCCAAGTCATGCAGACTCAGGCTCATGCTCCCACTCAATTAGTGACCTAGGCTAAGAAGAAGCCTTACTAGGCTTCCTATTCATATGACTAGAACCATCATAAGCTCTTATGGAACAACCTGAGGAAATCCTTCAAACTCTTGATCTCCTCCTAAGGTGTCACAAGCTCATCGAGCCGCTTTTCCAAGCAACTCACATGAAATATAAGAATTGTGACTCCTGGAGGCAAATCAAGCTCGTCGATTACCCCTACGTATAGCCCTCTAAGCATCTAGATCATCCTTCAAAATCTTGATCTCCTCCTAAAGTGTCACAAGCTCATCCCGCCACTTTTCCAACAAGACCAATCGAGTAGAATGACCCGAAGACCAAGTAACCTTAAGTTGTCTACTAAGAAGACAACGCAGTACAAGGTCATCTTCATGGTATACCCTCTCTATCTGTACTCTGTCATTGAAGAGGGTCATATACAGAACCCAAAACATATCTTGTGAGTCTATGGAGAGGACCATATACAAAACCCATAATGTATCTTGTGAGTCTATTAGGTAACTGGTTAGCAACTTAGGTGGATCCCTCAATACAAGCTTGCTACTATTTGGTGGCAGAAACATGGAATATATTAATGTGAGAAATGTCTTCTAAGAAAATACTGGTACAAGAAAGGCACCAAAGATGGCTATAAACAAGGCAACATCCGTATCAAGAATCCTGATGGCTATGCCAAGTTGTAAAATGTTTCTACTCTCTCCAAGTGCACATACACACTCTCTTCATACCTCTTAGGCACTTTATGAACAAACTCTTATATCTAGTTCCCAAGATTCTGCCTAGATTCACATTTTGTAACTACATTCAGCACACGTTCAGATTTTGTATCTACTTTCAGCACATTTAGCACACATTCAGTTTGTAGTCATATACAGACCCTTGTAATCTGTCAATGAATATCAGTTAGTGTAGGTAAGTATTTGAGCCTACTGTACACTTTGACAAGTTGTGTATTCTCTCTCTACTTCTCATTCATCTAATTTTAAGTCTTAAGGTGTGTATGCTAAGGTTTTATGAACAAACTCTTATATCTAGTTCCCAAGATTCGGCCTAGATTCACATTTTGTAACTACAGTCAGCACACGTTCAGATTTTGTATCTACTTTCAGCACATTTAGCACACATTCAGTTTGTAGTCATATACAGACCCTTGTAATCTGTCAATGAATATCAGTTAGTGTAGGTAAGTATTTGAGTCTACTGTACACTTTGACAAGTTGTGTATTCTCTCTCTACTTCTCATTCATCTAATTTTAAGTCTTAAGGTGTGTATGCTAAGGTTCATTTGTTGGAAGATCCTGTAACCCTGTGATTATTGTTATTGAGGCCAAGCCCAATTCCAACAAATAGTATCAAAGCATAGTTGACATACACCTATATTCTCTCTCTACTTCTCATTCATCTAATTTTGAGTCTTAAGGTGTGTATGCTAAGGTTCATTTGTTGGAAGATCCTTTAAGCATGTGATTATTGTTATTAAGGCCAAGCCCAATTCCAACAACTAGTATCAGAGCATAGTTGGCATACACCCTTAACAAGATGAGTGATTATATACTTGAGAATGAAGATAAGCTTGAAGGAGTGTCTAACTATCCAATGTGAAGTTTTATGATGATAAGTTTGTTAGTATCTAACGACTTGTGGAATATTGTAGATGGCAATTACCCAAGGCCAAGACAATCACGAGAAGATGTTTCAATTTCAACAGGAGATTAGCAAACAAGAAATAACTTTTTCATTATCCAGAGTTTGTGGTACTACCAATTTATTTATTTCAGAAGCTGAGTTTAGATGGGATTCTAGGGATGCTCTAGCACTTTTATACATTATTTTGAGAGTGAAGAGGCATATTTTACCCCAAATCAAGTTATGCAAAACCTCTCGTCAAGCATGGTTGGAATTAAAGTATCTCCATCAAAAAAGAAATTATGTTAGGAATGCTCATCTAAAGAGACAATTAGCCAACACAAGGATAAAAGTTGGTAAGTCAGTTCAGTCAAATAATTTGAAGCTAAGAAACTTAAGAAATATGATTGGCACATATCATTATGGTAAAGTTATGGAATGGAATGATTCAAGTGCAGTTGAAGCATGAAAAATAGCTAAAAAGAGGAAAAAAAGGCTATGGAAAGTAAAAACCTTGTTGGGTACCCAAGCTAAATCATGAATTATACCTATGCAAGGTTAATTGGTGAAGACAGTTCACTTGAACATTTTGAAGTTCACAGTTCCATCATACATTTCGAAGTTCAAAGTTAAGTCACATATTTCAAAGTTCAAAGTTCAGTCTCACATTTCTAAATTCAGAAACTTACGTATTCAGTTTTCGATTCAATATAGATTTATGCACAGACAGCTCAAGATTCAGTGGAACTTAGTTAAGAGATATACTTTCAAAAGTTTTGCAGAGATCCAAACTTTTGCAGACATCATATGTTTCGCAAATTTTTGTACTTTATGGCATTATGACATTGAAAGGGGGATTGTTGGAAACAATGTCAGAATAGCATAAAACCCTAGTTTCCAGCAACCCTAATTTCCAACAACTCTAATTTTTGGAACTTAGGCAAATTTTGGTCACAAAAAGTCAGAAATTATTATGAGCCGATCAGACAGTACTCGAGGAGAGCTTTCATTTGGTATATAACATTCAATCATCAAAGGTCCAAAAATGGTAGAAAACCCTAACCCTAATTTCTGCTCAAAAAGCTTTTTTTGCATATTCATGATCCTCATCTCATGTACATTGTAGAAAACCCTAACCCTAATTTCCACTCAAAAAGCTTTTTTTGCATATTCATGATCCTCATCTCATGTACATCAAGAAAAGCTAACTCCCATAACTAGTTGATGGCAAGATGAGGAGATTGTTGGAGATTTTTACTCCAAAAGCAGTCTTTTAGCCACCAAAAGAAAATCCCAAATAAAAGCTATTCGCATGCTTTTCAAAAAAACTACACCAGCTTTTTCGCGTTTTGGTCTAAATTTCGTGGATCAACTTTGAAGGCAAAATAAGGAGGCCTTAGGGGTCACTTATGGCATCACTTGAGACCTAATTTCAAGGATGAGTTGGTCCTAGAGGTGAGCTAACTTCTGGAGGAGGTATGACCTAACTTTTCGTGCAGATTTGGGGAAGACTTTGGAGCCAACCATTCAGCTCTAGCTGAATTTTGGGAGTAGCAAGTCTATTTTTAATTATTTTTTCGTTGTTGCTACACAAGGAGGAATCTGACTTGTTATTCAATTAGGGTTTGTTGTACAAATCCAGGTCATGAAATTCGTGAAAAAGAGGCAACTTTTTTAATGAAGCCTTTGTAAAAATAGGTCGACTTAATTTAGACAACTTGGGAAAGTGGGTAATTTGGAAGAAGGGCAACTAGAAAAAGTAGGCAGACTTGGGACATTGGGTAATTTGGAAAATGGGCAACTAGGAAAAGCACGCAACTTGGGAAATAGGGTAATTTGGAAAATGAACAGCTAGGAAAATAGGCAACTTGGAAATTGGTCAACTTGGGAAAGGGTCATCTGGAAAAGAAGGCAACTTGGGAAAGTTGTTAATTCCTCTCTTCTTGATGAACTAGATCCTCTTTATTTTCTCCATCTTAGTCCTCTTTGCTTCTTCTGCTTTTGACCTTGCTCAAAATCAAGATAACTCCTTGCCTCCTTTCTTGCCATCTCATTAAAGTAAAAAGAATAAAAACACATCATTCTAGGGACTTATCAAAGTTACCCTCTACAGGTTGCCCACATATTAGACATTCTCCATCCTCGGACAGAAGAAATTAAATGTATTTTGTGTTGTGCTTTCTTCTGTTGAACTTGCTCCCAAGTAAGTTTCTGCTTCTCGAATTTATTAAGGATAATATGTTATATTGCTAACCTTCCTGTAGATTGCAAGAGTAGCTTATATGGGCTGCATAACACTAAAAACCTGGCCCGATGGAAGAGGTTGGTCCCCTTGCTTTGTCTCCATCTTTCTAGCTGCTGCATATTGAGAACAGTCATTCGCTACTGGACTTAATTGGTCGACAAAGAAAGTGGTGAACTCCAATTATGCGACTTGGAAAAGAACTCAATTCAAAAATTGAAATTTAGTGAACTTAAAAGTGGTCAACTTCAATAATTGAAACTTTTGAAATTTAGTGGAAAGTGGTCAACTTAAGAAATCGAAACTTTTGAAATTCAATCAACTTGGAAAGTGGACAGCTTCAAAAATTAAACTCTGGATATTACAAAAACACTTCAAACTTGCTAGCGTGAAGATAAATGCTTGCCTCTTCCATCACTTTTAGAAGTTCTTCAATGGCAAAAGGAGTACTCAGCATCAGCTATGGCTCTCGCACTAGATCCCTTCCTTGCTAGTTGGCAACCTCTTCATGTAGATCATGGACTAATATCCATGGTCCTACAAATGTGCCAAAGAACATTTCTAGATAGAAAGAGATTGCTTGACTTCATGCGAAAGTATATGATTAGCATAGCTTCAATAATACAAGCAATATATGCATATGACCTTCATTTGATTTGAAGTATGCTAGCTATTCAGAGACCTATCTTCTCTTGAAAACCCTAATCAATGCACATATCTAGTCCTGGAAATGGATATACAACAGTTCCCCAAAACAAAAACCATGCACCTCTCAGTGCATCTTCAATGCTTTGCTCTTACTGCTTCAATCCTCCATACTTGAGAGAGAAGAGTCCCACCGGGCGTGCCATCTGTAGAAGGGAGACCCCATGGCTCTATTTTGAACACGAAAAAATGAATACTTACCTCCCAAGGCACCTTCTACTCAAGAGGGATTCTCCTTAGGAAGTATACCATATGCTCTCTCAGGCGCACACCAAAAGAAAAGGCAAGTGGTTGGCTATGGACCTTATTGAAGAATTAAAACAGCACGGACTCCAGGACTCTTACTAAAAACATCACATGAGATGATTACGACTTATTTGTAGATTCCAACAAGAACAAACAATGACTAAAAATAAAAGCTATATTACATAGATAAGGCTAGGACACTTCTTCAAGTACAACAGAATTTGTTAACTGATTACATGGACAAGATACGATTGCAGAACCTAAATAGATAGGCAATTGAGGGGGAGAGTCCAAAGTCACTACTGCAAAAAGGGAAGACATCTTTGCAACCTAGAAACTTGAGAACTTGTAAGGCAAGACAGTGACAACTACCCTTGCTCAACTCCACCCGTCGTAGTCAAGTGCCTAACCCACTCCTCCTTGGAGAAGCTGAAAGGGACTCCCCCCCTCCAAAGTGGATAATTTGGAAAATGGACCACTGAAAAAGTAGGCAACTCGAAAAAGTAGGCAACTTGGGAAATTGATCAACATAGGAAATGGGTCATCTTGAAAAATGGGCAAGTGGGAAAAATAGGCAACTTAGGAAATTGGGCAGTTTGTTGACTCCTTTCTTCTTTACCACTGAATCATCTTGGTTTTCTCCATTTGAGTCCTCTTTGCTTCTCCATAAAGTCAGAATAACTTATTGTCCTTCCTTTGCATCTCATAAGAGTAAAAATACATCATTCCAAGGACTTATCACAGTACCCCTCTATAGGTTGCCTGCCACTTGGGCGTTTTCCAGCCTCGGAGAGGAACAAAATATTTCTTTTTCTTCTTCTTCTTCTTCAATCTCTCTTTTTTTCACTTGTCTTTTCTCTTCTTTTCTTTTGAGTAAAAAAATGAAAAAGATATAGATGCTTGCAAGTTTGTCAAAATAAATGAAGCAATTGTTTCTTATAAAAGGAAGTAACTAATACAAAGAATTTCACTACAAAAGTAGAGTACGAATGTCTAATGCTATCCAATTCCATTAACAACTAGGGTGCATTTGGGGCTTACATAAAGAGATTTTTAGCCTTCTCGTTTTCTTCCCTGAGCTCCTTATTGTTCTTCTCTAAATGCTTGTTAAGTTCTTTTAATTCTGCAATCTTTTTTGAAGTCGAATAACTCTCTGGTTTGCTACTCCCGCGAATAAAGAGATTTCTTTATGATATTAATTGATTTCCATGAGATGCTCTAATGTGCTTCTTGCATGAATAATAGCTATGTGGATATTTTACAATGCCCGAAGTGCATAAGTTTGTCTAATAGGTGCGGAAGTGGAAGGTGCGATTGGAGGCATGTTGGAATGCATGGGTTGGGTTGTTGTGGAGTGAATGTGTGAGCATGATGGTGTACTTGAGATAGTGGGGGTAGATGAATTTGGTATTTGCATGGTTGAAGGGATGATAATAGGTGGAACGGGTGTAGATGTGGTAGTGAGTTTGAATAGGGATCGAAAGTGACATATGCAGAGAAGGGATTTGTGTTGGGGGTGATGCATCTAGGTGGAATAAGTGAGGTACCATGGCATGTGTATGGGAATGAGGGGCTCTTTTCCATGCATATGTACGTGAGGATGAAGGGGATCATTACCTTGCAGCTTAAGCAGAAAGCTAGCATGATAGAAACCTATGGAAGACGGAAATCAAGGAGGGATCTTTGGTTATGCTATACCAACCAAGCTTGTACAACAAAAAAGAGATGAAGTTATCCGCCGGATGGATAGGCCTCTACAAGGTAAAGGAGATCTTTTCTCAAGGAGTGATACATATCTCTACTCTTGAAGGGACCCAAATCCCTCTAATAAACCGATCTCGCCTCAAACCTTACTGACCTTACCAAGAAACACACCGAGAACATTGGATCACTATTATATTGTATATACTGAAGTAGAAAGCAATAAATACATAGTTCTTTGTGCACTTGTTAGGACTTAACCGTAGTTTTGCAACAATAAAACCCATCATGGTGTTTAATTGGATGCATCCAAGCTTGCTCACAACACTACACAATGTACACTCTCCTCTCCTAAGTATATTGCAAAGGATCTTACTCAAAGTATAAGTCGACCATTTTGCCTAGGTGTTTAAATTGACCAAAATCAAAAGTAGACTATTTGCTCGAGAAAAAAAAAAAGTCGACTAAATCCTCCTATTAAAGTCAAAAAACAAAAAGTCTATATTTGCTAGAAGAAGTTGACTAAACTCTCTTATAGAAGTTCAAAAACAATGTCGAATACATTCATTAAGACAGTGGACCAAATTTTTCCATGCTAATTCATAGTTGGTTTGGAACTCGTTCCAAACAACTTTTAGGTTCGGCGCTTTTGGTTCCGCACCAACGTTCCAAACAACGTATGGAACCTTGACTTAAAAGAACAATAACCCATGGTTTTTTCAATAGGAGCTTCCTTCGGAGTTGGTGAGCTCTCTTTCATAGACGCATTCCAAAGTCCATTAGTACATACACACTCATACATACACATATACATTCGTGACTCATTGCATTTCTGAATGCGTCTATGTCACCCAAAACCTATGGTGCTATGCATAATGCTCCACATTTACTAAGTACTATTATGTCACATAAAAGAAAACCTTAGAACATACATGCATGCATACATTCATATGTACACACATACACATATAGTGCATGCATGCATGACACAATGCACATTGAATGTATACAATTTACATGCAAGTATGCACATAAATAAATAAATAAGCACGTTCCGTACCAAACGTTCCGTACCACCTTGTGCTAATTCTAGAATAAAGTCGACTAAATTGCTTCAAAAAGAGTTGACTAAATTTCAAAAACAAAGTCGACTACATTCATAAAGATAGTTGACCAAATTTTTTCCATGCTAAATCTAGAATAAAGTCGACTAAATTGCTTCAAAAAGAGTTGACTAAATTTGCTCATTTCTACTCTTCACAAAATAGTCAACCGGAAAAGAAACTCATCACATCCTACGTAAAAATCATGCGCCACCGATGAGAGAGATCCAAATGAATCGCAGAAATATCACGTCTCTACCGGTAAGAACTCATTACGAAGTCAACTTTTCTTCCCATTAAGAAGTCGTTGAATTCATGCTATGCTAGATCCTTGGCGCTACACATTGCATTCAGCTTGTCGCCTTACTACTAGCATGTATGCTATGTGAGAATTATTCAATACATGCTAGTCGACCTACTCATCAATTTGGGTGGAGTCTTTTACCAAGTTGAAGCCCCTCTGATTCAGTCAATATTCTTGCTTTTCCACAATTGAATGATCAACAGCCTACGGATAATGGAGACCCCTTGTTGAGTATATCTGATTTATTGTGCTCAATATACAGAGAAACTTAGAGTAGAAAACACGTTGACTAAAGTTTCTTCGGCTCCAAAGTTCATCAAACCATTATAACAAAGCTTAAGTCAAGAGCTAATTTCAAATTCAAAGGCAAGACAACGAAGTCAATGATTAAATTTAAGCCACTCACTCCATAGTTCAAGAGTTCTGCATTTACATGGAGCTTCATCAGCTTAATATGTTTGAAGCTAGCTTAATATGTTTGTATCATCTTCAAGGAATTCCATGAGGAGCAACAATAAATCTAGTGAAGAGTCCTATCAGCAAGGCTCGCGTTCAGTCCAATCAACAAGAGAAGGAGAAGATATCATTACATTGATTGTCCATGATTCTCTTTCATCGACATCTTTAAAGGAGCTCTACACAAAGAGCAATCGCAAGAGATGCACCTCATGGAGATTTCTGAAGTATCACTTACCGAGGATATCTCAAATATAGAGGTTATTGATTTTTTCGAGTTATTTCCTCACTTCACAAGTGGAACACTTCCCAGAAACTTACCAAAAAATGGTTACCAAAGTAGTGGGGATGAAAGGGTCAGAGAAGCTGAGACCAACAAAGTCATACTCAGGCATGGAAGCTAGTAAGGTATGTGAGGAACGTGTTAAAATATTCACAGCCAATGACCTTTCAGAAAGGAACTATCATTTCTATATGCATGCAAGTTCCATCTCCTCTTGAGGAATATAGAATCCAAATTTCCTTTCAATAACATGGAAGCTTGTGGTGCACTTCTGTGCCTCGCTTGTATTTGACCATATTCCTTCCATCGTCTCAAGACTCGTATGGACATCTATCATGGAAAAAAGAAAAAGGTATGCGGTGCAAATACAAAAAGATGCAAAGAAGTTTCATGTATACTCATCAATAATAATTCTATGGTTAAGAAGCTTACCCTCTAAGCTCACTAAAGTACAAAGTGGTACGGATCAACTCCATTCTTCCACAAAACGAAATCCATCCACTCCAGTAAGATAGAAACTCAAGTGAAGAGGGCACAAGTCAAGGGTGACTCACTAAAA
Source organism: Ceratopteris richardii (assembly GCA_020310875.1). Taxonomy (NCBI): domain Eukaryota; kingdom Viridiplantae; phylum Streptophyta; class Polypodiopsida; order Polypodiales; family Pteridaceae; genus Ceratopteris; species Ceratopteris richardii. The sequence continues at coordinate 141,360,701 of CM035407.1, forward strand.
GACATACGAGCTCTTCCTATTTCCAAGCAAGGTTATGCAACAATGCAAGGTAATGGATCCCCTTCATCTTCACGTACATACGCACGGAAAAGAGCCCCTCATCCCCCTATCCACACATCACATAGTACCCAACCTATTCCACCTAGATTACCACCACAACCGTGCATTATTTCCACTCCAAATGCATCACCCCCAACACAAATCCCTTCACTGCATATGTCACCTTTTTGCTCACCTGCATGTTTTTGGTTATCTGGCATATGTACTTAATAGATGTCCAACCAAAGCATTGCAATCTATAGCTCCATATGAGGCTTGGCATGGTCGTAAGCCAGTTGTTGCTCACCTGCGTTTTTTTGGCTGAAAATCTATCAGCATGTAAAATGGGCAACCTCCGATCTGATCGAGGAGGGGAATATATGTCTTCCGTGTTTAATGCATTTCTAGATGAACATGGGATTAAACATCAGTGTACAATGCCGTATACACCTCAACAGAATGGAGTTGCTGAAGAGAAGAACAGGTCACTCATGGAGATGGCAAGGTGTATGGTCAAGAGTCAGGCTTCACCACATAGTTTCTGGTTTAAGGCTGTAATGTGTGCAGCATATGTACTTAATAGATGTCCCACCAAAGCATTGCAATATATCACTCCATATGAGGCTTGGCATGGTCGTAAACCAATTGTTGCTCACCTGCGTGTTTTTGGTTGTGTGGCATATGCATTAGTGCCTGAACAACATCGAAGGAAACTGGATGATAAAGCACAAAAATGTATTTTTTGGATAGAGTTCTGAAAGCAAAGGCTATCGTCTGTATCATCCACATATTATACGTATTTTGGTTAGTCGTGATGTTTTTGTGGAAGATCCTATTCAGCCATTACTTTCATGTACTAAGGAGACATTTGTTAGCTCCAAAGACATGTATGAGACTTTGCTTCCTCCTTTTATAGGTGGACAATCTAGTGCGGGTCCTAATGAGGCAACTTCTCAACCTTTGCAGTTTTCATGTGATGATCAAGATCATTCCATTACTGATGCGGATTTACATGATGCACTTGTTGATGGGAGAGCTCATATTGAGGAGGCAAAAGCTATGCCAAAATGGTTGGTGCAGACTTTGCATTACAGCAGATTAGATGCACCTCTGTCATACCGTACTCGATCAGGCTCTCATAGTGCCTCTTTTGCATCAGATTGCTATGCTCTGCCTGCCTCTAGTCTCTGTGATTAGCATGAGCTTGTTTCGTTTGATGAAGCACAAAATTCTAAAAATTGGATGGCTTCTATGCAATCTGAATATGATGCTATAATGAAGAATGGTACCTGGTCTTTATGACTTGCCTCCTAGCAAGAAGGCCATTGGCACTAAGTGGCTATACAAGCTGAAGCGTAAGCCTAATGGAACAATTGACAAGTATAAGGCTAGGCTTGTTGCAAAGGGTTATGCACAAGAAAGAAGCATTGATTTTGATGAGACCTTTGCACCTACATGCCGAATGACTATTGTTCGTAGCATCTCTGCACTTGAAGCTCATCATGATTGGAATGTACATAATTGGACATTAAAACAGCATTTCTGAACGGTGACTTGCAAGAAGAAGTGTATGTTTTTCAGCCCCATGGCTTTGTGCAGAAAGGGCATGAAAACCAAGTGTGCAGGTTAAAGAAGGCATTATACAGTTTAAAGCAAGCACCACGTGCTTGGTATGAAAAGATACATGCCTATCTGATTGCACATGGTTTTGAGAACAGTCCAACCTCACAGCACCTTATATGTTAAGCACCTTATATGTTAAGCGTGCTGATGTACTTCTGATCATTGTTGTGTATGTTGATGACATGGTGCTCACTGGTCCTCATGAGAAGCATATTGCTGATTTTAAGGCTGATTTGCATGCCTCATTTGAGATGTCTGATTAGGGGCATTTGCATCATTATTTGGGCATTCAATTTATGCACGTTGATGGTGGAATGCCTTTGTGTCAAACAAAAGATATTGACAATTATTGTAGCATTTTAGCCTTAAAGACTGGAAACCTATTGCCACTCCTATGGAGACAGGTTTACGATTGAGTCTTCATGATGCTCAAGATGCATTTGATGTTGTTCTCTATCAGCCGGCCGTTGGATGCTTGATTTACTTATGCATTACTCGGCCAGATATTCAGTTTGCTGGCTCACAGATTAGCAGGTTTATGCATTGCCCAGGTGTCAAGCATTGGCAGGCGGTTAAGCGCATATTTCGCTACTTGAGTGGTACCTGGTTACTTGCATTGTTATATCCCAATGGGAGGATCATTACCGCCAAATTTGCATGCTTTTCTGACACTGATTGGGCTGGTTGCCATGACACTGGTATGTCCACTAGTGGCTTTTGCTTCATGCTTGGTAGCTCATGTATATCTTGGTTGAGCAAGATGTGGCTACTTCCAGTTGTGAGGCTAAGTATAGGGCAGGTTTCACAACGATTATTGAGTGTGTGTGGCTCGGACGCCTTATGGCTGATACGGGTGTTGGTCAGTCTTCTGCCACCACCATCTTCACTAAGAGTCAGAGCACATTGGCAGTTGCGAGGAACTCTGTTTTCCATGCTCGCACTAAGCACATTGAGGTGCATTATCATTATGTCAGGTAGAGGTTCTCTGCTGAAGAGATCCTCTTGGCATATGTGCCCACGCACGAGAACATTGCAGACCTTTTCACGAAGGCTCTGCCTAGGGAGAAGTTTGAAGCTTTCCGCAAAGCTTTGGGCTTACTTCCTTTTGTGGTTTGATTCCACATAGCTCGCACTTCCTTATACATGAGTGCAAGCTCCTTGTTCACCGCATCACTCCCAAGGGGTATTTCTTGATATATTTAGGTAGTGATGTGTGAACACACTAGGACTGCCCGAGCACTTTTTTCCCTCTTTAGGAGGGTTCCCCCCCCCTCCTCTTGTATATACGCCTATAGCCCTAACGAGTTACTTATCTTTGTGCATTTTAGTGGTAATACATTCAGTATTGTGTGTTGTGCTCCAAGCTTCTCCGTCTTCCTTGTGCTTTTCACATGCTTCCGCAGACGACTAACTCCAACAAACCCCAAATGCACCCTAATTGGTAATGGAATTGGATAGCATTAAACGTTCTTACTCTACTTTTATAATGAAATCCTCTATATTAGTTACTTCCTTCTACAAGAAACAATTGGCGCATTTACTTTGAGAAACTTGCAAGCATTTATATCTTTTCATATTTTTATTCGAAAAAAATGAAGAAGAGGAAAGACAAGGGAAAGAAAAAGAAAGGGGGGGCAAGAGGGAGGGGGGAAGGGGGGAGGGATGTATTTTATTTCTCTCCTAAGAGAGAGAACATCTAAGTGGCGGGCAACCTATAGAGGGATACTCTGATAAGTCCTTGGAATTATGTATTTTTATGTTTTCTACTCTTATGAGATGCAAAGGAAGGACACGAAGTTATTCCGATTTTATGCAGAAGCAAAGAGGATTCAAATGGAGAAAACCAAGAGGATTCAGTCGTCAAGAAGAAAGGAATCAACAAATTGCCCGATTTCCTAAGTTGCCCATTTTTCCCACTTGCAAATTTTCCCAGATGACCCATTTTCTAAGTTGATCAATTTCCCAAGTTGCCTATTTTTCCCAATTGCCTAACCCCCTACTTGACATTTATGATGCATTATTTGGCTTCAAGCTTGCTAGATTAATGCTTGAAATGTTGTCCCCAAATAATGTCAAGCATGCTTAGATGAATGCATTATTTGACTTCAAGCTTGAGAGCTCAAAGGGAAAGGATGCACGCGCAAAAGAGATTCACGAACTAGTTCAAAATTGGGCAAGTAGATCATATGCAAATTTGTTGACTTTGTAACGACGAATTTAAAGCACCTAAATGCAGCGAATGAATAGAACCTAAAAATCAATCGATGTGGCACATTGAATCTACCATGGTTTCAATTGCCTACTATTTTAAAAAGTAGTCTACATTTGATAACTTAAATTTAGTTCGTCATTTTCACTTGTAAAAAGAGAGAGTAAATTTCCTAATGACTTGCACGCGGATTGTTTGACTACATGGACTACGCAGACCGTAAGGGAGGGCACAGCCATCATAAAGGCACGAGAAAGACCTCTTCTTTGCCAAATACCAGAATATGGAAGATAGTGATGGCGAAGGAAACGACTAAATTGACCAATATGTGAACTTGCCAGTAATCTTTCAAAGAGAAGAAACTGATTTTGTCCCTTCCGTTACCAGCCAGCTCCTACGAGCTCCTATCACTGCCTTACCTTCTGCTACTGGCCAGCTCCTACGAGCTCCTAGCCTTACAAGTTCTCGAGTTTTTAGGCTGCAAAGATGCGTTTCCTTTTTGCGGTAGTGAGTTGGGACTCTCCCCCTCAATTATCCATCTACTTAGGTTTTGCTATTGTATCTTGTCCATGAAATTAATCATCAATTCTCTTGTACTCGAAGAAGTGTCCTAGCCTTATGTGATATTCCTTTTATTTGTTTTTTCTTGTTGGAATGCTTTACACAAATAAGTCGTAATCATCTCATGCGATATTTTTAGTAAGAGTCTTGGAGTCCATGCTGTTCTAGTTCTTCAATAAGGCCCACAGCCAGCCAACTTCCTTTTGGTGTATGCCTGAAAGAGCGTAGGGTATACTTCTCAAAAGAGAACCCCCCTTGAGTAGAAGGTGCCCTGGACGGTAAAGCATTCATTCTTTCCTCTTCAAAATGGAGCCCCTTGGGTCTCCCTTCTACAAAAAGACAACATTATAAGCCAAGCATACAAGAACACTAATGCTAGCCACTTAAAACTTAGCATACCTTATATTATGACTGCACATAATACTAGAAATTACTTACATATACTTACATGGGTTACTTAAATAAAGAGAGTACCATATCCTACAATCATGACTATCAACAAGCAAAACGTCACAATCCACTTTAGATGACCTTGATAACTCAGCATTCACAGCTCAAAGCCTCGTAATCTTAACAATAGCACATGATCACCCTAATATAAAAGGCTCTTGTTTCGTCAGCATTCACAGCTCAAAGACTCACAATCCTAAACAATAGCACATTATCACCCTAATATAAAATCAACCCCCCACCTATATAAATCAACACAAAAGTATTCCCCAAAGCAAGTAACATTTTGCAAGCTCTTTAAAACAAAAGGCTCTTGTTCCCTCAATCTTAATGGCCTTCAAACAATAAGCCTTATATTCCTACCAATATTCCTTCGGTGGACAAACAATGAATCTCATAAAATATATTATACTTCTTGGATAGTAAATAATTCTTCCTGGAATTTCAAAAAGATGATTTCTACTATATAAACCACCTTGCTTCTTTTCAATATCTGTAACTTCCTGATTGCCTTGAAATTTTAATTTGAAGAATGCAAAATATGGACATTCTTCTGAGCTCTTGTCCTAAGAAGACTGTTGATATGCTAGATCCACAATTAATAAAGATATTAATCATTTGCATAGACATTTCATAGCTAAACCTTTGCAAATATCCTCTTATATGGGAATACCTGATCTGATTTGAGATCTTCTATGACCATACTGAATAATTTAATTCTGATAAACTTGAGAAGCTGAACCCCATACCTGGTTCCAAGATGCGGATCATGAAGGAACTCTATACCTTCAGTCATTGTATATCCCACTAACGAGCCAACCTCAACAACAGATAGAGCCATAATCTGACAAGCAAATACAGAAAAATATTTATTCTACTTGCTATATCCTTCAAGCTTTTAAAAAACACATTCTCCAATACATGATCTGCTAGCTGATGACCAACAAAATTTAAGGCAACCATCCATCAAACCACAGGATCGTACTGGCTGGCATGAACTTAATCCCTTCAACTGTTCAGCTTGATTTCAGAGACAATGTAGGGAGCAATATCCAACTTTATCCAAAACAAAAAGATACAAAGACTCATCAGAGCTCAAATTGATTTGCTTGGTAAGCAGCTCTTACTCAAGCTGTATTTCAGTTTAATCACAATGTTTGATGATAACTTGGCACTAATAGTCCTTTAGGAAGCAAGAAAAGGAAGCAGATCCAAAGATTTCCAAATAAACCAACATAAACGCATGGTGCTGAGTACAAAGGTAAGGTTTTACAGGTTACAGTGCCTGTTCAAATGACTGAAGCGAATGGACAGCCATGATATACCTGTTTTCGAGACCAATCATATTGACGGGGACCTGATGATGGTACAAATTCCAAAAACAAACTCCCTTCCTTTTCCACATATACTCCACCATCCTGATAAGTAAATATACCGGCTAGTGAGCTCTAACACCAATGATAACATTGCAAAGAATTGACTGTGATACGCAAACCTGAGTGCTCTTATATGAAGGCTTTCCTGGCCCAAATGCCATTGCACTCTTTCCCTTGTAAAATGTGTGATGAGCATAAACCCTTGGATCTACATAAGCAATACAATCAGCAAGTAAAAATGGCACATGAAACATGTAGGACAAAGCCAGGTAGCAGACTGACATCAGCAATAAGCCTAGAATATTAAACACAATGCTACGAGCAACTCAGACCCAGCTATTTGATAGTGAAGAGTTGTCTCTGTAACAAGAAATGTGCACCATCCTTAGTTTTGATCCTTGAATCCCCAAAACCTCATTCTACTCTTCTTAAATAATCGAAGATTGTAAAAAGAGTGTTTGAGCTTCTCATAATAGGTAGTGAATTTTCATAAGGTTATTTTGAGCCTATAGAATCATGGATGACTATGAGTGGTGTGCATTCTCGCAGCTCTTATAGGGCAGCTTCTGAGTACATAAGAAGTCTACTTGCAAAACTAATTCATTGGGAATACATATTATAAAATGCAAATACAATCAAGGAGATCGCAAGCTGAACAAAGAGCCTTTCAATCTGCATACAATTCAAATGCATTGAAACAGATTTTCTTTGGTTGAGACCTGACCTCCAAAATACCTCATATCCTAGTGGTAACGCAACCTCTTTTCTCATGCAGTCTGAGGAGAGGAAAAGACGAGACTAGAAAAACAAAAAAATCCCTGATGGCCATAGAGTTACTACACAGACCCACATTTAAGTCACCCCCTTTTTATTAGGTCCCTCCCCACTAGCATTTCCACTATAGCATTGGACAATCTAAAGAACAATTCGTATGCAGATTTCTTTGCATGCAATTTACTAATGGATTGTCTTGGTCCCTTACATAAAATAAACTCCTTTGGCTCAAAAGAAAAATTATTGGCTACTCAAATTTACCAACTTTTTCTCTTTCTTTTGGAAAATTCTTCTCATCCTCATGTTCAACACCCAATTCCAAAAAAAGAGTCTCTTCTGCACAATACTAACAAATTATGGCAATCATGTTGAATAGCACCTAATTCCAATCATCAAGCCTCTTCTGCCCAATACTAACTCAATCTTGAAAACTTCATGCCAAAGAGTGCAGCAGATCTTAATGCAATATTAAACAAACCATCTGATAACTATTGCAACCATGTTGAACATCACTCAATTTCAACAATCTAGCATCTTCTGCCCAACAAGAACTCAAATCTTGAAACTTCAGGCCAAAGATTGCAACATGACAAGGCAACATCAACACCACTTTCATCACTCACAAATTGTGGCAATCATCCTAATTACAGCCTAAACATTTTTTACAAGACAACATCAACACCACTTTCATCAAGTTAATGGCAAAGGAGCAAAACAATAGGTAAGACATATTGGATGACCAAGATAGAGAACCTGGCTTCACCAATAAAATCAGTCCATCATCAATCACTTCTTTGATGAAGTGATGATAATGCATACCAATGTGTTTTGTGCATGCATAAAAGATGGCATTCTTAGCGAACCAAATGCCACTCCGGCTATCATAATGTAGAGCTCATCAATCACTTCTCGGATGAAGAGATGATAGTACACATTTGTAGCACTATGGATATGCTAGAAGTTAGAACCATGTGGTCACTCAACACACAATTAAAGTTGGTCACCCCTTGTGCTCTTGGCATCAAAATTGGTCGTCCTTGTATCACCTTATTGGTCCCCCCTTGTAGTAAAGTTTTGTTGCCCCAACTAGAGTTTCCTTCTTAACTTGTAGCCTCCATCCCTTTGTGTGTTCTCTCTTGGAATGACTTCCCTTCTATGAAAGAGGCCACGGAGAGCTACGTGGTGGTGTGTTCAATTGCTCCAAAGACCAAGAGAATGGGCTCTTGCATGAGGACAGAGAAAGTAGAGATAGAAACCCAGGCAGAAATTTAGAGAAGAAAATGGAGAAGAAGATGGAGAAGTTGAAGTTGAAGTTGAAGTCCCATTCAAGTTATAAGAGTTTTTGAGACCAAGTCTTATTGATAAGTGACTTTTAGGTCATTTGGGCATGTTCACACATAGTCAATGATCAAAATCCTAAAAGTAACAACCTCCCACTTAAAGGTCCGAGGAGGCTCCTTAACGCTAAGTAACTCCCACCATTTGTATACATAGCTGATGTTGTGCCTTGGGTAGAGGCTCAATGAGAGCATCTGCAAGATTCTGTGAAGCATTGACCTTGATCAAAGTGAGCAAAACATCCTCTAACACCTCTCTAATGAAGTGGTATCCATAGTGGTTAGCAATGGGATGGCAACGTCGTAGGCAACGGGTTGCTAACGCGTTAGCAACCCGTTGAAGTTGCGAACCCCAAGTTGCGATAAAGTTGCGTACACTTCGATTTTTATTTTATATATATTTTAAAATTCTAGATATCCTAGGTATAAAAACCCTCCTATAAATGCTTTAGTATCATAAAAAAGGCATGAAAACAAGACATGTTCACATATCAAATATATAGGTCGTCAATTTTTCTTGTCATGTACATACATACATATATACATAGACTATAGTACATACATACATACATACATACATACATATACATGCATAGATTACATTATATTACATACATAGTAGTAAATATATACTACATGCATATGTAATACATACATTTTT
>CM035407.1:141379730-141382230 GCA_020310875.1 Ceratopteris richardii
GCATGAAGAAACAAGAATGTCGTAGACATTTCTCTTCCTAATGTCTCACAAGCCATCACATAGAATAGAGCAACCATACTTTTCCCATGAGCCCCGTAATGTCAACATCTCTGTCTCAACTAGTGTTTTTTGTTTGGAGAGCTCAGAAGTACGTAAGACTTGCCCTGATGGACCCTCCCAAGGATACCCAATCCTACTCCCAGCTTTCATGGCCCTCTTCCATGCATGTGTATTTGCCACATTGAATGGGATACCACATTGAATGAAGAGCTTTGTTATTTCTCGGGTTGCTTCATTCATTGATTGTTTCTGTAGTTAAGCCCTCACACTTCCTTTCACAAATATATTACTCTCTGGAATCTTTGGTCTAGGATCCTCAGAGATGCTCACTGAGCTAATGCTTTCAGTGCGGGGCCTTTTCGATTGGTTTTGGTTTGCTCTTCATTGCTATGTGACAATGAAGATGAACCAATTGGCATCTTACCTACCCCTTCGCTCAATTCAAGCTTAGTTGTTAGCTCCTCAACAATCCTTGGAAGAATAGAAGTGCATTTTCCAATGCCTCCATCTTTTAAGCCAAGGAGATGAGCTTTCATGCGAGATGCGGTGCCTGTGTAAACTCCCATGCAATATTTGCATTGCCATGTATTCTTGCCAAGCTCTTTCACATGGCTTCGAATAACATTAGGAGTCCTTCCCATGATGATAAAGGCTAAAGCTCAAATAAGTAGTCAAGAGTGAACTTTGAAGGATAGAAAAGGGTAGGAAGAAGGCCACAAGCTGAAAATGAAGTTTCAAGTTTGAACTCTCCCTCTAGGCTCTCTCAACTTTCAAGGTTGAAGGGTGGGTCTCTCTCTCTCTCTCTCTCTCTCTCTCTCTCTCTCTCTCTCTCTCTCTCTCTCTCTCTCTCTCTCTCTCTCTCTCTCTCTCTCTCTCTCTCTCTCTCTCTCTCTCTCTCTCTCTCTCTCTCTCTCTTTGTGTGAGACATCAGAGACCGCTACCCACAGCTCTTTAGGGGGCCAGAGAGATCACGGCTCTATTGGGGATAGAGGACCAGCGCGCTCTAGGTCGTTGCCTAGTAGAGCTCTAGCACCGCCGTGCATCACTTCTCCAGCAACAGATGGAGATACACCTGGCCCCCCCCCTCAGACTTATATTACAGATTATTTCAAACCCACAGCCACTCGAGGACCCAGCTCGATACGGGGTGTCACATTACACAGTGCAGAGGAGCTCAGACAACAGAGGAGCTCAGACGACAGTGTCGACGACCGAGACCCCCCACCCCCGAGAGCCCGTCCACATCAGAGAGAGATTCAGGAGATTCACGCACGCCATGATATGGAGATACGGAGACATCGGCAGCGCACCCCTGTTGATTTGGACGTTCAGAGCATTTTGAGGATCGCCATGATGCCTTACCCACCGATGCATTATATCCTACACCCACTCCAGGCACCTAGAGGGTTGTGATACCATCGAGCCTCCCCTCCCTATGCATATCATATTTGTATCTCACTCATTGGGCATATAGAGTGCTTTATACCCGTTTTTTGTACTCACACTTTATTTTCCTTTTGGGATCAGAGTGGATTGGATCATACTGATGTATATGTTTTGTCTCATAGGCCGATTTTGGCCTCTAACAGACGTTAAAAAGTCTCTCTCTCTCTCTCTCTCTCTCTCTCTCTCTCTCTCTCTCTCTCTCTCTCTCTCTCTCTCTCTCTCTCTCTCTCTCTCTCTCTCTCTCTCTCTCTCTCTCTCTCTCAAGATGGGAGCGCAAGCTGCAGTCGGCCAATCGAAAGAGTCCTAAAGTTCAAACAATACATTATACAGTCGATTGTCAACCTAAGTGATAAGCGAGAGAGAGAGAGAGACCCACCCTTCAACCTTGAAAGTTGAGAGAGCCTAGAGGGAGAGTTCAAACTTGAAACTTCATTTTCAGCTTGTGGTCTGCTTCCTACCCTTTTCTATCCTTCAAAGTTCACTCTTGACTCTTGAGCTTTAGCCTTTATCATCATGGGAAGGACTCCTAATGTTATTCGAAGCCATGTGAAAGAGCTTGGCAAGAATACATGGCAATGCAAATATTGCATGGGAGTTTACACAGGCACCGCATCTCGCATCAAAGCTCATCTCCTTGCCTTAAAAGGTGGAGGCATTGGAAAATGCACTTCTATTCTTCCAAGGATTGTTGAGGAGCTAACAGCTAAGCTTGAATTGAGCGAAGGGGTAGGTAAGATGCCAATTGGTTCATCTTCATTGTCACATAGCAATGAAGAGCAAACCAAAACCAATCGAAAAGACCCCGCACTGAAAGCATTAGCTCAGTGAGCATCTCTGAGGATCCTAAACCAAAGATTCCAGAGAGTAATATATTTGTGAAAGGAAGTGTGAGGGCTGAACTACAGTAACAATCAATGAATGAAGCAACCCGAGAAATAACAAAGCTCTTCATTCAATGTGGTATGCCATTCAATGTGGCAAATACACATGCATG